>CAMZMU010000128.1:72532817-73186574 GCA_947311845.1 Poa pratensis | reverse complement strand
AAATAGTTAGTTCTGTCCATTTTCACGGGTTTTCGTTTTTGTGAACTGGTTTTACTTTGCTTTGATGGGATGTGTGCATGACAATGCAGAGAGAGACTATTCGCATTAGATTGCTGTATCGATCATGATGTAGAGGTGAAAAAAAAAAATATATCCTTCGTTATCTAGAGAAACATGTCTGAGAAGAGACATGGACCAGACATGCATGCAATGATCGATGCAAGTCTCTACACGGTTCGATCAGGGGCTTGGTGCGTATTGGCTGGCAGCTCCAAGCTATAGATGGATTGGTCCAGTGCATTCCTAATAGGACATCGGCATGTATGTCTGCGGCTATGAAAGGCTACCCGTGCTCGGCCTAGGACCCGTGCCGCACCGCGACTGCATGCGAGCGCAGCCAGCACAGTAGCATGCACATACACATCGAACAGTTCCGAGGTGAAAGGCTAGATCATGGAGCTAGCTCTTGCGCGGAGACGGCACGGGGACATGTAGATGAGTAGGGTGGTCACTGATCGCGAGAGCACTGGCCAGGAAAGAGAGGCGCGGATTAACCATCCTCGGCAAGCATGCATGCGGATGCGGCGTCTCTAGCTGGCAGTCAGTTTCATGGCAGCTGGTTTTTTACTACTGCAAAGTGTTTTTTGTGGGTGGAGTAGTGTGCACTGTTTCGCCTCCGACTGGACAGCCCCACATCCACCCCGGCCGCCCCATAATATCATGGCCACCTCTCCGGCCGTGTGAGGGAGCTGCGCCTGTTCGATTGGTTGCCACATTTCGCATATCCGGTAGTTCCAGTGTCATTTTGTACCTGAGGGCTAGCTGTGACATGGACATGGGGATGGGAATGGGGATGGGGATGGGCATGGCGAGGGCCGGGATGGACAGGGACCAGGAGGGGCTCAACCTCAGCCTGTCGCTGCAGCAGTCGCCGTCGTCGCCGCCCAGGTTCCAGGCGGTCTTCTCCTGCTGCTACTGCCCCAGGAAGTTCAGGAGCTCGCAGGCGCTCGGCGGCCACCAGAACGCGCACAAGCTGCAGCGCAACCTGGCCAGGCGTGGCCGGGAGGCCACCACGGCGCTGTCGCTGGCGGCGGCGCCGGGAGACCAGCAGCAAGGTAAGGACGACGACGTTCCACTTCCACCACGCCCCGTAGATCCAGAGGCCGGCGCCGCCGACGCGTGGATGTATATGCATCGTCATCGTCAGCACGTCGTCGTCTCAGGTGCCCCGGGAGCTGCATCCTCGTCCGGTGCGGGAAGAGGCAACGAGGGGCTTGCCGATGAGATGATTGACCTGTCCCTGAAGCTATGATCCATCGATGAAGGAGCAATATGAACTAGCTAGCTAGCAGCTTGCAGCCGATCCTGCCTTCCATTTGGTTCATTTCTTAGCATCATTTCTTGTCTGCATTTCGTTTCTGCTATGCCTTATCAGGTTAGTATTGTTGGCCGAATTGTGATTTGGGCTTGGCACTGTACTCCATCTTCAGGTATCCCCATGCATGGGTTCTTAAGCTCCTCCGTTCTAAATTAGATGACTTCCATTTGTTTATATTCGGATGTATCTAGATATGTAAAAGTCTAGATACATCCGTATCTAGACAAATGAAAGTCATCTATTTTGGAACGGAGGGAGTAGTTACATTAGCTGATCCGAAGCTGTTTGTGAAGTTGCTTTCAGTAATCTACTACTCGTTATTCGCAAAATAAAAAGTAATCTACTACTCGTTGCCTGTAAATATTCTGCCCTAGAATCTTTTTTTCAAATAATGCCACGATAACACTTTTTTAGAAAACAAATCTTGGAATAGCTTTGAACTTGTACACTAACTGTCGTTTGCAGTTAAATAATTAGTTCACTTTTGAGGAAAAAGACGGACGTTCTGCCATCCTTATTGATGAAAGGTAACCTCGTTGAAATGCACAAAACTCGTGTGCTTCTTTCGGTTTCAACAAGCGTTCTTGATTGGTTTAGCTGTGTGGTTTCATGACATATATCCCGTTTCCTAGCGTTTTGTCTACGAACTCGTATTTCCATAAAACCAATGCACGGAAGATCACTGCATTAGCATATAATCAATCATTCAATGCAGCGAGAGACTCCTTCAAAAAAGCATATCTATACTCTATACCTATACCCCTAATAATAAAGAGAGGAAGGTTTCCCTCTTCGTCGGTCTCGTATCTTGTTGGTACATCCTTTTGGTTTGTCGCTAGTTCCTTGCTTGGTTTGTACGTCTAGTATTACTTCGTTTTCTCTAAAGGGCAGTCATAGAAATTATGTTTCTTCATGCATCAAATACTGCAGAGCCACCGACTACTTATCCATGAATCTCTATGATGCATGAAGAAACATAATTTCTCTAAAGGGCAGTCTAGATAATCACAATTAAATCAGGTTGTTATTGAATGTCAAGAGCTGGATATGGTCAAGACACAGATCACATTCAGCATAAAGGTAGAGAAGAAATTTAAAAGGAGAAGAACACATATCACTTGCATCCAGTTAGTGTAAAGAACATCACAAATACTAGGCATGCACCTGCGGACCAGTTGGAACATAAACAAATAAAGGACCTTGATGGGTCGATGTGCAACCAGTTTACGGTTAACATTGATGCATAAGCTCCATCAGCCATATCAATTTCAAAACCATGAGTATGTTATGAAATTTATGTAAGTAATGTATTATTTGCTACATTACGTGATAAGTTCTGACAAATTGTCTTGACAACGAAGAAGGGAATCTGGTTCTCAAGCAAAAGTAGGTCATAGACAGCAGAACGGTTCTACCATTCAGTAGCACGATAGTTGCCCTGGTCATGACAATGGTCTTTACAAATTTGATTTAGTTCAGTGTCCAGTGCTGAGTGCCCACTCACACTTTTGCAGCAGATTGCATCCGTGTGCTTCTCCCTTCCTCTCGCACATCACGCTTTCCTTCAACTGTACACCATCAACAGAAGTTCCTTGTCCGTTCACAGTCACACCACCAAGCATACGAGGATAAAACAGCTATCTAGCAGAAGCATCTGCAGGAACTTTCTGCAACCCATGTTTATCTCTCGGTGTAATAGCCCCTTGCTTCTTTTCCAGTCCAGAAAATCCGAGCTCATGTACTCGCGCAAGGCAAATTCACTGTTTAGTTTAAGAAAATAGTCCAGATGACATATCCACCTCTCTGTTTCCATGGCTAGATGTGGTAATTCTGAATGGCGATAAGAGCCAATTGAGAGAACACTCGGATCAGTTAAATTTCAATGGAATCTCAACAAGAATGATAAATTCTCGTTTGATTCTATGTACAATGTGAATCTAACCTGATGTTCCAGTTGATAATAATAAGAAAATTGGAAGATGAAGATCCCGCTAAAAACTAAGGTGTTTGCGTGATATTTTCGTCGAGGGGTAATCTTTACAAAGGATAACCTTGCAAAACGTAATTGGCACGGAAGTAAAAAATGTGTCTTTTATCAACATGACAGACTATAATGCATTTGTTCTTCCAGTGTACGTTTGCTAGATCTATATGGTCCGCCATCCAGATAGGCTCAACCTTATATATACCCACCATGTAGCGTTCCAAATATTTTCGGCAATTGGCTAAACGGTGTGGAAATGACAAGGTTTTTAACGATAAAAATTCTTTTATTATGCAGGTTATCTACCGGTGCACAGCTACGCTCCGATCATGGTCGTCCCTACAGCGTGTGGAGCATCGCGACCTATTTTCGGAGGTGTCTTCGCGGTTGGAGATTCGGCGAGGGAGTTGTTTTCCCACCATGGATGACAACATAATCTTTGGATCTGCCTTCATCACCATAGACGTCTTACAATTTCTCATTATGATATGTAATTCTCCTTTGTTATTTTTTATTGTCCGGGGACTTATGAACTTGTTGGGGGTGTGTGCATCCTAACTATGCAGAAGCCGGGTGTAATACTTAAAACTTTTAAGTAATAAAGATCCCTTTATCGAAAAAAACATATCAGGCAACACATGTTTCCTCTTCCGCGATCCTCAACCTGTGATATGAAATGATTTCAATCTTTCCTCATGGAAATGACCAACTCATGAGTGTCAACATCATGGCAACTGTCATAGTCTGCAGTCATTATCTAAAGATATAAACGGTGAGACCCATTGAGCGCACCACAGGATTTGACCTTTCTGGCCGTCCAATCTTTCCCACTCCACACCTCCGCACCGTCCGATCCCCGCCGGTTCCTGGAGTCGGCATGAACAGGATTCACAAAGTCGCTAACCGTACCAACCTTCGTGCACCCACTCTCGCTGACGCCCTCTCGATGCACCTGGAGCCCGAGGGCCCACCCGTCGCCTCACGCTGTGTTTAATCGGTGTGGTGGGGTTGTCAGATTCCCACTGCGTTCATCCCATTGGTTGATTTTGTTCATTTACCATTCTAGGTTTTTAGCGGATGCACTGCGTGTCCCTCTGGGATACCGATCTTTGTACGTGGTTCCTTCCCCCTTTCTCTCGCTGACGATGGGGCCGTCCCCTCCCGTGCTCCACATGTCGGTTGCCCTGCACGTCTGCGTCGCCGATCTCTCCCGCGTGTGTAGCCGCTGTGTATATTTCTACAGTATATTGAGGTACCTCGGTATTTCGCACGATCGTCGGGTACGGTTCACTGTTCATGATGTCATGGAGAATTCGGGCCCGATTTCTCCGTCCGAGCTGGCGTCCTTCCATTCGTCGACGGGTACGTTGCACTGTGCGGCCGCCAGAAGACTTTCGGGCCCCTTTCGCTGTGTCCTAGCTGGCGTCTCGCTATTGGTTCCGAGTGGTTACCGACCTAATTGGGTTGCCGCGTACACTGTGCTGGGAGGACGGGGTATATAGGTTGTGATCTGGATCGGATGGGTACTGCAGCTCTCATTTTCCCCCTTTTCTTCTTCCTCGGTGTTCTTGCTCCGTCGTGCTTTTCTCGAGCTCTGCCGTGTTTCCATGGAATCTTTTGCTGTTCTTCCTGTCACGTTTGGTCCCGTTGAGATCAGGTTGGGATTTCTTACCGTGTTTTGCTCTTTCTTTTAGTCATTTTTTGGTTCTCTGTGTTTTTGTGTTGTTTGTTGCTTATGCGGTTTGTTCTTCTTTGTTATCTTGGTTCCTAACATCTTTTTCCTGTTTGTTGCTCTGTTTTTCTGCAGGTCGTCGGATTACTGCTATGGGTTTCGCTTGAGGATGTGCCGGGTCCCGGTTTATTTCCACGGAATCTGTTTGGTATTCTTGCGGTTACGTTTGTTCCTGTTGAGATCAGGTTTGGGTTTGCTTAGCGCGTTTTACTCTCAGTTTTTGGTCGTTTTTTGTTCATGTCGTTCACCGTGTTGGATCTATGTTTTTGTGTTGTTTGTTGCTTATGCGGTTTGTTTTTCTTTGTGTTTTTTTGGTTCCTAACATCTCTTTCCTCTTTGTTGCTCTGTTTTTTTCGTAGGTCCGGTTTACTGCTACGGGTTGCGGCGCAGGATGTGTCGGGTCCAGGTTGTTCATGTATAGAAGAACCGTGTTGTACACGTGTTCATTTACTGTATGTTCTATCATTGTTTGCCCGATTTGTGTTTTCTATTTCTATGCCTGTCTGTTCTCTCTTTCCACAGAATGTTAAATGTTTCTTTTTCGTAGGCCGGCTTCTGCTATTTTCGTTTAATTTTCGTTTTATATTCTTGTTGTTAGGTTTCTCTTGTGAATTTGTGGATTTCATGATTGTTTGGTGATATCTTTTGGCTTTTATCTGTGCAGGTCGTTGACTTACTCGGGAACATCTCAGACTCGGTGTTTTTATTTTTTTTGGTTTCGGGTTCCTGTCATTTATGTGGTGAGTTATTCTGGTCGGTGGGCGCTGCCGGCTTCCGGTTGGTGGTCGCTGTGTTAAGATCTGTTCTGTCAGGAGTAGTTGTACTTTTTTGTCGTATTTATCTGTTTGTTCGTTCTTCTTTGTTATCTTGATGGTCGGGTGCTGGATCTTATTTGTGGACGTGTTCGGTTATTTCTTGATCTTCCGGGTCGTGTACGTATGTTCGTTTTGATGTCATCTTTCTATTTGTGTTTCTATATGTCGTCTTTCCTTCTCTTGTGTCTATATTCCGTGCACGTGTCTTTTACTTTAAATCAGTTTTTTATCGTGTGATGCTTTTTGTCCTTGCGTTCGTTCCTTTATTTTAATTACTTTACCGTCTGACCATTTTTTCCCGTTACTTCGTTTGTTTGGTTTGCAGTTGGTTCGTTGGATATCTTCGCTTGGGGAATATGGCTTTAGCTTGCCGGTCATGTAGACGTTCTCCGGGTGGGTGAATTCTTTTGCCGGTTTACATGGTATGCCTGTCCGAAATCATAACACTCCCTATACGCCAAAAGAAAAGCACAAATATGAGCACAAGCTGACTAAATTAACCACTAAAAGCACATACGTGACACAGGTGAAAACAGCGGCCGGTTCCCGTTAAAAATTGTGACGGCGGTGTATGTCTACTTTTAGGCCATATGAACTTACGGCTTTGGTAACACGTTTATGACCATGGTCGACAATCTTATTTGGGATCATTTAATGTAGCGGGTGGTCATGATAAATGCGTGCAGGTCTAATACATCTTCTGTCATGCGGTTCCTGTCAGTAACATGGTTCGGTTCGTACGATGGATTACATCAGGCTAAGTGTACGACTCAATAGATAAACGCTTCATGCCACCGACTCCATGTTGCCGGCTCCATGCCACCGACACCATGTTGCCGACTCCACACTGCCGGCTCCACGCCACTGACTCCATGTTGCCGACTCCACACTACCGCCTCCGCGTTGCCGACTTCACGCTCCTACATCCTGCTTATAATCAGTGGTTAGATATAATAGTATCTGCACCGACAGCTGATAACAGGACTCAATACGAAACAATCCCAAAGAAACACAGGAACTCTAAAGTGCGTTGACTTCAGGGAGACGGTACGATTGGACGGTGCGGAGGTGCGGAGCGAATCGGATGGCCATAAAGGTAAAATCGTGTGGTGCGCCACAGGTCCATTCGTGTGTACTTTTCCTGCTTTGTCACGCGCGCTACTGGTACTGGCCGAATCCCGATGCCGGCCTCCCACTGGCCGGCTTAAGGATTTATTTATGATTTTGGTTAGTTCCTACAGTCGTGTTGATATACACCATCGTATTTTCCCTTCTCTTCTGCAGGCTCCAGCGACAGTACGGGCAGCACATATGGTTAAGCCGGATGGTGCTCCCCATTGGAATTTATTGGGTAAATTGGTAGCCGCGATCATACCTAAGAAGCTTTGGAGGCAACTACTTCGGTCGTAAGGCTTCGAGCAACGATGTGTACTGCTAAATAGAAAAAACAAACAACCCGTTGGTAACACGTTTATGACCATGGTCGACAATCTTATTTGGATCATTTAATGTAGCGGGTGGTCACGATAAATGCGTGCAGGTCTAATACAACTTTTGTCCTGATGTTTCTTGTCAGTAACATGGTGCGGTTCGAATGGTGGATTACGTCAGCCTAAGTGTAACGACTCAATAGATAAACGCTTCACGCTGCAGACTCCATGCTGCCGGCTCCACGCCACCGACTCCATGTTGCCGACCCCACACTGCCGGCTCCACGCCATGACTCCATGTTTCCGACTCCCCACTGCCGACTCCACTCTGCCGACTCCACGCTGGCTCCATACTGCCACTTCACGTTCCTACATCCTGCTTATAATCAGCGGTTAAAAATAATAGTATGTACCGACAGCCGATAACAGGACTCAATACGAAACAATCCCAAGAAACACAGGAACTCTAAAGTGCGTTGACTTCAGGGAGACGGTACGATTGGACGGTGCGGAGGTGCGGAGCGGAGCGAATCGGATGGCCATAAAGGTAAAATCGTTGTGGTGTGCCTCAGGTCCATTCGTGTGTATTCATTTTCCTGCTTTGTCTCGCGCATTGCCGGTACTGGCCGAATCCCGATGCCGGCCTCCCACTGGCCGACTTAAGGATTTATTTATGATTTTACTTAGTTCCTACAGTCGTGTTGATATACACCATCGTAATTTCCCTTCTCTTCTGTCGGCTCCAGCGACAGTACGGCAACACATGTGGTTAAGCCGGATGGTGCTCCCCATAGCCATGATCATACCTAAGAAGCTTTGGAGGCAAGCTACTTCGGTCGTAAGGCTTCGAGCAACGATCTGTACTGCTAAATAGAAAAAAAAACAGCCGCTAAATTACATATCCCGGGACAAAAATAAACCTAATTTTTGCGTTGGTTAGAAATCGAACCGGCTTTCGGATGGAGATCGGTTTGTGTTTTTTTCTTTCTTATAACAAGGGAGGGTTTAGTTCACTAGCGTCGTGTTTATTTATTTATTTGAGCGTGTTTATATGTTTTTATTAGATCGTGTTACCAGCCTGTTTCTATTAGTTAAATTCTTAGTATGAAATCGACTTGTCGGTTCCATGGTATCTCCTGCCCTGACAACTTCCGTTGCTCATCTGTCGCCGTTAGGTAGAACCGTTACGGTAACCATTATTGTGCCGGTTACCATTTATCCCCCTTCCCCTTTCTTCCTTCTGGTCTCAGTTTTTCCACCGCATATTCTTTTCTTTCCTCTCTTCTTTCTTGTTCTCTTCGTCGCATCGTATTCCTTTTCCTGCTTTGTCTCGTGTTTCCTTGACGCTCCGTCGTCCTTATGGATGTCGATGGAATTTTCACGAGGACAGCCAAGATCCTTGCACATGGTTCGACATATCTCGACGTGACTTACACCAACAATGTTGGTGCGGTTGAGCGCATCCGGAGAGAGTTTGAGGATTCCCTTTTGGGGCAGCCGAATAAGTTCGTCGGCCTCGATTTTGAGTATACCTCCACTCGAAACGGCAATGAAGCAAGGTGGCCGTTGTTCAACTGGCGTTGGGTGAGCGTGTCCTGGTTTACCAGTACTGCAGGTTTGTTTAACATGAGCAGTCCTTGCAGAAATCCTCCAGTTTATTTTCTTGTGAGATCTGAAAGGTCTTTGTAGGGCTAAATGTTCATAGTATCATCCGAAGTATAGACCAT
Organism: Poa pratensis; assembly: GCA_947311845.1. Classification (NCBI taxonomy): domain Eukaryota; kingdom Viridiplantae; phylum Streptophyta; class Magnoliopsida; order Poales; family Poaceae; genus Poa; species Poa pratensis. The sequence goes on along the minus strand of CAMZMU010000128.1, from coordinate 73,177,508 downwards.
AATGTTGTTAAGTATTTGCATATTTAGTTATGACGAATTTGGCCGCTGAATTTTCATGTCTTCCTTTTTTAGTGATATTTGTAAATTGTATCGAAGTCCATGTCATTTTATTTTATAGTTTATAGATTGATTGTTGGGTTACTCTTCTGTTGTATGATGTTTAAACAGTGTTATTATGGTTTGTGTATCCATGCTGCAGGGGTCCTCCTGGGTGTCCTGCGTTAATTGATTTCTTACTGCGCAAACGGATCACTTTCGCTACCGTTGACACGAGTAATGACAAGTTAGTGCTGGCACGCACTTTTAACGTCAAGATTCTAGAAGTTTACTACGTCGATATACAAGATATCTACAAGATTCCAGGGAATCCTAACAGGGCTGCAATGGGTGATTTGGCAGCCCGCTCATCGACGTCAAGTACAGTGATATGAAGAAAAATTTCAGGTTTGAGAATGGAACCGTTGACTGGAGGCAACATGAGTTGTGGAGTAAGGTGCCACTTCCGAAGATGCACCTTGAATATGCAGCAAGAGATGCCTACGTCTCATACGAGATGTACCGAAGGATCACTGTTGTTAACGAGGGCCAGCATCACATGCAAGGAAGAACCAGGTAAATGGTTTGTCCCATTTGTAAGGCGGTCGTTGAATCACCGCGTTACAACAAGCGCAAGAAGAGAGATGAGGAGCGGTGAACATTTATTTAGTTTTAAGTGTACTTCTATATGGCAGCTGGTTAAATGTTTCATCCCTTTTGCTTATTTTAGTTTCAGTGAATCATGTAGATTATTCGGAGTCTAAGTTATTATCTGGTCTAGGTGGTTTGGGTGTGTGTTGGGTACGTTCGTACGTGAGCCGGCTGACCATCCCTAAGTTGGGACTTAAGCCGGCATGACGTCTGTAAGATGATGGGCCTTTCTTAAGGCAGGTATGCTGCTCTCTCGGTATAATCAAGTAGGATGAATGACAAAGCTTATGGTTTGGTTGCCGACCTGTTTGGTGGTGGTTGTGATACTTTCTGCTTGATCGATATGGTCATCTCCGCCTTAATGCACTACCTGACCATGTCGGTTCCCTGGAGTCGGCGTACCTGGTCTTCGATTTTAGCTTAAGAACATATTCGATCATTGTTTGCTCCCCTAGGGCGTCACGCATCGCTAGGTCGATGACCCAACGGTTTTGTGACTGCCCAAATAGTGCAACGTATTTGACACATGTCACTAAAAACATATCGACGTGGGGGTTAGGCTGAGGGTGGTGAAGCCGGAGGAGATATGGGAGGAAATTGATACCTTATGATTTCCCCGTTCGCCGTTCCGTTGGTAGAAAACGTCTGTGTGCGTGCCAATTACCTCTGTTTTCTCAGAAGAGATATGCATGAGCCGGTGGTTCGTACCATGCCGACTCAATAACTAAACGCTCCACGCTGCCGACTCCATGTTGTTGGCTCCAGATCTCCATATAAACACATCGCGTAAAAAACGTCATAAAAGTGAGTTACTATTTGTTTCGAGGTGTGTGACGTGTTTTGGTTATGTAGCCACATTCCAGACGTCATGATGTTGATTTTCCTTCCTGAGGCGCATGCGGCGAGGGTCTGTGTATAGTCCATCGGTTTGACCAGTTGGTCTCGCCGGCACGTAACTGAGACAGTGGTTTAAAGAAAGAGAAAAGATGCATTGACCGGTGATGCGTCATCACAACCCTGCTGATGTCATGTTGGCGTCTGATGTGGGCATGGACCTTCCGTGGAAACAGTGTGATCGTGATGTTTAAATAAATTGTTTTCGTCCTTGTACTATCAGGGGTATGCGACATCAGCGATCAGTCATCGCGGGATTGTCGATAGGTGTTTGCAGGTCAGCTCACTTATCCGATCCATGAGTATACGTGTAGAAAGTTTGACCGTCACATGTAAATTGATCGTTTCAACCGCTGGACCAGCGGGCACTGACTCGGGTTGTGCTCGACTTATGGCGGTCATCCGAGCTATCTACTTCCCATTTGGGTGGCGTCACGATAGGCGTCTTTGCAATGGCTAGAATGTGTTCTCTCATTGCTATTTTGTGGCTGGCTTGTAGTCATAGTGTTGCAACCTTTTATTTTCGTTATGTAATATTCTCAATACATTGTTGAATTTTGCAATAAACGGCCGCATGCATCACTCCGATGCAGAGGCTGGGGCGTGCTCCTTTTCTATAAAAAAATGATCGTTTCATCCTCGCACCGTTGATCTGGACACGTGATATCACCGGATACCACTACGAGCTGGACACCGCCAGACGTCGCCTCAGTTCCTTGAGTTTTCTGGTCGTCTGATGCACGTCTCTGTTCATCTTGCCACACCTATATATCATGCCGGCTTCCCCAAGTCGGCACGACTAGCTATTTAATGCATCGACCGATGCGCGCAATGGTAGGCACTAAGTCGCGGCAATTAAAACGGACAGACCTTTCCATCACGTCATATAGTGTCACCGCTTCTCTTACTCTTATTCTCTTTCCTCGTCTGACACTGGCATAATGTCTCCCACATTAACTTTTTGGCTCGGTAAGTACACGTCTACGTGTAGGTGCAGTAGCGAGCGGTTCGGTTAGTTTCTCGATTTATACGCGTGACTGTTCGTGCGGGTGGTGGGTTGATTCCTCGTCTTCTCCATACGCTTCTTCTCCACTCTGAGATATGTTTCCTTTGCCATCTGGTGGCATTGGCACTCCTTCGGCAGCGATCATGTCTTCCCCACCGATCACATCTTCTGCTTCAAAGAAGTCAAAGCTCTTGACGGGATCCGGGTATTTGTTTCAGCGTTTCTTCACTGCTATCATTTTCAACGTTCTTTATTCACACGTCCCACCTTGCTTTTCAGGGTCGGCGATCACAATGCTGCTGCCCTTGGATCCACTTCGGCTGCTGAGCAAACGGCGGCGGAGCTTCGGAATCTCAACGACCTTAGGGATCAGATCGCATGTCGGGACAGGCGTATGGCCGAGGTTCTCCTAGATTCTATCGCGAATGTCGACCGGGCGAAAGCTGCTTATATCGTTCGGCGACGAAGGAGTAGATGGTATTGAAGATCATGGGAGAAATGGATACTGAGAGGATGCGCAACATCGATCTGACGAAGCTAGCTGACTCTCTCCGAGACAAGGTTGAAGTGCAATGCCAGGAAGCTCGTCGCATCCGCGAGGAGATCGAAGTATTGGCCATTGAAGCACGGAAGCCCCGTCCATGAGCGCCATCGGTTTAAGTTTAGTTTGGTCCTATGTTATACTCTATTTCTGGCGTTTATGTTATTATATTTTAGTTTATGTACTGTGTGTACCGGCGTTTTTTTCTATCACTTATGTACGTGGCAACACACACGCGTGTTAACGTAACCGTCGCAGAACGTGTGTGTGCGCAGTTGTGAATGGGTGGCCAGGTGGGACAGTTCCTGCTGCGGCGATGGGTTAATTATTCCTTTTCTCCCTTCGGTTTTCCGTCTCCCTCTTTCAGTCTCTTTAGTTATCTTCTCCTATCGTTCTTCCCTATCATCACGAAACCGCTTCTCTGTTCCTGTAACACCCCAAAAATTCGTCCCTAATTTTAGTGGTGTTTTCTAACACCCGAAAAACTTTTTTCATGTTCAAAATGTTTTCTTCGAACTTGTTGCTCTTTGATTTGACTTTGGTCTTGCCCTCTTAGAAGATTGCCCATGATCTCTGATCCGTGTTATTCCTTCCAAAAATTCTTGCCAACGTTTTCCTTTGGAGACATCCGTTCGTTCATTTTATCCCTAAAAACCCTTCTATCAAGCCCAACAAAGGAAATTTAATTTCTATTGCCAATAAAATTGTACCAAATTTACCGGAGGCTCTACCATACATATACATCCCTCTCATGGAAAAATATTTCCTAGTCCCATGCAATATTCCAAAGTTAAACCATATTTTCTATTATGCCATTTTCATTCCAAAAATGATCTAGACACCTTCCACTCATCCAGAAATTATGCAATTTTGGGAAGGTGCATGATTCCACCTCCTGAACATTTCACTCCAATGGCCCAACCTCATTTGAGCAATATTTAAGGTACTTCCTTGGAATGCTCTTTTCACGCCTATTTGCAATTTCCAAAGCAACCCCTAGCTACAAAATCACTTGGCATTGATACCATGCCAAATTGACCACCTTCCATATATAACCACATATTCAGAAGGTCAGCTCAAAATAATTTGAGTAAGTGCACTTGGCATACCCATGCCATTAGGGCATTTTTAGACACCCAATTTATTTGACCAACTTCCAAGTTCCCAATTAAGCTCAAACTACACAGAAAGACTATTTACCTCCTTACAAACCTACTGTGAATTTTGGGTATTTTTCTGACATGTGCAAGACCCTGATCATTTCATCGAGCACCTGGTGTTCCGTAGTTTTTCTGAATTTTTGTTTAGACCAAGTTGGTTATTTGGGAAATTTTTGTTCTGCAAACTTGTTGGAAATTCATTTTGGCACAAGATGACGCGATTAGTTTTTCCTCTGGAGCCCTGGGGCGAGAGAATCATCTCAGTGCCGAGATCGGCATGGCCTGTGGCGTGGTCACCGCTGGCATGACCAAGCCAGGCGGCGCCGCCACTTCCTGCTCGTCGTCGTTCCTCCCTTCCCGCACCCGAAACCTGTCCGAAAAGACGTCCCTCCTCTCGCTCGACCTCCCCGTGCCGCACGTGCCAGCTCACCCTCTCTACAGCGCCGCCGAGCGCTAGCCGACGCACCGACGCTACAGCGCCGCCAAGCGCTAGCCGACACGCCGACGATATAGCGCCGCCGGGGCCCCCTCGTCAGTAGCAGACTGCTCCAGCCCATCCCTCTCGCTCCACAGTGGCCACGCACGACCACCGGAACGCTCGTCAACCCACTGCAGCTCGGGACACCTCCCCGGTCACCTCACCGTGCCCGCCCTGGCAACCTCGCCCCGAGTTCCTTTAAAAAGCCCCCCAGGCCTCTGCTGAGCACGTCATTCTCTCTCCCCCCCCTCTGGAACCCCTCCGCTGATTTGATTGGAGGAAAGACCTCGAGTTCGGCCAAATCGACCGAGAACGTCGCCGCAGTTCCTCGAAACATCGCGAGCTACCTCGAGCGTCTTCGTCCAATTAAGTTGGTTCAGGAGGATACTCTTGATCTCCTCTACCTCTCGATGTTCCCACTTCGTCAAACAGAGGCCGGAATCGTCGACACAGTCTTCATCCGCCGGCGGCGAGCTCGCCGGACGCGCACACGAGGCGACGCTCCCCTTACCTCCCCGTGGTTGTGGCCTCCATCCTCGGACGCGGCGTGGCGGGGAGATCCTCCCCGTACCCTCGGTGGCCAGGGGCGCCCACCGGAGTGACGACGGCCGTCCAGGGATGAGCCCACCGGAGCTACGTCGGGCTCCCTCCCGCGTCGCCTCGACGCGAGGAAGGAGACAGCCAGCTGGCAGCCAACGTGGCTCCCTGGAGTCGCTGACAAGTGGGCCCAGCCTAGCCCAGCTGCCACGTTGTTTAAGTGGAGGCGTAACCGGCGTGTTACGTTTTCCCAGCATGAAGACGTATTTAGGAGAAACGCGCAACCAGCCCGGCCCAGTTCTAATTAAGCCCGTTCTGTTTTTTTCCTGAGTGAGCAGCAGATTGCTAATCGTTGCCTGTCCATATCTGTTGATCCGTAACTCCGTTTGAGGTGATTCAAATTTGTAAATTCATATTTTGAGCAACTATCCAGTAGCATAAGTTTTACATTTTTGTAAAATACTTGTATGCTCAGCACCCTTGAATGCATGCATAGGGTATTCCGCGGTACCGGCAGACCGAGACCCTGAACCGTGACGCGTCTGTGATCCCTGAGCCAAATGGTGTCGATCTTCGGAGGCAAACTAACCACTTGCTATGAGCAGTCCCACAATGTTGTTTGTTTGTTTGTTGATTGCCATACCGAGTGTTTATATTTTTGTTTGTGTACTGTTATATTTATACATGTCTGTTGGTTGTTCGTGTTTAATATGAAACTTGTAATATTGCTCCTGCCATGTTGCATATCATGTTGCATATTTATTTATCGTACTTGCTTGATTATATTATGTATTGTTAATATTTAACGAACACCCATCATTCTTGAGACAATGGACTGGGGGAACCGCCGCCGTCGATAGAATGGTGGAGTAATGTATCTCACTAAAACATTAACGTTGATCTGTGATGGCGCTGGTCGGAGGTAGCTCCACCACAGTCACCCAATCGACGCAAACCAACTGTGCTATATTCTGTAGTTGATCTGCGATGGCGCTGGTCGGAGGTAGCTCCGCCACAGTACCCGATCGACACAAACCAACTGTGCTATCTTTTGTAGTTGATCTGTGATGGCGCTGGTCAGAGGTAGCTCCGCCACAGTCACCCGATTGATGCAAACCACTTGTGCTACCTTTTGTATTGATCTGCGATGGCTGGTCGGAGGTATCTCCGCCATAGTCACCCGGTCAATACAAACAAACTATTGCTTGAAACATTATGTTGCTAATGACTTGTTGTTTGATGATATATTATTATGATATTGTGATTGTTGTGCTGGACTAATCCTCGGTTGTTTGGACTTGTTATGATGAGACTTGATTAAATGAAACTCCCCTCCAAACATCGATAGGATCAGTCCATGGCGCCACTAATCTGAACATCGAAAGCACTACCACTGTCGCTCATATGGGCGGGCCGAGGCCTACGTAACCTATTGAGCCTCCTTTGATGCTACCATTTTGGCAAGTCTAGTCGGTTACCTTTGTGGTCGGGGCTAGTCTTGCGAAGGTTCCGGAGCTAGGCGTCGCTCAGGGTTGGGGACGTGCCGGATTCACTTTGTCATAAGACATAGAGTTATGTCGGTAGCTATACAAGGAGTGTCTTGGTAGCGTGAACGGTCATGTAAGTGTATCATGTCGTCTTAAGGAAGATTTCCTAAAGTACCGGCTATATGGTGCATTTAGATGAGTGGTAACTGCAACCTCTCGATAGTGTCAATCTAGCAGCTAGCCTCGTTCTTGGGATAAGGAACAACAATTCAGTGTCGGTCACACTATGTGTCTTTGTCGTGTCAGGAGGTTAAACTTAAGATCTGTTTGAAAGGATTAATGAATGACCTGATCTCACTAAAATAACAAATAAGATGATGCAGGGAATGTTGCCTTGAGATGTTGATGGTTACCCATGATATAGGATGGCGGTGTGATCATTGGGAGCCTAGAGTTAGGCCTAAGCCAACATCAACCGTGCATGCCTAGAGTGGAAAGATGAGTCCAGTGGGCCTAGCAGTGATCACAGGTGATGTTGTGTATTACTTGGTACCAACTGGTACACTCGTTTACTCGTCACAGGTAATCTCTTTGTATGATTGCCGGTGCACGATCCAACCCCACCTGGCTTGGACGCTGTAGTGGTGATACCCCGTTGCTTGCTTATGACATGTTTGGTTGTCAATGCCATGCTACTTTTATGTCATGTATCTAGTGTACACTTGCCATGTTGTAGGATTTTATTTCCAATGTATATCTTGTTGCATGATTGTTGGATTGTTTGTAGTGAGTGGCGATTCTTACTGAGTGCATACAAATGTACTCACGGACCTTGTGTTTGTGGCCAGATTTTGGCAAGGATTCATCTTCTACCTTAGCGAGGACATGGAGCAAGAGCGTGCTAGGATCAGTAGCCCAGCCAGATGCCTGTGGAGTGGAGCCGCTCCAAGCCGTTGCCTTAGTCGTCTTCCGCTGCCAGATAAACTCTGTCCTGAGCCATGCTTGGCTTGATTTTGGTCATGCCTTGATGGCCTTGTAAACCATTTGTAGCACTTCTTGTGCCTGATTGTGTAATGATTTCCATGACGTTACACTGTCGTGACGTGCGGCCAGATATCTTGGGCTGGCGCACGGGCGATCGCCTCTCTGGTGATATGTGCCAGGGAGGGGTGTCACAGTTCCTCGGCACTTACCATGTCGTTCGCGGAAGGATCTGCCGCCGCGAAGAAGAGGAAGGGCACCGAAGGATCTCTTTCGATTGCCAGGTATTTGTTTATCGAAAGATATGATGTGATGCGGCTTCGGTCGAATCTTTGTTCTTCTTTTCAGTTGCTTTTCAGTTCTCTTCGATTTATTTAAAGTGCTTCATGCATCTTCATACCTAACAATCACAGGGCTAATGAATCCACGTCGTGCGAGAGGAAGCCCCTTGGGTCAGTGTTCATCGAATCGTTCGGTGCCCATTTGGTAGGTCAGGATGAGCGGCTGGAGCAGATTTGTGAGCAGTGTGCCAAGAACTCGGCTAGGGCGAAAGTGGCTGAGCTCGAGTTGTTGGAGAATGAAATGAAGGCCTCGAAAGCCAGCGCCGAATTGAATTCGATCTTGATGCACAACAAGGGCTTGCTGACGACCATTGAAGTCCTTAAAGAAAGGATCAAGGGGCTAGGCGAGGCCGAGGCTCTTCTCCGCAAGGAACTCGAGTTGGCCAAGCAAGGGAAGTTCCTTCCGTGAAGCCTTTCAGGGCCATCGTCTTAGGTTCCGTTGTGTATTTGTTTTCTTTTTATTGATGGTGGCTCCGATTCGCTGAAATCGTTTTGGAGTACCCAGGATCTCGGGTTTACGTTTGTATGCAAGTTATGGTTCGCTCGGTGTTTGTTATTTAGGCTAGCGACGGTGTAGTCCAAACGTCGAGTCGGCGTGTTGTTAAACCAGGGTGTTATTATGGTGCCTTCTCGAGGGGTTCCTGGCGATGTTATGTGTATGATTCCATCGGTCCAATCGATGGGCCATAAAAAGTTGATCAAATCCTTACTCGAGTCAGAGATGTATTTCACCGGACATGCATCACCTCGAGACTGTTCATAGAAGTCCAGATGTCTGCCAGCTTACACGCGGCGTGTACATCCGGTTTTATCAGTGTTGCCGTCATGTGCGGTCATGTTGTTTCGTCTTCCTGTTGTTGCTCTGGGCAAGTGGTTCATTTGATAGCTCGAGTAAGAGAGACGACCACCGCGACGGTGTGGGAGGGCGGGTTGTCCTGATGATTTTGGTTCCTTCACGAGGTATATGGCGAGGGTCTGCGTATAGTCTTATCAGTCAGACGAATGGATTTGCTGGCACGCCGCTGGGCAGCAGTTTAAAGACAGAGATAAAATAAATCCATTCGGTCGGTAGGAGGCGTCGGTGTTTGCATTATGTCTATTATTTGTCTAATTTGATCTTCGATCTTACATATGGTTATAATTATTTTTACCCCTGATTATTAGCATCGTGTATGGCGTATTGTCAGAACATGGTTCGAGGGTCGTAACAATTGGTGCATCCAAGGAGATTGCCACCTGGTTTCTATCACTAAAAGGCCGGGAAAAAAAGTAGGCAATAAGAACACCATATTAGAGTACTAACTTGTTTTTAATGCACTAACACGGTATATATTAGGGTATACTTTCAACTGATATTTCTTTAGCGTTAAGATACTTTATTCGGATATGGGGGTGTGGAGAGGGGATTTAGTCTTTATTTCACAAGCGGATATAGCAGATCAGATTCATCCTAGACCTTTCTAGGGGTTAGTAGAATCTTTTTGTATGGCTATGTTCTACTTGTACGAGTAATATAGGAATTAATAGGTTTGAATTCAGATTTGAACTTGAACCTCCGTTTAGCCGTAATTTGAGATCCGTATATCATTTTTGGTTGATTCTTTGCACCATGACCCGTGCACTAATACAGATCGGGTAAACACACACGGTCGACATTGGCCATCACACACGAGTATAGCGCCCTTCGTTATCCATGGGTGCGTGATATGGGCAGACATCGCAGACGGCTAAACTAACCGTGTGCGATGAGGCGAACTTCGCAGACACACGTATTAATTGGATCGTGTGCAATATAGACAAGATCGCAGACGCTTTGTTTTTGCTGAATCGTGTGTGTTATGTAACATCACACATGGTTTATGTGTTCATGTTATGTGTGCTTTACTTAGCTTCGCACACGATTTAACTAAATGAATCGTCTGCGTATGTTGTCCAATCCCCCACATTTACCAAAACTTAACTAGGTGCAGTCATTAGCATAATTCCATTATTTCATCCGAATGGCAGTATAGCACATCTGAATCATATAGTTCATTGAACATTTCATATGTATAAACAATGTCATATCGCAATCACATAAATCATTGTACATTTTAGAACCCATCAGTACATATACATTGAGACAGTATACAAGTGAGAATGATCAACAAACAGAATACTCTTGGTTACGTCTTTGTCTCTGTGATGACCACTGCCTTCCCAAGACCCTGGCATTGGCACTTGTAGTCTTTAAATTTGTTTAGAGCCATCAGCATACTCTTTGCGTCACCAGCATGATATTTTGGCCGCACTGTACAAGACACTCTTAACTAAAAAATTGTCTTATGCAGTTGACCAAAACATCACAGGTGCGACGGTTTGGAGGAAATTTTTTGTGAGGCCAGCTTGTGGACTGCATTGTGTCATTGTGACTCATGTGTCACAAGTATAAAGAAATGAGTCAGTTCTATTGTTAGATAAATAAGTCATATAAAATAATGATGGATTTATGTATACTAACTCTTTTCAAAGCACAAAAGGGCCGTGCATGAGAGAGAAGCACTTAAGCCCCTCTGTGAATGCCCTGCTATTTAGAGAAGAGATGCCACTTCATGACACTGCACGCTTGATGAATTTCCAGCCACACGAAGTTCATGTGAAAGAGAGACGCCTTGATACTCTCGTTTCAGCACGAACTCGTTCGCCACTTGGTGGAAGCGCGGAAAGCCTTGAGTTGAACGATAAACTCCACCGAAATGCAGTTAGATAGCTGAGCTGTTGTTGAATGCCAGTGTTAGAATATGAACATAGAAAAACGAGAACATAAAGACAGAAAAGACTAAATAAGTGGACTCACCCTCAAGAGCAATCCTTAGCGGCGGGGTGCTCGGAAAGCCTTGAGCTAAAGGACAAACTCCATCGAAATGGAGGTCGATAAATGAGTTGTTGTTGAATGCCCAGTGTTAGAATATGAACATAGAAAAACTAAGAACATAAAGACAAAAAGACTAAATAAGTGGACTCACCCTCAAGAGCAATCCTTAGTCGCACCCAAGAGGGACAGGGGCTGAGCGATTTGGCCATATTCGGCCATGCACATCCCTGCACACCTTCCCTCTTGGTCCCCTCTTGGTTAAGTCTTTATTTCTATGTTATTAGAGCCAAAGAGTGCAACCACAAATTCTTGTACAGTGCCACCAAAATAAGATCCATAGCTACTGTTAAATATGGAAGAACTTGAACATGCATCTAGCCGAACACAAGAACATGCATCCAGTCCGACAAAAAATTAACTAATTAGGCAACAGTACACATGCATCAAGTCCAACACATCCTCCGGTGCAACACAACGAAATAAGATGGAACTAAACAGATATAAACATATGGATCCGTTCTAATTTGTCAAACTAATGAAGCTAAAAAATACACATGCATACAGTCCAACACATCCTCAGGTGCAACACAACGAAATAATCTGGAACTAAACAGATCTAAACATATGGCTCCGTTCTAATTTGTTAAACTAATGAAGCTAAAAAGTACACATATATGTTAAACTAGGCTAGAGCATGAATATTAAAACCGAACAGAAAATGTAAGTAGATCCGGAGGATGAGGTCATATAAAACTTGCTAACTGTGCTAATGAAACTAGATCAGTCATATAAAAGCCAGTAGCATGTGCGTGTGAGAGGATACCTTTCGTAAAGGGACGAGGATGAGGTCGAGGGCGAGCCGATGCACAGCACGTGCGGCCTTCGACCCCAAAGTACGACGACGACGTCGCCACGGGGGAGGGCGAGGCCGAGCCCGGCTCGCCGGAGGTATCCAAGGCACCTCCGTCCATGGATCTGCACGTGAGAAAGACATAATCTACAGAAAATGCGGGAGAGATCTAGGTTTCTACTCTCGACCAGGTGAGTAGGCGAGTTCCAAAAATGGAGTGGCGGCTGTCGAGTGAAGTGAGACCGAATGGTGCTGCTGGTCCCAATTTATACAAGAGACAAAGTAGGGTTCAGAATACATGGGCCCAGAATGGGCCCATTATTCACACACACTTTACGGGCCACAAACTTGTGCATTGTTCCCCATTCGCATATGATTTTCTTATTCCAACCGTCTGAGTACATATTCAGAGAATGCTACTTATATCTCTACTTCCTGCATCTCGATAAACCTGAAAGTGCAATTACAACTGATACTAGGGTAACTAAAGCAGCTAAAGCATAAAGGAGATGATTTTCCTTGTCACGAACATATTTTCTTATTTTCTTCAACTTCAACTTGGCCTCTTCAGCTTTTCTCTTGTTATCGTGGACAAGATTTGCAAGTTGCAGCTCCATCTCCATCTTCTCGTCTTCGAGCCTCTTCGCTTTTTCTTCTGCTTTCTTCTTTTCCTCGACAGCGGCGTGCAGATCCTGTAACAGTGCGCTCATTTTTCCTTCCACAGACAGCTTAAAGTCGGCATGCAGTTTGCAGTCGCAGCATCTGGGAACCTTCTAATAGAACGAATTGGAAGGAAATATAAATTACCCCGAGCATGAAGCAAATAGCAAGCTAGAAGCTACGCCCAAATGTACCTCGTCCGAGACCGTGTCGCTGGTGATCTCCTCGATCTTGAAGACCATGGCGACGGCAGTTTCTGTGCGCTGCGAGAGGGGTGGGACAGACGACGGAGGGATGGATGGCGGCAATGGCTAGAACTGGGGTAGCTGGCCAGCAACGGCTAGAAATCCGTATTTAAATGTAAACGACACATATCGCACACAGTCTACTTTATGTAACCGTATGCGAAGTTAGCCATACATCGCACACGCTTCTGAAAGAGAACCGTGTGTGATACCAAGCAGTTGCACACGATTGTTGCAACTACACCCGTGGGCGATACTACCAACACAATTCATTCAGTTTTCGGGTGATACTACTAGAGATTCCATTAATATTTGAAGGCTCCATTAAAATATTACAGCCCACACATACGTACACAAAATGTATCTAATACTCCAACTAAATACACTAGAGATTCTTCTCGTCAGTGTTTTCTTCGTCGGCGAAATAATCCACTTCGTCGTCGTCACCGTCGTTGAAAGGTGGCTTGCAACACCCAGAGGCCTCGACAAGGTTGGCCTTCTGCCGCTTCGGTGGTGGAGCACCACAAATATTGAGCTCCACCTTGAGGCGCCGCCACCTACGCAGATGGTCTTGGCGCAGAGTCTCGAACGAAGCCTCCACCACGTGATGCGTCATGTATCCTTCTGCACGCCATGACGCGATGGACTCCTGCACCGATCCAGCTCAACCGACGACGACGACCCCGAACCAGTGTCGTCGTCGACCGGCGTCTCCACGCGAGGGGTGGACGCTGACGAGCCAGACGAGGAGGGAACACCAGACGAGGAGGAAGAGGAGGATGGAAGGGTGGAAGAGGTCGAGGCACGACACACACGAAAGCGCTGCTTGCTTGCTCTAATGGAGTATCGCATCTCGTCGGGGACTTTGGACTTGTAGCGAGCCATTGCCACTACCGGCGGCACTTCTATTAGCTAGCAAGATTTATACACGAGCGCGGGTGTAGCGTACCTACACTTAGAAATTGGAAAGGTACCTGTGTATAGTGCAAACCCCTGGATCGATTCATTTGCACACACAGTCTAAGATGAAATATCACAACATTGTATCAATTATTACACGTGGATCCAGTACTTGGAAAAATATTCGTTACAACTTGCATAGCACGAAGCTAGCATTGAAAGAGTAAATCAGCGGAAATAATAATCTTCATGGAGTCCTCATCCTTTGCATGTGCCACAGGCGAAAACATGTTAGTTGCAGACTCGAAACCTTAACGAAAACTCACTCGTCGTCAGAACAATCTGCAACAAATAAAATTTTGCAACAGAGTGGGTCAGAACCATTAAAAATGGATCTGGCAAGTGACACTATGTGGACACTTAATGGAATAACTCTATAGCCTAAATGCATATTTGGCTGCTGGAGTTCAAGGCTGTTTTGCATAAAAGCCAATTTTGCCTAACACTTTGTAAATCATTTTCTTCAAATGTTTGAGACATTATGGCATGAAATCCATAGTCTTGTCTATCCTTGTTCACCCATCAAAATTTTACTTAGAGAAATAAGATGTTGGGAGCCTCCGTTGCCATCCTTGATCAGCTGCTTGAATTGTCCGTAACCGGGGACACGGCTAAGTACTTAGTTTTTTTAACTCTGCAGAGGTTGTGCACTTTCACCATTAGACCCAACAAACCCAAACTATCCTCAAGCACTCAATTTGTGCTAAGGAAAAGGAGAGAGTTGAGACGAGACTTTTCAGAAGCATTTTCCCATCCCATACCGACTTGACGCGCTCCCATTCTAACCATTCTACCACCACCTGTCAAGTCGGGACGAGTCCACGCAACTTAATCCATCTAGCCAGAGCCTATATGACTAATGGCTGCACGGTAAGCAATCTTCACTTGGAGAAAACATTGGCCCCTTAATACCCTGGGTGGCAATCCACAAGTGAATAAACACTCAACTCTGTCAGCCGTGCAAGCCCAAATCCACCCAGGTGATAAATTAACTTAGTAGAATTTAAGCTTTGAATAAAACAAATTTGCATAGCATCAATAATTATACTAAGTTATCAATAGGATTCTAGACACAACTAGTGTAAAGGAGATAGTTGTTTCATCATAGCAATACTATCCTACACATGCATATAAAGAAATACACTAAGTCATGCATAAAAAATACTTAGGAAATTTATGGGGGTGTGCCACTTGCCTTGGCAACAGGGAGAGCATGAGTAGCAATTGCACAAGCCTTCGTCTCTCTCCGAAATTTCTAACAAGTCAAACAAGCCACAAATAAACATACAATCATAAATGCAACACTTTAGAAAAATATGACATGCATGAGATGCAGAACAATCCAAGGAATTAGGGTATGCATGACATGCAAAACATTCTAAGGAAGTAGACAAAATAACTTAAACCATTTGGCTAGGTCAAGGTCAAGGTTTGGCAAAATAAACTTGACAAAACAACAACTTGAAAAGTTGTAAAGGCTACTTCAAGTCTTCACATGTTAGATCTTCAAAATATCTTCAACTCCTTTGTAGTTTCATTGATCTTCAATGGTCTTCAATTAGCACTACTTAGTCTTAAACACCAAGGACTTGGTCTATGTCCAAAGTGAGACAAAAATAGAAAGAAAGAGAAGATAGAAAGAAAGAAAGAAGTAGTTGGTCTTCCAAGAATCTTCTCCAGGCTTCCTTGTAGCTTTCTCTGTGTTGACATCATTGAATTTTGTAGACTTTGATGGTTCTACAGTCTTGATGATGTTGGCAGCATCAAGGTTGGTCTTGAATATAACTTAGCCACCATGAAGTCTAAGAATAGAAGGAAGAAAAGAGAGAAAGGAAAGAGGGACTTAGAAAATGTAGGTGATTGGTCTTCATGAACTTCTTCTTGATTTTCTTCTAAGTACTTTTACTTCTTGGAGATGCTTCTGGAGTCTTGTTTTCTTGGCTAGGTCCTTCATTGGTCTTCTAACTTCATGTTGAATCCTCCAAGGATAACAATGCAATCTTCATTGGCCCTTCATTGTTTCCACTAATTTCTAACTAAGTGGTTTTTGACTAGGAGGGTCAAAAGGGCTAACAAGCATCACCTCCAAAATTCTAAGGAGGAAAGTCATGTAAGAAATGCAAAATATTTCTAAGGACTAGAGATGCATGCCATGCCATGAAATTATTCTAAGTTAATGCAAGGCAAGCAAGATGGTCCAAAAATGACTAAGGACCAAGGTCATAACACTTGAGGTCGAAATTTAACTAAGGACTAAAGCTAACGCATCAAGTCCAAATAATTTCTAGGGAAAGTAAACAAAAATAAGAAGTGCAAAATAATTTCTAAGGAAAAGGTATGAAAACAATTAGTTGATAATTTTTCTAAGGACAAACCTTTGTCATATCACGTACTTAGGATATTTTCTAAGGAAACAACTAAATTTTCAAGATGCTAAAATTTTCTAAGGACAAGATCTAGTATTAATAAGATGTTGAAAATTTCTAAGGAAAAGTGTTGTCAAAATAATTATCAAATATTTTCTAAGGAAGAAAAATACTTTGTTTGGAGAGACAGAATATTTCTAAGTACTTTTTGTAACTTAAGTGATCAAAATATGACTAAGTCATTTTATTAGCCGAATAGGTGAAAAAAAAAAATTTAATCAATTTTTAATTATTAAAATTACCACCTAAAAGTATTAAATCCAAAATAATTACAAATTCATAGAAAAATAATCTACAAAAATAATTTGATGGTTCCCATGGCCAAGTATTAATTAAACAGAGTTATAGCTATTGGATTTGCCCCAAAATAATTTTTAAAACTCAAGTTAAGTCAAATTTACTTAAACAAACAATTTTAAAATTTGAACCAATTTGAATTTGTCAAAATATAAATTTAACTATGCCAAAAGTTTCTACATGTCATAAGCTTTCCAAAAATATAAAGTTTGCAAAATTTGGCCGAGCCAATAAAAATTAATGATTGTTCTAAGTTATAGGGGCCTTTCTGCAAAACTGCCATTTAAATCTAAATAGAAAAATCACAGCACACGTGGATCTGACGTGGCAGCTGACTGGATGCTGACTGGGCTCTGACTGGGCGCTGAGCTGCAGAAGTGGTTTCATCTGGAACGTTGGATCTGGATCTAATGGTCCAGATCTGCTAATACCCCTTCAATTAAAATGAATCTAATCTAGGTCGTTGAAAATAGATCGGACGGTGGTGGTCGCGTTGACCATACCTTGGCGGTGGACTTCACCGGAAATGGTGTCGCGGTGGTGTTGCAGCTCAGCCGTGGACCGCGACGGCGCTCCGCTGCTTCCCCGGGCTCGGAGACGGCGGCAATCGACGGAGGAGGTCCTGGAAAAACTCTCTGGTATCCTCGGCCCTTCTCCTCCTTGCTCCTATCGACGGCAGCGTGTAGAACTTGTGGCGGAGGCTCCGGCGCACTAGGGAGAGCAAGCTCCGGTCGTTTTGGCTGCGAGAAAAAATTGGGGAAGAGGTCAGAGAGGCGCGTGAGTGCGAGGGGAAGAGTTTGAGGGCAGAGGCGGGTGGAGGGGATGCTGGAGCTCACTGGAATTGAAGAATTCGGCCGACGGCAATGGCGGACGGCGGCGGCGGTTTGTGGGCAGCCTGGGGACGTTCGGGCTAGGGTTTTTGAGGGAAAAGATCGAGGGGTTTGTGGTGATTTATATGGAGGTCAAAACGTGGCGGGGGAGGCACGGAATCGAACGGATTTGAGCGCGAGATCGACGGGATCGTGATCGCGAGATTTTCGGATGGAGGTTGAAGACGCTGACGTCAGTGATTGCGTCACCTGGGCGGGTCCCGCCTGGCAGCGAGGGAGAGGGGGTGAATGGGCTGCGGGCCGCTAGCTGCCGCACGCGGGAGGGAAGAGACGGGCTCGGCCCAGTTAGGTTAGGTTCGCATTTTTTTTCCCTTTTCTTTTCTTTTATTGAAAATTTTATAACTTTAGTTTTAAAACTTCAATTTAACTCAAATTTGTTTCTAATTTTTTGTAAAATCAAGATCTGTTATTTCCAGCATTCAAACACACTTTTCAAACATTTCAAAATACAAAATTAAAAATATTACAAAAATGCTTAATTGACAAGTTAAGTAAATTTTAAAATAGGATTTTACATAAAATCTTTTGTGGCCTATTAAAATTAAATAAAATACCATAAATGTAAATATTTGAAAATAATTTATTTTTCAAATAAGTACAATCAAATCACAACCAACAATTAGACATAACAAATAAAACTATAATAATCAAAAACAATATATAGGGCATAACTCGCCCTTTTAATATATTTTCTTAAATATGTTTTCAAGTGGAATTATAATTCCCACTTTTGAAATATCCAAATGCAAGCAATGCTATATGAGTTGATGCATGCATGCATGATTTTTCTTGTCAAAGCAAAATACATAATAGTTTTCAAAAGTTTTAAATTTTTCTGATTTTTCAACTTTTTGCAAAACTTGGGATGTTACAGCGGGGGCGGCGAGGAGGCGGGAATGCGGTGAAACGTCGGGAAAAGGAAGCGGGAAAGAAAGAAACGCCTGAATTAACTGGGCCGTAATTGCATTTACGATCGAATTGAAACACTTGTCGCTTGAAATTACACTTCACAGAATATATATAGATAACTTTGTATAGATATACGGTTCGATTTCACACGACTTTTGCAAAAAATAAATGGTGTGCGATGGTGAGCACTATGCACATGTTCAGATGACCCGATCGTATGCGATATGCAGCACACGGTTAAAAACACAAAAGCGTATGCGAATATATGGACATCGAAGGCTCTGCGAGCCTTTTTATTCTCCAAGGGTAAGCGATAGGGGATAACGCACACGGGCGCCTGTTCCCGTCTGCGATCGCGGGGTCTTAAATTGCCCGATCTATACTAGTGGTGGGACATTCCCTACCACCTAAATTATTCTTCCTTATCTTTAGATATAATAAGTATATATTTGCGCATAAATGGCATATTATGTCTTTAATTTTGACACAGAGTAGTATAAGCGTTGATTGATTTGCAATCAATGTTAGTTCTTGAATTATTAGCCATTTCTCAAAGTGCTTGATGCTAAGTTGGTGAAGGTTAGTTTGATGTTGAATCTTTGTCTCTAAAAAAGATATACTCTTAAATTTGGAATACTTAATTTAGTGTTAACCAAAACCAATTCATCAATAATTTAATTTATAATATATAGGTTTGATACTTACATTATACAAACTATTAAGACAAGCTGTTTGGGTGGCAATACGGAGTCAGGGATGTCAAGGAATAAAGAAGGAAAAGATAGAGAGCGGTACACATAGATGACCAATGAAGAAAAGTAGGAAAGACCGAAAACATTGTGAAGCTTATAAGCAAAACAAAACAATTAAAAAGACAAAGAAATATGCGGATTGAAGCCAGAACAAAGACGAAACAATACGCAAAAAAAAAGGCAAAAATATGCAAATATGCAGCCAGACAAAAAAAGCTATATTATAAGAAATTAATGATAACTGTGAGTTTAAGCCCAACACGCCATCAAGATTCAATTGTGATTGAGAACCTGCATATATCCTAATAGAAGAAGTTACCACATCTTAATGTATACCAAAAGGTCATTTGAGATGAGTATATATCAAGTGATCACATAGAGAACAATGTATCAACAAATATTTCTTACAATTTGAATCATTTTTTCTACTTCATCAACTTGAAGTTGTTAGGGATGACCAATGAAGAAAAGTAAGAAAGACTGAAAAACATTGTGAAGCTTATAAGCAAAACAAAACAATTAAAAAGACAAAGAAATATGCGGATTGAAGCCAGAACAAAGATGAAAAAATACGCAAAAAAAGGCAGAAATATGCAAATATGCAACCAGACAAAAAAAAAAAGCTTTATTATAACAAATTAATGATAACCGTGAGTTTAAGCCCAACACGCCATCAAGATTCAATTGTGATTGAGAACCTGCATATATCCTAATAGAAGAAGTTACCACATCTTAATGTATACCAAAAGGTCATTTGAGATGAGTATATATCAAGTGATCACATAGAGAACACTGTATCAACATATATTTCTTACAATTTGAATAATTTTTTTCTACTTCATCAATTTGATATTCATCTGGAGAGAAAATAAATGTATTCTACGTGGGTCACTCGACCCTGGGCAAAATTTAAGCTGTGTCGACCCGTTGCAAGACATTGACATGTTTACTAGTACCACCTTACATATCTGATTAGTTGTTACCGAAATTATATGGTAAGACACCATCTTATACCGTTGACAAGCATCCGTGTCTCGGATCAGACACATTTTTTGTGATTTTGATCCTTGCATAACATTTTTCAAAAATACTCTATGTTGTGTATTAATCATATGGAGTAGTATTTTCTGGGACAATGAATTCATCCGGTACATTGACTACTATGAATTCTTCCACCCCGAAGCATTTTATTTTCACTCTCCTCTTCAATTCATTTGCTTGCTCCCTGTAGCTTATTGCCTCATCATTTTCAGCTGAATTATTGTTGTCCTCTGCATCATGAACATAAAAATGTCACTATCCTCACTATCATCATTGCTGGCATCTTGAACTGGATTGTTTTCTTTAATTCCCTTCCCTTTATCCTGAATTGCTCCACTAATAAGTTGTAACTTGTGTGGAGCAGAATATGTTTGTTGATCATGTTGCCTTGATTCACTACCTATTTCTTGCTGCTCTCCAATTTCTTCTCTCTATCAGCCCATATTTTGCTATGCAATTTCCTCCTCTTCATTGTCACTAGGATCAAGATTTGGAGGAATTTCGGCATACACATCTACCACAACTGCATTGCATCATTTACATACTTTGCCACTGATATTACTGCTCTATTGTTTTTGTCGCACCCCGGGAACAGGGGGTTCCCGTGAACGCTTACAGCGTGACTTGCCAGCTGGGCTGATCGTGGGACGAGAGCTTCGCGGGAAAAGTGCAAAGGAGACCAAGCATGTGCGCGGACAGGAGAAAAGCTGATGATACTTGTCCTTATCCAGAAAGGGTAGGTAGAACAACTGGCAGGTTGTTGTGGTATCCCCTTGACGTATAAAAGGAGGACCAAGACCCCCAGAGAGGGGGACGATCCATTCCAAGAGAAAGATAGACAAAGTCAGGATCAGATCTCAATCCTGTCTTTGGGTAGAAGGTCCCGGGAACACTCCATTGTAACCCGGATACGCATACCTCCGCCATATATCCAGACATGCAGGAGTAGGGTGTTACGCTTCACAGCGGCCTGAACCTGGGTAAACTACCTGTGTGTTCTACTTTCTGCATCGCTCATTAACTCGCTCAGATCCTCCTCATGCCCCTCGCCAAATCTCTAAAAGGGGGTCTCTCGACCTCCGGTGTTTGTGACTTCGTACACGACATCTGGCGCACCAGGTAGGGGGCGCAAGTGATCTAGCGAGTTTCTTCGGCTTCATCAAGATCTGCTGCGATGCCTCCAAGGAGGAGGAGAGGTTCCTCTACCACCGCTACTGCGCGAGCTACGCGCGCTCAAGCTCGACGCGCTCGTTCTCCTACTCCGAAGGCGGAGAGTTCTGCTTCGAGCCATCATACCCCGCTTCCTCCACCACCAGCGGCCGCGCCTCCTCCGCCACTGGCGGCCGCACCAGAGGTTGTCTCGGAGGCTAAGGCGGGAGCTGCTGCACAAGGAGCCATGCCTCCTCCCCCTCAACCCGAGGCAGCTCGTGCACCTGATGCGGTGCCACAGGAAGGTGCAAGGGAAGTCGCCGGTGCCGAGGTCGTCGGAGAGATCCCTCCACCTCCTCCGCGACGAGCAGGGTCTGTCCACCCACCAAACGGTCCACCCAGAGGAGCGACCGGAGCCGTCAGTTTCATGACCAGTCCTATTCTGTCTGGGGTACGTCGCACATGTGAAGCTATCGCGGCTGCTCAAGCTCTTCTCTAGCATGCTCGTGATGCGAACGAACATCCCGAGCGCTACCAGAATTGGGCAAACCACATCGCCGAGCTGCTCACCTTTGCCCAGATGAACGCTCGTCCCCGAGCGGCCTCCCTCGCGCCTTCCGTGGGTGGGCCTGAAGGGATGGGGGCTGCACATCGAGCTCGGACTGCTCCCTTCCCGGGACACGTTCCCGGGATGGACCAGCCTATGGCGCCCATGGCGCACCTTCCATGGCAGCGCCAGGAATCTGTGCTGATGCTCCGCGCCCACCTCAACACGGCGGCGCGCCTCATGTTCATCATCACCACACCACAGATCCAGGAGATCATATCTCTGTGGGATCCTCTGCCCCTCCTGGGCTAGATTCCAGGAATCTCGGAAGAGAGCTCGCGCCAGTTGTTCGTCCGCCCGGTGTTGTTCGACATGGGTTGTGGAACGAGGGAATCAGTACAGGCTACACTGCCTTCATGCCTGCACTGCGTGTGGCACACTGGCCTCACAAGTTCCGACCTGAGATGCCCATCAAGTTCGGCGGGAAGACCAACCCGAGAGATTTCCTCCAGATCTATGTCACTGCGATGCGCGTAGCCGTCGCCGATGAAGCAATATGGCAAACTAGTTCACATTGGCACTTAAGGATGAAGCTTTGTCCTGGCTGTGCAATCTTCCCACGCAGTCGGTCAAGTCATGGCCTGATTTGTGCAATCAGTTCCTGGGGGCTTTCCAGGGAGCTTACAAGCGCCGGGAACGATCAATGACTTGCACGGCATGAAGCAGGGTGAGAATGAGAGCTTGCGTGACTACGTTCAGCGCTTTTGCTCCAAGATCAACAACATCCCTGGCCTCAAGGAGGCGGCTATCCTGTCGTCTTCCACGTGAGTGTCCGGGACATAAAGATGCGAGAAAAGTTGAGCACTCACAGCATCGAGACCACTCAAGAGCTATGGGCACTCACAGAGAAGTGTGTGCGTGCCGAAGAGGGGCGTCGCATGCCTGGGAGTCCTCATCTACCAAGGCCGAGCCAAAGAAAGCCAAGAAGCGGGAAGCGCCTGCACCCGCCCCGGCTCCTAAGGTTCTGGCCGCTGAACCAGAGCATGAACCAAAGAACGCGAAGGTAGACGAAGCTGCCACCCCAGTCCTGGATGTGTGGTGTCCCCTCCATGGCGTTGGCAAACATGATATCTGAGATTGCTTCAAGATACAGGGTTTCGTTCGAGATCAGCGTCAGAACATTGAGACTGCCAGGCAAAATGGAGGATGCTTTGGGTGAGGTGATCCAACCCACATCCGCCGTTTCTGCCCTACAGGGGCCGAGGCGGACGTGGTGGTCGTTTCCCCGGCAGGGGCGGATTCATGGGTGGACGCGGTGGTGGGCGTGCTGGATTCGCAGGTCAAAACCTGCCAGCCATCGCCGTTGAACCCGCGGGAGATGAGAATGGCGGTGGGGCATTCCAAGCTGTCGTGGATT
The DNA here is from genome assembly GCA_947311845.1 of Poa pratensis. NCBI lineage: Eukaryota > Viridiplantae > Streptophyta > Magnoliopsida > Poales > Poaceae > Poa > Poa pratensis. Next base: position 73,154,399 of record CAMZMU010000128.1, on the reverse strand, counting down.
GTGTCTGCATTCACGGTGGAGCCTCTGGTTTCCCGTCCATGAGCGCCTTCAAGAGGATGTCCCGTGAACTTAATGCCGCTGAGCCTGCCCCGAGAACGCGTCGACCCTTGAAATGGTCAAATCAGGTTATCACCTTTGATTCTAATGATCACCCTGATCGCACTGTTGGAGTTGGAGTTCTACCGCTCGTCGTGTCGCCGACTATACAGAATCTGGCTGTGAGTAAGATGCTGGTTGATGGCGGAGCAGGACTGAATCTGCTCTCTATCAAGGTCATGGAGAGGCTTCAGATTCCTCTTGACCGCCTGCAGCCAACTGGGGCTTTCCAAGGGATTAACCGGGGCTCACACACCCTCTGGGGCAAATTACTTTGTCGGTTACCTTTGGAGAGCCAAAGAACTTTCGCACTGAGGACATCACGTTCGACATTGCTGACATTCCGTTACCTTACCATGGCATTCTCGGACGGCCAGCGTTGGCCAAGTTCATGGCCGCTTCACACTATGCTTACAATGTGCTGAAGATACCCAGCCAGGCTGGAATCATTACCGTGAAAGCTGATTGTCAGGATGCCATTGCCAAGGCAGCAATGGCCGTCAGCCCTAGAAATGGCCAACCTCTACCCGGGACAATGACGATAACTTCGTCACTGTCACCTTGCCCGAGAACGAAGCATCTATGGATGAGCTAGAGGGGTCCAGCTCGACTACCCCCGCGAAGCTTCTCCCCTCCGCTCCGAAGCAGAAACTGGAGTGCAATGATGCCAAGCTTACCAAGAAGGTCCGATTGACTAGTGATGGGAAGATCATCATCACGATCGGCACAGGGCTGCCTGATAAATAGGAAAGCGCGCTCATCGCCTTCCTGCGGGAAAACTCTGACGTCTTCGCTTGGGACCCGTCAGGTCTTTCCGGTATACCCAGGGAGGTGATTGAGCACAAATTAGCTGTCAAAGCAGATGCTCGTCCTATCTAGCAACGAATAGGCCACAGTCAGACAGAAAGCGTGAGTTCATCCTTGCTGAAGTTAACAGGCTGCTGAAAGCAGGGGTAATCCGAGAAGTACCACTTGCTGCATGGTTGGCTAATCCAGTGGTAGTACCAAAACCTCATAGTGACGACATGAGGTTGTGCATTGACTTCACTGACCTCAATAAAGCTTGTCCCAAGGATCCATATCCTCTGCCAAGGGTTGATCAGATTGTGGATTCTACTGCTGGCTGCGATCTGTTGTGTTTCTGGATGATTTCTCCGGATACCATCAGATCAAGATGGCCAAAGAAGACGAAGAAAAGACTGCCTTCATCACTCAGAATGGTTGCTATTGCTACATTTCCATGCCTTTTGGTCTGAAGAATGCTGGAGCGACTTTCCAGCGTCCTATGCGTACTTGCCTTGGGTCGCAAGTTGGAACCAATGCAGAGGCCTACATTGATGACATTGTGGTCAAAACCAGAAGAAGAGAAACCCTCATATCTGATCTGGAGGAGACCTTCAACAGCTTGAGGAAGATAAATCTCAAGTTGAACCCCGCGAAGTGTGTCTTCGGAGTGCCTTCTGGGAAACTGCTTGGCTTCTTGGTCTCACACCGAGGCATTGAAGCCAATCCAGATAAGATCAAGGCTATAGAAATGATGGAAGCTCCGAAGCGTATCAAGGATGTGCAGTGGCTCAATGGATGCATTACAGCCCTGGGAAGGTTCATTTCTAGGCTCAGAGAGCGGGCGCTGCCATTCTTCAAGTTGCTTAAGAAATCTGGCCCAGTGAAATGGGATTCCAAGGCTGAAACCGCTCTGCAGGACCTGAAGAAATATCTATCCAGTCCTCCCATCCTGGTAGCGCCAATGCCTGAGGAACCCCTCCTCCTCTACATTGCGGCTACTAACCAGGTTGTGAGTGCAGCTCTAGTTGCAGAGCGGGAAGCGAAACCGGGAACTAAGGCAAGAGTTCCCGGGAAGTCTTCAGAGGAACCAGGTCACTCTTCTCAGCCTGGTACTATGGATCCACATTCAGTTTCAGATGACAGTGCAGCTGGACAGACGTCTGAGGTCACCCCCAAGCTGGAGCAGCGACCAGTTTACTTCATGAGCTCAGTCTTACGAGATGCCCGGGAACGGTATCCAATGATGCAAAAATTGCTGCTGGGAATTTGCTGGCATCCAGGAGGTTGAGACCCTACTTTGAGGGACGTACCATCACAGTGGTATCTTCATACCCCTGGAGCGAGTTCTTCAGAGCAAGGATGCCACTGGGCGAATAGCTGAGGGGCTATGGAGTTATCTGGATTAGGTCGGCAATTCAAGCGGCTGATACCATCAAGAGCCAGGCACTGGTGGATTTCACGGCAGAGTGGACTGAAACATCGATTGACATAAGGAAGAAGAATCAAGCCTTCCCGGGAAGGAGGAACCAGACACATGGACACTCTATTTTGATGGATCTCTTTCCGGGGGACAGGCTGGGGCAGGCGTGCTGCTGGTATCACCTACGGGTGAGCAGCTGAAGTACATCGTTCAGATGCTGTACAAGACAAGGATTACCAACAACACAGCTGAGTATGAAGGATTGCTTGCCGGGCTTCGTATGGCACTTGGTGTGGGCGTCACAAACCTGATAGCTCGAGGTGATTCTCAGCTAGTTGTCAGGCAAGTGGAAAAAGTCTATGAATGCCCTACCATGGCACCATATGTGGAGGAGGTTATGAAACTGAAGAAGAGGTTCAGACACTTGAGGCTGGAGCATATTCTTCGTGAACTGAATTCTGTGATGATGCATTGTCCCGGATAGCTTCTCAGCGTGGTCTAGTGCCACCAGGGATATTCATTGAAGTTCTGCACAAACCTTCTATTCCTGCTGCAACACCTACTGAACCTAGCCAACTTGATGGGGTAGATCCAGTTCCCGGGAATGAAGCTTCAGCTGAGCCTAACTATGTTGAGGCTCTTCCCGTGGAAAAAGCTACGCCATCATGGGCTGTCGAATTGATTGACCACCTCCAGAATCGAATCTTGCCAGAAGATGATGCCAGTGTAAAGCGAGTAGCGCGTCAAGCCAAGATGTATACTCTAATTGATGGCGAGATATACCGGAAAAGGGAAAATGGGGTCAGGCTCTGTTGCATTTCGCAGGAAGAAGGCTACCAGATCTTGTCAGAAATTCATGAGGGAACTTGCTCCAACCATGTGGCTTCCAGGGCATTGGTTGGGAAGGTCTATCGTATGGGTTTCTTCTGGCCTACTGCTTTGACTGATGCCGAGAAGCTAGTTAAAACCTGCACAGCCTATCAGTTCCATGCCAAAAGCATTCATCAGCCGGCTCAGGCCCTGCAAACTATACCAATTTCTTGGCCATTTGCAGTCTGTGGGCTGGACATTGTGGGCAAATTGCCCAGAGCTGCTGGGGGATATGAATATCTGTTTGTGGCCATTGACAAGTTCACCAAGTGGGCAGAAGTGGAGCCAGTCAGGAACATAACTGCTCAAGCTGCTATCAAGTTCATAAAAGGAATTGTGTGCCGTTTTGGGGTGCCCAATCGCATCATCACTGATAATGGTTCACAGTTCACAAGTGCATCATTCTTAGCATACTGTGAAGAGATTGGAACCAAGGTCTGCTTTGCTTATGTAGCACATCCAAGAAGCAATGGACAGGTGGAAAGAATGAATGCTGAGGTACTGAAGGGACTAAAAACAAAGACTTTCGACAGATTCAAGATCTCAGGCAAGAAATGAATAGACCAATTGCAAGGAGTTCTGTGGTCACTGAGAACTACTCCAAACAGATCCACAAATGTGACTCCATTCTCACTTGTGTATGGAGCTGAAGCAGTGCTTCCTTCTGAACTCAAGCACGGCTCACCAAGAGTACTGGCCTATGAGGAAAGTGGACAGCTGGAGAGAAGAATGAATGATTTGAATCTACTGGAAGAGGCACGATGCCAGGCTGCAGTGCGATCTTCTCGCTACCAGCAGTCCTTGCATCGTTATCACAGCCGTAATGTGCATTCTCGAGTTCTTGATGCTGGGGATCTGGTCTTGCGCAAGGTACAGGTAATGGCTGGGAGAAACAAAATGTCGCCTAAGTGGGAAGGACCTTACAGGGTCTCCAGAGTTTCTAGGCGTGGTGTAGTACGGTTGGAAACTGAGGATGGCAAGGTTGTTTCGAACTCCTGGAATATCGCTTTGTTGAAAAAGTTCTATCTGTGAGAAAAGTCCGTATCCGGGATCTTGCCCGTGAACGACAAGGTTGAGTGTGGGTCTGGGATCCGTTCCGCCACCAGGAAAAGTGTGGGCCTGCGATCCGTTTCGCCACCAACGATGAATGTGGGTCTGGTATCCATTCCGCCACAATTTTCTCAGTTAAAAGTCAGCTATGTGTTTGGTCCATCCTCTGCTATCGAGTAAACTAAGTTAAGTTAATTCTGGACTCAAGTTTTCTTCCCGGGTGCAAGTTTTTGAGAAAAATCTATGTATGTTCATGCTTTTAGTTCCTGGTTCTTGAGGTTGTCCATCCGTAGCAACCCTCGACCCAGGGGCTATCGGGTGAGTGTTTAGGTCCGCCCTGACATCACCAAACCCTGCTTACGCTACCCTTTTGATGATTATGTCGTGGGTTTGTCACATCAGGTGTCATAGATGACTTCGTAGGTGTGGGATTACGCGAGTCAAGCATCTCCGAGCTTGGGATCGTAGGAACAAAGATCAACACAGATTTACCCAGGTTCGGCCCCCTCAATGTGAGGTAAAAGACCTACTTCTGCCTACCCTAGATTGGTATTGATATGATAATCGAGGTGTTACAATGGAGGCGATCCGATCTGGTACTCGCCGTAATAACTAGGGTTTTGGGGCTTGATAGCTTGACCCTCTTAAGTCCTGTGAGTCCTTTTATATAAACAGAGGCTCGTCAGGTTAAGAGTTCTACACGAAGCCTGATTGTCTTTCTTGTCTTCCAAGGCAAGTTTGCACCGACCTTCTGGAACTTTCCTTTATCGAGTCACGATGCGAGATTGGCCCATCTTTCACGTGGCCCAATAATGATTCGCAGCTTTTAAGTCGCGGGTTAATCATTCCCCCGACATTAGCCCCAAGCGTGGCCTGAACTTCATAGTATTTCTTGATCTTGAATGTTTAGGCCGCGCTTTTTCCTTTTCGCGACTTATAATTGTGCAGGATTGGCCTTGACTCGCACCTGGAGATCATCTGACTTTGTGAGCTTATTTGTTAGAGTAGCCTGATATTCAGAACTTGATGACGATCCATCTTCAAATTTTTTGATGATAATATGATGTAGCCCCCAAGGATTGAGAGGATGTAACATGGTAATCATCTCATTCTTCTCAGAGAATTCGAAGGTCATCACCTGTAACTTATATCATGAATAAAACAATTGTTAAGATACAAGTAATTGTAATTGGTGTTGCCGTACTATAAGCAGTACATCGACTCTCTAGTTAGGCCATCTGAATCCTTAAGTGGGCACTCGCGTGACTCAGTATTTCCTAGGAACATGTGTGTTCAGGGTCGAGAGCGGCAATGATAGGCAATCAAGCTCGATTGACGCCACACCCCAGTACTTTGGCCACATAATGCGAGTAGCAATCCAACTTAAGGTAAATTTGATAATTGCCAATAAATGGCTGTTTCAGGGTAACAAAGACCCTAGAAACATAATGTTATTGCCATGATAGGCTAAGCTATGATAAGCTTTGATTATGATGACACATAAGGTCGCGCCTTGGTGGCAACCGAGTGTTTACATAGGGTTGGATCGCGTAGGTGGCGATCCATGGTGATACATGGGGTCAGTCGCACCTAAGTGGCGACCAGAGATGATAAAGTTTACGGCCGCGCCTAGGTGGCAGCCGGTTTTCTGATACAAGGGTCGATCGCGCTGGGTGGCGATCAGATGTTGCATAGGTCGCGCCTAGGTGGCGACCAAAGTTGAAGTTCTAGCCTGAGTGGCTGTGATGATACTCAGCTATAAAGCTGGAAAGGATGATGCTTGGCTCTGATTAGCCTTTTCTTATGTATAGTACGGTCGCAGTGTGCGATGTTCCAAGGGCGAGGTGCCTCGAGACGATCCTCGAAATCATGGCGTTCGCTGCTTTCTTCCCTTACATCCAGCAGATAGTACGACCCATTGTTTAGCTTCTTGCTGATGATGTAGGGTCCTTCCCATGGAGAGGACAGCTTATGCATTCCCTTGTGATCTTGTTCAAGTCACAGTACTAGGTCGCCTTCTTGAAAGGTGCGGGTTTTGATGCGTCTGGCATGATAGTGTCGCAAGTCTTGTTGATATACCGCTGACCTTGATGCTGCCAAGTCTCTAACCTCTTCTAATGTGTCCACCGAGTTTGCGGCTACCTCATTATCTGTCTCGATGTAAGCCGCAACTCTTGGTGAATCATGTATGATGTCGCTGGGCATGACTGCTTCTGCTCCATAGACCATGAATATGGTGTAAATCCTGTGGATCTGTTAGGGGTTGTTCTTAAGCTCCACATACTGCTGGCAATTCTCCCCCAACATCCTGGAGATGCTTCGACCTTTTCAATAAGGCGCGGCTTAATTCCATGGAGAATTTCCTGGTTAGCTCGCTCAGCTTGTCCATTGCTCTGCTGTGTGCTACTGACGTGAGGTCCAATCTTATCCCATTGTCTGCGCAAAATATCTGTGTAGCCCTTTCAGAGTGTTGCTCCCTTGTCTGTAATGATACTATGGGGTACCCGAAGCGGAATATGACCTTTTCAAGAACTTGACTGCTTTCAGCCTCGCAATCTCCCACAGGTTCTGCTTCTATCCACTTTGTGAATTTGTCCACCATGCAGGAGGTGAGTTTTTCCGTTTGAAGACCGTCTGAAGGGCCCTACCATGTCAAAACCTCACGGCAAAAGGCCATGTGATGGTTATTGTGCGAAGTGCTTGAGCTGGCATATGATCTTGCCTAGCGTATCTTTGACATCCGTCGCACACTCTGACAATTTGCTCTGCATCTGCTAATGCTGTTAACCAGAAGAATCCATGTCGGAATGCCTTGCCACCAAAGATCTTGACGAAGCATGATGGCCACAATCGCCTGAATGAATTTCGTGCAAGATTTTTCGTCCCTCTTCTGGTGAGACACATCTTTGGAATGCTCCTGACACGCTGCGCTTGTATAATTCGTTGTTGATGATTGTATAGGCCTTTGTTTATGATTTTGCGTGCCTCAATCTCATCGTAAGGCAGCACTCCGCGACTTAAATATGCCATGTATGGCTCTGTCCATCCTGGCTGTTCATGCAAGGCTGCGACTAAAGTTGAATCATCCTCTGGCTCTGCAATGTCAATCTCCGCTGGAGGTTTGACTGATGGATTGTGCAGTTCATCCAGAAAACATTGCGTGGGACTAATTGTCTGTTGGATCCAAGCCGAGACAAGGCATCTGCAGCTTCGTTTTGTCTCCGTCAATATGTTCAACTTGGTATCCAGTGAAATGTCCAGCAATTCTGCCTCCTCTCTTCTATATGCAGCCATATTCGCATCCTTCCTGTCCCACGTTCCAGAGACCTGCTGTGCCACCAAGTCTGAATCGCCAAAACAGCGTATGCGACTGATGTTCATCTCCTTTGCTATACGTAGACCATGAAGCAGTGCCTCGTACTCGCCACGTTATTTGTGCTGTTGAAGTGTATCTGTAGCACATACCACAGCTTGTCTCCCTTGGGAGATGTTAGAACAACTCCAGCCCCGAGCCTTGCAACTGTCTTGACCCATCAAAATGCATAGTCCAATATTTGGTTTCTGCCATGCTAGGAGCGACTTGGATTTCTGTCCAATCGTTAATAAATCTGCAAGGGCTTGCGACTTAATTGATGTGCGCGGCTCGTAGCTGATGTGATGTGGTCCCAACTCGATCGCCCACTTAGCGACTCTTCCAGTAGCTTCTCGATTACGGATGATATCTGCTATGGTGCTGAACTAACCACAGTTATTGGATGTTCTTGGAAGTAGTGCTTCAGCTTGCGACTCGCCATGAATACTCCAAACACCAAACTTCTGCCACTGTGGGTAACGCTGTTTGAAGCTGTGAGGACTTCACTCACGTAATATACTGGTCTCTGGACAGGGTATTCCTTTCCGGGTTCTTGTCTCTCCACCACCATGACAGCACTCACAGCACGGGAATTTGCCGCTATGTATAGTAGCATGGGCTCTTTATCCTTTAGAGCCGCCAGAACTGGAGCATTTGTCAATTGCTTTTTCATAGCTGTCAGAGCATCATCAGCCTCTACGTTCCAAACGAAAGCATCTGATTGTTTCAACAGTCTGTACAAAGGTAGAGCTTTCTCTCCCAGTCTTGATATAAAGCGACTCAAAGCTGCTACGCATCCGGTAAGTCGCTGCACATCTTTTAGCTTTTCTGGTTTTTGGAAATCCATCACTGCCTTTATCTATCAGGGTTGGTCTCAATGCCTCTCTCGATACTATGAATCCTAATAGCTTTCCTGCTGGTACTCCGAAGACGCACTTTGTGGGGTTGAGCTTTCATGTTGTATTTTCTGAGATTTGTGAATGTCTCTCCAGATCACTAATAAGATCCTGGCTAACTTGCGACTTGACCACAATATCATCCACGTAGGCGTGGACGTTGCGACCTATTTGCTCATGTAGACAATTCTGAATGCATCTTTGGTAAGTCGCACCTGCGTTCTTCAACCCAAAGGGCATGCTGACATAACAGAAAGCTCCAAAGGGTGTGATGAAGGACGTCTTTTCTTGGTCCTCCCTCTTCATCTTGATTTGATGGTAGCCTGAATAGGCGTCCAAAAAGCATAACAGCTCGCACCCAGCAGTTGAATCAATCACCTGGTCGATTCGCGGCAAAGCAAATGGATCCTTTGGGCAAGCTTTGTTAAGACTGGGGTAATCAACGCACATTCGCCACGTACCGTTCTTTTTCATAACCAATACTGGGTTTGCCACCCATTCCGGATGGTATACCTCCGTTATGAATCCTGCAGCCAGCAAGCGAGCTATTTCCTCTCCTATTGCCTTTCTCCTGTCATCGTGGAAACGCCGTAGTGGCTGCTTCACTGGTTTAGCCGCAGGGTTCGCTTTGAGGCTATGTTCTGCTAGTTCTCTTGCTACCCCTGGCATATCTGACGGCTTCCATGCGAAGAGGTCCTTATTTTCCTGGAGAAAAGCGATGAGGGCCTTCTCCTGTTCTTCTGCCATGTGTGCTTCGATGCTGGTTTGCTTGGATGAGTCGCCAGGAACAAGATTTATTAGCTTAGTGTCCTGGGCCGCTTTGAACTTCATTGGTGGCTCGGCAGATGTCGTGGTAACTACACTCATGTCGTTTGGGTCCACCTGCGACTTATAACCTTTTAGCTCTTCCGCGGCACAGGCGGATTCTGCGAAGGCCGCATCTCTCTTTTCACATTCTATCGCTTTTTCTCTATCTCCGTACACTGTGATGACCATTTTTGGTCCTGGTATCTTCAATTGCAGGTATACGTAGGATGGCCTGGCCATAAACTTAGCAAAGGCCGTTCTTCCAAACAAGGCGTGATATGGGCTTTGGAATTTTACCACTTCGAAGCATAGGAATTCGCTTCTAAAGTTCTCTTCTGTCCCAAAAGTTACCCCTAGGGTTATTTTCCCCGCTGGCCATGCGGACCTTCCTGGGACAATGCCGTGAAATACTGTTGACGTGGGCTACAGGCTGGAATCCTTGAGTCCTAGATGCTGGAACGTATCGTAGTACAAGATATTAATGCTGCTTCCTCCATCCATAAGCACTTTGGTCAGCTTGTATCCTGCAACGTACGGTGCCACAACCATGCCAACTTGCCAGATTCCCGTACTTGTGGCGGGTGATCGTCGCGACTCCAGGTTACTGCGTATTCTGACCACCTTAACCAATTGGGTGTTGCTGGTATCACGGCGTTCACCTGCTGACTTCTGCGGCTCAATTTCTCTTCCCTTTTGGAGGTATCGATAACTATTGTGTGATATTGCCCTATTTGTCTTGGGTTACTCGCGCCGTGTTACCCAATATTTGTGTTATGAGCCGCACTAGGGTTTCCTTCAATGGAATTCTCCCCGTTGTGTTGGCTCTCTTCTTTCCACTTCTTGTAATAGTGGCATTGTGCCTTGGTATGATCCGCTGGCCGTCCATCACCTGTCGCATGAAGACCGCATGGTCGGTTAAAAACTTCTTGCATATTGATTGGCCGTGAGCCGTATCCTCTACCCTTCCACGCTGGCCTCTGAATCCTCCACGCGCATTGGCTACGAGCCCTGAGTGACCATCTTCGTTTTTGCGTTTGTTTTGATTCGCGTTGTTGTGACTCGTTTGCTGCTGCGGGGCTTGTTGGAGTTTTTCTTTCCTTTGGCAGCAACCTCCTCTTCTTCTCCATCTGACGCATCTCTGGTTTTATCTGAGCCGGCATATTTGTTAGCCGCGGCCATCACTTCACTGAGGCTCTTGACTTTATCCTTCATGCGACCCAGCTTATGAATCAGCGGCTCAAACTTGCAGTTTTTCTCCATTACCAGGACGGCTGAGCTTGGTGGTATATTATCTGAGTAGTGTATTATTTCTGCCACCCTTTTCATCCAATGGCGACTTGACTCGCCTTCCTTCTAGACACAATGCTCTAGATCTTCTATGTTGCAGAGTCGTTTGCAAGTTCCTTGAAAGTTCTTAACGAAGGCATCCTTCAGTTCCTCCCAAGTATTTATAGAGTTGGGAGCCAAATTTTGTAGCCATATGTGCGCTGCACCTTCTAGCATCATGTTGAGGTACCTTGCACATATTTCCTCTGAGGCGTTCAAAATGCTCATCCCCATCTCGTAATTGTTCAGCCTGGTGGTTGGATCCATGCTGGCGTTGTAGTTTGCCACCTTGCGTGGCCCTTTGAAATCTTCAAGAAAAGGTTCTGATCTAATCCTTTCAGTGAAACACACTGGTCCCTTGAGTCGCGAGGACAGGGCTGTGGGCGCGCCCACGGGGTTATCCGCGGGCCGCGTTTGCACCACTGGCATATTCGCCTGTGCTTCTGCGACTTGCTCCTGCTGCCTCTGTGCGACTCCTGATACGTTCTCTGGTGGCCTGCTTTGGACGCTTCTTTCTGCTGCAATCCTGTGATTAGCTGGTACGAGGGGCAGCTATGCTTCGGCTCCCGCCCTATTGGCTTGTTGCAGGACTGCCGTACTTAGCATCTGAATCGCGCGCCGCGCCTCAGCGTTGACCGGGTCATCGCCTGTTGGTACCATCTGAGTCAAGATATTAGCCGCAGCATACATATTATCGACAGGGTTCTGGTAATGGCCCTGCGGGGTGTGAAACCTCCTTGGTTGTCGCTGGGTCTCTTGATTTGTCGGTACCCTTCCTTCCGCAGTCTTCTGGATTCCTGTTCCCGCGGCTGGAGTGAGCGGGATTTCCACCGTTGGTTGAGACGCGCGCAGTTGTGTTTGCGGGTCAACCTATCGTTGAGTCGCAGCCAGCGCGGCTACTCTCTGCCGCTCCTGTTGGATTCCTTGGTTTATCTGATCGAGCCTGCGGCACTCTTCTTCCATCCTTCGAACCTCATACAGGAGCTCGGCCCTGGCGGCCTCAATTTCTGTTGCACGGAGGGCGGCGTTCGTGGCTGACACGGGGACAAGAAGTGGGTTGCTTGGGGGTGCCGATGCCTTGGTTTCTCCAGCAGTTCCTGATGCGCCTGCTCCTCCGGTCGTGTAAACCGCGACTTGCGCCGTCTCTCGATCTGGTGATAATGCGATTTCTGGTGGGTAACCCCAGCGACTTTCTTCAAAGGCAGGTATAATGGACCCAAACTCTTGCGAGTCCATGCTTTCGACGGATTCTTCCCCATCATCGGCGACTTCTTCTACTGAATCGCCTTTTTGGACCGAGCTAACGGACCTGCCACCGGTGAAGCCAACGAAGACGTTGATGGATCCAAATGGGATAACGTGGCCGGTCTCCAAGTAATCTGCTTCCGGCCCCCAGCTTGAATCGTCGATGAGGGGTGTGCCATTGACCGTGATGATACGGCCAACGACAAGATCTTCAGCTCCCTTCATGGATCCTGCGCGGAACGTGACGCTCTTGACCACAGGCCTCACGGTGGGTGCCAACTGTCGTGGGTTTGTCACGTCAGGTGTCATAGATGACTTCGTAGGTGTGGGATTACGCGAGTCAAGCATCTCCGAGCTTGGGATCGCAGGAACAAAGATCAACACAGATTTACCCAGGTTCGGCCCCCTCAATGTGAGGTAAAAGACCTACTTCCTGCCTACCCTAGATTAGTATTGATATGATAATCGAGGTGTTACAATGGAGGCGATCCGATCTGGTACTCGCCGTATAAACTAGGGTTTTGGGGCTTGATAGCTTGACCCTCTCTAAGTCCTGCGAGTCCTTTTTATATACACAGAGGCTCGTCAGGTTACAAGAGTTCTACACGAAGCCTGATTGTCTTTCTTGTCTTCCAAGGCAAGTTTGCACCGACCTTCTGGAACTTTTCTTTATCGAGTCACGATGCGAGATTTGCCCATCTTTCACGTGGCCCAATAATGATAGCGCAGCTTTAAGTCGCGGGTTAATCATTCCCCCGATAGATTGGGCGACGGCCCGGTCAAGTAGTGCTACGCGGTTGCTGGTCCGCCCAGCACCGGTAGAACGCATGCGGACGACTGGTCCGTCCAGGCCGCAGAGAGCATGGATGATTATGCCGAACAACACTGATTGATGCCTTGCTACTGCGACAACTGGTCTAACCTGGTCGCGTAGTGCTACGCGGTTACTGGTCCGCCCAGCCCGGTAGAACACCTATGGATAGCTGGTCTTTCCAATATCATGCAGAGTGGCATTGATAGTGCGCATTTGTTTGGGCTCGAGGATTGTTACAGATGTTCAAGTCTCAAGAACCCAGAAGAAAAACTAGATTTAATTAACTAAAATAGCTCGTTTTGTTGCAAAGAACATTCTCACTTGGTTGGATTGGTTTCCAGGTGCTAACATTGCCACCTCAAACGGAAAAAGTTAAGTGCTTCGCTTCTAACTATGCTTTCTGGTCGCTTTTACGTTTCCAGGGAAGGTGAATTTTCCTAAGCATACAATCGGATCGGGAGAAAAACTGCTTGAAGTGAGAACGCTCACGGGATGGTGCGCCCATATGTTGGTCTGGCCTCATCTTGTCTGGGAGTCCAGGCTCACTTCAAGCGTTCAAGCCGCGAGCAATGATGAATGCTGCTGGAATCATTTGTACTCAACGCCCAGCGGTTGTTCACCTGTGCGCTAGCATCTCCTTATGGAATCGTTCGAGGGGAAGGTGTTCCCGGGACACATGCATTCAGATCCGCTCTAACGCGTCTTGGCTGGAACATTCGAGCGCCCGGAAACGTAGATTGTCTGAGATTGCTGTGACGCCATGTGAGGAGCGTTTAGATCCGCTCTGACGACCACAGTCTGGCTCACATGCTCTCAACTTTCCCCCATAAACCAAACTTTGAGAGTATGCCAAAGGATCAGAAATCCTAACGGGAACTAAAAGCGCTTATGTTCATGAACTTTTGAAGATTCGAGTATGTAAAACGGTTACTGATAAGATTTTCTTGTTACTTTCCTGCTCAACGAGCTTACAAGGCTGAAATAGGTACAAGGAGATGAAGATTCTAAACTACACTTGGGGGTTCCGCCCACCGATCTTCTCCTGGTTCACCGGCTTCAACACCCAGGAGGAAGGCCGGTTCCCCCAGATCAAGCATCGCTTCCTCTCATCTTCTGGTGCTTCTTCCTGGAAGACTAGAGACGAGAGGGAGGGAGACGACCGAGGACTCCAAGATCATCACCCCGAGCTTGGGGGCTGCCTTGCCTGAGCCATCTCGGCCCAGGTGAAGCGGTCCTCCAGTTCCCGCACGAGATCTACAACAGTGGCATGCTCAACCTGCGAAGAATGAAGTCTGAAATAGCGAACTGAACTTGGAATCTCACTGATGGAGATAGAGTAAGGTCACAAACCTGGAGGGCATCCATGATGTCGTCTATGAGAGATGCTACTCGAGCATCCGACGCGGTCTCCCTGCGGAGGTGGCGCATCGCCCTCACGGCCCTCCGTGAGTTCAGCAATGGAGGGAAATCAAGCCTCATTCGGCCAGCATTCGGACCTGATCTAATAGGGAAGCTGAGTTCTTGCGCCGAGATCCGCCGGCGGAGAGCTCCCCTACTGCTATCCTCCTCCACTCTGCCGAAGCTTGGGAGAGGATAGCTATTCTCATTGCATGACATGGTTCGAGAATTGGATGGGGAAAGGAAGTGATGGATGGAGTTGGCTCTGCTTCCTCGCCTCTACTTATAGGCGGAGGGGAGGTACTCCATCAGCCGCACCCCTGTCGGCCCATTGGAAACCAGGGTATCATGGGCCAGCCTGCCACAGCCCTCGAATGCTCCGCAGGAATTTCTGCTAAGGACCAGACGTTCAGCCTGGCGAGCCTCGCGAGGCATGTTCCCTCATGAGGGCTTATTTGTCCGACCGAGCATTTTCTGATAAGGACCGAACGATCGGCCTGGAGGCCTCGAGAGGGACCTCTGCCTCGAGAAGGCCTCTCCTAGAAGATCTTCAGGCCCTGGCGCGTCTCCGCGCCGCCCTCGGGAGGTTTTTCCTCGAGAGGGGTCAACGGCTACAGAACCTCGACGAGGGTTCAGGCCTCGCGGGGTTCCTTCAAGTGGAAGCAAGCTCCTGCGCCGCTGCAGAGCGCACATGGGCTCTGCGCCCGCCGGAGAGTGACGCGCGCGCCTGCGCGTGATGACGAAGACGCCGCAGTTGCCATTCTCGTGTATAAAGTGGTCAAAGGAGCTGCGGCAAGCAAAGTGGACTCCAAGACTTGCCAAATTGGTGATAAAGCGGCCGGCCGCCGCTACGCTCCAACTGCGATGTCACTGTGGGGCGCGCCCCAAAGCTCTGCAGCGCCAGCCCACCGTCCCGGTTGGACGGTGGCTTTTTCTGCCAAGACGACGTGCTCCCTGCCATGGACCGTGTCCATGGACGCCCCCGACGCTGTGCGCTGTGCTCCAATTCGGCGGCATTGTGGTATCCCTTCCCGCCGGAGTCTTTCGGGGAAGAGGACCAAGCCCAGTATATAAGGAGCCAGTGTACGACCTAGGAGGGGGATCACGCATTCAACAACTCATTCCACAACCAAAGAGCTACGTCTAAGAAGAAGACGGAGCTCATCCCACCATAGTCCACCATAGCCACAGCAGTGCCCTCGGCAAGCACACTTGTACTGTGAACTTCTCCAAGCAGTGCAATACATCTTAGCAGGACGTAGGGCTTTTACACCTCACGGTGGGCCTGAACCTGGTTAGCGGCTCGTGTTACCTCTCTGTCGTGATGATCCTCACCGAGCTCGACGAGCACCGTCGCCGAGGTTGTTGAGGATTTGTTTGACGTTGTGTTCAGCCCCTTACTCGTTTCCTGGCTCTTGAGAGACACCCCTAGTTCCTCGGACTAGTCTCCGACATTTGGCGTGCCAGGTAGGGGGCTGAGGCGCGTCTTCAACTTCTTCAACCTCTTCGCGCCATGACTGACACACACGAGCTGCGCGCCTCGCGCGACGGACGTCCGGCAGGGCCAACACCGAGCCCGCCGCCAACCACAACCCGCGTGGTCGTCCACGTGCCAACCGCGCTTCAGAGCGCAATGCCGAGCCGCGCGTCGAGCACCCTGAGGACAATGGCGGCAACGGTAGCGGCAACGACGGCGGCATCGACGGCGAGGACGAGGGAGCTTCCTCCTTGCACCCATCCAGGCGCGAGAGCTCCTCCACGATGGGCCGAGCAGCGCCCAGTCCAGCCACCGCGCTGCTGATGGCGCAGGAGCTGCTGCGCTACCGTCCCACGCAGGCGGGCCATGACAACTGGCTGGGG
Organism: Poa pratensis; assembly: GCA_947311845.1. Lineage (NCBI taxonomy): Eukaryota > Viridiplantae > Streptophyta > Magnoliopsida > Poales > Poaceae > Poa > Poa pratensis. The sequence goes on along the minus strand of CAMZMU010000128.1, from coordinate 73,138,479 downwards.
CGTCTCGAGGAGCTCATCAACGCCGCCGCCGTTCCTGCCGCCACCACTGCAGCACCAGCGCCCTCCCGCTCGCTGGTGCGCCACTCCGGACGCGAGGGGAACATAGCGCACGGCGCTCCTCCTCCCCCTCCGCCTCCGCCACCTCCTCCAGTTGCAGCTCCGGCAGCAAACCACCGCGCCGCGTCGCACGCATCCTCGCCGCACGACTGCCAGATCGTGCAGCGGACTCCGACGGACGCCCGCGTGGAGATCGAGCGCTAGAGGGACCGCCACAACCGCGTCGTGCAGGAAATCGCCGGTGCGGGTCACCAGAACCGCGGCGTACTCGCTGGCGGCGCCGTGACATACGCCACGGGCTGCACCGCCTTCACCCGCAACTTGCGCCGTGTCGTCTGGCCTGTGAAGTTCAAGCCAGACCTCCCCCACGCTACGACGGTAGGACCAACCCCCTGGAGTTCCTGCAGCTCTACACCGTCTCCATTCAAGCTGCAGGAGGCGACGACAAGGTGATGACCAACTGGCTCTCCATGGCGCTCAAGGACTCCGCGCTCTCGTGGCTCATGAACCTCCCCGAGCACACCATCGACACATGGGAGGACCTCTACAAGGTCTTCGTCGCCAACTTCAAGGGCACCTACGAACGCGCGCTCACCTACAACGACCTTCACGCGGTGCGCCAGAAGCCTGACGAGACCCTCCGCAGATACATCCAGCGCTTCAGCCAGGTCCGCAACAAGATCCCGAACATCCCGGACTCGCATGTCATCTCCGCCTTCAGGGAGGGCGTCACGAACCACAGGATGCTCGAGAAGCTCGGCATCCACGATACTCTCTCCTCTGTGGTGAAGCTCTTTGATCTGGCTGACAAGTGCGCCAAGGCCGAAGAGGGCCTCCTCTTCGTCAAGAGGGAAGTGGAGGAGGACCCTCCAGAGGGGTCTAGGAGCAAGAAGAAGCCCGCAGAGAAGCGCAAGACCACCGCCATCCTCGCGGCAGAGCCTGACGCAAAACAGCCTCGCGAGGCCTCTCCGGCGGCTGAAGAGAAAAAGGCGGACAATCGCCCGTACTCATCTACCACAACAGGCACAACCACGCCACTGAAGACTGCTGGGAGCTCAAGCAGCTCAGCAAGGAGCGGGAGAAGAACCAGGGCCGCGGCGGCCGCGGCGGAGGCCGTGGTGGCCGCGGAGGCGGACGCCACAACTTCCAGCACAGGCCTCGGGGAATAACACTGGGCAGAACGGCAACCTCCCCGACGAGAACCCTGGGGGCTACCAGGCCCCTCAGGGGGCAATAGCCTGCATCCTTGGAGGGTCCCAGGCGCCCAAGTCCAGCAACCACTTCAAGCAATTCTCTCGCGAGGTCAGCGCAGCGCTTCCAGGGCTCGAGGCTTCCCAGCCCCTCAAGTGGTCACAGTACACCATCGCCTTCCACTCCAAAGACCACCCCAAGTCGACCAAGGCAGTAGGCACCATCCCGCTGGTGTGCACCCCCATCATTAACAACATCGCCGTCGCCAAGACGCTTATAGATGGGGGTGCGGGCTTGAACGTCATCTCTGTCGAGACCTTCGAGCAGCTTCAAGTGCCCTACGAGTGGCTCATGCCCTCTAGGCCCTTCACGGGAGTGACAAGTGGCTCTACCACACCTCTGGGGCAGGTGAGGCTCCGGTCACCTTCGGCACGCCGCAGAACTACCGCACCGAGTAGATCGACTTCGACATCGCGCACATTGGCCTGCCCTACAACGCCATCCTCGGCTACCCCGCCCTCGCGAAGTTCATGGCTGTCACCCACCATGCCTACAACATCGTCAAGCTTCCAGGCAGCGGCGGAACCATCGCCATCCACGACCAAGTCCAGGACGCAATGCGCTCTGTCGAGACCGCCTACAAGGCCGCTGCCGTGGCATTCCCTGCTGATGAGGACATGGAGCCCCTCGAGAGGCCCGCGAAGAAGAAGCAGCTGTTCTCACAGGAGCAGGCAGCCACGAAGAAGGTGTCACTGGGCGCCAGCGGCTCGGGGGCTAGCGTCACCATAGGTGCTGGCTTGCCTCCCAAGGACCCGTACCCCATGCCTCGGATAGACCAGATCGTGGACTCCACCGCCGGCTGCGACCTCCTCTGTTTTCTGGATGCCTTCTCAGGCTACCACCAGATCAAGATGGCGGAGGATGAGGAGAAGACAGCATTCCTCACCCCTTGTGGTGTGTATTGCTACGTCTGCATGCCCTTTGGCCTGAAGAACGCCGGCGCCACCTTCCAGAGGCTCATGAGGAAGGCCTTGGGGGCTCAGATGGGAAGAAATGCAGAAGCCTACGTCGACGACATCGTGGTCAAGACTCGCGAGGAGCACACCCTCATGGAGGACCTCGAGGAGACCTTTGCCAGCCTGCGCAAAGTAAGCATCAAGCTAAACCCCGCCAAGTGCGTCTTCGGGGTACCGTCAGGCAAACTCCTCGGGTTCCTAGTGTCTCACCGCGGCATAGAAGCGAATCCTGACAAGATCAAAGCCATAGAAGAGATGCAGCCACCTCGTCGCCTTAAGGACATGCAGCGCCTCGCGGATGCATGGCCAGCCTCGGCCGTTTCATCTCCAAGTTCGGCGAGAGGGCGCTGCCATTTTTCAAGCTCATGAAGCGGTCTGGCACGTTCAAGTGGACGCCTGAGGCGGACAAGGCATTTGAAGACCTGAAGAAGTACTTGGCTAGCCCACCTGTCATGGTTGCCCCAAGGCCCGGCGAGCATCTGAAGCTGTACCTATCAGCCACCCACAAACAGTGAGCGCAGCCTTGGTGGCAGAAAGGGAAGAGCCAGTCCTCGCCAAGAAGGACACCGCCACGCCAAGCCCAGATCCCCCCGACAAGGAAACATCCTCTTCAGGCCCTGAGCCCCTGCCGAGCCCGCACAACCAGAAGGCACCCTCGTCGAGGGTCCACCTCGAGAGGCTCGACAAGGCTCCCGAGGAACCCAGCGCTGCGTCACCATCGACAACCCTCGTCGAGCATCCCGTCTACTTCGTCAGCACTGTGCTGCGAGATGCTCGCGAGCGGTACACTATGCAGCAGAAGCTCCTCCTCGCGCTCCTCATCGCTTCCAGGAAGCTGCGCCACTACTTCCAGGGCCACCCCATCACGGTGGTCACATCATTCCCTCTGGAGCAGATCCTGCGCAATCCAAACGCCACTGACCGCGTCGCAGGGTGGAACATTGAGCTGCAACCTTTTGGCCTGCGCTTCGACACCACCAGGGTCATCAAGGGGAGAGCATTGGCTGACTTCGTCGCCGAGTGGACAGACACGCAGCAAGAAGAGCCTCATGAGGCAGAATCCACGCCAGCAGGAGACACGGCGCCAAGCCACTGGACCATGCACTTCGACGGAGCATTCGCATGCCAGAACGCTGGGGCTGGCGTCGTCCTGACCTCACCCAAGGGCGACAAGCTCTACTACGCCGTCCAGCTGTGCTTCACGACAGACAAGGTCTCCAACAACATCGCCGAGTACGAGGGCCTCCTCGCGGGCTCAGAGCCGCAATCGCCCTCGGCATCAAGCGCTTACTCATCAAGGGCGACTCCCAGCTCCTCGTCAACTTCTCCAACAAGAGCTACACGCCTAAGGACGGCCATATGGCCGCTTACCTCGAGGAGGTCCGCAAGCTCGAGAAACACTTCAAGGGGATGGAGCTCAGGCACATCCCACGAAGGGAGAACCAGGAGGCCGACGACATCGCCAGGCGAGCATCACGCAGAGAAGCCCAGCAGGCGGGCGTGTTCGAGGAGAGGCTCACCAGGGCATCGGTGAAACAGCCAAAAGAAGCCGTTGAAATGAACATGGACGAAGAGCTCCCACCACCACCAACATCTGGAGCACCAGGCTGCGGTCCACCCACAGGGGAACGCCTGCTGCTGGCCATGACACACCAAGAGACGGGCTGGATCGATGAGCTCAAGGAGTACCTCAGGGACGGAGTCCTCCCTGAAGAGGACGCAGAAGCAGAGAGAGTTGCTCGCCAGGCCAAGTCATACTGCCTTCACGAGGGAGACCTGTACCGCAAGCGTCCAAATGGAGTTGCACTAAAATGCGTCCCCCCTGAAGAAGGCCGCCAGCTGATCAAGGACATACACAGTGGAGAATGTGGCCACCACTCATCATCACGCACCCTCGCAGGGAAAGTCTTCAGGAGTGGCTTCTATTGGCCCTCAGTACTTCAAGATGCAACCGCCGTTGTCCAGGCTGCGAGGCGTGCCAGTTTCACGCCAAGCAAGTCCACCAGCCCGCATGGGGCTCCAGACCATCCCTCTCTCCTGGCCCTTCGCGGTCTGGGGGCTGGACATCCTGGGACCTTTCCCACGCTCCAGCGGGGGCTACCGCTACCTCTACGTCGCCATCGACAAGTTCACCAAATGGGCGGAGGTTGAAGCGGTGCGCACCATCCCGGCGAGATCAGCGGTGAAATTCATCAGAGGCCTGGCCTGTCGCTTCGGCGTGCCAAATCGCATCATCACCGACAACGGCTCGCAGTTCACCAGCGGCATCTTCAGGGCCTACTGCGAGAGTCTCGGCACACGGCTCTGCTTCGCCTCGGTGGCTCATCCACGAAGCAACGGGCAAGCTGAGCGGGCGAACGCAGAAGTGCTCAAAGGCCTCAAGACAAGAAGCTTCAATCGCCTCAAGGCCCACGGCAAGAACTGGATTGAAGAGCTCCCCTCCGTGCTCTGGTCCATCCGCACCACCGCCACGAAGCCCACTGGAGAAACGCCGTTCGCTCTCGTCTATGGCGCTGAAGCAGTCCTCCCCACCGAGATCAAGCATGGGTCCCCACGGATCCTTGCTTTCAACGAGGACAACCAAGAGGAGCTCCACAACGACGACTTGCTGCTGCTCGATGGACTACGTCGCCGTGCCGCCCTCCGAGCGGCAAAGTACCAGCAAGACCTGCGCCGCTACCACAGCCGCCACATACGGCCGCGCACCCTCGAGACAGGCGATCTCGTCCTCAGGAGGATCCTCTCCAGAGAAGGCCTCCACAAGCTCTCACCCATGTGGGAAGGCCCCTACAGGGTCGCGCACATCGCCAGGCCTGGCGCGGTGCGGCTCGAGACGGAAGACGGCGATCCGATCAAAAATCCATGGAACATCGAGCACCTACGCAAGTTCTACCCGTGATCACGTCGCGGCAGGCATTTTTTGTCTCAAGAGGGAAGCACGCGTCTTCACCTCCCAGCTTCACCAAGCTTTCCCTTCACGAGGGCCATCTCCACTGAGAGTTTCCTACAACGCGTGCCACGGGCCGCGGGAAGCCTCAGCCACTCCATGTGGAACCCCATGCCCAGACATGGCGGACTTTGTCTTGGCCTCGCCAAGTGTAATGAACAATTTCAGGTCATCATGAACCTATTGCGCTTCGGCGCCGTTATGTAATATTGCTTGGTGAGTTTGCTTTCTTACATTTCATTCACGCTCACATTTTTCCCCATGCGCACCTCGCGAGCGGGGGCTGAGCACGGTGCCTGTGTCTCGGGAGCATCCCAGCAGCGTCGTAAAATCCAAAGGATCCGAGCTCTAACTCGTGGCTCTCCGCCCACGACCGTTATCTCACCAAAGAGCTCTGACTCGTGGGTTAGCTCCCATGCACGTCACCTCACCAAGGACCTTGGTGCTTATTCTCCTCGTGAGATACCCATGAGGAAATCTATGAGCGCGCATGAGTTGTACAACTATGCTTTGCTTGTGGGTTCGCCTCTCTCTCTCTCTCCAACACAGGGAACAAGACGCCTTGCAGGGCTCCAAAAGCTCCAAGCCAGTCTCAGGCAGCCTCGAGAGGGAGAACACCTCACCAGGACACAACACCCTCTACAAAGCAGGCGTCTCGCCAGAGCTAAGTCCAGAACTTACGCCTCATGAGCTCTTTTTCCCTCTCGCTGGTTTTGTCGCCCCTCGAGCCTCTCTTTTCTCTCTTACGCCTCATGGGCTGCTTGCACGTCAAAGGGGAGCCCCTGAGCATCGCGCCTCGAGGGCTCTTACCTCTCTAAGCCTTACGCACCCCCCGGCCTTGTCGAGCCCTGACTCCGGCATACCGAAGCGGCGGTGCTATTTGCGCTAAGAGCAGGGTCCTAACGACGTAGAGCGAAAAAGACATGAGGGAACAGATAAAAGGCCTCCCGAGGGGCACCCACACTTGCACAAAGTTAAAGTGTCTTTACAAACCAGCACGAAATAAAAGTGACAAATCTTAAGATAACTGGTGCCCTTGGCACATCTCTCTACAGGGGCAACCTAAGCAGCGGGGTTGTCGTCGTCGCCGTCGACGTCCTCGTCGTCCACCTCCTCAGCACCAGCCTCGTCGTCGCTCTCCTCAACCTCGACCCTCTTGAAGCGTTGAGTGTACTTCTCCACGTCGTCCCACACCGAGGCGTCCAGCTTCTCGGCGAGCTCCTTCTCCAGAGGCTCCATCACAGACGCGAAATCGAAGCCGGGGTGGAGGTGTGCAAGGTTGGCGAAGACTTGGCCGACCGCGACGCCAAGGAGCTCGCGGCTCTCGGTGTCGACCAAGTCGTCGAGGTTCGTCACGACCTCTTCAAACTTGGTGAGGAGCTGCTCGAAGAAGCCAAGGTAGACGGCGACGTCCTGGTTCCCCTCGACAGAGAGCCTGGGGGCTTCGGTCCCCAGGCGGCTCGCGACAGCACGCGCACGCCTCACCAAGGAAGCAAACATGCGCTCCCGCTGGCGCGACAAGACCTGCGCAGTCAGAGCGCTCCGCCGAGCTTCCTCGACGAGTTCCACAACAGGCCCCACCTGCTGCTGCATCTCGTTCATGTCCTGCGTCAAGGAGGCAAGGTCCTGCTCCGCGTGCTTCCGAGCCTCCACAGCGTCATGAAGGCGGGAGTCGAATCGCTGCTTCTGAGCCTCAAGCTCCCTGATGCGGGCCTCGAGCTCGTTGCGTCTCTTCGTGAAGCGCGCCTCCTGCTTCTTGGCCTTGTCCGCGAAGTCCTTCCTGCAATTGTCGCGGAAGAGCTGCTCCTTGGTCGCGGACTCCGCCGCCAGCTGCTCCTCCTTCTTGCGGAGGTTCTCGTTGGTCAGCGCGAGGCGCTTCTGGTAGAACGCCTCGTCTTGAGTGACTTTGCTCTCGCGAGACTCCAGGTGCTCCCGCTGCGCGGACTGATCCTTCTCGATCTGTTCGACCTGTTCCTCGCGCTTGCGCAGCTCGGTCTCGCGGGCATCAAGTTCTGCCCCGCGCTGCACCATCTGGTTCTCACGGACACGCAGGTCCTCGCGGAGCTTCTCCAGGCCTTGCCGCACGGTCTCCGACTCGGCAATGATTCCCGCCTCGCGGTCTAGGAGCTCCTTGTGCTTGGTGGAGACCGCCGCCTCGCGCGCCGCCAGCTCCTGATGCTTGGCCTCCGTCTCCGCCTCGAGCGCCTCGCGCTTAGCGCTCAGGACCGCAAGGGTCTCCTCGACCTCGCGGACCACGCTGAGGCGGATCTCTTCAGCAGAGCGCAGCGCCGCCTCGCGTTGCGCCTGGGCTGCCTCGTCCTTCCGGCGGCAGCGCTCCACGGTCTCCTGGAGGCAAGCCCAGCCCCGCGCAAGCTCGGCGACCTCCTCCGCCCTGGTGCGGTCTTCCTCAGCGAGCTGGGCCTCGAGCCCATCGAGCACCTCCCTCGCCGAGCGAAGGACGGCCTCTCGGCGGGCTGCGACAGGGCGCCGACCCAGCAAGGCTAGGGCCCACGATTCTCCAGAGGGCCTGGAAGCGCCAGCGCCTGCTGAGGACTCCGGGGCATCGCGCCTTGGGCTCTGGGTGACCTCGAGGCGCGCCTGGGGGCTCTGCTTGGAGCCTCCCTCTTCTTCCGTGCAAGGGGCCTTCTGGGGGCTCTGGCGAGAGCCCCCCTCGCCTTCTGCACTGGGAGCCTTCTGGGGGCTCGAGGCGCCCCCACCGTCAGCTCCGCCATTTCCCTGCCCCTGGGGAGCACTCTCCTCCTCCTCAGGAGCAGGGTTGGCCTTCTCTACTGAGGCCGTCCCCGCGGCAGCCTCAGCGCCCACCGTAGGCCCTCCAAGGCCCGAGCTCGGTGGAGGCGACGGCACCGTGGTGTCCTCCATGTCGACGTCAGCGTGCGTCTCTGCAGACGCAGCTGTTCCCGCCGTGCCCTCCTTCGCCGGCGGCGTGGTCCTTGCCGCGTCCACCTCCGGCGTCTTCTCTTGCTGCGCGGGAGGGCATCAGGCCGCGAAGGCGGCGGCGTCGTCACTTCAGCCTCCTCCTCCCTCTCCTCGTGGCGCTCCTCCGCCCCGGAGGTGGCGTCGCAGCCTCGGGAGAGGAAGCGGTGGCCTCGTGGTGCACCTCTTCAGTTGTGGGCGTCACGGACGCCGCGGCAGAGCCAGAGATCTCTCCAAGTCTCCGGAGCCTCCGCCTCTTTGGCTCCTCGGTGCGTCTGGAGAGAAAAGACTCAGAAACCCCTCGAGAGATACACACCAAGAACAACATCAAACAGGAAAGGAGTACAAAAACTTACGCCGCGGTGTCGACCCACTTCCTCTTCTTCCGCTTCGCGGGCGGAGCACTGGGCCCCGCGCTCGTCCGTGCCTCTGTCTCCTCCTGGGCCCCGGCGTTCCTGTCGTGGATCGCCTTGGAGCGAGGCTCGCAGTGGCCCGACGAAGCATCGTCATCGTCGCTATCCTCCTCCCCTCAACACGCCGCGAGGGGGCAACCACAAACTCGTCGCCGCTGCCTGAGGAGACTCGTGGACCTCAGCTTCAGGCGCCGCACTCTTCGAGGCGCTCGAATTCCCCGCCGAGGAAGCAGCGTCTCCCGAGGCGCCGGTCGCGCCCGCATCGGACTCTGCGGGCGTCTCCGTCGTTCCTCGTCCCTCAACTGGCGCCCCCTGCGCCGCAGACTCCGGGTCCTCGCGAGGCCCAACGTGCCCCTTAGGCACCAGGCCCCACTGATCGAACTTCGGCATCGCCTGCACATGCGAGACGCGGCGCCCGAGATCGATCCGATGAAGCGGCACGTCTGGTCAGTGGGCACGGGGATGTCCGGAGACGTGAAGAGAGTCTCCATGAGGGCGTGCAATTCCTCCTTCGTGTAGAGGGTAGCGCTCAGGCGCATCTTGTCCCCTGGTTGGAGTACAGCCACATCGCGTCCGCGTGCCTCTGGAGCGGAGCGATGCGGCGCCTCACGAAGTCCTTGGCCACCATCTGCCCGGTGAGGCCGGCCTCGCGGAGGTCCCTCAAGCGCCTCACCACAGGGCCAAGCGTCGCGCCCTTGAGCCCTTTGGAGGCCCAGCTCGCCCTCTTCGTCGGAGGCGCTTCAGGCAGCTCGAAGAAGGCGCTCTGGCTCCCGAACTGCATGAGGAACCAGCGCTTGCGGAAGTCCTCCACCTTCTTCGTCACGCTGGTCACGATGTCCTCGCCGTTCCGCGCGATGGGGATGTAGACGCCCTTCATGCCATCGGTGATGCGGAAGGACACGCACCCTGACCGCTCCTTGTTCGCCGTGAACCGGAGCGCGTAGAAGCTGCGGAAGAGGTCCACCGAAGGCGGAATGCCGATGTACGCCTCGCAGAGGTAGGCGAAGATGGCGAGGACGAGGATGGAGTTGGGGTGGAGATGGAGAACCTGGATCTGGTAGCGCTCCAGGACCGCCAGGAAGAAATCGGAGAAGGGGGAACGAGGCCGGCGAAGAGAGAGTGCATGAAGATGGGGTAGAAGCTGCCGTGGGAGTTGCCCGCGCGCTTGAGCACGGTGGCGCCGTGCTCGTTGGTCTTCGAAGCCGCCATGTGGCGCACCTTGTCCAGCTGCGCCTCCGTCTCGAAGCGGGAGCCGCTCAGAGCCGGCTCGAAGTCGCCGTCCCGCTGCGCTCAGCGGACCGCCGCCCTGCGCCACTGCCTTGCCCTTCGAAGCAGCGGTGGCTTTCTTGGGCGCCATTGCAGCAAGGTCGCGAAGGAGAGATTGGGGATTGAGCGCTGGGAGGAAGGAGATGAAAGGGGAACGAATGAAGTGATGGCCGCCTGCGCCGAGCTCTTCGCCTTATATCGGCTCATCGAGCCGTTACAGGGACGTGGCGGGACCCACCACCACGCCCGTTACTTCAGAGGAGATCGTGGGATCGTGCCGGCCGTGGCGCTCCACGTGTCTCGGGCTTCGCAGGCTTCTTTGGGCCCACGACGATTCGCCTCCGCCTGAGGAGCTCCAACGTGCCCATCGCGGGCCCGGGGGCTACTGTCGGCCCAGTGAAAACCAGGGTATCATGGGCCGGCCTGCCACAGCCCTCGAACGCTCCGCAGGAATTTCTGCTAAGGACCAGACTTCAGCCTGGCGAGCCTCGCGAGGCATTTTCCCTCGCGAGGGCTTATTTGCTCGACCGAGCATTTCTGCTAAGGACCAAACGATCGGCCTGGAGGCCTCGAGAGGGACCTCTGCCTCGAGAAGGCCTCTCCTAGAAGATCTTCAGGCCCTGGCGCGTCTCCGCGCCACCCTCGGGAGGTTTTCCCTCGCGAGAAGTCAACGGCTACAGAACCTCGGCGAGGGTTCAGGCCTCGCGGGGTTCCTTCAAGTGGAAGCAAGCTCCTGCGCCGCTGCAGAGCGCACATGGGCTCTGCGCCCGCCGCAGAGTGACGCGCGCGCCTGCGCGTGATGACGAAGACGCCGCAGTTGCCATTCTCGTGTATAAAGTGGTCAAAGGAGCTGCGGCAAGCAAAGCGGACTCCAAGACTTGCCAAATTGGTGATAAAGCGGCCGGCCGCCGCTACGCTCCAACTGCGACGTCACGTGGGGCGCGCCCCAAAGCTCTGCAGCGCCAGCCCACCGTCCTGGTTGGACGGTGGCTTTTTCTGCCAAGACGACGTGCTCCCTGCCATGGACCGTGTCCATGGACGCCCCCGACGCTGTGCGCTGTGCTCCAATTCGGCGGCATTGTGGTATCCCTTCCCGCCGGAGTTTTCGGGGAAGAGGACCAAGCCCAGTATATAAGGAGCCAGTGTACGACCTAGGAGGGGGATCCGCATTCGACAACTCATTCCACAACCAAGGAGCTACGTCTGAGAAGAAGACGGAGCTCATTCCACCATAGCCACAGCAGTGCCCTCGGCAAGCACACTTGTACTGTGAACCTCTCCAAGCAGTGCAATACATCTTAGCAGGACGTAGGGCTTTTACACCTCACGGTGGGCCTGAACCTGGGTAGCGGCTCGTGTTACCTCTCTGTCGTGATGTTCCTCACCGAGCTCGACGAGCACCGTCGCCGAGGTTGTTGAGGATTTGTTTGACGTTGTGTTCAGCCCCTTACTCGTTTCCTGGCTCTTGAGAGACACCCCTAGTTCCTGGGACTAGTCTCCGACAACCCCACTTGCGAACGGAGCCCGTGATGGCGCGTTCCCCCAAGTGTCGCTCCTTAACTCGTGTTGTCAAATCGCGTTAGTGGAGCGGTAGAGGCAGGTCATGATGACGACGCTTGACCAGTTTGACCGATGAGCATGAAACGACTGAGCGAATCTATCCTATCCTCGCAACGGTATCAAGGCAAGCAGAAGATCACGACAAGCACAAGAAACTTGAAGAAATTGGAGGAAAGGGAAAGTTTCATTGATAAACTTCCCGGGAACTTAACTATCAGAGTTCTTGGGGAGTAGAGACGGATTACCGAAGACAAGAAACTGGGAACTCATCTATCCTAAGCAGATCAGTTTTCCAGCTTCACGGGATTCTTCTCCAGAGGCACTCCTGCGTCCTCGTAGGTGACGGGATGCGCCTCACAGCAGCTGGTGTCAAAGATCGTGATGAAGAGCCCGTCATTCCCGTCGTAGTCGCAGAGCAAATGGAACCCCTGTTGAATCTTGTATATCTGGGTGAAGATCACCCAGCCGGAGCCTAGGAAAAGCATCCCATCCTCCATGACGGAGCGAACGGCAAAGCTGCCATGCGGACTCCCCTTCACCGTCAAATGGAAGAACTCTGGGACCCTGGCTCCCAGCCTGGTCTGCGCCTCCAGTGGGAAAATGAGGCGATTGCGGAGCGGATACACCAAGACCAGGAAAAGGAATGACCCTCTTGAGTCGTGGCTGAGGGCAAGAGCTGATCCCCCAGCCTCATCCTCATGGCCGCGCTTCCCGCGGCGAGGGACTCGACCCGATGATGGCTCCCCGCTTCCGCTCATTGGGGATGAAGAAAAGTTCTCCTTCTTGTGGTTCTTGCTTCCTGGAGTTCTGCCCATAGTCGATGCAGAGATTTGGATGTTGGAGCCAAGAGAGCACAGAGGTTGAAGACGGATGGCGCGCAGGCCATCTACTTAAAGAAGTTTCCCGGGGAACACGACGCCTGGGGAACCTCTCCCACTTTCTCCACTAGTGGGAACACCCGCGAAGATCGAGGAGTCGTGACCAGTCAGCCGAAGCTGATGCACGCATGATGACGACAGCCGTGCCGCCAAGATCATGGACGAGACGTGACAAGACTAAACGATGCTGTCACGCTGTTTTATGGGCCCATCCCCGTCAACCAGGCCAACGTTGATAGGACCGTGCCCGGGGGCTACTGTCGCACCCCGGGAACAGGGGGTTCCCGTGAAGTCTTACAGCGTGACTTGCCAGCTGGGCTGATCGCGGGACGAGAGCTTCGCGAGAAAAGTGCAAGGGAGACCAAGCATGTGAGCGGACAGGAGAAAAGCTGATGATACTTGTCCTTATCCAGAAAAGGGTAGGTAGAACAACTGGCAGGTTGTTGTGGTATCCCCTTGAAATATAAAAGGAGGACCAAGACCCCCAGAGAGGGGGACGATCCATTCCAAGAGAAAGCTAGACAAAGTCAAGATCAGATCTCGATCCTGTCTTTGGGTAGAAGGTCCCGGGAACACTCCATTGTAACCCGGATACGCATACCTCCGCCATATATCCAGACATGTAGGAGTAGGGTGTTACGCTTCACAGCGGCCTGAACCTGGGTAAACTGCCTGTGTGTTCTACTTTCTGCATCGCTCATTAACTCGCTCAGATCCTCCTCGCGCCCCTCGCCGAATCTCTAAAAGGGGGTCTCTCGACCTCCGGTGTTTGTGACTTCGGGCACGATAGTTTTCTAGCGGTACCAAAGCTTTTCTCCAAGGACAAGCTGACATTTTCCAACGGAGATCAGTTTTCTTCAAAGCTTCTTCAGAAATACTCACATGGTTAGTCAAGTGTTTCTTCAGCTCTGGTAATAACAACTTCGATAGAAGTACATACATTCCAGTTCTTCTCTCTTAAGTATAACCACTCTTTACCATCGTGCTCAAATGTTCCACGGAAGTGAAAATTTGCACCGACATATATTCCAAAGGATCCATTCGCAATTCCTACAAAATACACAAAAAATATAGCTTTTTCACACAATCATATGAAGAGACAAGACAAACTAAATTAACTGTACTGTAAAATACTCTCCTTTTTTAGTTAAAACCGAAGATCTAAGCCCTAGTCTAAAAATTACTAAACACCTACACATAACGTCGAGCATTATCACTAAAAACTACGTTGCCAATCCCTAACCGAACTAAAACACGACAAAATCGAGCCCCAAAAATCAAAACCATGACCCCTCCCTATACTTTCTTCGAACACTTCAGATGATGCCGCCGATCATTGGTCGTGCATCAATGTACGCCATCAGGGAAGCAGAGCACATCAGTGGAGAGGTCAAAGCGAGAGAGGATACAAAAAGGCGAGACGGACTAGGTGGGTGCCGCAGGGGGGGGGGGGGAGGGGGGGTCATTTAGTCGGACCTAACCGTCAGCGTCCACGCCATCAGGACCGTTTTGCAAAACTCCTCAGGGAGTCGTGAGTCAATTATCCGTTTTGGATAACTGTGACGATTAAGTGTTACAATTTTAAATCTGAGGGGGTGCTGCATCCAATCTCCAAGTTTGTGTGTGTGCGTGGGAGGGAGGGGGAGGAGGTGAGTGTCGAGTGTTGCAATGAGAATTGGGGGAGCGAAAGAGCACAAGATCAGAACTGAGGGAATATAAGAAGAAAAATAGACGATCTAGGCAGACTTGACTAGTATCCATGGTGGGTGATCTGTCATGTCAGCTCACACTGTCAGCGACAAGCCCGGCTAATCAGGGCGGCGCACAATCCTGGCGGAAGAAATACAGATAGCCGCCACAGCGGCAAGCCCAATCCACTCTACCTACCATTTTCACTGACAACGGGCCCTACTGTACGATGTCCCACCTGTCATTCAAATCCCCTTGATGGACTCTCGTCCTGTCGTGAGATCCGGCCGCTCCGGTGGGCCACGACCGTCGGCGAGAGAGCGCGGTTGTTGACGCCGGCCTCGTACGCGAACCAAAACGAGTAAACAAAACGGCGGCCAAAGGCAAAAGTCGGGCACCCTCACCCGCACCCACGCTGGCCGCACATAGATCCCTCTCTCTCTCGTCCTGGTCGTCGCCCAGTCGCTGCTCCGGCTCGACGCGAGCAGAGCAGCTCGAGCTCAAGCACGTGCCCTCGAACCCGCGTGCCTCGCACGATTTCCCTCAACAACCTCTTGCGCCAGTTGCTAGTTTGCTACGGTTCGCCGCCACGCCTCCGATTCATGTTGTTGATTTTACGGGGTTTTGGGGAGATTTTTTTAATCCGAGTTTGTGGTGCTGGTGGGTGCAGATCTAGCGGACGGCGCCGGCAGGGTGGAGGCGTCGCGGAGATGCAGAGGCAGGGGCGGCATATGGAGCGGTCGGGCTCGAAGCGGGCGCTAGACCCTGGCGGCAGTGGCGGCGACGACGAACGTGAGCCTAAACGCCCGCGTGTCCCGGCCCTCGCCAGGTGAGTGTGGGCTTGTTTAGTTCTTAGTGTTGGATTGGCTATTTGCTTCAGCTTAAATTCGACGACAACTTTGACCCTAGGAGGCTCTTTCCATAGAGTGTCATTAAGTGTCATGTTTATCGTAATTTACTGTGAAGTTGAGGCTATGATCAGCTGGTTGTATATAGGTACTGAGCTATTTTAGATGGACTAGTATATACTCCCTCCGTTCCAAATTAATTGACTTCTATTTGTCCACACATGGATGTATCTAGACATATTACACGTATAGATACATCCACATGTGGACAAATGGAAGTCAATTAATTTGGAACGGAGGGAATATATGTTTACTCTCAAGAAAATAGTACCACTACATCACTCTACTTCCTTTGGGGCCGCTCTAATTGGGCAGTGTAAGTTCAGTTTCACTTGAATGGATTAGTTAGTGGAGAATGAGAATTTCCGTCCACAACATGGTTTACAAAGCGACGCTTTGGCGCTTTGACATGGGGGGGGGGGGGGGGGGGGGGGGGGCGCTTTGGCGCTTAAGCGACGCCTAAGCGGGCGCTTTGGACGCTAAAGCGCCTAAAGCGGGCGTTTTTCCAAAGCGGAGCTGGGGCGCCTTGACGCCTAGGCGTCGCCTAGGCGTCCTGAAGCGGACGCTTTGAAAACCATGGTCCACAAAATCAAGAATGGGACTGAAAACAGAGTCTCTGTATGAAAACTGACAACAAGTCTGGTATTGGTCACTTTGCTGGGAGATTGCGTTGAAGCATCTTTTATGCTCAAAAGTCTGCCTGCCATTCACGTATGGTGCTACATAGGCAAATATACTCGGATCTGTTGGGATATATATATATAGGGCATCTTTTGATTGTCTTATCCAATCAAAATGCGCTTTATATGTCCAGATGGAAGGATAGAGTGAGTTTTCTGAGTCGTGTCCATATGAACCCAATAACGAGAATCTTAACGAAGACTATATCTATAAGTTAGTAAAAATTGTGGAGGCACCTATCAAACTGCACTTTATATATCCAGATGGAAGAATAGAGTGAATTTTCTAAGACGGGTCCATATGAACCTGATAATGAGAATCTTAACGAAAACCATATCGATAAGTTAGTTAAAATTGTGGAGACACCAATCAAACTGCACTTTATATATCCAGATGGAAGGAAAGAGTGAATTTTCTAAGGCGGGTCAATATGAACCCGATAATGTGAACTTCACAAAAACCACTCTATCCTTCCATCTTGTATGTGCCCGATTTTTGGGAGTAGTCCATTGTTTCTCCTTTTATTTCTTCTTGTTTTTCTTTCCAAGCTAGCCTCTCCCTGGCTTGTAACGAATTATTTCTTCCCCTTAAATGAATTGGCAGAACAACTGCCGTTTACCTTCAAAAAGAAAAAAACGATATCTTTAAGTTATAAAAAATTGTGGAGAAATTCAGGCATGTAGAGGACAGGTGGGCACACCTACATGTGAAATTGGTGAAATAAGATGATCATTTGGGATCTGGAGATAATCACAAACTAAGGTATAATACAAGTTAGGTAACTTGGCATAAAAAAATCTTGAATTTACAATAAGCAAAAACCGTAATTTGTTTTCTATTTTTTTTACCTATTTTTACATGTATATGTTTCTACTTGCGCTTTATATGGATCGATTTTTTTTCACAAGTTCTCGGGACTTAGAGATTTGATTGTGAAGATTTCATTTTTGAATTTGTATCAACCCGAGATTAAAATTGAGTTTCTTGTTGGAGCGGGTACTGTTTAAGAGTGCTATACTTTTCAGTGTACAACATGAGGGTTATGGACTAAAATTTAAAGTTTATCTCTATGTGATATATATTCACTGATAGGACTCGTATCAACATTTATTTCCTATTCTTTCAAATTACCCATAAGGTATTGAACGTTACATGCAGCTCTTAAGCGTTATCTGTCTCATCTGTTTCCTCATTTATTCGTTGAATTTATCCATTTTCCAGACCATATGGAAACTATGTGACTCATGCTTAATAGTTTTATGTTAGTAAACCGTTGCACAACAAATGATATGTAAATCTAATGCTCTAAGGTGTGCTTCCTTTGTTTCTTCGTCTCATAAACTTTGAAGCACATTGTGTCGTGTTTCGATAAATCTTCCTGATTGTTTACCTAGTAACATGTCTTTTTCTCAGTGTGATTGTAGAAGCTCTTAAGATGGACAGTTTACAGAAGCTTTGTTCATCCTTGGAGCCAATTCTCCGAAGAGTTGTGAGTCAAAGGGACATGCAGTGTCTGTTAATGAACTTGTTCATATACCCATCTGTCACCTTTCCTTATCAGTTGCCACACATTATTTGCTTTGTAGGTCAGTGAAGAAGTCGAGCGTGCTTTAGCCAAATTGGGTCCTGCAACTTCTGCTAGAATTGAAGGAAGGTACAGGACCACACAACCTCTTACTGTTACACTTGTTGACACAAGGTAGATATATATTATATGTCACTTAAGTCAAGCTTCATGAACCGAGTAAAAACAGGACCTCTCCCAAAAGAATTGAAGGCCCTGCTGGTAGTAATCTACAGCTTCAGTTTAGGAGTAGGTTAGCACTCCCACTCTTTACCGGAGGAAAAGTGGAAGGCGAACAGGGAGCATCAATACATGTTGTGCTACTGGATGCAAACACTGGACATGTTGTTACTTCAGGACCCGAATCATCTGCAAAATTGGATGTGCTTGTGCTTGAGGGTGATTTTAATAAAGAGAAAGACGAAGAGTGGACTGAAGAGGAATTTGAGAGCCACATTGTGAAAGAACGTGAAGGGAAGAGGCCCCTTTTAAATGGTGACATTCATGTGACTCTTAAAGAAGGGGTAGGGACCATAGGAGAGCTTATCTTTACCGACAATTCCAGCTGGATAAGGAGCAGAAAATTTAGACTTGGAATGAGAGTCTCTTCAGGATTTTGTGAAGGAATTCGTATCAAAGAGGCAAAGACAGAGGCTTTTACTGTGAAAGATCACAGAGGAGAATGTATGTTTTCGATTTAGTTACTAATCTAGTGGCATTATTAAATAATCTGAAATGTTATTTACTATATATGTGACTATATCCCTCCCTTTGTTTGTAGTGTACAAGAAACATTACCCTCCTGCGCTAAAGGATGATGTTTGGAGATTGGAAAAGATTGGAAAGGATGGTGCGTTTCATGGGAAGCTAAACTCAAGTGGAATCTATACAGTCGAACATTTTCTTCAAATTCTTGTTAAAGATCAACAAAAGTTAAGAAGTGTAAGTTATATGCTATTTGTCTCTGTGATTATAAGTTATGAACATTATTTCGTAGCCAAATGTCAGCTTCTTCTATTGTCATTTTGCAGATTCTTGGCACTGGCATGTCAAACAAGATGTGGGAAAGCCTTGTTGAGCATGCAAAAACTTGCGTTTTGAGTGGCAAGCATTATATATATTACTCAAATGATGCTAGAAGTGTTGGTGCAATATTCAATAACATTTATGAGTTCACTGGTTTGATTGCTGATGATCAGTTTATTTCAACTGAAAATCTTACTGAAAATCAGAGGGTTAGTATCTCGTATATTCACTATTAATGCTGATAAATTGGATATTTTGATCTTTATAGAAAAAACTGGATATTTTGATCTTTATAGAAAAATGGATATTTTGATATCTTATTTCCACTCAGTAATCTATAAATTTAGATACTTGATGTTACATCTTTGTTTGTCTGGTCTCATGTGATTTTCTGTTGCTGTGGATTTGGGCCCTTGATCACAGGTGTTTGCGGATACGTTGGTGAAGCAAGCATATGATGATTGGATCAATGTTGTAGAGCATGATGGCAAGGCATTGTTGAAGTTTAAGCAGAAAAAGAAATCTGTCACAACAAGAAGTGAGGCTGCAAAAGTTTCTACAAGCTACCCTACTTCGTATGGTTCAGCTCACTCTCAGAAACAGTTGACAGGAGGACCTGTAAACTTTGAGCAATCTTCCATGAGCAGTACGAGTGAAGGTATCTGGATTTGGGCTCTTGTAGCTCAACGTATATTTTCTGAATGTTATTGGTGTAGCTTTCTTTTTGCCATGCTTCTTGAGCAGTATCTTTGATTATTTAAAAAATGATATTGGTTCCATTTTCTTATTACATCTGCCTGGTATTGGTTCCAGTTTGTATCTACCTACCATCTTACAAGACAACCCATTTTGTGTCAGTGTCTTTTTCTCTCCCGTGGCAAATTTTGAATTGTTTTTTATTTGTAGTATCCTATAAAAACACATCTGAAATAACCTAAAATGGATGGGATTCTTGAGGGTCAAACAACAGTTCTAATCCTGCTGTTTAATTTCATGAATGTGAAATGTTTTTTATTGTTTTTAAAATGGTTATTTTAATACTTGAACTAATATAGTGCTTAGAAAAGCTTTGGTTATTACAGAATTGCTGCTTTGCGGTATACATTTACTTAGAGAATATCATCATGCTGCACTTTGAATCCCAGATAGCGTTTTATTATTAATTTGCCAACTACTGTTATCTTGAATTTAGAAGTTCTTTCCTCTTTTCAGCAGAAGGGGCTAGAATCATATCCAACGGGGGGCATGCAATGAGTTATGGAGCCAATCCTCAGGACATCTCCCAAACTATTACCATGCAATATGGCTTGAGTTCATTGATCCCCGAAGGCCAGTTCAATGGTTCCTCCATCCAAACTCAACCATCACGAAGCTCCAACATGCTATCATTGGGACCTCCACAGCAGCAGCAAAACTTTGAATTCTCAGCACTTGGCCTGTCTATGCAATCTCCGGCTCTTAATCCTTTTGATGACTGGCCTGGCCGGTTGCAGGAGAACCGTGGTGGCGTTGACGACTTCCTGATGGAGGAGATAAGGGTGAGGAGCCACGACATACTGGAGAATGAAGAAGATATGCAACAAATGCTGCGCATTCTGAGTATGGGTGGGGTACCAGGTAATATGAACAATGTAGATGGCTTTCCTTCCCACATCCCGTCTCCTGCACCAGTCTTCAACTTTGAAGATGATCGCACTCGCTCATCTGGTAAGGCTGTTGTTGGGTGGCTTAAGATTAAGGCTGCCATGCGGTGGGGCATCTTTGTCAGGAAGAAAGCAGCCGAGAGAAGAGCTCAGCTTCTTGAGCTGGATGATTAGATGATACCGGACTGCTGGCAAGACACTTCTTTTCTCTGGCCTTGTACCGTAGCCACTGACACTTGTCTGTCACATTGTGGGCTCACCAATTCACCGAGCGTGGATAATTAGGATCTTGAGCTCCTAAGTATGAATGGACTCATGTTGGTTGTATAGGTAGCTGTTTGATGGTCATTATCCAAGTTTTGTTAGTGTTCATTAAAGAAACTGTTAAAACATTGGCCTTAAATGTGCAAATTTATGTGTTAGAGATTGGATAATTGAAACAGGCGTTAAAAGAAGGCTTTCTGGAGTAACATTATTCATATTGTTTATTACGCTGCATCTTAGTTTCTCCCCTAGGGTTCCGCCCCCGAGCCGCCCGCCGCCGCCGCCCCCCTTCCCCTCCACCCCTCCCCTCTACCTTCCCCTCCTCCCGGGTCGCCCCCGCTAGGGCGGCTTCGGAGGCTCCCCACTCCCAGCTTCCGCCGCCTCCTCCCACCTCCTCGCCCGCGTCGCCGCCGGAGGAAGCCGCCGGGCGAAGCTCGTGCGGCCGACGGCGGCGGCGGGGCGTCTCCTCGCGGCCTCCTGGGTCCCCGGGCGGCGAGGCTCAGCCGGACCGGCGAATCGACGGCGCGGCGGCGTCCTCCTCGGGCGTGCTCCTCGGGCTCTCCGGTGGCATGGCGCAGCAAATGACGGCGACGCCCAGCGAGTGGTGGAGGTTAGCTTGGTGGTGCTCTGCTGGCTGCGGCCCGTCCGGGCCCGATCTGGGCTTCGACGGGTCGGGCGCCCCATCTCGTCAGCTTCTCGGCGCGAACTCGCCCCTGGCAGCCGCGCTACGGCGTGCATGGTGCACGTCGGGCGCATGCTGCAGGCTGCAGCTCGGGTCCATGGTGGGTATGGGCTTCGGGCAGCGCTCCCCACCTCTGTCGGCATGGTGCTCGGCGGGGTGCGGTGGTTAGCGCTGCGTCCGGCGGCTTCGGTGGATTTGGCGCTGGTGCTGGAGTGTGGCCATGTGTGGTCTCCGTGCGGTGCGGCTGGCTTCGGTGATGGCTGGTGGTGGTCGACTTCCTCTTCTGTTCGGTTGCTCATACTCCGGGTGAGAACCCTGCATCGACTATGTCGTTGCCGGCAGCAACGGCGTCTTTGACGCCGTCTCCTCGCTGGAGGTGTCGTTGTGGAGCTGCAGCACCTACAGTTCTTTGGTGGTCCCCGGGTGAAAACCCCAGACCCGGCTTGCCGGGTCGGATGACGGTGTTGTGCCCTTGACAACACAACCTCCTTGGAGGCATCATCTTGGAGACCACAAAAGTTTGGTTTGTCGCTGCGGGAGCTGGCGGTGCTGCGTTTTGGTGGTGTTGGTTCGGCCAGCTTGGGGCCGACGGTGGTGTGTTCTTCTCACTTCGGCAAGCCTTCACGTGGTCTTGATCATATGGATGTGCTTGCCCAAGACCCTCCAGTGGCCACTGTTGCGGTGTGGGAGCTTCGTGCTCTTGGTGGCGTCTCGGCTCACCTTTGCTCGATGACGATGCAATGTATGTCTCCCCCACCTGCTTTCGTTTCGATCTCCGTGGCGGAGCTTCCTATCTAGGTTAGTGCCAGGTGCTAGGCTTGACACTCTGATGATGATGGTGGTGCTCCTGAGTTGTGCCTGGGTTTCGAGTCGCATGCCGGTGCGGTGCGTGAGGCAATGATCGCAAAGTCTTGGCATTGTGATCCCTTGACTACACCCCTCGCCTCTTGTGTCTCCCAGTGGCTCTTGCTGTTCCCTCTTCTAGTTGTATTTTTTCATGTATTTTCATTGTTTTCTCTTCCCAGTATCCCCTGTACAATTGCTATTCTGTTGTAAGAACATAGCCCGGCAGGCTCTTTCGATGAATGAAACAAGCGGTGCAGATTTATTCCCCCCCCCCGTCAATCTCGAAAAAAAAGAAGGCTTTCTCTTAACACAACTTAAATGACAACTACGGAATACAGCACCATGTTTTCACAAGCTTAGGCCCTATTTGGTTCAAAGGAAATTTGGAGGATTCTATTCCATATAAGAATCTTTTCTATAAAGCTTGTTGGTTGCATACAATACCTTAGGAGACATTCCCTTACGTTCAACCTCATGGATATTTTCGTTTGTTTAAATGACAACTACGGAATACATAATTCTTGAGAAAAAATCCTATGTTTTTCTTGCAACGCAACTAAACGACATGTATTACACACTCTTGTGTTCTCAATTCATGTAGAATTCAATGCATTAAGCCTATCCATAATATGAATCTTAGTCACACGTATGTTGCTAGGCTGCTACAAAACCCTAGGCGAAAAAAATTGAAACAGGGCACCCGCAGGCCGAAGGGTCCGACCACTACAGACTCTTCGCCTTCAGAGGAAGAGGATTTCCTAGAATAGTGGAGTATATTATGCATAGTAACAAGTATGCTAATGTATGGTATCACTGGAAAAATATGAAATCATGCAAGAAGATATGCTTTCTAGCTTGTGGCACATCTGTGCTAGGAATTCTTCTCTATTTTCTTGCATCGAGAAGCCATTAACTCTTTCATGGGGAACCAGGTCTCAGATGATTGTTCTAGCCATCTCACCCACATAATCTCGATTTGACACAACATCACTTTCCACCTCTCTTCCATCCCTTGGATCAGATAGGAATTTCTCATTTTCCAAGATGTATGGAGGTTATCTAAAAAGAATGCCAACATAGGATTGTCAGAGTGAAAAACGTACTTGACAATATTTAGATAAGTGGGCGAAAAAAAGGAATTTTGACGTGGCTATTGAATTGTCGAGGTTCGGTTTGTGAGCTGCTCTTTGTGTCTACCTATCACGGAATTCATAAAATCATACTAATGCAAGGACTGCTCGCAAACAAATTTAGAAATGAAGTAATAGAAGTTATGTCCACGCGGAATTCGTCAACTCATACTAATGCAAGGA
Source organism: Poa pratensis (assembly GCA_947311845.1). Lineage (NCBI taxonomy): Eukaryota > Viridiplantae > Streptophyta > Magnoliopsida > Poales > Poaceae > Poa > Poa pratensis. Next base: position 73,115,601 of record CAMZMU010000128.1, on the reverse strand, counting down.
CTGTATAGTGCTTCCAAGGTAACAAGAACACACCATGAAGGTGGGAGGAGTGTCGCTTGTGATCGATGACAAACATGGAACAGAAGTTATGCATATTTTTGCAATGCCGAGTTGGTGGGGGATGGCAGATCGCAATGACGACTAGAAGCAACTAACAAAGGGGCAATTAAAGATGATGTGGTCAACCATCTCTAGCTACTCCGCACAAATACCATGAAGGTGGGAGGATTGTCGCTTGTGATCGATGACAAACATGAAACTGAAGTTATGCATGTTTTTGCAATGCCGAGTTGGTGGGGGATGGCAGACCGCAGTGGCGACGAGAAGCAACTAACAAAGGGGCAATTAAAGATGATGTGATCAACCATCTCTAGTTACTCCGCATAAATATCACGACCTCTACCAGCCACGTTGATGATGTTCTTTCAGAGAAGGCTGACGTGTGATTTAATTGACTATGGAGATGGCCATGCATCCAAATAAAGATGGCGAAAGCGTTCTCCCGGAAGAAGCTTCAGAAGTGCACCATCTTGCCTCCAAAGGTTCCACATGCGCTACCCTCCTCCTCCTTTGGCTCAGACCATCGTGTTAGAATGTGGATATCATTCGCCTGGACGAGACTAAAATCACTGTGATGTTATCATCGAGATCTAGATGCAGCCTTGACTCGACCTCTGAGGTAATGACAACACAGACGAGGTGTGGCGACAAGATTGTGGGGCAAGGGTGTGTCCCTGGGCCGGGCTTTTTTTTTCCCTCGCGTGTATCACCATTGACAAGTTGTGTGCCCGTCAATTGTTTCTTATTATCACTAACAACTAAGCCAGTCAGTCGAGTACCATTCTCTCTCTCTCTCTCTCTCTCTCTCTCTCTCTCTCTCTAAGAGTGGTGTTATCGGGTGGCGACGAGACAACCAACCCTCATGGCATCTGCCGTGCTAGTTAGATGAAGATGAAGCCTGCCGTTGTCTTTTGATGTTTCGTCAAGGTCTTGATGTCGAGCTTCTATCCCTCCTCCCCGCCGCCCTATAGCTTTAAATTTTGTTTTTTCGGCGTGACTTTTGTAGTCACTCTATACCCATGTATTCTTTTACTCCTCTTAATGAAATGAAAACATCCCTGCTGTAATTCCTAAAAAACGTACATCCACTATTATCGAGTTTCTTCTAAGCAAATTGCACTAGCATGAGATGAGTAATCCTCGATTTCTCAGCCTTGTTGCTCTTGTTCACCATGTCGCCATATGTGAAAATTCCTATATATCAGATACATCTGGCAGAGCACAGGGCACTGTCCCAGTGACTTGGGTCGCAGTGACTAAATACAGAGATCCGTGTTCGACCCCCGTCGGGGGCAGAATTTAGGAATTCTAGTCTGGTAGGCTTTCATTTCCAGACACATCTCGCACGTAGGACCAAAACACGTCCCTGGCTATTTTGGCAAAAGTGAGACGTGCGCCTAGAGAGTCAAGATTCTGCTAAAACCCTAAACAAAGAGATCTAGTAGCAGAACCGCTCAACGTCCCTAGATTTCCGCTACGATTAACGAAGCTGCACACGCACTGGAGACTCGATCTTACGACGGAGTTCCCCGACCGAGGAGACTGCAAGGGGGCCGGGTGTGGGGGCAGGTGCATAGAAATTTGGAAAGTGGCAGCCAAACACACGTACGACGGCAGCGAGGACGGCCAGGGGAGACGAACCCTGCCTTGTTCCCCTCTTGCTTTCCATCCCCTCCGGCTTATAATACTCCCCCACCATCGCCACGACTTGCACGGGACGCGATGACTAATAGCGCTGGGTGCACTGCATCCAGCAGCCCCCTGCCATATCTCTCCGCCTCCAACCTTTTTCTTCCCTCTCTCATCTGCATGTCTCAGTCCATATGAATGGGCGATCGTATAAGTCTTGTTCATTGCTGAAGCACTGCTGATGGCATGGAAAGATGCTAGGTAGCCGTGAGCTGCTGCCATCGGTTTCACCAGGTATGTGCAAGTATTCTTTGGTTTTTACGTACGAGCGATTGACATCTGGCTATCGTAACTTGGTGGCGATTCATGCATGCATCGATGCATGTGTGATCGTATGTCTACTTTGTCGATCGGTGTGTACGTACGGACACCTGATTACATTTTTTTAGATAAAAGGCACCGGGTGATTACATATTATCACTCCTATATATGCAGATCATGGGTAAAGGCTACTGGATTCTCCTTGCGGTATTGTACTATCAATTTAGCTATATATAGAGTTTATATTTTGTCCTAGATTTAGAGGGTTTTTGCTAATAGATAGATGTAATTAGAAATTCTCGTGTTGAGACTTGAGTACTTAAATAAATTCGAGTTCATCAGTCCGTCCTGTTTAAACTAAGAAAATCAACGAGCTGGGTCCCTTTCTGAAAGAACAAGGAATGCCAGTTTTGCCTTCCTTTCATGATGTTTCCCTTCCTTTTTGTATGGCTTTACCAACTTTTCTTCCTGAAATGTAGTAAAACGGAACCTAGCTAGCTAGTCAGGTAGACGTAAAGCTTACGCAGTGAAAAGACTGGTCATTAGCTCGATTGCGTCACATGCTGATAATATCTTCAATTTTTTGCAACAATCCGCAGGATAACTGGAGTGGCAGATCTGATCTGATTCAGCGAGAATTCAGAGCTATCAAGGCTTCGACTGCAAGCTCTAGTAGTCCACTATCTTCCACTTCAAGAATACCCATCGCACAAAGGGCAAGGTATCAAATTGGATGCTAGCTGGCTCCTCATGTTCTTGAGCGCAAGAAACGAGTCCTTGGAGTCGGAGTACATACAAGAACTGATCGAGAGTAGCCCCAAGTGCAACGCACCTACCGCAGCCAACGACATGGAGAGTGGCAGCGGCGGAGTGCTGGCCGGCGGAATTGACACGTCGTCGTCGTCGTGGCCGCCGTCGATCCCGCCTTCCGATCAGAGCGCACAGTACCATCGCAGAGAGGAGGAGAAGCCCAGTTGTAGCCTCAGCGGCAGCGGCAGCTTCTTCTCCAAGTACTTCTCCATCCTGGCGCTCATGCTGGTCACCGCGTCGCTGGTGATCCTCCCGCTCGTCCTGCCGCCTCTGCCTCCGCCGCCGTCGATGCTGATGCTGGTTCCGGTGGCAATGCTTGTGATGCTGCTGGTGCTGGCGTTCATGCCGACGTCAGGCGCCCGCGGTGCGACGGGCCCGACGGCCTACGTGTAGTTAACTAGTACGTCTTTTTCTTTTTGTTTGTTCTTTTGGATTTTGTGATAGGGTGGTCATGGCATCAATGTCATGTCCATCATTTGAAGGTCCCCCTTCGTACTGCTCTTCTCAGATAATTATCATGGGATTTAAGTCAGCAAAATTTTGTGCCTTTCGATCAGAATGTAGACAAACAGACAAACACCCTGATTACTTTAATTTGCCCGTAACATCCTTTCCGTAACAATCATCCCGTAAGTCTAGCATTTTCGCTAGTTTTTTTTTTTTTTTGCAAATTAGCATTTTCGCTAGTTATTATAGTGATGTAAATGAATAGGATAATTTTCATACTAAATCCGATTTCAGATCTGTTTAAAGATTCCATATCCGCTTTGAACAAATCTGACACATACACATATCGAGTTCCAAACTAAAAGATTAAATACGGTGTAAAATATGGTATGTCAAACATCACCTTGGATATGGAGTATTGAACCTTGTGCGGATGATACCTTAGCCCATTTTGAAAAATTTGTAAGGCTACTTTGCACAACTATATATACCATGTATATGTATTCACATTATTTTCTTTTTGGATTTTTTGAAAGTTCGAAAGTACCATTTTCAAGAAAAAACAACCAAAGCTCCAGCGATCTCGGGTGCCACAAAGTAAAGTCGTTTATGCACCTGGGCACTAGCGATCTTGTTTTCAAAAAAAAAAAAAAAACTTATTTCTGAGTCCCAAAAAAATCTACCAAAAAGTATATAGATAAATATATATTTACTACATACATCAGAAATACAGTTTAAAAATATGTTGTATTTCGGACTACACAAAAAAGGTAAACAATACTAGTTTTTTACTCCTTTTACACAACCACAAATTTTTTATTTTTCTGTTGTCCAAATAAAACTTTTTTATCGAAACTTTGCATAAGTATACATACCATGTATACGTATTCACGTTAATTTTTTTGGATTTTTAAATGTTCAAAGTACCATTTTCAAAAAATAAATTAAAACCGAGCTCCATTGAGCTCGGTGCCACAAATCCGTTCTCCATTTGTTCACACTATTGTGTATATGCAGCCATTTTGTTCATGTGGTCATGTTATATTTATTCTTTCTATCATGTTAGCATTACTTATTCTATGAAATTTTTGGTTAAACTTGTTTACCAACTAGTTTAGTTGTATGGTTTAAAGATCTACTTATGCGTGTGCATATTTAGTTAATTGTGTTTCTGTCCCGAGTCTGCTCCGTTTCCATTTTGAATCCGCATCCTGATATATCCGTATTCAAATCCACAACCAGTCATTATTCAGTGCAATCCAAAGCCAACGAAGAAATATGGTACTCCCTCCGTCCCAAAATAAGTGTCTCAAGTTTGCTAAAAAATGGATATATCTAGACATCTTTCATGTATAGATACATCCACTTTTAGGCAAACTTGAGACACTTATTTTTGGACGGAGGGAGTAGAAGATATAGTAATTGACAGATCCGATCTGATTACATCTTATTCTTATACTAACACATAAACCTCATATATAGAAAGACATCTACTCACTTTATCACCATGCTAATTAATACTACTCCCTCCGTTCCACAATATAAGATGTTTTAGTCTTTTTCCACATACTACTCCCTCCGAAAGAGATCTAGACACGTTTAAGTGCATCTATCCATTCTTTTTAGTATGAATCTAGACATGCATGTGTAATACCTAAAACATCTTACATTGTTGAACGGAGGGAGTACTTCATTTCTAAAAGTTTTTAATTTTTTAAAACACTGAGCTCGCTACCATCAAGGAGCCCAAAAGCCTAAGCGATAATGGTTTTGTGAAATCGTCTAAGATGTTAATTGGTAAAGGGATTGGAGTTGGTTTAATATATTTCTGGAAATAAATCGATCCATTTTTTGCTAAGACCTACACAAAAAGATATTTTTGACATGTGTAAAAGATAAATAAACAACAATATTTATATGGGAATTGGGAGATGCTAATTCCTATGGGGTAACTATAATTTTCCAAGGTAAAAGAGTGCCTGACCAAGTTGAAACAAAAATGTAAAGGAATCTAGTTCAATAAATGGAACCTAGGGACCATATTCTTCTCCAATCTGAGTCATGCTAAAGTCCGAAATAAGCTGAAGGAGCTATTAAAAAAATTGATTGTTCTGTGGATTCCGAACAGTTATGAAAAGTTAACTAGCAAGATAGTATTTACCACCCAACAAGTGATGTGTACTTGGGCATGCATTTCGAATCCTCCTATTTGGAAATATATAGAAGCTGAAATATCCTCCTTAAGTGTTATGACAACTGAAACTATTGACTAAGCATACTACATAATTGTTAGAATTTGTTGACAACAACACAACCTAATCCCCAACTGAAGGTCGGAAACGTGTGGCAGAGGGGAGACGCCCCCCACCCCCACCCCACACCCGAAGTGCAGCTTCTTCGCTTGGCTCGCCGTGCAAAATTGGCTCTGGACCTCAGACTGTCTTGCTGTTAGGGGATGGCCTCACCAGACTACTTGTCAACGCTGTAGATGTCAACATGAAACAGCGAGACACATTCTTTTCGAATGCCGATACTAAAAGAGGATTTGATGTTGTTTTTGGTAGGTGCCGAATATGTGTACGACTAGGGCTAGAGTTGGACTTGTAATTAGCATAAGTTTTAGTGTTTGATTCGAACACGTGTAAACCTGGCCTGATATATAAAGGCAATGTGGCCGAACTGCGTTACCAAATCTCGGTGTCGTTTCTTCTGTGATTGCTTGTCCTCGTATGATTGATTATGCACCTCAGTTTTTATAACAAGTGGTATCAGAGCGTCAGGTTTTGAGGCTGCTGAAGATTGATTAGAGGAAGAAGACGAAGACCAGCCGCGGGCAATCATGGTGCACGCGATGATCGCGAATTCGCAGGATTTGTTCGGCGGTCGTCGGAGATCGTCGTCTGAAAAGCAATCGGAATCGGCAAGTGCTGCAGCGGATCAGATCGGGAGCAGCGGCGTTGTTGTGGCAGCCTAGCGCGTGTGGTGATATCCACGCGAGAGCGCTCATGAGGCAGCTAGCTGGCCGAAGTTCTCGACGAGATCGAATGGATCTGTGCCGAGCAGTTATGTTCGGCGGCGGCACGCGCAGCAGTTGGTGGCCCAAGGGCACACGGCCCAGGTGTGGCACGCGGCCTGTACAGAGGCTGCATGCGTGGCTTCCAGAAAGCATGCGTGCATCCAATGTTTGATCGATCGGAAGCTAGAAGAGCTAGCTTTGCAAGGCACGTGAGATTGTTTGGTTAAAGAAAAGGATTGCGTCAGATGTATTTTGCATGCCATCATATTGGAAGTTTGTGTCATGGACACGGAAGGCTACTTGTGATTGTTTTGTTCTGATTTATCTTTAATCTGCTGCGTACAAGACCAGGGGTTCTGTACTTCTATCGGGATGGCTGTGGCAATGGATACAAGACGCGGAGCCGTAAGTCGGCAATTGACTGAAGCGGCGAGGACGCGCGCATAAGGCTCGTGGTAGCCTGGAGTGCGGCGTGGAGGGATCATGTTTCTACAAGGCGTCGAGCTTTGCACGGCGTGCTAGGCTGATACGGCGCGAGGTGGAGCATGGTTGCAGTTGGATATGTTCGGCTGGGTTGGACTGACAGTCTGACGGATCGACACGGGTTCGATCGTGAAGAAGAAGACATCGATAAGATCAGCGATGGCGACACAGGAGCGCGATGCTGATGGGTGTGTCTGAACTTCTGTGGCGTGGACAACACGTGGCGCATACCCGAGGGTTGCGTGCTTCAACATGCGGCGCGAGGATGATTCAAGATGGTGCACACTGGAGATCTTGGAGTCGAGAGGCGCAAGGTAGACTAGCTAGCTACATATCATGTTTGAAGAAGGAGATGGTTTCTGGTCAGAAGATTCCACTCAGGCTGATGGAGATGGGCTACGGCGTAAGCATGCAGAGAGTCGAAGCCTAATTCAGCGGAAAAGGAGGGAGACGTTGTTCGGACTGACGCGTAGGGGTTCGAAGGGAACGTGACCTCGACGTCGGTCTGGAAGACGGGTGTGATCTACATAGGGGCTCAAGGATGTGGGTCTGCATGCCCAAAAAAGGAGGAGCGACGTAGATGAACACGGCGGGACCATGACACTGATGGTTTGTTGTCAACCAAGTGTGGAGGTGAGCAGTGTTGCCAAGTAACATGTTCATGTTGATGACAGTCTATCGAGGCCGGGAGATGGACGATGTTGATCAAGGATTATCTGCGAAAGTGATGAGACAGTTGTGAAATTGACTGAAGATGACTTAAAGCAACGGCGAAATTTCTTCAAGTTTCACACATGCGAGGATGGTGAGTTTAGGTAACTCTTATATGTGGCACCTAATTTATGAGTTGTTCATTTTCACATAGATCAATGATCGACGTGTGATGGCGGTGGACGTATACTCCGGAGAATTGGGAGCACAGAATAAGAGTGTCGAAGAACTTAATTTTCGTGGGAGTGTGGGCTGTGATGAAGCAATGGAGCGAATACAGTTGCAGGTGGAGTCACATGAGAAGTCAATGGAGTAGCAGCGGAGCTCATGGCTAATGGTTCAAGTTCAGGTACACTGATGTTCGGGCACGACGGCTTCAGTATGGCGAAGGACATATTCGTCAAGGTGGAGTGTTGTTTTTGGTAGGTGCCGAATATGTGTACAACTAGGGCTAGAGTTGGACTTGTAATTAGCATAGATTTTAGTGTTTGATTCGAACACGTGTAAACCTGGCCTGATATATAAAGGCACCAGGGGTAGCCCAAAAGGTGTGCGACGTGAGACAAACCTAGGTTAGACATAAGATCTAGACAGGACGGGCGGCCGCGCCGGCGTGACGTTGTATGATCTGATGTGTCTGTATACCGTGGCGGGCTTGTCGCCGACGGTACTTATGATGAGTACGATGGGGAGGAGCGCCCGTAAGCATGCCCCGCAGATGTAGGTAATGTGGCCGAACTGCGTTACCAAATCTCGGTGTTGTTTCTTTTGTGATTGCTTGTCCTCGTATGATTGATTATGCACCTCGGTTTTTATAACATTTGATTGGATGTCGCTCTTTGGATAAAATGCCCAACGCTTCTGGCCAACATGGGAACTGGAAGGCCAACGTCTGCGACTACTGGAAGGCGATGGCAGCCACAACTTGCTCTTCTCATAAGAGTCTTCAAACTGCGATCATCCTTATCACGTGGAAGATTTGAAAGGAGAGAAATAAACAGGTGTTCAACAACAAATTCTTGATGCCATCCACCCTCTTCCAACGCATCACGGAGGAAGAACAAAATTAGATCCTTGCTGGTGTGCTAAGATGTTAGCGGAAATTATCGGCTGATTGCCTGTATCTTTATGGTTTTTTTTCCTTTTCACGTTGGCCTAGGCCTCGGATGTTTGCTCTTTCTTTATCGGTATGAAAGGCAAAGATTTTGCCTCGTTTAAAAAAAATAGAAAGTACTATCATCCGCCTAGGTGCTCCTGATCAAGTGATAGACGGAAACAGTGGGACGAAGAACACACCCGCGCGCGCGCATACATTCATTTGAGCCTTTTTCTCATGTCACAAAGAAAGGCACGAGTTCTCTCAAGCCTGAAAATAATTAATTTAACGCAATTTCGGCAGCTGGCACGTCCCGCTCTTCCCTGCTCGACGACGTGGCCGCTATACCCGCGCCCAGGCAGCCAGCGTTGTCGGCTCCTCCCGCTCGCCTCCGAGCGCCGTCGGCCCAGTCCCTGAGATGGCCAACCACGTCGTCCGCGAACACGGCGCTCTTGAAAGAGCTCCCCATCTGCATTCATTCATTATTTCAAGGCTCAGTCAGTCAAGCACGTACTCAAGCTTTAAGTTAACGAATCATGGCCGGTTCCTCTGGTGATTACTCACATGAGAGACGATGGCGTAGAGGGGGAGTGTGCTGTAGCTGCAAAGGACCTGGACGACAACGCTGGGCAACGAAACAAGCAAACGAACGTCAGCTATGTATGCATCGGCCATCTGACAGAAATATGGGTGTTTCGTTCGAATCTCCCGGCAGTTGATACGTACCATATGGCGATTCTTGACACGTTGTACCCGAGCTTGTCCATGACGCAGGAGTTGAAGCCGAACGTCGCCTGCAGTCGCAAATCACAATGGCAGAATTCAGCTAATTACCACTGGAGTTGAAGGATTTAATGGCGTGACGGATGTGATCTGGTGCATGCTTACTAGCGTCCAGAAGAAGTAGGCGAACTCCAACGCGTTCTGGAACAGGATAAAGTGGATGAGGATGAGCAGGATCCTGGGGTTGTGGAACCAGAAGAGGTCGTCGGAAGGGTCGACGGCGATGTCCCCGGCGTCCACGGCGGCGTGCTTCGAGGCCACCTCGTAGGCCATCTGGGTTATGATGTGCTCCAGCTTCGTCCCGATCAGGAGCAGCAGCTGCATACAGAGCAAGCAGGGCACACACACATCACAAGTAAGCACAAGGGTAAAAATACAGTACACTTCCCGAGTTGCAACTTTAGTAGCATCAAAGTACAGAGGCACTATCAGTGTAGCACTTACGGCCAACGGGACAAGCGAGATCCAGAAGTAGGAGTGCCAACCTGCAGCAAGCATTTTCAACCATCACATATACTCGATGTTGCTGTGAATCAATACAAAGGTACAGAGTCATCGAGTTGTTTAGGAAGTCAGGCATACCGGTGACGTTAATTAGCAGGAAGATCATCACAAATATCCAGTAATACCATCTGCATAGAGCAGATTGAAGATAGTAAACGGAGAGTCGTTTATTAATTATAAGCTCTAACTGACAGCAGCCAAACTTCTGAACTGCAAGTACGAACTTACTTTATACCAACGACTCTCTTATAATCCTTCTCGAGAGCCTTTATCATGTAGTCATAGAAGTCGAATTTTCGGTTCCCCCTGAAGTGCTCCTGCCAAGCAACAATCACGGCCGCAAGCAGAAATCAGCAGCATGAAACAGTTGCAGCAACATGATTGCCAAGTAAATATATATCGTCTACCATGAGGAAACCAAGCCTCATTGCAACGTAGTCGTCCTTGGTCACCGATCCGTAGAACTGCTTGAAGAAAGAACGCTGCAAGAAACCATCGCCCAAGTTCAGAGTTCAGAGTTCAGACATACAACAGGTAATCAAAGAAATCTGAAGATTGCTTCTCTCTGCATCGCATACGTACCACCCAAAGTATGACCATGGTGGCCTTGCCGTACCCCTTGTACCGGTCCTGGATGAACTTGCGTTGCTGCATCCGGTGGATCATCTTTGGAGCGGCAGCTGATGGTACGCACACGCATCGATTGATTAGCCTTATGAAGATGCCATCAATTACCCAAATCTTATTCTAATAATATTTTCAACAAAAATAGCACATTCCGACTAATGCAGTCGTTGCCCTACCACTGTCATGTTCTGTCTTGATGCTGTTCTCCCACAGTTTCCATCTCCGCATCTGCGCACAAGAAGCGTGGTTTAGTTACCGTCAAGGTCAACTTTGGAAGTTCAGAGAAGACTAATTAGCATGGACTAGTAGTTTAGTTACCTGTACAAGTCCTAGGAGCACGGTGAAGGCGCTGAGAGCGACATGCGTGATGGCTAGAACAAAGATGAAGATGTGTATCTGTTCTAAGGCGTGAAGCGACAGCAACGGTACTTTTCCTGAAACATATGCAACATGGGTCGAAATTTAAAGTCTCGAAATAGGTAGATGCGTTAAACTAATGACAAAAACACGGATTTAATACATGAACTCGCCGATAATGTGTGATTTGGTCATGAAGTTACAAAATGTGAAAAGCCGGTCACAAAGTTGCCACGCGCGAGCGTTTTGACCACTCTGTGATGGCGGCCGTGAGTTTACATGCGAGTCAGACTATTTTTTACCAAATTTCTCCTAATTTTTTTTTACAATTCCTCCTAAACAGGCAACAAAAAATAGTTGAAAATGACCTAGCAATTAGAATAAATACAAATTTAAAGGGTGATTTGCAAAACAAAAAAAGTCTGCCATATGTATGTAAACTTTTTTTAGACTATATGTATGTAAACTCAAGACCACCGTCACGGATTGACCAAAACGCTCGCGCGTGGCAACTTGGTGACCTGCTTTTCATGTTCTGCAACTTCGTGACCAAAGTGCACTAAATTTGCATTTTTCTCTAAACTAATTAACTAAGCAAGTGTACTATAATAGTAAGATAAAGTTTCGCTGACACCTTAATCTAGTTGACCACCATATCAGTTCCAGTAAACAACAGAAAATGCAGTGTATCAAGACGTTGATCAGACTAATAAACCTTGTGTGTCGGCAAAGTCTACTGTCCTGATGCTATTTTCTAAACCTTGTGCACAGCGACTACTGAAATGTTCCCAAACCCGACCGATTCTTTTGTTATGTATGATGTCGACGCGAGTAATAATAATATTTCCAGACCTGGTGGGTCGAGCAGTGCCCCGAGGCTGCAGGTTCTCCCTTGAGCAGCCTCCTTGCGGCGACGCCTAAGGTGGAAGAAGAAGAAGCAGACTTGCCGTAATGCGCCGTCGTGGAGCCGGCGGCTGGGAGGCACGGCAGCCAGTGCCCCATGAGGCTCTCATCGATGCAAATCTTTTGTATCAGGTCTTGGGACACGACGAGCAAAAGCGAGATGAACCCCAGCAGCATCAGCTCTGCAGCATTGACAAGTAAGCACAAGTTCATAAAGTGACTAGTAAGCAAGCTACTGTTCGATGGACGAGAAGGCCGACCTTCTTTGAGCTTGAGCAACGCCTCGTACAGCGTCTCCCTCCGGTGCGCCAGCGCCTACAAGTAGTCACCGATTAGCTCTTTCGCCAAAAACAAAAGGTAGTAACTAGCTCTGCGTCTGTGACAGGGAAACATAATTTGTGATAAGAATCTAGCTTGAAGGTTTGATGTGAATGTGATCACCTTCCCAAGATAATGGAGGGAGCGCTCGAAGATGATGGAGATGAGGACGATGACGGAGCACACCGACGAGACGATCCATGTTGGAGTGTCCTCGAGCGTCGCCCCGCCAGACATCGCTGATGGCGGCTGGTTTTCCCCTCCTGCTCCCCCTGTTGCCTTGTCCTACTTATATACTAAAGTTGCAAGAAGTACAGATCAGGTGAACTTTTCATGGGCTTGCAGCCAGCTCAGGTGGCCCTCGCCCTCATCAGTTCAAAGGCCCCTTTTAACCCCTCGAGTACTACTTACTAGCTAAGCTTCTTTTATCTCCACGTTTTTCTTTTCCAAAGGAATTTCTTTCCCAAAAGACAACAGCTTTCTTTTTCGGTGTATTATGTCCCATATATTATTTTAACAAACATTTTTTGAAAAGCTAGTGCCATTCATCTTTGTGGAACTTTCCTTTGATCAGATTGACATATACCGCATGGACGGCACTCGGTATTGTCTGAACTCAGTATCAGAAGAACATTTAGAAAACATACTAGTACAACTTGTTTCCTAGATGACATGTTAGTACACAATATGTACAAGAAGGTTACACTAACACGGAAATTAAATAAGCTAACATATGAAGTCAACACACTAACACGATACCAAAAAACATGGGAAGCACGTAAACACACTAATATGAGAAGTACACACATACTACCGGGGAAAGTACCCATACGCTACATAGATGTATATTCAGCTTACAGTAAAAGTTAGTTGGAATCTATAATATGAGATCTATTTCATATCAACACGCGAAGCACAACGGTGAAAATAGTTCGTAATTCAGAGAAATATTTCAACTTATTTTTGTAGAAGAAATGAAAATGCCAAAAATGGATGCGTACCCCCGCTCAAGAATATGACCTTTCGATCTCTCCTAGTGCGTTGACTTCTAATCATGCCGCCTCGCGGTTAGAGAGGTTACTCGTCCTTAATTTTTTAGAAGAGCAATTTTTTTAAAAGTATTGAGCAAATGACCGTATGACAACAACTCACGACGTTAAATAGGAATGGAGAGCTCTACGGACCTATCTGGGTATCCAACGTCTATGTCGTTTATTGTTCTTGGAACAAATCCAAAAACTAGCGCGTCACTAGACACGAAGTAATGGCAACTCTAGCAGATCCTCCAAAAGTAGGTCCTCTAAAATGGTTTTAGATGATTTGTTTAAAGAGATAAATGCACCATTGGTGACCAAGGTACTCATCTCCGAATAGTTCAGTGACCAATGGTGCGTTTATCTCTTGTTTAAAACTATTTTATAGCATGCAGAGGCTGTAGTTTTTTCAGATTCTCTAAAACCGCATCCTTCAAAAAACGATTCCTCTACTTGTCACGGATGTATGCATATAAACATTTCTACATTTATTCAAGACTAAATTTTCACGAAGTTCAAATTTGAACATAACATATGTCTATTCTAGATATACAATACGAAAAGATAGTTCAAATTCAAGCATACCAAAATATAGTTCGAACTTGAAACCAACATAACATAGTTAAAATTAAAACACCACCCAGCAAACCAAACTTCATCTACTATTTATTCCCTTATTTATCTTCTTGAACGAGTTGAGATGGCGCGTGTACTCCATCTGAGGGTGGCAGCTAATGACCCCGCTATTGGATGACGTCATTTATATCATAGGGGATGATCAACGAGTCATTGTCATCATGAGGGACGGAGCCAAGAATTACACAAGAGGGGGCCAATCAAGCTATGCAATGTAATCTATTTAATGAGGGGGGCAGATAGGAAAAAATGCAGTCAAAATCTGCATAAATGTGTACACATAACTACGATTTATGGATGATGGGGGGAGCCATGGCCCCACCCCTAGCTCTGTCCCTGGTCATCATTGAAGTCTTCCTTTTCGACGACGTCCTTGACCTTCTTTCCCTCGGTCTTGACCACATGTGACGGGGCTTTGCGAGGGGCGTCCACAGCGCCGCCTTCATCGCCTTGTGCAGTGGTGGAGACAGAGAACCAGTAGGGTCCTGGCCCCCTAGCATGCAGAAGTTTTTTCTAGACTCATTAATTTCTTTGCTAAAATCCCCTTAAAATTATACATTTTAGCACTTTGACCCTCTCAGCAATTGACAAGAGGAATAAATCTTTCATTGCCCCCGTTAATACAATTTTCCTGACTGCACCCCTAGCCTTGTGCTCCTCGGCAGCCTTGGCCTTCAATTTGGTAATTGCCTTGGCCATATCGGAGTCTTCTGATACGTCTCAAACGTATCTATAATTTTTGATGTTCCATGTTTGTTTTATACCAATTGCTACATGTTTTGCATCTACTTTATATCACTTTTATACATTTTTGGGACTAACCTATTTCTGTTGTTTTTGTATTCCAGAAAAGCTAGTCTGGAAATATTCTCGGAATTGGACGAAACTACACGGGGGTCCCTATTTTTCCAGAACACGCCTGATGGAGCAAAGGAGCAACAGAGGAGGGCCACCAGAGGGCCACACGCCAGGGCGCGGGCCCCCCTCTGGCGCGCCCAGGGTGGTGTGGGCCCCACGGGGCCTCCAGCCGCCGCCCTTTCGCCTACTTATTCCCCCCGACGCGAAAACCCTAAGTACCTGAGCAAATATCCACGAAAAGTTCCAGAGACGCCGCCGCCGTCAACCCTAGCTCGGGAGGGTTCAGAACCTCTTCCCGGCACCCTGCCGGAGAGGGGAATCGTCACCGGAGGCTTCTACATCGCCATGCCTGCCTCCGGAGTGATGCGTGAGTAGTTCATCCTTGGACTACGGGTCCATAGCAGTAGCTAGATGGTTGTCTCTCCACTTTGTGCCATCATGTTTAGATCTTGTGAGCTGCCCTACATGATCAAGATCATATTATTGTAATGCTACATGTTGTGTTTGCTGGGATCCGATGAATATTGAATATATGTCAAGTTGATTATCAATCTATCTTATATGTTATTTAAGATCTTGCATGCTTTCCGTTACTCGTAGATGCTTTGGCCAAGTAGATGCTTGTAACTCCAAGAGAGAGTATTTATGCTAGATAGTGGGTTCATGTCTCCGTTTAACCTGGGACAGTGACAGAAAGTTCTAAGGTTGTGGATGTGCTGTTGCCACTAGGGATAACCTAACGATGCTATGTCCACGGCATATGTGTTTGTTTACATTACGCACTTTACTTAATGCAATTATCCGTTGCTTGCAACTTAATACCAACGGGGGACTCGGATGACAACCCGGCGGTGGATTATTAGTCATAGATGCTGTTGGATAACGGTCTATGTATTATGTCGTAATGCCCAATTAAATATCATAGTAGTCAACATGTCATGTATATGCATTGTCATGCGCTCACTATTCGTCAATTGCCCAGCTGTAATTTGTTCACCCAACATGTTAGTTATCTTTTATGGAGAGACACCACTAGTGAACTGTGGACCCCGGTCCATTCTTTTACACTGATTAAACAACCACAAACTGCAAACTGTTCCTTTTTCATTCTCTGCAATTTAATACTCATTTTCCACACCATACGTTTAATCCTTTGTTTTCAGCAAGCCGTGAGATTGACAACCTCACTGTTTCGTTGGGGCAAAGTAGTTTGATTGTGTTGTGTGCAGATTCCACGTTGTGATCGTATTGCGCCTGCGCCACCAACAACCTTCTGAAGAGTTGCTGCTCCTACTGGTTCGATAACCTTGGTTTCTTTCTGAGGGAAAACTTGCTGCTGACTACATCATACCTTCCTCTTGGGGTCTCCCAACGAACGTGTGATTCACGTCATCAAGCTCTTTTTCTGGCGCCGTTGCCGGGGAGTAGAAGCTTCAGCAGACTCACTGTCTCTCCCGTCAACAGCTCTTTTTCTGGCGCCGTTGCCGGGGAGACAGCAGTCTTCTGCAAGGGGAGTTTCACGCTTCCAATCTCTTTACTTTGTTTTTGTCTTGCTTAGTTTATTTTATTTTATCTTGTTTGCTTTCAATTATCAAAAACACAAAAAAATTAGTTACTTGCATTTAGTTTATTTTCAGTTTTGTTTTCTGTTAGTTATCATGTCTGGTTCGGCTCATCATGTTTTGGTTCCTGAAGTTGAGGTTCGATCTTTTAAGCAACAAAGTGGAGAAAGTTTGAAAGATGCTTGGTATAGAATCAGCGATGCTCATCGTAGGTGTGCTAAAAAATATTCCACTATGATCCTGCTTAGAAATTTTTATGTTGGCATAACTAGCTGGTATAGATATGTCTTGGACACTTTGACGGGAGGTAACTTTCTTGGTACCCTGCGTTGGAAGCTAGTTATATTATTGAGAGCCTAGTAGGAACACCACCTGTTAGTAACATTAAAAATGAGATCACCTTGGAAGATGTTATAAAGAAATTGGAGTCTATAGAGAAAAATTTGCCAAATCTCCTTGATAGTACTAGCAAAGTTGATGAATCACTGGGAACCATTAATGAAAGAATTGCTGTTTTAGAAACTAGTACTATTCAAGATAATCAAAATCTTAGGATTGGTGAATTAGAGGAGGCTATGGATGTAATAAGTTCTACTTTTACCTCTATTAAAACTAAAAAGCAAAAGGCTTTTGTGGGGAGAGAGCAAAAATTTATGTATGTTCCAAAAATTTCTAAACCAAAACCCACGGGTGTGTTTAAAACGGATAACGTGTTCAATGAGCTTGAGGGTGAGTCACATAATGGTCTATTTAAATTTTCTTCCCAAGAATTACGTAAACTGAAAAGTCCTAATGTGACAAACCCTGTTCTTGATGAAGCTTTTGATGAATTAGACCTTTCTTCACTTGGTAATACTTGATGCATGCTTTGTGCCTAGCTAAAAGGCGTTAAAGAAAAGCGCTTATGGGAGGCAACCCATTTTTTTTTCTGCAATTTTTCTTTTATTGAGTCAAGGAGATGTTTACTTCTGTAGCAACTCCTTTGTATCTTTATTTTCTCGCATTGTTGTGCCAAGAGTAGCCTCTAATGTTAAGATGATGCTTAATTTTGATTGCTGCGCAGAAACAGATTTTTGCTGTTCACTGTACGAAATTCCTAAAATCACCAGATTGTTAATTAAATCTGAAATTTTTGTGCGTAATCTTTATGAATGTCTGAAACTTTCATTAGTTCAGAGTTTTCGATCTGAGCGTCGTAAGTGCCTCGAAAAAATTCGTCTTTGCGGACTGTTCTGTTTTAGACAGATTATGCCTTTTTATTTTGCATTCTCTCTTTTACTAGTGTTGAGTGAAATTCTTTTTTGGGTGGAAGAGCTTCACATAACATCAGTGGCTGTAGCTAATGTTTAAAGTAACAAATCATATTGCGTCTTTATAGAACATGTGAATTTTTGATTATGCACTAACCCTCTAATGAGATCTACTTTGAGTTTGGTGTGACGGAAGTTTTCAAGGGTCAAGAGAGAAGGATGATATAATAGGATCAAGAAGAGTGAAGAGCTTAAGCTTGGGGAGGCTCCCATGGATCTCCCCAGCATATTTCAAGAAGACTCAAGCGTCTAAGCTTGGGGATGCCCAAGGCATCCCCTTCTTCATCGTCAAAATTATCAGGTCATCTCTAGTGAAACTATATTTTAATTCTTTCACATCATATGTGCTTTTCTTGGAGCGTCTGTGTGCTTTTATTTTCAGTATTGCACTTTTATTTTCAATAAAGCTTGACTGGACCCTAGCATTCTTGATTGGGAGAGAGACACGCTCCGCTTTTTCATGAGAATACTCCTATTCTTCACTTATATTTGTTGAGTATTCATATCTAGCGCTGTTCAGCTTTTAGCTCTTGTTTTCATGTATCTCTTGTCAGAGCTATTAGCTTTCTTTTGTAGAAAGTACTCTCTTGCTTCACTTATATTTGTTTGGAGAGTTGATGAAATAAATTGATTGGTGTTTGGTTGGTTCAGAAAATGTTGCATGTGGTAATTGGTATAAGGAAAAACTTGCTTAATCTTGTAGATCACTAAAATGGATAACTTGATGCTTGTCAATTGTTTTGAGTTAACAAGTAGATCATGATTAAATTGTGCATCACATGAGTTAAGCCTATTAGTGAAGAACTACCGTAAAGCTTGTTGAAAATTTGGTTTGCATCGGTGGTATCTCTAAGGTCTAGATATTTTCTAATAACAGGGTTTGGTTAACAAGGAAGACGGTATGAAGTCTTATAACGTTTGCAATATGTTTGTCATATAAAACTTGGTGTACGGGTTGATATTCTTGTTTGCTTACATAACCTTGCTAGCCTAAACTCTGTACTGAGAGGGAATGCTTCTCGTGCATCCAAATCCTTGAGCCAAAATCCATGCCATTTGTGTCCACCATAACTACCTATATGTGGTATTTCCTTGCCACTCCAAGTAAATTTTTCATGTGCTACCTTTAAATTATTCAAAATGTTATTATTCCCTTTTTGTGTCAATGTTTACTAGCTCATGAGGAATTAGTGTGGTTATTCTTTATTCTATTTGTCGAGTGGACTTTTACACCTGGACTAGTGGCATATACATCCGCTTATCCAATAACTTGCAAAAAGAGCTGGCAACGGGGTGCCCAGTCCCAATTAATTACAACTTTAACCAATTAATTCTCTTCACACTTTTGCCCTGATTCATCAGTAAGCAATGACAAACAGTGAAATACCTGAATGTGTGTAAACCAAAGAGAAAGAGGGATGATCTGCCTTGCTGGTAGAAATAACGTCCTTCATGGGAGCCGCTCTTAAAAGTCCGTTCGACAGGTAGAATACTGTTCTCACCCGCTACCATTCGTTGACAATTAACAAACACCTCTCAAAAATAGATACTCCTCCATGGTATGTGATTGATGGAAGGCACCCGAGGATTCGGTTAGCCATGGCTTGTGTTAGCAAGGTTGGGAGGAGTATCAAATATTTTATGCAATCTCTATATGCTTTCAAAAACCTAAAAGCTCTAGCACATGATTTAATCCCTGCTTCCCTCTGCGAAGGGCCTTTCTTTTACTTTTATGTTGAGTCAGTTTTCCTATTCTTTCTGTCTTCCACAAGCAAACACTAGTGTCAACTTTGTTACAACATGCGTTATATGCAATGTATTGGACTTGTTATACTACTTTGTGTTGACAATATCCATGAGATAAATATGTTGAAAGTTGAAGCAAATGCTGAAACTAAATTCTTCCTTTGTGTTGATTAAATACCTTTTATTAGAAACTATTGCTTTATGAGTTAACACTTATGCAAAACTGTTTGATGCTTGTCTCGAAAGTACTATTCATGAAAACGTTTAGCTTGTGTGATTCATTGTTTACTCATTATCTATTTGGTAGCAAATTATAGACCATTGACTTGGATCACTTCATTCATTTACATGTGCCTTGCAATATTATATGATCAAGATTATGATAGTAGCATGTCACCTCAAAAATTATTTTGTTTTTATCGTTTACCTACTCGAGGACGAGTAGGAACTAAGCTTGGGGATGCTGATACGTCTCAAACGTATCTATAATTTTTGATGTTCCATGCTTGTTTTATACCAATTGCTACATGTTTTGCATCTACTTTATATCACTTTTATACATTTTTTGGGACTAACCTATTAACAAGATGCCGAAGTGCCAGTTCCTGTTTTCTGCTGTTTTTGTATTCCAGAAAAGCTAGTCTGGAAATATTCTCGGAATTGGACGAAACTACACGGGGGTCCCTATTTTTCCAGAACACGCCTGACGGAGCGAAGGAGCAGCAGAGGAGGGCCACCAGGGGCCACACGCCAGGGCGCGGGCCCCCCTCTGCCGCGCCCTGGGTGGTGTGGGCCCCTCGGGGGTCCAGCCGCCGCCCTTTCGCCTACTTATTCCCCCCGACGCGAAAACCCTAAGTACCTGAGCAAATATCCACGAAAAGTTCCAGAGACGCCGCCGTCGTCAACCCTAGCTCGGGAGGGTTCAGAACCTCTTCCCGGCACCCTGCCGGAGAGGGGAATCGTCACCGGAGGCTTCTACATCGCCATGCCTGCCTCCGGAGTGATGCGTGAGTAGTTCATCCTTGGACTACGGGTCCATAGCAGTAGCTAGATGGTTGTCTCTCCACTTTGTGCCATCATGTTTAGATCTTGTGAGCTGCCCTACATGATCAAGATCATATTATTGTAATGCTACATGTTGTGTTTGCTGGGATCCGATGAATATTGAATATTATGTCAAGTTGATTATCAATCTATCTTATATGTTATTTAAGATCTTGCATGCTTTCCGTTACTCGTAGATGCTTTGGCCAAGTAGATGCTTGTAACTCCAAGAGAGAGTATTTATGCTAGATAGTGGGTTCATGTCTCCGTTTAACCTGGGACAGTGACAGAAAGTTCTAAGGTTGTGGATGTGCTGTTGCCACTAGGGATAACCTAACGATGCTATGTCCACGGGCATATGTGTTTGTTTACATTACGCACTTTACTTAATGCAATTATCCGTTGCTTGCAACTTAATACCAACGGGGGACTCGGATGACAACCCGGCGGTGGATTATTAGTCATAGATGCTGTTGGATAACGGTCTATGTATTATGTCGTAATGCCCAATTAAATATCATAGTAGTCAACATGTCATGTATATGCATTGTCATGCGCTCACTATTCGTCAATTGCCCAGCTGTAATTTGTTCACCCAACATGTTAGTTATCTTTTATGGAGAGACACCACTAGTGAACTGTGGACCCCGGTCCATTCTTTTACACTGATTAAACAACCACAAACTGCAAACTGTTCCTTTTTCATTCTCTGCAATTTAATACTCATTTTCCACACCATACGTTTAATCCTTTGTTTTCAGCAAGCCAGTGAGATTGACAACCTCACTGTTTCGTTGGGGCAAAGTAGTTTGATTGTGTTGTGTGCAGATTCCACGTTGGTGATCGTATTGCGCCCGAGCCACCAACAACCTTCTGAAGAGTTGCTGCTCCTACTGGTTCGATAACCTTGGTTTCTTTCTGAGGGAAAACTTGCTGCTGAACTGCATCATACCTTCCTCTTGGGGTCTCCCAACGAGCGTGTGATTCACGCGCATCATCTTAATCCTCTGAGGGCACCACAATAGTTTTCCGGCCGATCACAGTGCGAATATATTTGACCTTGCGTCGAACAGGGTCGGCGGCCATAGGGCGAGGCGGGCGAGGTCTATGCTATGGCGGCGGCGACGTGAGAGGATGTAAGCCCAGGCTGTGGGACACGGGGGGGGGGGGAGGGGGAGGGGTGCGGAGAGCTCGTTCAGAGGATCTGCAGAACTACATTTTTTGCTCTCTGTTCGGTTAGCTTCAGTTTTTTTTTTAAATTTAGAGAATATGCTAGAGTTGCTTAACTGTGCCTATGTCATCATGGGAAAAGACAGTTTCAGTTCAAGTATCTGCCATGTTTATTTCTATTTTTTTCCTCCCTTCCTTATCCTCTCCACGCCCCCTTCTGCTCGTCCCTATAGGAAAACCGGGTCGATCCCGCGCCCCTCCCGCCGGATTAGCCGGCTGGAGGTGGCGGAGGAGCTGCGCCGGAGTAGTGGTAGGGTCATGTAGTAGTAGTTTTTGTAGGGTTCGGCTCTATGCCGTGGTTTGGCGCCATGCCAGGAGGTGGCTTGGAGATCTCTTGCCGAGATCTGCAGCTGGCGGCGGCCTTCTTTCCTTGACGCGGTGCTCCGGCGGCCGGAGCCGAAGGTGTTGAGGAGCAGGCTGCTAGTTCCTCTGAAAAATGAAGGGGCTTTTTTCGGTGCTCTCTTGCTGCTTCTCACTTCTGGCCTGCGTGGAGGCGAGGGGAAGGGGAGGAGCAGCGACGGCGCTGGAGGATCTGTAGTGAGGTGGGGTCTGCCCTTCTCTGGCGTATCAGCGCGGCATCGGGAAGTTGGCGACAGAGCTGTCTCGTGTGCTTCCGAGGGAGACACGGGAGTTTTCTCCTCCGCTGAGGTGCTTCTTCAATAAGCGCCTCCGCTCTCTTCGTGGTGGCTGCATTCTGCTGCCTCTTCCCCGCCGGCCTTGGTGGCGAGGGGGAGGAGGTTTTGTCGGGGCTTTTGCGGGTGCATGGAAGCGGCGTTGCGGATCTTGGGAGTCTGTGTCCTCGGCAGCAGTATGTAAGCAACGGGCTTCTGTCGCTGCTATCTTTGGCCAACAGATTGGCTCTGCTGCGCTCGACCAAATATATTGCTTGAGCTTCTTCCTCCTTCTGTGGAGGATCTTCGGTCCACATGCGGCTGAGTCCGAAATTGTTTCTAGCGTCCAAGTGGTTTTGTCCCTGGCAGCGACGGAAACGGCAGTTATCTGTAGGCGAGGCGGCGGCGCTCAAGGACTCGCCGGTCAACACGATTTCTTCTGGGGTGCAATATGCAAAAACTAATGGTCTGTGCGTAAATTATTGTGGAGCCGCGCTTAGGCCTTTTCTGTAAAATTGTACTCTCCGCCTTTTTAATGCAGATTCCATGTCCTTCAGGACTTTTACGTTAAAAAAAAAGTATCTGCTATAAATCCATTCATGGACGAGCAACACATGAGTCGTCCTACGATTTGAAATTGCCAGCGGCGACACTTTTTTTTTTTGTACAACAGCGGCGACACTAGTGCTGTCTGTGTGAGCACCCGCAGTGACCCTGTGGCAAAACCTGTACTGCTGCTAGCGCCCACCTCACGCCTCCCTTGCTCCACAGCCTCCCGATCGACCTCAACCTCGCCAAACCCTTCGTCTTCGCCGCATCATCATCGCGCGGCGCCACCGCCGGTGACGCTGTCTCCGGGACCTCGATGACAATCATCGGCACCCACCGGACGATCTCGTACCGTTGACCGCGCGACGGTTCTTGCTGTCGCCACGGGTCCTGGGATCCCAGAAGAGCACGTTGGTCGGCAGGTTCGTGCTGTAGTTCGGTCGTTCAGGCCTCACGGGAGGCAGAGCCAGCGGCAAGGCGTCCGTCTTGTCGACGTCCACGCGGCAGAGCGGGCAGGTGGGGTGGGAGCGCAGCCACAGGTCGACGCACTCGCGTGGAAGCCATGCCCGCACTTCGGCAGGAACCGTGCCGCCTCGCCGTCGACAGATGGGCGAGGCACACGGCGCACTCCAGCGCCTCCTGGAAGTCCTTCGCGCGGTACAGAGTAACCGGCAGCGCCCGCAGCACCACCGGATCAACGCCTTTTTTCACGCTGGAAGCAGAGGCAGCGGCGCCAAGGCCGCGGCGCGGACTGCTCGACGCCGTCGCTACGGCACGCCGAACGCCGCCGCGACTCACGACGAGGTAGTGGTAGAGAACGAAGACGAGGACAAGGGCGAGGAAAATGAGGGCGACAAAGGAGAAGACGACGTCGCCGTCGACCACCGTGGTGGGAGACGGTGCACTGGGCAGGACGCTGCCCACGTCGTCCTCCGGCAGGTTGACATGTTGAGGCACGCCTCCGCACTTCGCCGTGAGCAGTGAGCTTCGTATATGTCTAGTCCTCTGGTGACCGGATATTTCTGAGAGCTTAGTTGGTCTCTTAATACTTTGCTGCTTTGTTGGAGAGGGTATGTTAGTGTACTTGGAGACCCGATGGAGTTGGTGTGTTGGCGTGGGTGAGCAGTAGTGTTTGAGTTGAGCTGACGACACATCGGCGAAAATAATACATAAACTAGAATGAATTAGGTTACTCTGTGTTGGTTGCTCAAAGCCTCGAATTATTGCAGCTCTTCTCCCAGTTTCGATGATAGTATATTATTTCTATCAAGGACGGTTATAAGATTCGTTTTGGTGAGAATATGTGGCTCCGGAATGCCACAATGTGAGATCAATATCCAGCAATGTACCATATTTTTCCAGCAAAAGCGATTGGCAGCTTAGGTGACGGGGTTGTCCCTGTCCGTGTCTGATGTGACG
Source organism: Poa pratensis (assembly GCA_947311845.1). NCBI lineage: Eukaryota > Viridiplantae > Streptophyta > Magnoliopsida > Poales > Poaceae > Poa > Poa pratensis. The sequence continues at coordinate 73,091,537 of CAMZMU010000128.1, read as the reverse complement.
TTCAAGCATGTCGGTCTCGGTCATGGTCCGTTGTAATTTAAGTGAGAATGGTAAAATCCTCGGTAAATTTCTTGTCTCAGCACTAAGTACGTTTTGATTTGTCAGTCAACACTAATAAATAAACTTGAAAATCGAAGGTTTCTCTGAAAATTAGAATTGTTCTGTGATATATTTATAGATGTGTGATGCTAACGAGAATAATGCTGCAAAGCGTAACTGGACTAAGAGGAGAGTTTTTTTTTTTTGAGGTATATACACTTTTAGTCCCACAACTTGTTCGAGATGTACAGATTAGTCCCACAACTTGCAAAATAGAAAAACCACAGTCTCACAACTTGTATTGAAAGTACAAACAGGTCCCAAATCAATCAGAAGTTGACACGTGGCGTTGTAAGTTTTGTGGAAAGACCCCTATATTTTTTTCTCCGACATATATGGACTAGGAGTTGTCTTACACGCAGGTCCCACATGTCAGGTCGCGAAGAAAGAAATAAAATTAAGAGGCGAGAGGGAATTGAACTCCAAACCTCTTGCTGATGCAAACAAGAGACTGCCACGAGACAAAGTGCGCATTCGCGTTACATTAGGACTTCACTTTTTTATATAGTGACGTACGTTCTTTGAGTTGGATCGCAACACAAAAAAAAAAAACTCACTTTCTTGGCTGTAGTGCGCGGCGACCGGCGTTGAGGAGCTGGTAACCCTCGTAGCCATGGCTGGCCTACACCGGGAGCATCTGCACCGTGCGAGTGGGGCTATAAAATCCTCGCGATGACCCATGTTTCGATCAAATTTCTCTCATTCCGGTGCCCTGTACGCGCAGAACGTGATCGGCGTCCTCAATGTGCCGCCGTCGGCATAGTCGTCTGTACCGTCGTCCTAAGACTTCCTGAACTCTCAAAACCATGTCTAAGAGCTTTGCCTCTACCTGAGGATCTTTTACCATGGAGGAAACAATTCGGGAGGTAGTCTGTCGCCGTCGCTACTATCGTCTTCCTCGGCGATGAGCCCTACGAGCCTACAAGCTAGCCGTTGCTCGACAGGACGGACAAGCGCCGTCGGCGGTGCCGGTCGTCGCGTGCTACATCGTGGCCATGGCGGCGGCCACGATCGTGGACTGTGATTTTCCATTTTGCAAGTTGTGGGACTAATATGTACATCTCGAACAAGTTGTGGGACTAAAAGTGTATATACCTCTTTTTTTTTAATCATCATGATGAGTCAATCAATCATCTTCTCTTTCAATGCAATTTTGCTCGTCGTATTTGGTCGGCCTGTAATGTCAAATAAATATTGGTTTCGAACTTTTGTATCTGCCACGTAATGCTGTAATGGTTTCTAGCAATTAGTAAATGGCCATAAACGCAAGTTTATAATCCTCACTCGGGTGGGAGTGGCAAGCTTCATTTGGTGACTATGCCTGTGTAGAAATGACATAGTGTTTAATAGTAAAGCTTGTAGGTTATCTACCACTGTACGCATTAACGACATTCGATTTAATTTTCAGCGAAAGGAATACCCCGTACTGTTTACGGTGCGTATGTAGGCATCTGGAGCAGGTGCGCAAGGATGAACATGGATGGCAATGCACATAGGCTTTAGTTGTTAATTTGTTGTGATCCAAATTCAATATACAAATATACAGATAAAAGACGAAGTTCTGTCGGAGCAAGCGGATGCCCATTGCTGGAGACTTGGGCCGTAGTGGTCACCTTTATATACCACTTGTAAGCCACTACACGAGATAAGTCAAATTGTTGTAAATCACTGACGTTTGTAACCTGTCCCGAAATAGTGAATTTTTGTTGGCTGGCGCCCGTGTTTCTTACCCTTCTCATTAGAGATGTTTTTCCATGTTAAAATTTCGGTTCCCCTCTATATGATTTTGTTTCCATTGTTTTTTATTGCCTATCATCTATAACATTTGTATTAGTCGTGTGTGACGATGTCTTACTTTTTTAGTGTGCATGTGTTTTATGGCAGTTGTGTGCATACTCGGTATGTGGAGGTCGGATGACTCGATATGATTATCTTGTATTGATGTGTTGTTTTGAATTTAATAAAACATAGTTTTATTGGAAAAAATAAGCCTGTTAGAAGATATCAAAGTCAAAGTTGTATGAAGTGGGTGATTCTTAATAGCCCGGTAGCTTAACTTTGCTTTTAGATGTCGAACTATCTCTCGTCGTTTTCCTTTTTTTCGCCTCATGACGGTTACGAAAAAATATCCAATAGGTAATATGCGAGGTAATAAAATGTTCCATAGAAAATATGCGAGGGGCTAAACTGGGGGGTTCTGTCACCACCCTTTAGTAACTATAAACAAATAATTTATAATTTGCGTATAATTTATATTCTTTAAAGAAATATTATTAAAAAATGAGTGTGGTTCATGATTTTTGGAAATTTTTGAGTATTCCAAATAAAATGTCAAGCAACTTCAAAAAATTATTGCAACATAAAAAATGTACTGATATATGTTTCGTTCTCCCAAAATAGTCATGTATGCAAAATTAAATATTCACACTAGTCATAAAATATGAATACATAAATATATTCTATACAAAGAATACGATAAATAACATCATTTTGTTTATGTTTACCTTTTAGAACCTCTCTTTCTAAGTTATCCTTTTTTATTGTTGTCAATTTCCATTCGTTCAGTACGGGATCGCTTCACACCTCACCATGCATACACCCTCGGCTATCGAAGTTTTGTTCAAAAACTCGTACGAGAACTTGTATAGAGAAGAATTTCCTGCTGCACAGCAGTTCTTCCCTACCAACTTAGTTGTCGGCTTTATTTATAAGGAAAAATATACCTCCATGAACAAGGAATTAGCATTATATAAGTACCTTGCAGAACAATATAAATCATAATATATTGGAGCTACCAAGAGTAACAAATAGAAGCATAAAATAAAGAAAGATGCATAAAGAAAAATGTAAATCAACAATAAAAGAATAGTACATAAAGAAATAAAGATGAAATAAAAACATAAAAATGAAAAAAGAGACTAAAAATATAAGTAAAATAGTATCGGCAGGAAAGAGGTGCGGGTTGAGCATCCATGGGGTATTTTGTAGAAAACTTGGTAAAATGAGTCTATCAAGATCACATGGTGACCTTCGCCCTCCAGAAGCTCTTTTGTTCTTTGGTTCACCTCATCTTTTGTATCCTCTTAGCCATCTTTGATGGCATAGTACAATCTTGTTTTGAGCATGACAGGTCTTGTGTTCAAGGGAAAACACGCCAACGGAGAAGATGATGTTGTTGAGAGCAAATTCATAGAGTGTATGCAGTGTCGGCCATAGACAGGGCAAGAAGGGCGACCACCCAGGGGCCCGTGAAGAGAAGGGAACAAAATGGTGATGTAGAACTAATCACTATCACATTTTCCACTACATCCAAGAAAACATTTAATACTCCCCTATAGAAATTTAAAGCATGAAAGCCGTATTGCTAGTCAACAACACACAACTTTGCGAAAAATAGTATATATATATGTCAAATTATTCCGCGGTAAAATGCAATGATGCGATTTATACGAACTCAACTATACAAATTCAGTATATATTAGTGGTTAAAGATGTCAATTAATAAGGTGAAAATCATGCGCCCATTATATTATGGGACGGAACGTGTATCTCGATATAATAAAATGTTAATTTCTGGAAGCAAATACACACCACGGGAAGTGCTGCAGGGCAAACCAATGTCATCATCGACAAAAAGGTTCAGTTAGGGTACTATTCTCTTTCTGGTGGAAAGTCTTCCTTGTTTTATGCAAATCCATGTAACTAGATTTTTCATGTTAAATTATGCGCAACACATTAATTGTATTACAGAAACTGGCACGGACTTGTATACAAAGATGATAACAAGTACATTGCACAATAGCTGAAGAGCATATCAAATAATTAAAATTACATATGCAAGAGGGTGGAACTCAGACCATTGTATTTTCATTGGTGATTACTCTAACCAATGTTGTTTCAATACCAAGTACAGAGTATGAACCCCACAAAAAAAGTACAGAGCATGAATACTTTATTAAATTTATCTTGCTCGACAATTGATCACGACAAAGTAGTATCATTTGTTCAGTTTGTAATCTAGAAGCTTTTATAAATATGTTTACCTAATCATACACTAGAAACTACTATTGAAATATCATCTTGTTACATTTTTTCGTAAATGTATAAACTATATAAATTATGCATTATAGAGAAAATAATTGTTGAATTTATGTTACAAATTACAATTTAATATCATTCAGTGATATTCATTACAAACAAAAAACACCAACTAGTATTTAGTAATATTGCGAGTTACGTGGTTAAACTATGCGAATAAAGGGATATATAATTAATTATAGTTGTAACATTGTAGAATTCCAAAAATAATATATAGATAAGTATAAATTTAGTACAAATTGTATTTATTTTGATTCTTCTCGGGCGCTAATTTTATTTGGGTCAGCCCTTAGAGTATATCGTGCTTTTGTCTGGTGGATTGACGACTTATTGTCATATATTTTCCTATATTACTTCGGTCTGTCTTGGTAGTGGTGGTGGTCGTGATCATATAAATTGAGTTTTGTTCTGAGGTCCTATTCGTATCTTCTACACTAATAGGATGTTAAAACATCTTGGCTAAAATGTATTCAACAATTTTAAATTGTAAATTATTAGAGTTGTCGGTTCATATGGCTTATCAAAACATTTGAGCTTAGCGCAGCTTGCACAAGTTTGCTTTTTTTAGTGTAGTGATATGGTTCATGGTGAAACATCGAGGTGTAAAAGAGAAAATCTCGTGGATTGTTTGTTTGTGAGGGTAATCTGGTTCGAGACTCTCTCGGGGATGGGGTGTTCGGACCTTGTGCCGGCGGCTACAACCAAGTAGGATCCTTGGGGCTTGCGGTGATAGTGTTGTGCTTGGGTAGAGAATGAGGTAAAAAAGTTTTGCTCTTTTATGATCCTTGTCTTCCGACCAATCTGGCCTAAACATAACAACTAGTTGTTCAGCAACAAGGCCAAGACGAAAGAGCGACTGCTTGACGAGATCATGGCTGAGTCCGAGAGGTGGAATATTGTGGGTTTTTTGTGAGAGTTTTCCTTTGTCATTTTTCTGGATTGTCAGTGTTGATGTATTTGTGTAGACTCTTGTCATTCTATCTCTAACTGTAAAAAAAAGCGTGCATTCTTGTGCGTTTCTGAAATAAGTTACAAGCAATGACTTCGAAGAACTTTTTTATGACTCTCAGTTTCATACTTTTATCACATATCTTCATTATTCATATTTTTTAGTTTGTTTAATCTGATGTAATTTATATTGTTAAAAAATAATCAAGTCGTCGGCAAAATTTCAAATCTTTGCGTCCGGCTCCGGCCAGTATCTGTCTCACATCTTATAAGGGCGTGTTTGGTTGCTCACAGCAAGCCTGTGCAGCCTCTGGAGAGCCGTTTTCGGCCTGTTTGCTTGCCTAGGCTGCATCGATTTCCTGCACAGCGCGAACCTTAAAGCAGGCTCGGGCCAGGCCCAGGGGGAACGCTCGATTCGGCCGTTTCCACTGAGTCACGCTCGTGTAGGCAAAAATCGGGCCATCCTGCACACGCTGGGAAGGGACGGGAGACGCCGCGTCCCTTCGGGAACACGCGCCAATAAATCCCCTCACCGCCCATCTCCCCACTCACTCCACTCACTCTTCTCCTCTCTCCTCTCTTCCTCGGCAGTTCCCCTGCCGCCGGCATGTCCACAGCTCCGCCGCCTGCATCTTCGGTGGGAGAGGAAGATCTGCGTCGACCGGCCATCCCTGCTTCTTCGTCGACCGGCTAGATCTGCGTCGGCACTGACGGCCGCGGTGCTCATCATCTTCCTTGACGGCTTCATCCATGGCGGTAATGATGTTCTCCACCCCTTACGAGCTTGTTTCTAGCATAGATCTGTAGATCGTGATTTATCGGCGTAGGGTTACATGCACAATAGATCTATCTCGTTTTAGTGTTCGATCTGCCAAGTTTTGCATGTTATAGTGACCATTTTTGATATGTACCGATGATGAACAGAAGATGTGTCTTAGGGATTAGGGGCACCGTTCCAAAACACAAGGTAAACTAGATGTCTACATTGTCTTTGGCATGGTGCTTCGACCCCTATGAACACCCGTGATTTTGCTAACTAAGGCCATCAATAGATCTGGTAGATCAAATGTTTCACGATCATTTTCTTGATGCGGGCCGATGATTAAACTAGGCCACGATAGTTTCAAGGAGATTGCATACAGAACCAAGTGGTCAATGCAGGGATAATGCTTGTATTGCCCCTTCGTTCTTGTATGCACTCTTTTTGTCACTGATGGCTCTGATGTATGAGGCCATTCATGCATTCGAGAGGTGTCTTTTAGTATCTACTGTTTTGCAAAAAATGGTACTATTTCTGTATGCTTGTAGGTACTAAGAGATCATCTTTTGATTGTTGCCAATGATGATGGATGTTCTAGCATTGTCACCACATGGCAGCCACCAAAATTAAGAACCAGTGACAAGTCATTGTGTTTTGTACTTCATTTTGTTGGTTGTCATGCGGTGCATGTGGTGCATACCTGAGGCTTCCATGCTCTGCATTTTCTCTGTAGGCCGATGATTGTAATGTGGCACAGTACATGTGCAAGAGGTGTCTCCACTGTACCTTGAGTGATGTACAAGTAGAATTCGTGTGCACATCTCTTGGTACCGTGGAGCCATTTCTTGGCACCACAACTTGTACTCTTGTTTATGAGGTTGATTTGTTGTTCTAGTTTCATTTTCTCTTTCGCAACAAGCCGATGATTACAATGTGGCATGACATATGTGCACGGAGGTGACTTGTATAGGACCTTTAGTGATGTACAAGTTCAATTCTTGTTCATACCTTTGGGTCCCTGTACAGAGTCATCTCCCCGTGATCTTTATTTGCTATTTCTTGTGAGGCAATCTTATGTTCTTGTGCCTATGTTGATCTGTTCGATTTGTGAGCCAGTTTAGGTTATGTCAGTAGTAGACAGCCAACAAAATTAAGAACTAAGCACAACTCATTGTGTCTTGTACTTCATTTTGATGGCTATTGTGGTGTTGCATACTTGTAAATACCTTCTCACTGCTCAACTGAGGCATCCATCTGTTTTGTTGTGCTGTGGTGCCTATGATGACCTGTTAAGCATGTGAGGCAATATAAACACTGTCACCACCAGACAGCCACCAAAACTAAGAACCTTGCACAACTAATAGTGTGTTGTATTTACTTTTGTTAACTTGTCTGGTGGCGGATAATTGTGTAGACCTTGCTCAACATAACTGAGGCAACGTTCTTGTGGCACATTTTACTTGTTGGCTTGTCTTGTTGTGCATATTTGTGTTGGCTTGTCTTGTTTTGACATAAGTTGGTGATTTGTTTTGAAGTCATCGAAGAGCAAGAATGTTGTTGAGGACAATGGTGGCAGTGCTTCCAAGAGGAGGAAGGTCACCATTTGCCATGTGCCACGACATCAAAATCGGGCACTTCATCACCTTCAAGATGCTCAACCCAAAAGTCTACAGAGTTACCAACTTCAACACCGATGGCGCCGAGATTGTGAAGAAGTGTGATGAACATCCCCTGAACCTTCATCTGATACATGCCACCCAGAAGTACTGAATTCTATCTTTACCTGTCGTCTCGGTCTGTTTAGGGTTGCTATGACTGTTGTCGCTATGATCTTATGACTATTATCGCTTGTTGCTATGACTGTTGTTAAGTTTAATACTATTGTCGCTATGATCTTATGACTGTCGATGATTTTGTGCTTTGGTAGTTTGGGTGCACATATACTGGTAAGCTCAGCACTCCAACAAGTGGTGACAGTACAAGGCTGGGCGCACGTAACCAAACGTCGTGCTTTGCAGCCTAAGTACAAGATACAGTCGACCAAACAGCGCATGCTTAGAAATTTACACCGAGACAAACATGTCTGACTAGAATATTATTGCCAACTAAATGGGCTGCGCAACATGGCTCAGTCCACGTTTTGTGGACCAGGCCCGTCAAGACCACAAATGTAAAAGATAGCAACCAAACACGCCTAAACGTTGGGCTATCATATTCTTCACGTAGGCTGGTTTTCTTCCCTCGCAGTGGCCGCCACCCATTTCTCCCTACACGGGCTCAGAAAGCCTTGGCAAAGCCTGGCGGTGCCTCTCTTCGCCCGGCTCCTCCGCCGCAACAGCGGCCTCGACGTCCTCGCCGTCGCCCACGGATCGAGGAGGTGGCACCAGGCGGGACTCGAAAGATATTTTTCAAGGACGCTTTTTGGCGCGACGCAACTTCGATATTGTGAATTTCCGGTCTTCCACCCACTTCTTTATAGCAGCAGTTGACAGCAGCCTTATCATCGTCCTCACCCCAACCTATCACCTCTGCTCAGCGAGGCAGCATGTCAAGGATGCCGCTCCCTCCTTCTCCCCCTCCCTCCCTCTCCAGCAAGGGCCCCACCCTGCCCTTCTCCCCCAAGAAGCCGCCGCCGATGCCCGTCTATAAGGACCTCCATTTCAACCGCGACCTCTCCGCCACCAAGAAGATGCAGGTAAGACCGCAGCATGCCCTCCTTGTCCAGCGCTGCCGATTTAGCTGCCTCGTGTCATGGACGGGAGTACTCAGTGTAGTTTCTTGCGATGGCAATGGGTCTGCACTGGATGCAGGCAGCGTGGACCTGGTGGCGCGGCTGGTCGGGGTGACCCTGGGGCCCAGGGGAGGAATGTGGTGCTCAGCAACAAGTATGGCCCTCCCAAGATCGTCAACGATGGGGAGACGGTCCTCAAGGAGGTACCTCCATTCATCTCATGCCGGTCTGTTCTTGAAATTCAGTGTAGTTTCTTGCGATGGCAATGGGTCTGCACTGGATGCAGGCAGGCGTGGACCTGGTGGCGCGGCTGGTCGGGGTGACCCTGGGGCCCAGGGGGAGGAATGTGGTGCTCAGCAACAAGTATGGCCCTCCCAAGATCGTCAACGATGGGGAGACGGTCCTCAAGGAGGTACCTCCATTCATCTCATGCCGGTCTGTTCTTGAAATTCAGTACATATATGTTCTTGCAATGCTGCTTATTTTAGGCTCAATTTGGAGTGTTTAGGATTCAGAATTTTCAGTAAACTGAATTTTACTATCTATTTGGTTTTCACAAGATCGAATTGGAGGACCCGTTGGAAAATCTAGGAGTTAAGTTGGTCCGACAGGCTGGCGCCAAGACGAACGCTATTGCTGGCGATGGTTGTACCACTTCTATAATCCTTGCTCAAGGACTGATTGCTGAGGGAATGAAGGTATGTCTGTGTGATGAACACTCTGATACAGGATTGTAGTTTCATACTACTACCTCCGATCCAAAATAAACGTCGCGTGTTACGCGTACTAGTTGTACTGGGCACGTTGATTTCTCCCGGCAATTTTATCGGATCGGAGGGAGTATATATTTTTGTTTCACTAGTTAACATTAGAAGATTGTTCGTGTAATGAACATTGACAAGCACAACTCTGAAAACTAAGTCTGCATCCTTTAATTATTCTCAAAAAGTAGGTTCTTGCTGCTGGAATGAATCCGGACCAGATCGCGCGTGGTATTGGGAAGACTTCTGATGCTTTGGTTTCTGAACTCAAGTTGATGTCACGGGAGGTATGATTTAGTAGTATCACTTAATCTATGACTGAATATTTCTGGATCTTCCTACTAAACATATATTCTTTTCTTCTAGATTGAAGACCATGAGATAGCGCACGTGGCGGCAGTTAGCGCTGGAAATGATTACGCTGTTGGAAACATGATTTCTGATGCTTTCAAAAGAGTGGGCAGGAAAGGCATGGTTAGAATTGAAAATGGGAAAAGCACTGAAAACAGTTTAGAGATCGTTGAAGGAATGCAATTTGAACGTGGTTTTCTCTCACCGTACTTTGTGACTAATCATGCGAGTATGTCCACGGAGTTCACTGACTGTAAGGTATTGTGGATATCTGCATGATAAATGTTAATCTACGGAATTATTATTAGAGTTCTCACCTTACTTTGAGATTAACCATGCGAACATGTCCATGGAGTTCACTGACATTAAGGTAGTGTGGATATCTCCGTGGTAAAATGTCGCTCTACGAAATAATAATGAGAGTTATGTTGTCTGTTGCAGATCTTGTTGGTTGACAAGGTAATTTCGGATCCAAGGGAGCTTTTAAGGGTATGCTTTAGTGCTGTAAAAGAAGATTTTCCATTGTTAATAATTGCTGAGGATATCGAGGAAGATGCATTGTCTACTTTAACCAGAAACAAGCTATCAGGGATGATCAAAGTGGCTGCAACTAAGGCCCCTTCTTTTGGAGAACAGAAAACCCAATGTTTAGAGGACATTGCAGTCATAACAGGAGGTACGTAATTGGATCACCAACTCAACTGATGGAACTCCAGTCGTCGACATGCTCTTTTTGGTATTCAGGTACAATAGTGAGAGAGGACATGGGATACACACTAGAAGAGGCAGGAAAAGAGGTTTTAGGTTCTGCTTCGAAAGTGGTAATCAAGAATGAGTCAACACTGATTGTTACTGACGGAAGCACCCTCCAAGCTGTTGAGAAAAGGGTTGCTCAGATAAAAGGCCAAGTCGAGGTATAGTTAGCAAGCCCAATAGTTTGATGCAAAACATGGAATTGTCCTTGTGACCTTTTATTTGTACGTCCAGAAGAAACCGCAGAAGAAACCGCAGTTAAAGCTTCCTAAAGCTACCATGCATCCATGAATATGGTCATCTTTACTGTAATATATTTCATTTGTGATTTGCAGAACTCAAAGGAAAGGTACCAGAAAAAGATACTTGGTGAGAGGATTGCAAGATTATGTGGTGCAATTGCAATCATTCAGGTCATCAGATGTCACAAGTGTTTTTAGTAAACTAAGAAAAACTTCGTCCAACTAGCATTTTGTGCCATTGGACTGCATGATTTGTAAAACCTGGTGCGAAGTTAATTGCAGGTCGGCGCTCAAACAGTCATTGAGCTCAAAGATAAGAAGCTGAGAATTGAAGATGCCCTTAATGCAACCATGGTATCACTACCCAACCTACAATCATATTATGCGTGATTCTGTTAATTACAATTTCCTAGTTCCAAGAAGATTTTGGATAATTCAGGCAGCTATTGAGGAAGGTGTTGTAGTTGGTGGTGGATGTAGTCTATTGAGATTATCCAAGAAGATTGACATAATCAAGGAATCATTGGAGAATGTAGAGCAGAAGGTAACATGATTACCATCGAATAAACTTACTACGGTTTCATTTGCTATGTAAAATCCAACTAGGGATTGACCTCTTTAGCTCTAGAGATAATAACATGTGGCCCTACCTATTGCTATGTAATTGCCTGTTAGGACATATAATAACTACACGGAAGGGGTGAATACCAGTTACTAAATCTTAAAACATTCATCTTGCTAATTTTTTGATATAAAATTATCTTAGTATTAATCGGAAATTCACTTTGGCAATCGGAAATTCATTTTAAATAAAGGGTGCTTAATTTAATCAGTATTAATCTGTATTAAAGCTGAGTTACTATACAATTTCCATCCAATGAACATAAATGCATATAGACAAACTACAATGCACAACAAAAGAAACTAGAAAGCGCAATAACCTGCAATAGGAAAGTCTAGAACGCGTACTTGCATATTGATTTCATTTGTCAACCAAACATTGCATGATGCACATAATATTTTATTAATTCATTCTGTCGTACTGTGGGAGTGTGGGTTCTCGAATCTACAAGTGATCATATATTCAAATATGAACGAACTTATGCAACAACCCACAGGAATTGACCAGTCCTGACGTACTTGTGTAACTCTGCTTTTGCAACAGACAAGGTGAAGATTTGTTGCTCCATAGATTTTGCAGTAAAACAGATCTAGTTTGGATTGCTATTTACCAAATTGACCATGCACTGATTTTCTGGCATGTGCTGTAACTTCCTTCCTTCCCTGTTTAGATTGGTGCTGACATCTTCAAACATGCCCTGAGCTACCCTACCACACTAATAGCAAACAATGCTGGGATAAGTGGGAAGTTCGTTGTCGAAAAGGTTATCAATCGCGAGCAGTAGCTACTTCGGTTCAGTTACATATTACCGCATTTTTCTTGTAAATTCATCTCTACATGAGGATAAGTTCTCGCTAACATAGATTTGACTGCTGCTCTTTAAAGGTATTGTCAAATGACAATATATGTTATGGCTACAATGCTGCCAACGAGTGCTACGAGGACTTGGTGGCTGCTGGAATATTGGACCCATCAAAGGTTTAGTGAAAAACCATAGATCAATGCAAAAAAATGTAGTGGCACTCCAAAGTTCGAACTAAACTGATTAATAATTCTGAACCACGTATACTTAACTCAGAAATTTATTAACCCTGCACACATGTACCAGGTTGTGAGGTGTTGCATTGAGCATGCTGCTGTTGTTGCCAAGTCTTTTCTGACCTCCGACGTGGCGATCGTCGAGGCGCAAGAAAGCAAACCGGTTCGCATAAGGCCCCCAATGCCCCTAGGAACCTGATTCCCCCAATGCCTGCATCAGGTAACTATGCACCTTCATACAGGAGAGACGCATCTTGTTTTGAATATCATACTTAGTTTGGTGCCGTGTTTCCAGTTTCAGGTATTCGAGTGTAGCACGCACACACACACCTGTCCTTCGAGCCACCAATACTCATAAAATCAAAATGCATAGGATGAATCAGTTGGTCGGAAAATCTGGCAAGATGGCGAAGAGCACTGAAGGAAATATTTACCTCCAGTTAAACCTTTCTCTAAGGAGGGGACAGTGATTGTCCTGAGGCAGGTTTTCCTCGCCAGAGAAGGGTCGGCCGAGCTCAAGAAGGTGCTGATCAGAGCACCTTTGACGACTCCCTCCAGAAAATTTGTATAGGCACACTAACTAGAACGGTGGTTCCCGCCTGTGCAGATTATGCATCAGATACAGACAAAAAATGCATCAGATACAGAGAAGTTTATGCGAAACAATAACATCGCCTCCTTGTGCTGATGCAATATATAATCAGTCCAATTCAGTTTATATTTTGGACACACAAGCCCTGTCGAATAGAATTAAATTGTATGCTTACATGAGTTGGCCTGTGTTGTTGGATAGTCAACATATCTTTTTGGGCAGATGGCTTTTCTTAGGTTATTTTCACTTTATGTACTGATTATTTCTTCTCTTCCCAGCTTACAAAGTGAGCTGTGTTTGTTTTTGAATGCACACTTACAGAAGTTCGTAGTAAAAGCCCAACCCCCGGACCCATAAACATAGAACAGACAGCGGAGACAGATTCATTCCTGAAGCATGCATGAATTGAGATGTTGGCAAATTGGCAAGGGTTAAAGTAATCGAAGCTGGAGGCCAAAGGTTCCATGACAAGTACATATGTTTCACCACACAAACAAACACACGTACACCTGCAGATTACCAAGAGCAGCAAGCAAATGTCACAGGAAGCAATCAGCTGATGGCGGAAGCAGGCAGCAGAAACTAGGTTCCTAGGTAAGAATCAGAGTCAGTTAATTGCTGTAAACTGCATATTGCTCCTAAACACCGCTCCTAATCATTTGCTCCATGTCGATCGATCCTCACTCAAAGGCAGCGCCTCTCGTTCATTTCGATCCCCGTGCGAATTGTGTAGGTCCTCTGTTGATGGTTCCTTCTGCGCCACACAAGATTGTGCGATTCGACTCGCTCGCGCACGCCCCGCGCCCGCACGAGCCCCCCCTCATCGGGACCCTCGCCGGGAAAGCGCGTCACGGTGACGGCCGGAGCTAGGAGTGGATTTCACTCAAGGTGCACACGCTGAGGACTGAGGACTGCCCACAAGTTTTTGCTATTGCTCTTAGCTAGCCTACCCTCACATGAAAATCCCCCCAATCTCATGCTCAAGCTGATTATGCTATCAACTGTTAACACGTTACTATTTGGTCTACTTCTGAATTATCATGGCAGTGCTTAGTACGCGTGGATTATTACCTTCGATACGTCCATACGTGAAACTGGCTAATTAAACTACAAGCTAATCAACCCACACTTGAAGCTGGCTATGGCTTGCAGTACAGATACATTTCAAAATTCTCCCGCATTTTGTAGACCTGGTTCGGCACGTCGATCGGTGATGTACTAGAACTCTTAGTTTACTACTAACTGAGGATGGATGTCAACTAATCCTTCGATTCTAGTTAACCCAGTTAAGGCTCTGGGAAAACAGTGCCTGCATGTGTGTGGTGCCCGATCCCTAGAGAGATTGGTTGTTTTGGGTGCTTGGTACGAAGTGTTTGGGCCACATAAGCCACCCCATGCTTCAAATCACGTTGTAACTCCTAGCAAAAATTGCATGGACTGCATGCAGTGTAAAATATACTAGTACAGTAGAAAACCCATGATTACTCGCTGATTTCACTTTATTATAATTCAAGTGTAGCTACATTGTTGCAATTCATGCATGCTAGTTGCCATATACTCCCTCCGTTTTTTAATATAAGATGTTTTAGGTGTTCTACATGTTGTCTACATGCATACTAAAATGAGTGAATATGTACACTACAATCACTAGTAGAAAAGAGGCAATAGAGCCGGACCTTTAGTCACGGTTCCTTTCCGAACCGCGACTAGAGGGCTCCGGCTCCGACATCTCCAACGGCTAGGACAGGTGTCCGGTTGGTGCGGGACCTTTAGTCACGGTTCCAGACACGAACCGCGACTGAAGGTCCTCCGCCTGCGGCTTTAGCGGCCGGGGGCCACGCGGGGCCCGCGCGAGGACCTTTAGTCGCGGTTCGTGTCTGGAACCGCGACTAAAGGGTCACCTTTAGTCGCGGTTTGTGGCTGGAACCGGGACTGCAGGTCCTTCAACTACATCTTCCACCCCGAGCCAGCCAAGGCCATTTGAGCTCGAGTTTCATCTCCATTTTCTCTCCACCGAGCTCGATTTCTTCCACGATTTTTTGCCCCATTTGTTAAGATTGACGGCGGTGCATCTATCCAAGGGTTAGCAACTGCAAACTCTCTCTTCCGGCGCTCGTTTCTTTAGTTGTTTAGCTTATTTGGCTCATTTTATATTTCTAGTGCTAGGTAGGTGTTTGATGAAATGCCTAAGTTAGCTCATTTTGCTTATTTAGCTCAATTTTGTTTATTCAGTTTGAGATTAAACTAAATTATGTTTTTGTATTTCAGTGTCACAACATTCACGTCCTCACCGTCGTCGATAGACCGCGCCGTCTTGTCACCGACACCACCTAGGTGAGCCTTCTTTTTTATTTTAAAAAAAACTCTTTGTTGTATGATTTTGTTCCATAATTATTTGTTTTTTGTATAAGTTGTATAATGGTTATATATATATATATAGTGCCATGGTTTTCACAAATACCCCCACCGGCTCTCGTCCGTTCTATTATTCGATGTGGTATGACTGTTAATAACTATATATTTGTTTAGTTTCGTGTTTATGACAATCATGCCGACCAACTTTGACATAAATATATATTTGTCTAGGAGGTAGTTGAACCGGAAATTCCAATGGACCATATTGTTGAATTTTTTGTGAAAGAGAACGATGATTTGAAAGCTAAATTAAAAATAAGTGAAGATCTCCGCCAAGAAGAGAAGAGGAAATTGGAGGTCAAGCTTGCCAACATCATCGATGAACACCAGTTCAAGCTTGCCGACGTCGTTGATGCTTACGAGATCAAGTTGGATGCGATGCGCTTGAAGCTTAAAAAAATTAGAAGTTATGCCATTAGTCAAGAGGCTTGGTATCATTATGCTGTTGGTTCAATAATGACCTTAGTTGCGATTATGTTCGCATTTGTTGTTGGATTTAAATTCTTTAGATAGTTCCATGTTAGTTTAAATTAATGAATATTTAATGCTACAATGTATTACATTTGTCGCCACTCTACTTTGCTTGAAGAACTTGTAAGAATTATTATGGTCACTTATCTATTCATTACTGGCATGCATAATGCAGATGAGACGTCAATGGATGTACGGTTCCCGAGTTTCTGACGATTTCCTTAAGGGCATGCATGAATTTCTCACTGTGGCCGAGATAAGCAAGCGAAAAAATTGTTTTATGTGTTGTCCATGCAGTCTCTGTGAGAATAAGAAGGATTACCCTTCCTCAGCCAAGCTTCACCAACACCTGTTGCAAAATGGTTTCATGCGTGGTTATTATTGTTGGACCAGGCACGGAGAAACAGGGGTTATAATGGAAGAGAATGAAGAAGAAGAGGATAATGACAACTATTCTATGTTCGATGAACACGGTGGTACTTCAATGGGGGAAGACGAAGTTGAAGAGGATGAAAAAAAAGATGGGCATGACGATGATCTTCGTGAGGCCATTCATGATGCACAAATGGACTGTGGAAGTGAAAACGAGAGGTTGAAGTTGGAGCGCATGTTAGCCGATCACACCAAATTGTTGTACCCAACTTGTACAAATGGCCAGAAAAAGCTCGGTACCATACTGGAAATGCTACAATGGAAGGCAGAGAGTGGTACTACCGACAAGCACTTTGAAAGTTTGCTGAAAATAATTAAGAAGATGCTTCCAAATGAAAACGAATTGCCCTCTAGTATGTACGAAGCAAAGAAGGTTGTCTGCCCTCTAGGATTAGAGGTGCATAAGATACATGCATGCATTAATGACTGCATCCTCTACCGCGGCAAGCACGCAAATTTAAATGCTTGCCCTGTATGCGGTGCATTGCGGTTTAAGATTGGGCGAGATGACCCAGGTGAAGTTGAAGGCGAGCAAGGTTGTCCAAGGAAGAGGATTCCTGCCAAGGTGATGTGGTATGCTCCTATAATACCACGTCTGAAACGTTTGTTCCAAAACAAAGAGCATGCCAAGTTGTTGCGCTGGCACAAAGAAGAACGTAAAAAAGACCTGATGATCAGACACCCCGCTGATGGGTCCCAGTGGAGAAAAATCGACAGAGAGTTCCCGAAATTTTCGGATGACGCTAGGAACTTAAGATTTGGTCTAAGTACAGATGGATTTAATCCATTTGGAGAGCAGAGCTCCAGTCATAGCACTTGGCCTGTGACTCTATGTATATGTAACCTTCCTCCCTGGTTGTGCATGAAGCGGAAGTTCATTATGATGCCAGTGCTCATCCAAGGCCCGAAGCAACCTGGCAACGACATTGACGTGTATCTGAGGCCATTGGTGGAAGAACTTTTACAGTTGTGGACTGATGAAGGTGTGTGTGTGTGGGATGAGCACGGACAAACGGAATTTGACCTACGAGCGCTCTTGTTTGTAACCATCAATGATTGGCCTGCTCTTAGTAACATTTCAGGACAGTCAAACAAGGGATATAATGCATGTACGCATTGTTTAGGTGAGACTCAAGGTAAACATATAGGTAATAAGATTGTGTACCTGGGCCATCGTCGATGGCTTGTACCGAGGCATCCAGTAAGAAAGGAAGGCCAACATTACAAAGGTGAGGAAGATATTCGGCGGAAGCCTACTCGACCTTCTAGTTCTGTTATACATGATATGGTCAAGGATTTAAAAGTAATATTTGGGAAGGGTGCTGGAGCACTATCTGTTCCGAATGACGCTCAGAACCACGTTCCCATGTGGAAGAAGAAATCTATATTTTGGGAGCTGCGCTATTGGATAATGCTAGAGGTTCACTCTGCAATCGACGTGATGCACGTGACAAAAAATCTTTGCTTGAACCTGCTTAACTTGTTGGGCGTGTATGGAAAGTCAAAAGATACACCGGAAGCAAGACAGGCCCATCGACGTATGCATTCACGAGACGACGATCATTCTGATAATCATCAAGGTCCTGCGAGCTATGCTCTTACGAAAGAAGAGAAGAAAATATTTTTTGAATGTCTTCGCAGTATGAAGGTTCCATCCGGCTTCTCGTCGAATATAAAGGGAATAATAAACATGGCACAGCAAAAATTCCAGAACCTGAAGTCTCATGACTGTCACGTGATTATGACACAATTACTTCCGGTTGCATTGAGGGGACTTCTACCAGAAAATGTTCGAGTACCCATTGTGAAGCTATGTGCATTCCTGAATGCAATTTCTCAGAAGGTTATCAATCCACTTACTCTAAAAGATATAGAGAATGATGTGGTCCAATGTCTTGTCAGCTTCGAGTTGGTGTTCCCACCAACCTTCTTCAATATTATGACGCACCTTCTAGTTCACCTGGTGGAAGAGATACGTGTTCTCGGTCCTGTATTTCTACACAACATGTTCCCCTTTGAGAGGTTTATGGGAGTCTTAAAGAAATACGTTCATAACCGTGCTAGGCCAGAAGGAAGCATCTCCAAGGG
Organism: Poa pratensis; assembly: GCA_947311845.1. Classification (NCBI taxonomy): domain Eukaryota; kingdom Viridiplantae; phylum Streptophyta; class Magnoliopsida; order Poales; family Poaceae; genus Poa; species Poa pratensis. Next base: position 73,073,136 of record CAMZMU010000128.1, on the reverse strand, counting down.
TTATGGAACTGAGGAGGTCATTGAGTTTTGTGTTGACTTTATTCCTGATCTTAAGCCGATTGGTGTTCCTCAATCGCGTCATGAGGGGAGACTGCGTGGAAAAGGCACGCTAAGAAAGAAAGCAATCATATGTGAAGACGTGGATTCTTTCACTCGAGCACACTACACAGTTCTGCATAATTCCATCTTGGTGGCTCCGTATATCGAGCAACACAAGAATTATTTACGCTCCCAATACCCAGAAGATGAGATTGATGGAGTACACTTCAAGACTTCCCCGTGGATCAAAGGTCGATTTGATATGCAGGCACTCACGAGCCACATAAAAGGTTTAATACATTATTACACATGATCCAACGTCTCACAAGCGCTTGAAAGAAACACACCCCTGATCCAGCGCTCGAAGGCCGTATGATTAGGGGGAACGGCGGGAGGAGCCAGCCCGTGGGCGGCCGCCCGGTTCTCGCGCGCACGTTTGCGGCGGAGGGCAAGATCCATGGAGGATGAGTCTTTCAGCGCCCAATCCAGCTCGGAAGCCTCCTTCGCCTTGAGCTGGTAGGAAGTCTTGGCTCGCTGGACAGGGTAGTCGCGGACAGACTGGAATGAGGCTTCCATGGCCTCCTGTATCTGCAACCCACAACCCTCTTCCCCGTCGTCGCTCCAGTCGAAGTCGTCGTCGTCCTCCTCCTCCGCGGGAGGAGTGGTGGCGCCTGGTGGAGGTGCAGCGGCGCCAGGTGGAGGTGCGGCGGCACCTGGTGGAGCAGGAGGCCGGTAGCTGGGCATTCCTCTCCACGCCGGGCTCGTGGGCATACGGCGGGATAGGCTCCCGCGGTTGCGCCCAAGCGCGCTCTGCCGAGCACGCTCGACCTCGTCCAGAAGGCGCTGCGGCGGACATGGCGGATCCATCTCGTGGAGACGATGCGTTCGTGGCTAGGAATGGTGGATTAGGGTTTACCCCGTCGGCGACAATATATAAAGACCTCAAAAACCCGCCTTTAGTCCCGGTTGGTGTTACCAACCGGGACTAAAGAAGCACACGGATCGTGTGTTTCTTTCAAGCGCTTGTGAGACGTTGGATCAGGGGTGTGTTTCTTTTGAGGGATCTTTGAGCTGTTGGATCAGCAGTATCATCACGACTACTTCGTGAGCCACATGACCCGGTTGGTGTTACCAACCAGGACTAAAGAAGCACACGTACCCTATATATAGCCCCCCTCCTCAGACAGGTTACTCACACACAAAACATTCCAGCGTCATTCGGAGAGGCATCTTTGGGCAACCAGCGGCAAGACGTCTCTGATGACCTGCGACCATTCCAAACGGTTGCAGATCATCAGAGATGTTTTGCCGGACGGTTGTAGATCATCAGAGACGTCTTGCCGCTGCTTGGATCGAAGTGGCGCTCAAACACAAAATATTCTAGTGTCACTCCTGATCAAAAACCAGTTTGGCACCTTTAAATCAAATCAGTAACACCTTTAAAACATTCAAAACAGAAAAAGAAAACAGAAACAACAACAAAAAATAGAAAAAGCCCAACTAGTCGCGGTTGCAGCCAGCAACCGCGACTAGATGTCCCCCTGGGCTTGGCGCCAGAATTTTGGCGGCCCAGGGAGACCTTTAGTCGCGGTTGGTGGCTACAACCGCGACTAAAGGGTCTTTAGTCGCGGTTGTAGCCACCAACCGCGACTAAAGGTGGATTCGGCGCGGTTTTGTGTGTCTTTGGCCGAAATTTTTCGTAACTTCCCCCAAATCGAACAAGAACTGCTCCCCGACGCTGCCGACGCCCCCCGACGGTGAAGCCCTGCTCTGCCACGCCGTCGTGCTGCCCCGCCGTTGTGCTGCCGCTCCACCGCCGCCCGAGGTGCCCCTACTCCTCTCCAAGATGCGCTGCCGCCGCTGTCCAACCCTAGCTCATACTCGCCGTCTTTTTCGCAGGCCGCCGTGGTGCTGCGCCTCGCCCCACCGTCGACGTCGCGCCTCCCTCCAGCCACCGTCGACGTCGCGTCTCTAGGGCGCCGTGGAGCTTCCCCGACCTCGACCGCAAGCCGCCGTGGTGCCGCCCCCTCCGGCCCCGCGCGCTTGCTGCCCTCGCCGTGTCGCCGCCTCCGGCCGCGTGCTGCTGCCCGCCCCACCGCGGTCGCCTTCTCCAGCCGCCGTCCCAGGGTTGCCGTGGAGCTTCCCCGACCTCGAGCCCCACGCCACCGCCGCTCGGGTCGCTCTGCCGTGCTGCCCTTCCCGAGCCGGCCCCATCGCCTCCCCTGCCCAAGCCCCATCTCCTCAGGTTTGTTTTTCTTATTCATTTTTTTCATTTTTAGGTTATTATCAGAAAATTTAGGATATTACAGTGTAAGCAAATTTAGGTTGTTAGCAATGAAATTTCTAGTTAATTTGTATGAAATTTAGTGTTAGAAAATAATGTTATGAAATTTAGAAATGTGTTGGAAACTTTAGCACTTTGCAATGTGTTGGAAACTTTATCTAGTGTTAGCAATTTTTGTAATTTTGCAATTTTTAACAATGTGTTAGCAATCTTTTTTTTTGCATATTTAGGTTAATTATTATCTAGTGTTAGAACTAGATGCAATTTTTGATGCAATTTTGTGTTAGAACTTTTGATCAAATTTTTAGCAATGTGTTAGAACTATAGATGCAAATTTATAAATGCAAATTTATACATGCAAATTTATGCAAATTTTATTGAGTGTAGGAACATTGAGCTATGGAGCCTGGCTATGTGCGAGACGAGGAGAATGAAGACATATTAATGCAGAGTATTTTTGAGCATCACGATAAAGATGCTGCCGGTGGAGAAGGCGCCGGTGTCGGTGTAGATCTTGATTTTGAGGAATTTGCCTCACAATTTCTGATGGACTCTGGTGAGGGTCTTTTAGATGAAGAAGAAATAACACCCGCCACCTCAAACACCCTCCACCTCGAGGTATATATATGAATTCTATATTTTGTTGATCACAAAATGCATTAACTGATTTGTATTACACTTAGTAACGCATTATATTTCTTACTTTAGGCCTCCACCTCGAATAAAAAGGCTAAGAATCAAGCTCCTCGAGGCCGCACGAAAAGAATGACGAGCAAAGATGCAAAGTTACCGATCTATGAAATTGATGAAGAGGGCGATCCGGTGGAACCCCCAGAGAACCGCAAAAAATATATAAGTCAAGCTGGAGTTATTGTTAGGGACTTGGTCCCGATCTCCATACCAGAATGGAATAAGCCGGCGGGCGTTGCCGAGGATGACCCCTGCTATGTCCACAACCATTTGAAAGATCTGTGCTTTGACACACTCTTGGAGCATGTTAACCTCCCAGATGATAATGAACCCACCACGAAGTTGAAACTCAAGCAGTGGACTCTCTCCAAGATGGCCGACGCATTTCGGAAATATAAGCAAACATTATGGGCAAAATATAAAACAGTTGATCCAGATTTCAGTGAAGAAAAACTAGTGAAGATAAGAGATCACTGGGAAGAGTTTAAGGCGTATAGGAAATCGGATGCGGCTGTGGCCCGATCGAACATAAATAAGGCAAATGCCGCGAATAAGGTTCACCACCATAACTTGGGGACAGGTGGCTACAGGTCAGCCATTCCTAAGTGGCTAGCCTTAGAAGATAAAATCTTTGCTAAAGATATCACTCCACAGACATACTACTGGCCCGAAAGGTCCAAATTCTGGTTGTTCGCGCATGGCGCAACGTTGGACGAGGAAACAGGGTATATTGTCCCGAAGGTTGAAAAATTCAAGAAAAAAGTAGAAGAAATCGTCCCAAAGATTGAAAAGGTAATAGAGGAAGTTAAACGGGGTGTGTGGAAACCCTATAGAGAGGACGACGAGCTGACACGGGCCCTAGGGAATCCTGAACACTGGGGACGTTTACGAGGCATGCCCGGCGGTGTCACCATTAAGAAAGCGTATCCGCAACACGCTGACACTTATAGAAGCCGTGCAAGAAAGAAGAAGAAGGCTGAAGAGCGGCTAACGAAATTGGAACTCAAGGTGCAGCAACTCATGGAGTCAATTAATAGTCAGACAGGGCCGTTTCAGCAGCAGCAACCCATGGATGCTCGATCTTAGCTTAGAAGCAGCGTGGGTTCCACGCAAATAGATGTCGATGCTCACTACCCCGTGGATGATGTCACGGAGAAGACACCATGTGAGCTACATGCACCTGTGGTTAACATATCCACGAAGGTGGCGGACGGCTATGCTTTATCGAGTGACGCCGGAGCAAGCTACCATAATGGTGACATTGCTCCTGGCTATGCTGTTGTCGGGGTGGATGAAATTGCGCCGGGATTTGAATCATTGGCTCTTGAGATTTCTGGACGTGACGGTGAGGAGACATTGTACGATGTCAAGGGTGGTTTCGTCTAGTGGAACAAGAAATACATCAAGTTCTCAAAGCCACCGACTCAGCAAAGCCCATCCTGCCCGGGTATCGCTGAGCCACATCCATCTCCGGCACCGCGTGACAGGGACCCCCCACCGGAAATTGATGTAGAGGACCATCTCAGTCAGCACAGTCCATCTCCATCTCCGCCACCGCGTGAGGAAGTGTCCGTAGCGCTTCTCCGGAGAAAGCACGCGTCTTCCCCGGTCAGGAGGCGAACTAAAAGGGCCACATCGCCTGATCCGAGGTTACCTTGGCAGAAGACTCATGAGCAAAACGAAGCAGCCGTGGCGGAGTATAATAAAGCATTGTTCGCACCGAAAGTGCTGCCGCCAAATTTTACCACCGGCTATACTGCACAGGCTTGTAATCGAGTCATCGACAACTTATATGTCCCTCCAGAGAAGCCGCCATCTGACTATGACCGTTATATTCAAAAGTCATATGACGCGGTGACAGAGGTGGAGGCGCTGAAAAAAGGTGAACAAGACGCAGAGTCAGTCCCGCCGCCGGCGGCAAAAGATAAACAAGCAGCACCATTGGACCCGCCGCTGAAGGAAGCTACAAAAGCAGCACCATCGGTCCCACCACCACCAAAGATAGGTAAACAAGTTCCCCAGCTCGGAGAACAACCCGTACGTTCTGTCCCCCCGCTAATTGTCCCGCCGCCGACGAACAAAGATAGCCGAGTTCCCCAGCGCGGAAAACAACTAGTACAATCTAACCCTAAAGCGCCGATGGTGTTTGACTTAGAGGAAATCCGTCGTCTTGCCGCCGAAGCGCAAGTTCCTATAGACGAATATGCTTCGAGATTGAACTTTGAGACTGCACCAACAGCTCCACCAGTAAGTAAATTTGTTATGGGGGAAGCTTTGGTGAAATGCAAGTTACCAACAAAAATGCGTGCTCTCCATTTATGGTACTTGAAAGCCGCAAAGAAAGGGACAGCTTCTGTCGTTCTGAAATGTAGGAAAGACGATGAGCACTTCTTAGAAGACTACAACCACATTGTTCGATTTAACAAACTTTTTCAGCTATACAATCTGCGGGCACTCGACAAATCTATCATGAGTTCCTATTGCCTGTAAGTGATTTATTTAAGTCTTTACCTAGTCTCGTTCATTGTTTGTAATTATTCTCACTTTAATCTTTTGTGTGCTATATTATGCAGATTGAAGATGCTCGAGCTCAAAAAGCTGAACCAGCATGACATTGGGTTCATTGACTCGGATAAATATAACGAAGAAACCATAATAAATCCCTTGTATAACAAGAACACACCGGATGATTTGCTAAGGGTGTTCAAGCGATACCGCGACAAAAGAACTATATATTGGCCTTACCACTTCGGGTAAGTTTTAGTGTATTCTACACATTCTAATTTGCTCACCCGATATTAAGTTTAACTGATGAGTTATGCATGACTGTGCGCAGCTACCACTGGATTCTTCTTGTCATTGAACATCACAAAGGACTTATTCATTCACTTGACTCATTGAGGTATCATCCTGACAAATACAGTAGTTGTTTCGACTTACTAGCAAGGTACATTCATTTCTTACCGCCTCTGTCATTCATATCTTGATGTTAAGTCATTAACGAATAAATCATTTGTGAATGTTCTTTGTCGGGCAGCGTTTGGGCAAGGTTTGTCGAGGAAGATCCTGCAGGTGAGTGGCCCAAAAAGCTAGATTGGAAGTTGAACAAGGTAAGTACTGCTACCTACGTCCACACAACATTCTCATGCATACTTCATTATTATTGATTGAAATCTATTCTTGTATAGTCTTGCTTGGAGCAACCAAAGGGAACTGAGTTATGTGCATACTTCGTTTGCGAGTATGTACATGTACTAGTCACCGAGAAATGGAATATGAAAAGTGTAGAGTTGGCAAAAAAGCTCTGCAAGCTACCATTCGAGCACTGCTTCAAAGCAATTGGAGAGGAATTGGCGGGATTTTACCTTTCGGAGGCCTTATCGGAGAAAGGAGAGTACTACGATGCTGAAAGCATGAAAGCGTTGAAAGCGTGTAAATAACTTGTTGTTTTGCTTCAACTCTTGTACTACGATAACTCTTGGCGCATCAACTCTTGAATACGATCTAAAAGTATTACTTAATTTAATTGTATGTGTTATAAATATGTGCATCGACTTCATACGACACGGGAACGGTTACGACGTGGAAAACGTTACGGTAACCATCACCGTTACCGTAACGGTTACCGTAACCGTCACCGTAACGGTCACCGTCACCGTAACGGTTACCGGTTACCGTTACGGGAAGGGTTACTAGTGAAACCACGGTTACGACATGGGACACGGGAACCTATAACCAAACCCCGGCATATATAAACCCTAAACCCTGCAATTAAATCGAAAAAAAAAATCCAAAAACCCTTCCCGGTTGGTTCTACCAACCGGGACTAAAGGTCCCAACACACCACGTCCCCACATCCCCCACGTGGAGGGACCTCTAGTCCCGGTTCGGAACCCGCCACGACTAAAGGGGGGGGGGGGGGCTTTAGTCCCGCCTGCTTAGTCGCGGTTGCCAGGCCGCGAGTAAAGGGGCTCTGGAACCGCGACTAGAGGTCCTTTTTCTAGTAGTGAATGTGTCTAGATGCATTTATATGCATGTGCATGTGGACAAATGCTAAAACATATTATATTAAAAAAGGAGGGAGTACTACATAGTCAGCTGAATCAAGGAACTGAAACTGTAAGTCAGAACCCAATTCATTTATGGTTCTTTTTGGATCTTGCCCTAGCTATCTCTTTCCCAGTCCTAAAACCCTGTGCATGAGCATATTCATGAAAATGATCCCATGATTCCTATCAACTAGACCTAATTAACAATAAAAACTTCTTACTTACACACTTTTTAACATCAGTCGCATGATCAACACTTACATTAGTGTTAAAAAAAAGTCACATTATGAATGTGGTTTTCCACACTCAGAGTTTCCATCTTATCCAAGCTCTCGTAGTTTCCGAGGATTGGTGCGAGACCACTTTACTTTCTAGTACCTTGAATTTTGATTTTATATTGAAATACACATCATAGTATTTGGTCATTTTCATGCCTTTTCTTTTGCTCGTGAAAAAATGTGCATGGAGGGGTTCAGATGCATGGTAATCCCAATTGTTTTCGATAAATGGCGCTTTATTAAACTCACAATCCAACATAGAGTATGTACATATAAAGCTTTTGAATTTCTGTTAGTTAATCATCCAAAAAATTCTTTGATCCTCTTTCCCCGCCAGTAGCACCTTCTCCTTCTCTGCACTTCAGCTTCCACATCACATATCTATATGTGTCATCGTCCCTTGTGTTCCCAACTTCACCTTCACTCCCACAACTACAACAGTGTTATGGTGCACCCTCATACGTGTCACCTCCTAATAGTCTCTCCCTAGTGAGAATATTATGTCTAAATATCACAAATAATAGTCAACATTTATAGCTATCGGGAGAACTAATTGGCCTGTGCAGCTCAAGTTGGTACCATAGTATTAGAGTTACATTTTTCATATCTTTATCGCGTAAACCTCCAAATACAGGGCTTTTGGGTGGACTGGTTGGGACATGCAACTCAAGTCACTGTACGTGAAGTATATCTACATAATCCTCTAGCTAGCGATATGAGACAAGATGTAGGGTTGTACCCATATGTGTATGAAAATCAGGGCGATTTCCATGCATGCATCAGTAGTTACCAATTCCTACAGTTCCACCATATTTGTTCCATTGTCCATAAATGTTTGCCGTTTTAGACATGGGCATGGGATCTTATGTATTTTGCAAAATTTACATTTTGTCGGAGGTGCATGTGGTGTAGAAAACTATGAACATTTATGGTCTCTTTGATTCCCATGATTCTAAGAGAACAAGAATAGGAAAAACACATGATTGTAATATGACACGAGTTTGTCATAGGAATAACAAAGCACTCTTTCCAAGAGGTTTAAGTGTTTTGCAAAAATTTCGATGAAATGTTGTGAAGGAATACTTGGAAAAAAAATCTATATAGGATTTCGCTCCTACAAACCAAACGACATAGAAAAGTTTCTAAGGATTTAATTCCTCCAAACTTAATATGAAAATCCTTTGAATTAAAGACATCGTCATAATACAAAACAAGTTTCCTAATGCATGAAGAGTATTCGAAGTTAAGTTCATGTATTTACCAAGGGAGGCGCGCCCATGTCAAATTGTCAATATATATTGACATGTCAAGAAAAGGTTAACTGAACCGAGTTAATTTTCCTCGCACTAATGTTTATCAACATAAAACTGCATATATCCGTCGATCGATCCAAGATTTTTCATTTAGTGATGAATAGCAGCTCTCCCCAAGGCCCAAGCTAGGTCGCACTTGCTTTGGTAGCAATCAAGCGATCCGTAAACAAAGGCTGCTTGGAGCCTCGGGATCGTTAACGGCGTAGAATAATGCAGCTGACCGTCTAGCTCCGCGCGCGCAGGCCTCGACGATCATGGCCTTGCCTTGCATCCTACGTGAGCACTTTTATCCCCGTCCAGCGCCGTGGCGGCCGGCGTCAACTCTCCAGCGCCACCACCTCCCTCCCGCAGCTAGCTAGGTACCTAGCAGCTTGATGTATGTGGAGTCCGGTCACGCGTATATATACAGTCTACAGACCTCTCCCGCGTCAAAGATCGAAAGCAGCTAATTTGGCGTGCATCGATCGTCTCGATCGATGGCTGACTTTTCGTCTAGCAACGGTGTCCCGCCGGGGTTCCGGTTCCACCCGACCGACGAGGAGCTGCTGCTCTACTACCTCAAGAAGAAGATCGGCTTCGAGAAGTTCGACCTCGAGGTCATCAGGGAGGTCGACCTCAACAAGATCGAGCCATGGGACCTCCAAGGTACTACTACTAGTAATTAACATGTCTGAATTATCCATTCTTCCATCGTGATTCTGAATTGCTGATGTTGTACTTGTGCCATTCATGGTGCGCGTACGTGCAGAGAGGTGCCGGATTGGGTCTGCGCCGCAGAACGAGTGGTACTTCTTCAGCCACAAGGACCGCAAGTACCCGACGGGGTCGCGAACGAACCGCGCGACGACGGCCGGGTTCTGGAAGGCGACGGGGAGGGACAAGTGCATCCGCACCAGCTACCGCAAGATCGGGATGCGCAAGACGCTCGTCTTCTACCGCGGTCGCGCCCCGCACGGCCAGAAGTCCGACTGGATCATGCACGAGTACCGCCTCGAAGAAATCGACGAAGCCCAGGGCGGCACCAGCGTAAGCCCTCAACGATCTCTTTCTCTCTTAAAATCATCACACGCATGTTGAAGTGTTGATGCATGCATGCAGTCCGCGTTAGCTACAAAGGTTGATCGACTGTCGTGTTGATTGCAGGAGGATGGATGGGTGGTGTGCCGCGTGTTCAAAAAGAAGTGCTTCTTTAAGATCGCTGGAGGAGGCGGCGAGGGAAGCTCGAGCCACAGCGCGGACGCCGGCGGCGGCCACATGGCCGTGTCATCACCTCTGCAGGGTGGCCACGACCACGCTAGCATGGGGTCGCACTACATGCACGGGAATGCACCCGCAGTACCACCAGCAGCACGCCTCCTCCTTCTACTACTCCCAGATGCAGCCACCGGAGACGGCCTACTCGCACCACGTGCAGGTCCAGGACCTACTCACCAACCACCGCCCGGCAGCAGACGCGGCCAGCGCCGGGTATGACTTCTCCGGCCTGCCAGTCGAGCACCCTGGAGGCCTGGACGTCGGCAGCAGCGACGGTGTCGCAGCAGATGGCCTGGCCGAAGGAAGAGATCAGACGAACGGTGCTGCTGATCAGCAGTGGCAGGCGATGGACGGATTCGGCAACGGAGGAAGAGCCGCCGGGGTGCAGCAGATGAGTGCCATGAACCCCGGCCAGCGAGGTGGGGAGATGGATTTGTGGGGTTATGGCAGGTAAATTCTACATCGCCAACACATGAAGTGCATCTGCATGCGGAATGCTCCATGGGAACCCGCAAATGCTGGTTATTGGAGAGTTATTATTGGTTTTTGGTGTTCTGGATGGTGTGTATATGTTTTATCATTAACTAGCAAAATGCCCGTGCGTTGCAACGGGCGACCAAATTTAATGATCGACCAAATACGAGCTCGTACGTTGCAATGGGTTGATATATTATGCGCTTGCCATTTCAGATATGTGTAACTAAGATCCTCGCACATATGATAAACCTATCATGAGACTCCTTATGTAAGCCACTCCTCATGTACATTGGATTATTCAATCAAGACCTGAAATGGTATAACTAAAACATTTAAGTATTCATTTCCGTGTTATCTGATAGATACCCCCATGACAAGCAAATGACACGTTCTCAAGTCTTAGCTGACATTTCGCAACAATTTGCACAGCTGAAACACAAGTTTCTTCCCTTAATTCTTTAATATCAGCTACACTATGTTGTTAGGTTTTTTTTTCCTTCATCCATATAACCATGCGGCGAATTTATCGACATCAGAAAATCAATTTGTGTATATTTGAAATGCAGAGTGTAGCACTGGTTAGTAAACAACAAACTGGACAACCACAAGAACACTCTAAACTACAACAATCCTACTAACCTAGCAAATTAACTGTGGTCTGGGCAATGTGTCTTGCAAAGGATAAAAAAGATGAATCAGATGTATTCACACTTATCCGCAGAAACATAAGAATAAGGCAGTAAAGGTTGTACTAATACGAACTGAACCGGCGTCCATCATTGGTGCTTATTGTTGCTACATCACAAACGAAACCCATGTAAGAATTGGACAATATGCATGAAGATATGAACCAATACACTTAACAAAGATCTCAACAACCAGGTTGCCTCTGGTTTATTTGAAAGATCACCGATCCATTCCATCTACTGCTTATTACGGTCAAACCTATTTCAGCGAGATCTATGCCAACCGCATAAAAGGAGCGCGTCGTGTATTAACCTGCTCACCGCCAAGATGCCGCACAAATCCTCAAACAGCAAGCATGCTATCTCTTCTCTCTCGGGCACACACGCGCAACCCATACCTATTCGTACCCAGTCAAGGAAGCGCCGCAGCAGGCGAGGTCGGCAAAGCCGCAGCGGCGACCGCGAGAGTCGACACCGCTGGAACGGACAACAGAGCCGGGCGTTCTACAGGTGGGCGCGGAGGTTTCCGTGTTGGTGACGGTGGCGCCGCGGTGGGGAGCGGCGACCATGAGGCACCGCTGCGCGCTCTGCCCACGCCTCCCGGGAGAACTCCGCCCACACTTCCAGGGAGAACCGCCACCGGATGGCTACCCACTTCTCCCCGTGCTCGATGTACATCTGCACCACCACCGAAGATCCTGCGCGCCCATGGGAGAGGAGATTGGACTTTGTTGGGCGTAGCAGTTCGGGCGACAGCAGTGGCGCTTCGATCTTGGTCGGGTCAGACGCGTTGGACATGGAGTTGTCCAGCACGAAGGTCGTATCGAAGATGACCAGCCGGGAGCACCAGTAGACCGGCACAGCGCGCTTGAGTGAGTAGGGGCGACGCGTGGGCCGGACTCCAGGGGCGGCGCTTGAATCATGTCTTGATCCAGTCTCTACTCGCCCTTGTCTTCGTCGCAGTAGTCATAGACGTTGTGCTTGCCACTGCGAGCCCATCGGCGGCGTGGCCTGCACGAGCAGCCCGGCGACGATCGTCCTCGTGCGGTTCCAATCCGCCGGCTGTGTGGCCTCCTCGAGCAGCCCCACGTCGGCCTCGCACCCGTTGACGCTGGGCATGGCGAGCTGCCGTGGCGGCGAGTTAACCACGTGATAACATGGGTAGTTATTCGAGGACAATATCCATCATTGTTCGAGCCGGATTCAGCTGCCGCAGAGGACGTACGAAACCAGCACAGCCTGACGCATAAAAAACGGACGAAAATTGGGAGGAAGAAACACTACTCGTATTATATAGTAGAGATTTGTTGTTGTTTGGTGTAATAAGAATCAAGGATACATATTGGTGTAACAGTGTGTGAGTGGTGATTATATTAAATTGTGTGTGTACCTTACGTGCATGGAGAGGAAAACTCAAGAATTTAAAGTTTGGGGTTTTCTTGTCATGTATGGATTGGAGAGTACACAAATGTAGAGGATCTGTGTACTGGAAGTGGGCGGCAGCATTTGTTTTGAATGCATGCCCTTTCCTAGCTTGTAGTACTACTACTAGTAGTAATAAACTTAATGATGAGAATTAAGTTCATTGATGTATTTAACTTTCATCCAATATTTATCGATCTCATCACTTACTTTCGCTAAAGCATGTTTAATGGAATCATCAGCAAGTGCAAGTTCAATAGAGCATTTTTCAAGATTTTTCAATTCAAGTACTTCGTATAGTTCTTTAGATAAAACAGAGACACTAGATCCTAGATCAAGTATAGCATGATGTGTCTCTTTTCCAATGGTTACTAGGACTTTGGGAATCCATATATCCCAAACTTAGGTGGTATCATAGCCTCTTGGTTGTACCTAGCAATCTTTTCTTTTAACACATGATTAGCAATATAAGAACCAAAACTAGCTTGGTTATAGTTGATGGAAGGATCACTCGCAAATTTTTGTAAGATAGATATTAATTCATGCAAGCTACAATTCTCTAAGTCAAGCAATGGATCCTTTACTTCACTAAGCATTTTAACTTACTCAACTTTTCTCTCTTTCATTACCATAATAGTTTCCTTAGCAATTATCTCTTGCTCATGAATATGTTCCCAAGATTTATTTATAAACTCTTGACAATATTTAACTGTTTCCTCATATTTTTGAGCAATAATGGTGTTCTTTAATGAGGAAACTTCCTTAGTGAGCTGATCTACCCTTTCAAACAAAGAGTCTTGTTTTTCAAACTTAGATATAAATTCCTTATTAAGCTCCTTTTGAGTAGATATAAATGATCTAATGGTGTTTTCCAAATCACTAGAAACATTACTACTAGTGGCATATTTGTTTGGCACATATGGGGGTTTATTATAAGAGTTATAATTGTTGTTACCATACCCATTATTACCATAGTTCCTAATGAAGTTGACATCAATATTTTCAGGATTATTACCAACTAATTCTTGCAAAGGCACATTTTCAATATTTTGTTTATTAATGAAAGCAAGAATAGTATCCATTTTAGATGACAAATCATTTGTTTCTTCTATGGAGTTCACTTTCTTAGAAGGATTAGGTGCTCTATCAGTATGCCATTGACTATAGTTTTGCAAAATACTTTCCAATATGTTCTTAGCTTCTACTATAGTTTTTCCATAAACGCACCTCCAGCAGCAGAATCAAGAATATTTCTAGACATGTAATTTAGACCATTATAAAAAGAGTGTAATATGGTCCATTCGTTGACCCCATGTGATGGACAAGTTCTAAGCATAAGTTTAATCCTATCCCAAGCCATAGCAACATGTTCATTTTCATTTTGCCTAAAAGAAAGAATGTTGTTTCTATTTTGCAAAATTTTAACAGGAGGATAGTATTTCTTAATGAAAGCTTCTTTTAAATCATCCCAAATTTTAATGATATCAATAGGTAATGAATGCAGCCACTCTTTAGCTTTTCCTCTAAGTGAGAAAGGAAATAACTTCAGTTTTAGAATATCACTTTCCACATTTTTAAATTTCTGCATGTCACATATTTCAACAAAATCATGAAGATGCATAGAGGCATCCTCCATAACACTACCGCCAAATTGTTCCCTAGTTATCAAGTTCAACAAACTAGGACTTACTTCATAACTATCAGCATTTATCTTAGGTGTGGCAATGGGCCTAGCAATAAATTGATCATTTGGAGTGTTTGTGTAATCACACAACTTAGTTCTTTCTCCCATTTTAGCAAGTTTTTATGTGTTTTTTAATTTTTTATGCAAAACTGAAAATAAATATGCAAACCGAACTTAAAAATGCAAGACAATGACAAAACAAGATAAATTGCTTTGAAGGTAAAGATGGATAAGATGATGCTCACGTAGGTGCAACCTCCCCAAGCTTAGGTGTTAGCACAAGTTGGTGATGAAGTTGACTTGGTAAGATATCCTTGGATAAACCTTTCAGCAATGATTCCCCGGCAACGGCGCCAGAAAACAGTCTTGATGGCCCTTCACGTAGTTACCTGCGTGAAAAGTAAATGGGTTAGGTTGAGACTCCAAGTGCAGAGTGTGTAGTAAGTGGAAGACGTGTTTTCCCCACGAGGGGTGACTCGAGGGTTTAATATCGAACTCTCGGGGAATCAGTAGTGAAGATTTATCTTTCCTATGCTTCTTTTGGTTACCTACAAAACAATGTAAATGTTTTGGTCCTCAACCTCACCTAGTGGTTGTCAAGCACAAGGTGTGAGAATGATATCAAGATAATATGCAATGCAAACAAGAAATAAATATGCAATGGTGGTAAATAAATATGCAAGGATGGTGGTAGCAATGATAAATGATATTTTTGGGTTTTATATGATGAATGCAAGATGTAAAATTGTTTTTGTATTTTCGGATTTTTAAATGGCAGAAAATGGAAAAGTGGTAAAAGTTGTTGGAAAGGTGTTTCTTATGATTAAAAATGGACCGGGGTTCATGGTTTCACAAATGCACTCTCTCTTTAATAAAGTGGTAGACAATGGAACACTAGAGTTGACATATGAGATTGCAACACAACAGTTTAATGACAAGTTATAATTATATGGGCATCACGTCCTAACATAGAGACCTTTTGGTTATTAGTCTATCTTATACTCCACCAAGATGCGAACTAAATCATAACACCTCAGTAATTAAGATAACTCAGAGTATAGCAATAGGTATCATGACATGAAGTTAAAATAAGAACATGCTAGATCTAGTCATGGAGGAAGTGGCAATGGTCACACTCACATCTCCGGTAGCATGGTATTTCTTTTTATCCTAGTGAGGCAACAAAGTAAGGTAGAGATATCCAAGTGGATTGCAGAACTTTCTCTCACGTTCACTGCACTAGCCACCCCCGTTACTCCAACTAATGCACACGTTCCCCCTCACACGCTCTCATAAACATGTTTGATCATGACAAGTAAATAAGAACGGGGTACATAATATGCATCTACTTTCATAACTGAAACAAAACCATTGCAATCCCAAACATATATTAACTCATAAAAAGATCCACCACAAAGGTATTACATAGATGACCGTAATCATGTTCAGCAGCTCATATGGTACTAATTAGTGAAGCTCAAGAGAGAGAGATACAAAAGTTACTTCCACAAACCCATAGTCCAGAGGTGGACTACTCCCTCTTCATCATGGAGATGGTGGAAAAGTCGTTGGAGAAGATGGAGACCACGCCGGCAGCGCCCCGCCGGAGTTTTCCCCCTCCAATCTGCAACTCCAGGTCTCTGTTTCGGTGTTTCTGTGTTTCTGTGGCGCTCTCTCCCAGAGAATGCTGGGGGACTATTTTTATAGGCGGTTTTAGGTCAAAACGGAGTCGGTGGAGGAAAGATCGACGGCAACGGAGCTCCGAGGCCCAAAAGGGGGGTCCCACATGGCCAGGTACATGGCCGCGTGGGCCCACTCAACTTGGCCCTCGGGCCTCCGCTTGTTTGCTTCCTTCGCTCCCACGCTTTGTTCCTTCCAAAAACTGATGCTCGTAAATTTCCAGGTCATTTGGACGTCGTTTGGGTCCCTGAAACATTAAAATATAGAAAACAGGGTTTTCTGACTGTGCAGGGTTAATTCCATAAAAATAGGAAACATACCAAATATTCCCAAAATCATTATAAAACAGTGATATAACCCTTATATGATGCAAATATGACAGGAATATAAGTAATATAGTGCATAGTTCATGTATGCATTTTACATGCTTCAGTCGACCCTTCCGCCTCTTCCCGAGAATGGACCAACTCACGAAACAGAGGTGCAAACGGTAGAAACGAAGGGAGGGGATGAATCGCCTCTACCTTCGGCTACCACATCTCCTATGGAAGAGGTTGAAGAGGAAGAGGCAGAGGAAGTACAGACTGAGGAGCCGACCACAACTGATTATGTGAGCGAGGTTCCCACTCGCAAGCGTCGTCGGGTGGCCCGAGGTTTGTCTTCTTCCATGAGCTCACCCGCGAAGGAGTCGGATGTGAAGGATGACGGAGACTCAGGATCCTCTCCTTCTGCCAAAGCTGCTCCTTTGGATGTGAGCCCGTTGAGCTCAGCTCCTCCTCTTCAATCGGGTGAGGAGCTGCTTTTTGGAGGCCCAAATTTTGACAACCTCGACACTGACGAGGAAGAAGAGCACAGGTTTGCTCCTATGCTTTCTGTACTGAGTTGTGTTGTTTTGGTATTCGTGCTTATGTTGTTTGTCTTCTGTCACTCGTAGTGCTGAGACTGTGCATCCTCCGACTCCTCCGTCCGACAAAATTTTGACCCCTGAGCACCCAGACGTCTCTCCTGTTGCTCCGGAGGTCGCTCAATCAGCAGCCACGGCTACTGCTATTGAAACGGCCAAGGCTACGAGTGCTGCAACTCCGGAGGTCGGGACATCGGCCGCAAAGCTTGCGCCTTGGACTGAACATGCAAGTGTTTTTTGTCGAGTCCGCATATGGGACTGGTTATGTATAACTTATGCTAGTTTCGTGTGCTTGCAGCCTTACTACCTCAACCTGGTAGAATCGGGCAAAGCTTTTGTCCAAATGGAGCAGGAAAGGGACAGTCTGCGCACTAACTTGGAGCAACTCACTCGTAATTGTATTTTCATTCTGTACCCGAAGTTCCTTTTGCACTGTCTTTGTTTAGTCGAATGTTTGAGTTACTTCTTGCCATCAAATTCAGACGACAAGGCATCGGCTGAGTCTCGGGTGAAGGAGCTAGAAGAAGCACTCGCCGCCCAGCGCGCCGAGTCGAAGAAAATTTTGGATGCCACCAAGGCCGCAACCGCCGTACGCGATAAAGAGTATGCTGAGCGACTGGCTGGCCTTGCGCAGAATGTGAGAGGTAAGTAACTATCTCTTTTGCCTACCTCTCGTGTACCCGTTGGGTATTATGTACTAATATTTGCTCTTTCTGGTATTTGTTGCAGAGGCGATTGGTGTGCCAGCACCTACTGACATGGTCAGTGACGAGTTATCACTCGACCAGGTTATAGGTGACCTCGGCGCTACATTTATCCAGGCGAAGGACGCTCTTGCCAAGTCTACCAGCACCCTCGGCGCCGTGCACCAGAACGTGCTTCCACTGAAGGAGGTGCCATCGACTGCTGATGGCTTCGCTGACGTGCTTGGATCGGGGACCTCGACCATGGTGAGCTTTTTTGCTCGCGCTCTCACGGTACGCGGCTCGGAGTCCACCCTCAAGCTCATTTTGGGTCATGGAATAAAGGGTGACTTCGAAGCGGCCATGTCTGACTTCTCTCGAAAACCCGGTGGGAAGCCTATGTCTCTGAAGGCCGTTAGCGAGCCAGCCGCTCGACTGGCCAACATCTTCATAGCCACTATGGAGCGCCGAGCGGCAGAAGTTGCCACTCGCGAGAGTAGGGCTAGGTCGGAGTCTGTGTCCGAGAGATAGGTAGCCGAACCCTTACTTATGTTGTGTAATTAAGCTTGATGACAACGCGAGTATGCGTATGCTTTTGCTACACTTGTATGGATTTGCTTCCTTGTTGTGTTTTCGCCTGTAAGGCTATGTGCTGTTACTCGCCTGAGCTTTGCGATGCATCTCCCATATCTGACATGAGATTCTTATGATGTTTGGAACAGCCACGGGTAGCCGCTACTTCGGCTGGTTCGTCGCGACCTCGTGCTTCCACCCGATCTCGAGCTCAAGTGGCGAATGATGCCACAGTAATGCGTTATATGAAAGCTCGAGTCGTGAAACTGGAGCAAGAGTTGAGGAGTGCCCAGAGCGAGCTGGATAGGATGAGGGCGAGGCCTGCTTTACCCACTCAACGAGAGGAGTATGTGCTTGGCGAGATGGAGATCGTGAAAAGACAACTCGAGTGTAAGCATGACTGCCTTGCTCTCAAGAGTTCCTAGCCTGTTCTTTTTGTTGATCCAACATGCGTTGTTGCAGTTTTGTTCCAAACTTCCAGGCGGAGCAAGCTCGTGTCGATGAGCAATTGAACAATGCGACTGACGAACCAACGACGGGCCATCAGCATTTTCGCTTGGATAAGAACCGAGCGCGCATACTCGCAACTCTGAAGGATTGAGTGTGGCGGAGCACTCTGTTGCTCGAGTTATGCAGGTCGGCCTTCAATCGCATCAACCAGGCTCTTTTTCCGACGGGCCGCAACCTCAAGGAATACACGCGTTGCTCGGGCTTTTCCGGAGTGCAGGTCCTGTTCGAGACTTTATCACCTAGAAGCTTGCGGATGGGGCCAACGCAACGATGACGTATATCCGGAGCCAGCGTCCAAATATGCAGCTACATCCACCCGTGCCTGATCGATTTGTCATAGTCGCAACTTGACGGTACAGTCGAGACTGCGAGGATGATGGTCGAGCGTTATCACGCTCAACTTATGGCCCTGTTCAGCCAGTCAAGGACGAACCGGAAGATTAGGGTATTTCTGTATAGGGACAGCCCCCGAGTGTAAATTTTCCACTTGTACGTAGTGTATATTTTGTATGTATGCAGCCCCCGAGTGTATCGATTGGGGTTGATGAAAAACACTTAGAGTATGGAACATAAATTGCACAGCCCCCGAGTGTTCGAGTGAGGCTGAGCAACTTTTCATTTATGTATGATTTTTATGACCCAGCCCCCGAGTATTCGAGTGCGGCTGGGGTATTATGTTTGAAGAAGAAGGAGCGAAAGCTCATGCTTTGAGATAGCGCAGCCCCCGAGTATTCGGGTGAGGCTAAGTTTGTGCGAATAAGTTATGCGAGTAGTAAGCAGGAAGAAATATGAGGAATCATTGATTATATTCCATTTTTGAATGTTAAGCTGCAGGCCGCCTCATTAAAAACCTTCCAGTCCCCGTAGGTACCCTGGTAAGGAAAAGAGCGCGTCTGAAACCTGCAGCCATCCGACATATGTGCCTATTACATTGTGCGACTGAGCAATCTAAGCATAGAAACGGCGCAGCTGCGCAACGTTCCAAGGATTGTGCGAGAGTTCGCCTGTCTTCGCGTGCTTCAGTCTGTATGCTCCACCACCAATGACCTCGGATGATGAAGGGTCCTTCCCATGGAGAAGCGAGTTTGTGCACCTTCTTTTGCTTCAGTCGAAGTACCAGGTCGCCAACCTCGAAGGACCTGGTACGCAGTCGACGGCTGTGGTAGTTGCGGAGGTCTTGCTGATAGACAGCTGTGCGTGCTAGCGCTGTGTCGCGTGCTTCTTCGAGCAAGTCGACTGCATCTTCGAGTGCTTCATCTGCATCTTCTTCGTTGTATGCTTCGACTCTTGGTGCATTGAATCTTACATCTGATGGCAGGATTGCCTCTGCGCCGTAGACCATGAAAAATGGGGTGAACTGTGTTGAAGCGTTAGGAGTTGTGCGTAGGCTCCATAGCACAGATGGGAGTTTTCGACCCAAGCACCCGCGGCTCTTTTGAGTGGCACCAGGAGGCGTTTCTTGATTCCGCTCGTCACGAGTCCATTGGCTTTTTTGACTTGGCCATTGGACTGCGGGTGTGCCACGGATGCATAGTTGAGCGTGATGTCTTGCTCTTTGCAGAAGGATCGGAACTCTTCAGCCGTGAAGTTTGTACCGTTATCAGTGATGATGCTGCTTGGTACACCGAAGCGGTATATGATGGATTTTATGAAATTGACTGCTGTAGTGGCAGTCGAACTTGTGATAGGGACTGCTTCAATCCACTTGGTGAACTTGTCGACCGCCACCAGAAGGTGAGTATGCCCTCCATGGGAGGATTTTTTGAGTGGCCCGACCATATCGAGCCCCCACTGGGCGAAGGGCCAGGCCAATGGTATTGTCTTCAACGCCGATGCGGGTGCGTGCGGCTTTGTGGCGAATTTTTGACAGCCGATGCACCTTTTGACTATGTCCTCCGCGTCTTTGAGTGCTGTGGGCCAGTAGAAGCCTGCGCGAAAGGCTTTGGCTACGAGTGATCGACTGCTGGCGTGATGCCCGCAGGTACCTGCATGAATATCACGAAGGATGGCCTGGCCATCTTCGAATGCTATGCATCGTTGGAACATACCTGATATGCTGCGCTTGTATAGTTCGCCGTTGATGACGTGTATGCTTTAGATCGTCGAGTGACGCGTCTTGACTCTGTTATGTCTTCAGGTACCTCGCCGCGGAGTATGTATGCGAGGAAAGGTTGAGTCCAAGTTGGCTCAATGAGGAGTACCTCGACTGGCGGGTCCTCTGTGCTAGGTGCTTTGCTCTTGGCTGGTGCGGCTGATGTAGGAGATGTTCGTTTTTGCTTGATGGACCTGTGCTCGATGCGCTCGAGGAAGACACCAGGTGGAACTGGTGCTTTGGTCGCGCCAAGTTGGCTAGCTTTCTGCTTCTTCGTTGCTCTCGCGCCCTATGTGCCGCAACTCGCAGCCTTCGAAGCTGCCCTCCATTAGGTTGTACAGGTCACGGTAGGCGATCATGTTTCTGCGATTGCATCGCAGGCCTTCATTGTTTGCTGCACCACAGATTCGAGTCACCATAGATCATCAGTCGAGTGCACCCGAGGGCTTTGGCCATCCGCATGCCATGGATCAGGGCCTCGTACTCAGCTTCGTTATTGGATGGTAACTCGAATCCCATCTGCAGGATATAGCGAAGCTTGTCGCCTTTTGGTGATATGAGGATGACACCTGCGCCTGCGCCTTCGTTCTTCTTTGAGCCGTCGAAGTACATAGTCCATGAGTTGGACACATCTGGTGCTCCTGGCAACTGAGCTTCGATCCACTCGGTATGGAAGTCAGGTAAGACTTGTGCTTTGATGGCCTTCGGGTAATCATACTTGATATCTCGTGGTCCTAGCTCGATGAGCCATTTTGCGACTCGCCCAGTTGCGTTGGGTTTGTGAGGATGTCCCGATCCCTGAGGTGCTGATTACAGTGATCGGGTGCTCTGCGAAGTAGTGCGTCAGCTTCCTTGAGGACATGAACACGGCGTAGGCCAGCTTTTGATAATGCGGGTACCGCTGCTTTGATATGGAGAGGACTTCACTCAAGTAGTAGACTGGGCGTTGTATGCTTTGGGCGTGTCCCTCCTCCCTGCGTTCGACTACCAGTACGGTACTACCACCCTGTTAGTTGCGGAGACATACAGGTATAGTGGCTCTCGTTCCCTTGGTGCGACGAGGATTGGAGGGCTTGTGAGGACTCGCTTGAGGTCCGTGAAGGCTGCTTCGGCTTCTGGCGTCCACTCGAATTTGTCTGCTTTCTTCATCAGCGATAGAACGGGAGTGCTTTTTCGCCCAGTTTGCTGATGAATCGACTGAGTGCTGCCACTCGACCTGCTAATTTTTACGTCATGGAGCTTTGAAGGCCTTTGCATTGTCAAGATGGCCTGTATTTTCTCCGGGTCCGCCTCGATTCCACGAGCCGAGACTAGATACCCCAGGAGCTGCCCGGCTGGCACGCCGAACGTGCACTTCTTCGGGTTGAGCTTGATGTGGAAGCGTTTGAGGTTTGCGAACGTCTCTCGCAAGTCATCGAGTAGTGTGTTTTCCTCCCTTGTTGTGATGATGATGTCGTCTACGTAGACCTGGACGTTTCGCCCAATTTGCTTCTTGAGGCAGTCTTGCATCATGCGCTGGTAGGTTGCGCCTGCGTTCTTGAGCCCGAAAGGCATTGTTGTGTAGCAGTAGACCCCGAGTGGGGTTATGAACGCCGTTTTCTCTTCATCCTCTTCCTTCATCCTTATCTGGTGGTAACCTGAGTAAGCATCCAGGAAGGACAAGCGAGCGCACCCGGCGGTGGAGTCGACGATCTGGTCGATTCGAGGTAGTGGAAAGTGATCCTTTGGACAGCATTTATTGAGTGCTGTGAAATCTACGCACATCCGAAGGATATCTGTGTGCTTCTTCTCTACAAGTACGGGGTTAGCCACCCATTGTGATTTCTTGATTTCTCTGATGAAACCTGCTGCGAGTAGTCTGTCGACTTCGGCTTCGACTGCGGTTCTTTTCGGGCCGGATATGCGGCGCATTGTTTGCTTGACTGGTTTAGCATCTGGAAATAATTGGAGAGAGTGCTCGGCGAATTCCCTGGGAATACCTGGCATGTCGGCTGGACACCACGCAAATATATCCCAGTTCTCACGGAGGAATTCGACGAGCGCGCTTTCCTATGCGATAGGCAGACTCGAAGAGACATTGACTGTCTTGGTCGGTCGGGTGCACCTGATGCGACCTTGTGTCATTGGTGGCATTGAATGCTCTGTCGACTGCCACCTTCTTGTGCTCCGGCATAAGTGTTCGATCGTTGGAGACCGCTAGATCGGCGAGTGTTGCTTCCATGCCGAACATCTCAGAGATTTTGCTAAACTCTCGGTCGCAAGAATCGGACTTTTGGAAGTTTCCTTTGACTGTGATTACTCCTTTTGGTCCAGGCATTTTCAGCTGGAGGTATGCGTAGTGTGGGACCGCCATGAATCGAGCGAACGTCGGGCGTCCAAGTATGGCGTGGTATTGTGACTTCCAGTCGACACTTCGAACTCAATCGACTCTGTCCTGAAGTGGTTTTTGTCCCCGAACGTAACGTCGAGTTGTATGGTGCCTTCTGGGCTTATTGCTTTGCCTGGGACGATACCGTGAAAGGTATTTGAGGATTTTGGCAGGTTTTCGACTGACCTGTTCATTTTGCGGAGCGTATCCGCGAAGATGATGTTTATGCCGCTGCCACCATCCATGAAGACCTTGGACATGGCGTAACCTCCAATTTGGGCGTCGAGTACCAGAGCAGAGTGCCCTGGACGAACGACCGATGGTGGGTGGTCCTCTCTGCTGAAGCTTATTGCAGTTTCGGATCCCTTCAAGAATTCAGTTACGGCAGGAGGTGACATGACCGCCATATTTACTTGTCGAGTGCGAAGTTTTTGCTCCCTGTTGGAAGGGCGACCTTTCTGTATCATGTACATCTGCCCTTGGGGCGGAGGGTACTGAGGTTCGTCCACCCGAGGTACGGGTTGTATGGCACCCGCGATATTTCCGCCTGCGGCAGGCTGTGGTGGTGGAGGTGGTGCCATCAGAACGGCACATTGTTTGGCTGAGGCACAGGTGCAGGTGCGGGCGTGTGTGGCTGTTGCCTTTCTGAGTTGCACGTATTCAGATGCTAGTTGGTCGAATTCTCTGCAGTTTCTCATCGAGTGATTGGAGCGCAATTTTCCGTCTTCCCCCTTGTACAGGTGGAATCTGCAATCAGCATCCATCTTGTCATCGAATGATCGCTCGTTTTGTGCGCCGAGCGCGACTTGCGCCAATCTTTCTTCTTGTAGCTCGCTACGTTGGTCGCGGTCTCGACTGTCCCGGCGATCATCTCGACTGTCGCGATCATCTCGACTGTCCCGTCGATCTTCTGACCGTCGGTCGCTTCTGTCTTGGTCGTTGCGGGGTGTAGAAATCCAGCCGCCATGAATTCGGGTCTGTCGTCGTCGTAGTGACGTTTTGAACGTTTGCGCCTCCGGTCGTCTCTGTACAGTCCCTGCGGTTCGACTGCCGCTATCATGATTGTCACGGGGTAGGACCCGCGTGTGGTGCGCGCCATGTCTTCTCCGTCTGCCCACTCAGTCGCGATCTTTAGGAGGTTAGCCACAGAGGTTGGCTTTTGGCGACCAAGTGCTTCTTTGAAATCTCGCCTGGCGAGGCCCATGATGAAAGCATCCATGGCCATATCTTCTGAAATTACTCCAACTGAGTTGCGTATCTCAGTCCATCGTCGGATGTATGACCTCAACGTTTCGTCTGACCGTTGAATGCAGGCTCTCAGTTCTTCGAACGTTTTTGGTCGCTCGCATAGAGGCTCGAAGTTTTTGATAAAGTCTGCGCGGAAGTGATCCCACAAGTCGTATGTTGATGGAGGTAAAGCTTTGAGCCAGTCGCGGGCTGTGCCTTTGAGCATGAGTCGTATGTATTGTATGGCTGTGGTGTTCGTGCCTCGCTGACACAAGACAGCCAGTCTGTAGTCTTCCAGCCATCCCGAAGGTTCCTGTCGACCCGTGTATTTGGGCTGTTCAGATGTGAGTTTGAACCCTTTGGGCATCCGTGTCTCGCGGACGCGTTGAGTGAAGCACAGAGCTCCGCATGGCTCAGGCTCCTGATCAGAGTACTAGTCGCTACTGTAAGATCTGCGTGATCTGCTCCTGGACCTGCACCGACGTGAGCCGCTCCTTTCCTTCGAGTGGTGACCGCGACCACTTCGATTATGCTTTTCACGACGCGGTTTACAATGGCACGGTCTCGACTCCCTCCTGGACTTTGTGGGATTTGGCGTATGACTTTATCTGCTTTTACTGTCATCTCAGCAGTAATTGTGAGAGCTGTGACTCCATCCGGCATAGTAACTGTGCACGGAATTCTGTAGGCCTACGACTGGCCGCAACATCTGATGATTCTGCGCGATGACAACATAGACCTGCTGGGTAGCACCCGAGGTATGTGTATGTGTTTTCGAGTCCCGTCATGGGCTCGACGTCTTCATCGAGACTCATATCAGAGTCATTATGCCAGTCGAATGGCCCATCTGGTCGGAGCTCGCCGTCGACGTGTTCATCGCCTATGCTCATCTCGATATCAGTGAAGTCGTTATGGATCTCGAAGTCGAGGTTGTTGTTGGTGCAGATCTCGAAGTCGACGTGGTTGTCGATATGAGTTTCGGGCTCATCGAAGTCGCTGAGGGAGATCCCGCAGTCGAATCTATCCTCGAGTGGAAGATTGAGCTCGGGATCGTTTGTGCGGTATGCTGATTCAGCCTCCTCACCTTGGAGTTCTTTCGCAATGAACTCGTTGATCTCTCGAGTTGACATGGTTGTTGCAGACGAGCAGGCTTGGAGTATTGACGATGGTACGGACGCGGTTGATGGAACCACTGTTGGAGGAGGGTTTCCACGTTACCCAGGGATACAAGACGTCTCGCGTGACGCAGGGTCTGAAGCGTCAAGGCCTTACCCAACATCAAGGGTAACCGTCAAGGTCGTCGCATGCGTCGAGGGTACTCCGACGGGGAATCGCCGGTGTTGAGCTCTGCATGGTGAGGTGTGATGACAAAGGCACGTCTATCGCATTGACCGGTGCCCCAGCTGGCCTCTGCCCCCCCCACACCAGGGTACTGCGCCGCAGAGGGCGTGCTACCGCGAGAAACGCCCAACCCGGCGCAAGGGTCATGACATTCGTGTCGACCAACCACGAAGGATAGTTAGTCAGACTATTCAAGAGGAATATTCTTATAAGATGCCATGTAAAGACCAATGTACCCCTCTTCTTATGTTATAGACCGAGGACAAAGTTGTAATCTCACACCCCTTACCTCCATTTCCTATAAATAGAGGAGACCTCCCTCCATTCAAAGGGATCACAAATCTGAAATACTCCCTCCGTTCCAAATTACTTGTCATCCATTTGCTAAAAAGTGGATGTATCTAGTCATGTTAAAAGTATAGATACATCCACTTTTAAGCAAATGGATGACAAGTAATTTGGAACGGAGGGAGTATATGAGAGCATTGTTGAATTCCTTGCCATGCTTGTTGTCTTGTGTCCTCAGAGGGCAGTCTCGCGTCTGGCGTCGACGCGTCACGCGAGTCTCCGCTTCAGGGTTCCCGCGCATCCCTCGTAGGTCCTTACACCTGAGCGAGGGTGCCATAAGTTTACTGCCTAGCCTTTACGCTACGATAGTTGGCACCGTCTGTGGGAACCTAGCAAGAAGCCATGTAACCAGGAGACCGTGGCCCGTCGAGGACCGACATGAGGGACGCCACCCGATGGCAATGCCGCTTCATATCGCTACATCGCAAGGGCTTCAGAGTCAACGGCGCCAAGCGCTTCCCCGACCTCGTCACACGTTGCCAGGGGCGTGGAACACAAGGAAGACCGACAGACTCCATGATGCAGCCACACGTCGTTGTCTCGGTGACGCACACGCGCAGGGCAGCAAAGCAAC
Source organism: Poa pratensis (assembly GCA_947311845.1). Classification (NCBI taxonomy): domain Eukaryota; kingdom Viridiplantae; phylum Streptophyta; class Magnoliopsida; order Poales; family Poaceae; genus Poa; species Poa pratensis. Next base: position 73,046,660 of record CAMZMU010000128.1, on the reverse strand, counting down.
CATGATGCATATGCGTGCCAGCAACGCGTCCATACAAGCGACTTCAGCAACTTCCACGCGCAGACCGCTCGTATGACAGCAAGAGGGATTGACCCCCATCTTGAATGTTCTCTTGCAGGTTCAGGATGAGAGGCTGGCGGCTAGCGATGGGGGGCACGAGCCCCTCAAGAGGAAGGCGAGAACCCAGCCCATACTGCCAAGCAGGGGCTAGCGAAGGGCGGCAAATGCTAAGGTGCTCAGGGGGCTAACCTCGCACATAATATCTTGACCCATGTGCAGGTGTCCGGCACACGAGGGCTCCGATGTCTTGAACGCGCGTCATGACCCTCGCAGCGCGACGCAAGGGCTAAGCGCCACGCGCGTCATCGCCCTCGCGTTGAGCCTTAACGAGCCAGAGGTCTTGAACGCCACGCGCGTCATCGCCCTCGTCGTACGGCGCGAGAGGCTCATAGGTCTTCAGCGCCATGCGTGTCATCGCCCTCGCCGTACGACAGAGAGGCTCATGCGTCTTCAGCGCCACGCGCATCATCGCCCTCGTCGTACGGCGCGAGAGGCTCATAGGTCTTCAAACGCCATGCGTGTCATCGCCCTCGCCGTACGACACGAGAGGCTCATGCGTCTTCAGCGCCACGCGCGTCATCGCCCTCGTCGTACGGCGCGAGAGGCTCATACGTCATAAGCGCCCAGCGCGTAATCACCCTGCCTTGCATCGCAAGGGCTAGGGCGCCTTCAGCGCCACGCACGCCACCGACCTCGCCCTGCGTCACAGGAGCCACAAAAGGTTTTAAGCGCCCAGGGCATCATCGCCCTGCCTCGCGCCGCAAGGGGCTCGAAGGACTTCAGCGCCACACGCGTCATCGCCCTCGTCATACGGCGCGAGAGGCTCATAGGTCTTCAGCGCCATGCGTGTCATCGCCCTGCCTAGAGGCTCATACGTCATAAGCGCCAAGCGCGTAATCACCCTGCCTTGCATCGCAAGGGGCTGGGGCGCCTTCAGCGCCACGCACGCCACCCGACCTCGCCCTGCGTCGCAGGAGCCACAAAGGTCTTAAGCGCCCAGGGCATCATCGTCCTGCCTCGCGCCGCAAGGGGCTCGAAGGACTTCAGCGCCACGCGCGTCATCGCCCTCGTCGTAACGGCGCGAAAGGCTCATAGGTCTTCAGCGCCATGCGTGTCATCGCCCTCGCCGTACGACACGAGAGGCTCATGCGCCTTCAGCGCCATGCGTGTCATCGCCCCTCGCCGTACGACAAGAGGCTCATGCGTCTTCATTGCCACGCACGTCATCGCCCTCGCTGTACGACGCGAGAGGCTCATACATCTTGGACGCCACGCGCGCATCGCCCTCGTCGTACGACGCGAGAGGCTCATACGTCTTCAGCGCCACGCGCGCCACCGACCTCGCCCTGCGTCGCAGGAGCCACAAAGGTCTTAAGCGCCCAGGGCATCATCGCCCTGCCTAGAGGCTCATAGGTCTTCAGCGCCATGCGTGTCATCGCCCTCGCCGTACGACACAAGAGGCTCATGCGTCTTCAGCGCCATGCGCGTCATCGCCCTCGCCGTACGACGCGAGAGGCTCATGCGTCTTCATCGCCACGCACGTCATCGCCCTCGTTGTACGACGCGAGAGGCTCATACATCTTGGACGCCACGCGCGTCATCGCCCTCATCGTACGACGTGAGAGGTTCATACGTCTTCAGCGCCACACGCGCCACCGACCTCGCCCTGCGTCGCAGGAGCCACAAAGGTCTTAAGCGCCCAGGGCATCATCGCCGTGCCTAGAGGCTCATACGTCATAAGCGCCCAGCGCGTAATCACCCTGCCTTGCATCGCAAGGGGCTGGGGCGCCTTCAGCGCCACGCACGCCACCGACCTCGCCCTATGTCGCAGGAGCCACAAAGGTCTTAAGCGCCCAGGGCATCATCGCCCTGCCTCGCGCCGCAAGGGCTCGAAGGACTTCAGCGCCACGCGCGTCATCGCCCTCGCCGTACGACACGAGAGGCTCATGCGTCTTCAGCGCCACGCGCGTCATCGCCCTCGCCATACGACGCGAGAGGCTCATGCGTCTTCAGCGCCACGCGCGTCATTGCCCTGGCTGTACGACGCGAAAGGCTCATACATCTTGGACGCCACGCGCGTCATCGCCCTCGTCGTACGACGTGAGAGGCTCATACGTCTTCAGCGCCACGCGCGCCACCGACCCGCCCTGCGTCGCAGGAGCCCCAAAGGTCTTAAGCGCCCAGGGCATCATCGCCCTGCCTTGAGGCTCATACATCTTGAACGCCACGCGTGTCATCGCCCTCGCCGTACGACGCGAGAGGCTCATGCAACTTCAGCGCCACGCGCGTCACCGACCTCGCCTTGCGTCGCGGGAGCCACAAAGGCTTGAGCGCCCCGCGCGTCATCAACCTCGCCACGTGCCGCAATAGACCTGGAGGTCTTGAACGCCACGTGTGTCATCGCCCTCGCTGTACGACACGAGAGGCTCATGCGTCTTCAGCGCCACGCGCGTCATCGCCCTCGTTGTACGACGCGAGAGGCTCATACATCTTGAATGCCACGCGCATCACCAACCTGGGCGCCCGCCGCAAGGGACTCGAATGACTTCAGCGTCACGCGGGTCATCGCCCTCGCAATGTCGCAAGGGGCTCGGAGGTCTCGAACGCCACGTGCGTCAACGCCCTCGCCCTGCGCTGCGAGAGGCATGGAGGTCTTCGGCGCCACGCGCCTCTTCGCCCACGCCCTGCGACACGAGAGGCTCATACGCCTTCAGCGCCACGTGGCTCACCAACCTCGTCGCGCGCCGCAAGGGACCCGGGGGTCTTGGACGCCACGCGCATTTTCGCCCTCGCCGTGCCGCAAGTGATCGAAGGACTTCAGCGCCATGCGCGTCATCGTCCTAAGACGTGAGAGCTTATACATCTTCAGCGCCACGCGAGCCGCGAGCCGCAAGGGGCCAGGGCGCCTTCAGCGCACGTGCCTCACCCGCCTCCTTGCAGCACAAGGGGCTCGGACGCCTTCAACGCATTACCCTGCTTCGCGATACAAGGGGCTCAGACACCATTTGTGCATCGCCCTCCTCGCCCCAGAACGCAAGGGGCTCGGAGACGATTGTGCCTTGTATCTGGCAAAGGGGATGTCCCTCGATGAAGGTGAAGTAAACATCCTCATGTATGGCACGGGTAGTGCAAAAATATCGGTAAACCTCCTCGTGTGTGATGGAAGCAACACCTCCCCCCACACGGGTCGAGTGTGAAATATCGGTAAACCTCCCCGTGCACCGAACAGGTCGAGTGCGAAATATTGGTAAACCTCCCCCTGCGCCGCACGGGTCGAGTGCGAAATATCGTAAACCTCCCCCTGCGCCGCACGGGTCGAGTGCGAAATATCGGTAAACCTCCCCGTGCACCGCATGGGTCGAGTGCGAAATATCGGTAAACCTTCCCCTGCGCCGCACGGGTCGAGTGCGAAATATCGGTAAACCTCCCCCTGCGCCGCACGGTCGAGTGCGAAATATCGGTAAACCTCCCCGTGCACCGCACGGGTCGAGTGCGAAATATCGGTAAACCTCCCCCTGCGCCGCACGGGTCGAGTGCGAAATATCGGTAAACCTCCCCGTGCGTCGCACGGGTCGAGTGCAAAATATCGGTAAACCTCCCCCTGCGCCGCACGGGTCGAGTGCGAAATATCGGTAAACCTCCCCGTGCACCGCACGGGTCGAGTGTGAAGTCGAGTGCGAAATATCGGTAAACCTCCCCCTGCGCCGCATGGGTCGAGTGCGAAATATCGGTAAACCTCCCCGTGCACCGCACGGGTCGAGTGCGAAATATCGGTAAACCTCCCCCTGCGCCGCACGAGTCAAGTGCGAAATATCGGTAAACCTCCCCGTGCGCCGCACGGGTCGAGTGCGAAATATCGGTAAACCACCTCGTGTATGGCACGGGGTGAGTGCAAAAATACCGGTAAATCTCCTTGTGCAAGCACAAGTCGAGTGCGAAGGACCCAACAAACCTCCTCGTGTATGGCACGGGTTGAGTGCAAAAATACCGGTAAATCTCCTTGTGCAAGCACAAGTCGAGTGCGAAGGATTAATCTGATGAAATCAAATTGTCAGCTAAGCGTGGTAGCTTGCAACGCTCGACGCTAGAATCAGGCGCTAATGAAAAATGCTTAAGCGATCACATGTCCAACGCGGAATGACTAGCGCCTCCCCTTGGCCCATGTAACAAACTCGTTGCATGCAGCAGTTGTAGCGCCCATCGCTTCCTGATTTCTCTCGGCAAGCCAACGTCCGGCGCTTCCTATATTTTCTCTCCACGAGGCAACAAACAAGAAGGCCTAGTTTGGTAGCAAAGTATTTAGAAAACGAAGTATTAGGAAACTGCATTATTCTCTCACCTGGGCACACGATACCACAGTATTGACATACCATAGTATTTTAAAGTATTTGAGAATACTATGACCTGTTTGGCAGCTAAACTTCGCCGTCGTCAGGAAGTGGCTCGGGAACTCCCGGTTGGGCTATGCTGGCAACATGGCCGGCGGCCCGGCCGGTGGCAGAGGTCACATGCTCAACTCGCCGGCAGCGGCCAGCACGCTTATCTCTCGCTGCGATCACGGCTTCGTCCTCAGCTTCTTCCATGTACAAGCCCCTGGATATAGATTGGATGGACCAGTGCAATCCTGCAATGGCAGAGGGGCAGGCACGGCAATAGCTAGCTACTTGATCTGGACGACGTTGACTAGTGCGGCGCACGTCTCATTACTCTTGGACTCTGGGGCTTGTACACTGCGCCGTCGGCAAGTGAGATCGAGCGCCCACTCTTCGCGCGGCAACGAGTACGCGGCGAGCGGAGCGTCGCCTTAGCTTGTAGGGCAGGTCGTCCACGGCGTGGGCGCTGGCGGACGCGGCATCGCGCACCCCCTCGAGGAGGATCTCTAGAGTTGTAGAGCAGATAGGATGCCGGCCACGGCTTGGAAAAGCGAGCGACGCGTGATGCGTTGTTTCTGTCGTTTCTCAGTTTTAGAAAAAAGAGGGTCGGACCTCTTTTTTCAATACTTCAAGAAAACCACAGTTTGGAAGATACTACGGTTTTGAAAACTGCAAAACTTGTAAGAGCCAAACACTGCAAAGTTTTCGATACTGTAGTATTCCTAAAAACTGCAGTATTCTCGGAATACTTCAGAAAAACTGAGTTACCAAACGGGGCCGAAGCATCCGGCGAAACTTTTGCGCCCGGTGCCCAGGATCGGAGGTCACAACTGCCGTCCGACCGGGATTGTAATCCTAGCGTCCAGGGCATCTCCATATTACGACCCAGCGACGACACGAGGTCGATAGACACGCCCAGCAGCGGCCTACCACCTCACACGCACAAGTACATGAGTAAAGAGGGGGCGTCGGTATTCAACCTCGATGCGTGCCCGAAGCGACGGAAGCCAGCAGAGTGGTCGCCCCTGCTTCGTTGGATGGGGCGTGAGAGAGGCAACGGTCGAGCCGGGTAATCTCGCGGAAGTCACGGCCGAGCTGGGTCTCGTGGCGAGGGCGGCCAGAGATGCGCTCGACGATGGAGCAGGGTCGTGAAAGTTGTGAATCCCTAATCTTTGTTGTTGTATTGCCATGATCCTCATGGGTATATATAGTGATACAAGGAGAGAGTAAATTTGGAGTACAAGAAAGTCTAATACTAGTCTATCTCTAACTCCTATGAATACACGTATTCTAACACTCCCCCTCAGTCGTAGCGGGAGTGAAACAGACGATTGCGACTGGATTTGAAGTCTTGCGCTTCCGCCGTCTTCTCCCCTCCGTCATCATCGACTGCGTCTCTGATGGTCTCTCCTCTCTTCCCTACCGCAGTCACAGCGGGAGTGTCGTGGACACAAGTGATGACGCGAACGCTGTTGACTGGAGTTGTTGCCGATGAGTTCTGTAGACGTTGCCCTTGATGTCGATGTCGAGGTAGCCGATCGTGATGTAGCCGTGGTTGAGGTGTTGTGGTCGATGTAGTACTCGTAGTGGTCGTTGTAGCCGCAATGCCGGAGGCGCAAAAAATTGCGCGGTGTATATGACGGGGCTGCAGTTGTGGTTTTTCATGACGTTTTGCACCTTGAGAGGTACCGTCGGGGCCGACGTTTCGCACCTTAAGAGGTACCGTCGGGGGCGTCTTGCAGATGTCAGAGGACGCGGTCATAAGTGAGTCTACCAGTTTTGCCAGGACTGGAGGATCCCACCGAGCACACAACGGTTTTGCAAGAACCGTGCGCGCGGTTGTGTCGTAGGGGCTTTCACAATTGTGATGCCGGGTTTTTATGTGCAGTCTTAGCCGTCGGACGCGGTCGATGCTGTCGTCGGTGTCGCCTTGCAGTAGTACTGTCAGAGGGCGTGTGTCCATCTTGTGGACGAGGTTGTAGCGGCTGCGGCGGTGTGTTGACGAGTTTTGTCGATGAAGATCACGTTGATGTAGACCTTGGCGATGATTTGTCGGCGATGTAGCAGCAGGCGTGTTGTCGTCCGTCGCTTTGAAGCGTCCCTCGCCGCGACGGTGGTGTAGATGCCTTGCTGTCGGGAAGTCGATGACGAACATGCATCTGTCTCCACACCGGCCTGGCGTGTGGATGGTGCATATCGAAGTCACTTCTCGTGGAGATCTTTGAATTTGACGTAGTCGTACAGCTTGAGGCTTGTTGTTCGGCTTGGTGTAGTCCGGTTTGATGAAGTCACGGGGCGAGTCGATCTTGCGGCCAAGAGAAGAGAAAGCAGATGATAGCTGGGCACGTGTGCATCTTAACGTGACGAATCTCATGTACCTGCACGTACCCTTTTCTCTCTACGATGCACGTCTCCTCATTGTGCATGCTAATGTGCCATCGGGCCATCGCTGGAGGCTCCTGTTTTCGCGTCAGCGTGCGCTAGTGCCGATCGATGACGCCGTGCTCGCGGCAGCGTGGTGATGTTGCTGGCTGGCTGCGCGTGTGTCGCTGCGTCGGCCTCGATCCGCACGGGCGCACGGCGTTGGCTCCGGATGTGTCGACGATGACCTGATGCACGGGGCCGCCGTAGATGATGCAGATCGCGCCGTGACGTCTTCTTCCCCGATAGTTTCAGCTGATTTCTCACCGGATTTGTGGATCGTGAGATCTAGGGATTTATTGGCTAAACTGGATCTAATCTAATCTAAGGAATTGAGAATTTCGAAAATCTAGTCTAATCTATGAACTGAAAATTGAATCTAAGAACCGATTCGATTGATCGAAACCGGGTGCCGCGCCCTCGAGGAGAAGAGATTGATCTCCCCGGGGGCGGCGCGATGCGGAAGTGTTTAGAACCCTACGATCGGCGTCGTGAGACTAACCGCTCTGATACCATGTAGAAAGTTGTGAATCCCTAATCTTTGTTGTTGTATTGCCATGACCCTCATGGGGTATATATAGTGGTACAAGGAGAGAGGTAAATTTGGAGTACAAGAAAGTCTAATACTAGTCTATCTCTAACTCCTATGAATACACGTATTCTAACAGTGGACGGCCGCCGGCGACCTGCAGGTCGGGGACGGCGGCAGAGTGCTCCCAGCCCGCCTCGGTGGCATGTAGCGTGCAGAGGACCGCGACGACGTGCCAAAGCACCGCCTCGGTGACCAACGCGACGAGGACGGCGTCGAGGATACGGTCGGCAGCACCCCGGCGGCTGCCTCGTGGCGAACACGTGCGGGGGCGCGCTGGACGAAGACGGAGACGCGCTCGGCAGCTCCCCGGCGGCTGCCTCGTGGCGTGCACGCGCGGGGGCGCGCTGGACGAGGACGGAGACGCGCTCGACAGCTCCCCGGCGGCTGCCTCGTGGCGAGCACGCGCGGGGCGCGCTGGACGAGGACGGCGACGCGCTCGGCAGCTCCCCGGCGGCTGCCGCGTGGCGTGCACGCGCAGGGGGGCGCTGGACGAGGACGGAGACGTGCTCGGCAGCTCCCCGGCGGCTGCCTCGTGGCGAGCACGCGCGGGGGCGCGCTGGACGAGGACGGCGACGCGCTCGGCAGCTCCCCGGCGGCTGCCTCGTGGCGTGCACGCGCGGGGGGGGGGGGGGGGGGCGCTGGACGAGGACGGAGACGTGCTCGGCAGCTCCCCGGCGGCTGCCTCGTGACGAGCACGCGCGGGGGCGCGCTGGACGACGACGGCGACGCGCTCGGCAGCTCCCGGCGGCTGCCTCGTGGCGTGCACGCGCGGGGGCGCGCTGGACGAGGACGGCGACGTGGCCGGCGGATCCCCGGAGGACGCGCGAGGGCGGCAGGAACGCGCCGAGGACAGAGGGCTTCCGCGGCCGACGCGCTCGAGGACGTGGAGCTCGATGGCGTCAGAGGCGGGCCGTACGGCACAGAGGACAATGAGCTCATCGACGGCAACGCGGCCCAGTTCCTCCTCCGCAGACGGCGCTGCTGAACCTCAGGTGCCGACCCGGCAACGTGGCTCCAGCGGCAGCTCGCGGACGCGGTGCCCTCCGGCGACGACCTGCACAAAGAAAAAGCAAGAAGAGAGGAAAGAGAAACGGGATCGGGAAAGGAAAGGAAAGGAAAAAAGAGGAAACGAATGGAGAGGAGGTTGCGTGAGGAAATAGGGAAGGAAATAGGAAAGAAAAAGGGGAGGAGAGAGAAAACAAGGTGATGTATGCCATGTCATCAATCAGTGTCTCTCTTAGCCCAACCAACCAATCAGAGGCCGGCATGTGGATTGCGTGTTTCTTGTCTGTACTTCCGGTTAGCGCAACAACCCTCTCAGGATTAATGCGCCGGCCCGGACGGGCGCTAAGCTACCGCCCGAACCTGCGAGGGGCTACTGTTGGAGGAGGGTTTCCACGATACCCAGGGATACAAGACGTCTCGCGTGACGCAGGGGTCTGACGCGTCAAGGCCTTACCCAACATCAAGGGTACCGTCAAGGTCGTCGCATGCGTCGAGGGTACTCCGACGGGGGAATCGCCGGTGTTGAGCTCTGCATGGTGAGGTGTGATGACAAAGGCACGTCTATCGCATTGACGTCGGTGCCCCCAGTAGGCCTCTGCCCCCCAGCGCCAGGGTACGTGCGCCGCAGAGGGCGTGCTACCGCGAGAAACGCCCAACCCGGCGCAAGGGTCGTCACATTCGTGTCGACCAACCACGAAGGATAGTTATTCAGACTATTCAAGAGGAATATTCTTATAAGATGCCATGTAAAGACCAATGTACCCCTCTTCTTATGTTATAGCCCGAGGGACAAAGTTGTAATCTCACACCCCTTACCTCCATTTCCTATAAATAGAGGAGACCTCCCTCCATTCAAAGGGATCACAAATCTGAAATATATGAGAGCATTGTTGAATTCCTTGCCATGCTTGTTGGTCTTGTGTCCTCAGAGGGCAGTCTCGCGTCGGGCGTCGACGCGTCACGCGAGTCTCCGCTTCAGGGTTACCGCGCATCCCTCGTAGGTCCTTACACCTGAGCGAGGGTGCCATAAGTTTACTGCCTAGCCTTTACGCTACGACACCCACAGTAGAAGGAGCCGCAATCGATGGAGCCTCGGGTGCGGAAGTCGCGGGTTGGCGTGGATCTGTCAAGTCCTGCATACCAAGCTTGTTTACGATAAAATTGAACGAACCAACGGTTAAATCCAAACCTGACTCGAGATCAGCAAACGCCTCCTGGAATTCTAGCGAGTGTGGCTCGAAATTCATCAGAAGATCTGATGTGCTTTTTGCAGGTGAAGTTGGCGCGCTGCCGTTTGTCGAGTGAGTCAGCGAGTTGCCGTGTGCCGCCCGAGTCGGCGAGTTCTGGTTTGTCGATGCAGCCGGCGAGGTGCCGTCTGTAGATGCGATCGGCGAGTCGCCGTTTTCCGATGGAACCAAAGCAACCGTGAGTCCAGCACTATTCTTTCCCACAGACGACGCCAATTGACGAGGGGTTAACTCATCAAATCCCATGGTTAAGGACCTAGGGTTGAGATTACGAGGGAGAGAACGTGGTAGAGCTGGTAGTTTCGTCGGCTCACAAGCAAAAGCAGGGATTTTACCCAGGTTCAGGCCTCCGAAGAGTAACACCCTACTTCCTGCTTGTCTGGTATTGATCGTGTGAGATTATGCGGGCTACAATGGGGTCCTGGCGAGATGTCGATCTCGCTAGGGTTTTGTGGCTAGAGTATTGCGTGTCCTGGATCGGCGGCCCTCCCAACCTTTATATAATAGGCTGGGTCTCGAGAGTTCGCAACTGACTCAGATTACATGTAAGGAAAGCCTAAACCGACTATGCCTATGTCTAATCTTGGAGGGTACTCCATCTTATTGGGCCTCTCGTCATGGGCTTCATGTAGACTCTTGATAGTTGGGCCTTAGTCGACACGTGCACCAGGTACCCTTATGGTAGGGTACCCGGGATGTATATCCTTGTCAAATCAGTTCGGTGCTAACAAGTCTACCAATATTCTTGCTATCTTTCTTTCTTATACCTAAGGGGGTAAGGAAAATATTAGACTTCTATAGATCACGATTTTTTTGGCAAAGCGATAGCTAGAAAAAAAAATAGATTGACTAAATGGAACATTGTGTGTAGACCTAAAGATTAGGGGGTCTTGGTATTGAGGTGCTAGACATCAAGAACAAATGCCTACTTAGTAAATGGTTGTTTAAGTTGATGAATGAGGAAGGTGTGTGGCAGGAGATTCCAGTTAATAAGTACATATGGAATAATACGTTATCTCACGTACAAGCAAAACCTACTGATTCACCGTTTTGGAAGGGGTTAATGGAGGTGAAACAAGAATTCTTTGCTCGTGGTACTTTTTTTGTGCGAAATGGCAGAACACAATTTTTTTGGAGGATGCATGGTTAGGGGATACTTCACTATCGAGTGAATACCCATCTTTTTATGCTATAGCGAAAACAAAAAGGCTAAGGTAGCTGATGTGCTAACTACAGTACCTTTAAACCTTTCATTTCGTAGAAATATTTTAGGTGCTAGGAGAACGGCATGGTTACATCTTGTTGAGAGGTTAATGCGAGTAGATCTCAGCAATAAAAGCGATACATTCAAATGGAATTTGACTTCCAATGGAGCCTTTTCTGTTAAGACTATGTATGCTGATATGTTGAATGGCCACACTAGATTTTTTCAAAAATATTTGTGGAGGCTGAAAATTCCGCTAAAGATCAAGATTTTCTTATGGTTCATGCAACGAAAAGAGTTGTTAACAAAGGATAATCTAGAAAAAAAAAACTAGAATGGATGTACAAAGTGCATTTTTTGTCATGAGCATGAATCTGTACACCATTTGTTTATTTCTTGTTTGTTTGCAAAGAATATTTGGCGGTTATTCCACTTCCCTTTTAATATATACACTCCAACTACTATTGCTAATTTGTTTGGTAGCTGGCTGAATGGTGTAGATAAAGTAACAAAAAGTCGGATTCGAATAGGCGTTGCGGCGTTCCTATGGGTAATACGGAATTGCCGGAATGATATCATCTTTAACAAAACAAAATTTGTTCATTATTTGTAGGTGGTCAACAAGGCGGTCTACTGGATCAACACGTGGTCCGTACTACTCTCTGTCGACCAACGTGGACTTATGGATTCCTGCTGTACCCGCATGGTGGCGGTCGTACGGGCTATCTTGTGTCGAGTTGGGTGGCTACACACTAGAAGATCAGATATTTAGCCTTTTTTTTTCAAGTGGTTGATCTTTTGTAGTCACTTTGAGTGATCCTTGAGATGTACACTTTGAATAACTGCTATTGTTACTTTAATAATTGTGGTGGATGTGTGCATCAGTTTGATGCGGAGGCCGGGGATCCGCACCCTGATTTCAAAAAAAAAGCTCTAGTGGTTTGTGTTGTATAGTGTGGTATTTGCTCGGTGTCGGGCTTGTAAGCAACTGTCATTTTCTTTCAATGCATTGAAACGCAAAGCTTTTTACGTTTTCGTGGAAAAAACTCTAATTTCCTACACCAACCCCACTGGTCAAGACATAAATTACTATGACATTGTTTACTGAAGTTGCATGCATGACATTCTCAACCCTAGTGAATTATTTAGGAGTTAATCCCTTTAAGTGAATAGATCTACATTTCATTGGTAAGTGAAATGTAAATCTTACTTCATTTTGTGTTATAACTCTATGTTCTAAAAAAGTTGATGTTGCTCCCCTTCCAGTTCACGAAATGAAGAAATTAATAGAAGAGGACCTACTAGACACTTGAGCTTATCATAGAAGTAATTACTCTGTCGGGTTTCGAAATGATAATCCTTGATATTACACAAAGCCATATCTGAAGTTATTAAAGCTTGTCCTAGTAAATGTCAGGCTTACAGATTTTAAATGGAATCTTATGCTCAGTGGATATAGCCACCTAAAGATTAAGGAAAAGCAGCACTATTAATAAATAAAGAATGAAAGATATGCAATGGCCAATGCTTGTGGTGCCTTTGGCATCATGAACATGTTAGAAATCTTCCATTGGAGCTCTGTCCCCTAAGTTTATTTTCTTGTATAGTTTTAATAAGCTTTATGGATGTCACATTCCTTTTTTGGAAAATGTAACATGTTCAAGCAAGAGCTTTAAATACCCTGATGTATCAAAGTGATGTTCAGATGCATTAAGCGCACTATCTTCTTGGTTGTTTGTTTATTCGCAAACATATCTTAATTATTCTCTCTAGAGACCTCCTGTCTAGCATAACGGATTTTACTGATTTCATTGGACATCTCAGCATTTGATGAATTGCTGAGATCATTTTTCTTTAAATAACGAGCTCCCCTCATCGATTTTCATTAATGATCGAAACGACCAACGTTTCTACAAACTTTTGAACCGAAAATCAAACAAAAAAATAAAAGCATGTCTAGCTAGTGAAAACTACTTGGCAATTGCACACAAGAAATGCCCATCCGGAATAACAAAGTATCAGACAAGCAGCATAGCAGAGAGTTTTGGAACATCAAACATCTCAAAGTAATCCTTCAGCAACTCTGGTTCGTCATTCTTGCTACCACAGGCGCCTATCCATGGTGTCTTGAGTACGCCTACATCATCATGTGCTTGATCCGCAAATATCCTGCCTCAAAGTTTCCTTGTCATGGACTCATGGTTTCTCTGCAACATTGTCAGTCATTAGAGCATCTCCACCGGGCCTCCAAATCGGTGTCCGGCACCCCCAATTGAGGCCCAATTGGGGGTGCCGGACCTGTGTCCGGTCAATTGGGGGGTGCAGCCCACAGCGGTGCACCCCAAAGACAATTTTTTTATTGAATTCAAACGAATTTAAAGGCATTTCAAATTTCATTCATATTCAGTGCAAATTACAAAATATTTGAACGAAATTTGAAAAAAAAACTAAACCCTAACCACCGCCTAGCCTACTCCTCTCTGTCCCACCACGAGTCGTCGTCGCTGTCGTCGAGCACCACGGTGGCGGAGGAGGCAGCACGGCTGGGCAAGGCGCCGTCGTGGCGCGCGCGCGGCTGGAAGAGGCGCCGTCGTGGCCCGGCGCGCGGCTGGAGGAGGAGGCTGCCATCTGGGCCGAGCTCGTAAGGGTCGCCATGAGGCCTGGCGAGTCCCGCTCGATGTCTACCACCGAGTCAGAGAGCGCCGCCAGTAGGCCCGGGATGTCGCCGTCGTGCTCGTTCCGCAGCTCAGACGGCACGTCGTAGCCCGCCGAGATGACCTCCACCGGCACTGCCTCCGCCCTGGGACGACGGAGGAAGAGGCGCCCGCGCGGCGTGGTGGCGAACGCGCTGGCGAACACTGGCGCTGGCGTCGTTCGCGGATGGTGATGCCGCTTCCACCATGCTGCGGTGAGCGGCGCTCCTGCTTCACCACGGGGCGCGGTGGAGGGAAGCGCGGCGCCGGTGGAAGGAGGCGCAGCGGGATGGCGCTGCCCATAGCGGCGTGCCGGTAGGCGGCCTCGATATATGGCGGAGGCAACCGTGTAGCCGGTTGCCTCCCACCAGTCGTGCTGCCCCTGGTGTAAGTGCATGTGTTGCCCCATGCGTGGTTTTGGTAATTAATGACAACTAGCTGGGTGGCCCGCGCAATTGCGCGGCTAGCACTCAAATTATTGTTTCTTGATATCTAAATTATTATCTTTCTTCGCAATGCCATTTTTAAAATTTTTACAATAAGTACAAAGTGTGAATATATTTCAATTATATAGTATCAGGTTAAAATCAGAAGGGGTTAATTTTTTGGTCCACCTTTTTTTCCTGTTTTTCATGCTCTCCATCTTTGTCCTTGCATGGATGGAGAGATCATTACCTCGAATCCATCCTTGCATCATGAATGCATCAATTAGGTCGTGGACCTAATGCAATGGGTCTTCTGTTGTGGCATGCCAATCTATTTGTTGGGAAGATATGTATAAAATTCAATCAGCTTTTACCAAAATTTTGTCTGGCGACCATTATTTTTTCCAATATATATTACAGATGATATATAAATAGTATGTAGCACAGTAGCAGTGACCTAAAACTGAATAAGATTTGTAGAAAATCAAGGCCTGATTTTTGTTGGCACATGAAAAACAATACATGCATTTTTATTTCCGTTTAGATGTCGACATGGAATATGTGCAACAGAGGATGGAAAAACTCGTACCCTCGCACTCCACAATACGATCATCCCAGAATAGGAAAAAGCAATATTTACAAATTCAACGCCCAACTTTGTCTACTCCACAACAATCATCTGCGGTTGAATCCCATAGATGTGGGTTTGCCCAGAATTTCTTTTTCTTGGTCCAGTATAGGTTCCTCTTCCACCCTAGGAATGATGCATGTTTCTGTATACTTGATCGCACAGATGCATGATGGATGTCCCATCTATGGCGTTACACTGCTAGCATATTTTTCACAAACGCGTGCACGTAGGCAAGCAGCTAGCTGGTACGATAAATATGCTTATAATCATACGTACCTTGTTGGAGTTATCTATGATGGTGCCTTGGTGCATCATCTTTCTCCTCCTTATGGCACCCAAATCCAGCACCACATGTTTTAATTGTTCCGACTCGTAGGCGTCAATGAAGTACAGGAGCAAATCCAGCTTACAGAGTCACAACGGCCTCAGTGTCTCGTTGCGGCGGTGTTGCTAGACAGTAGGCACCGCGGTGGCCGCCATGCATGATGTGGTGAACACCCAGAATTTCGTGGGTTGCTCCAGGAACTTGTAATATTCATTTTATTCACCAAAAGAATCTTAGAATAAATGAAGGATTTTTGGTATTTCGAAACATTACTGTTATACTTCATCAAACAACTATTTCCAGGATCTAAATTCTAACAAATAAATTTGTACTATACATTTTGCGCTCGAAGTTAAGGAGCTTACTTTCTCCTTCCAAAATAGATTCAGTCCGATAACATGGTGATTTGAAATAATGGTTATTTTTCACTCATCTTTCTTGGGATCTAGGTACTAAATTTTCTTCTGTGCCTTTCATCTTTAATGAAGCAAATAACATGTTGTATAAACCATACTCTTGAGCACTTAAAATAAATACATTGCTTCTTTGCTGCTAAATTATTTTAGAATTTTTCATAATTTCTAAATACATTTTCTTATTTGACCTGATGATATCAAGGGACCTGAAGCTCTATGTTAATTTTCATTACAGCTCTTATCAGTGGTGGCCCTATGTATTTCTCACATTTTTTCAACTGATTAGCATCAAATTGCTCATTACATCTCTTTATCAATTATCTTCTAGCGAACAATCCCTGAAGTAGTACCGCAGCAGCCAAGGAAAAGACCCTTGAAGGATGAGGTGATCATTGTACAACTGAATCGACAGTAGTGTAATTTTTTCCAAAATAAGTGTGCGTGCTGCATCAAAAAGCCTGAAGGCCAATACTTTTGAATTGTTAGTTTTATGTCTAATCGAGCGAGTGAGAAAAAAAGCATCCGATCTATGCTTCATTATCCCTTTTGTTGGCTCTATTGAGAACCTTCTTGTAATTAATATTTGTTTTGTTGAAATAGATAAATATAGATCATGAACAAATACATGGTGAGGAAAGCAGTATATATAGAAATACTATAGCTCACTGGATAGATAAGAGATAGGCAAATTATCTGAGTTTGGTGAAACTTTCTTTTGATAAAATCGGATCTAACCTTAAGTATGCAGAAGGAACTCATCAAACACTCAATCCAGCACTTCTATCTGTCAGCTCTCACACCATAAATCTCGATTTGTGTGACTCCTGGGCGCCGACGGACTTCCGGCGGGAGATGGGTCTTGCACGGACCATATGTAGTATGTTTTGATCCGCCTTCTATCCATCAGCGCCTCACACCATCAATGTGCATGCGTGCGATTCCCGGCAGCCGGCAGATCGAGACTTCTTTGGCCCGTTTCATCTATGTATCAGCTCCGCTCGGCAACGTCGAGCTGCTATCTTGCCTTCTTGCCCCGTTTCATCTATGTATCAGCAAATCAATATTGCCGGAAGATTTCCATGGCGTCGCATCAGCGCCTCACACCATCAATGTGCATGCGTGCGATTCCCGGCCGCCGGCAGATCGAGACTTCTTTGGCCCGTTTCATCTGTGTATCAGCTCCGCTCGGCAACGTCAAGCTGCTATCTTGCCTTCTTTCCCCGTTTCATCTATGTATCAGCAAATCAATATTGCCGGAAGATTTCCATGGCGTCGCTCATCAGAACCACTATTAGCTGCACTCATAGGCGACGCTGCACTCATAGGCGACCATGGCGACTAAACTTTCATGCACGCGGTATATTTAACCGTAATCCTGCACCACAATAATTTAATCGGAATCAATTCCATGCATTAGCCGGGTTGTCAGTTCAAACAAAACACGTCCGTGATCTAAAATAATCTAGCCCAGCTGCTGCAAACTGCGGTCACATGGTCGATTACCAATTTCATCCTCTACTCTGTCGTGGGCGTCCCAGTTGCCAATTCGCCACACGGACTCGTCGAAGAGCTTGAGGTAGATTCAGGCACCTTATGTGTTCGTCAGCATCCTTGGCGCGGGCTCGTCATCGATCCTTCCCTAAAGCTAGCTTCAGCAGATCGAGATCCCCGTTGTCGTTTCGAGCTGATCGATTTGAGGCGAGCGAGATCGACGCCGTCACTTCGAGCATATCGATCGGAGGTTTTATGCTGGGCCGGGGAAGCTACTACTTGTCCGTCACGGCATATATGGGCAGAAGAGAACGTGTACTCTCGTATTTTGGGTAGAGATAAGAGTCCATATCTCATACAAATTAAAAAAAAAAGTGTGCAAAAAAAATGTCTCGTACAGATATGACGCAGCGATCCATGTAACGTGTACGTAGGTATTATGGAACGTGACTCTTAGTAATTCAATCTGACCTGAACTCCTACACGTGACTTTTTTGCGGGCCACACAATCTCTTATATGGCAAACGTCACATCATGCAAAAAAAATCACTTTAAATCTAGGCTGTCCTTTTACCGTTGCTTAAATCTGGCTAATCCTAACCATTGGTTAACCTGTGTTTTAATTATATAATAGATCCTTATGGACTAATGTTTGCATTGAGATATACTTATACATCTTGTCCATAGGAAAAGATTGGAATTCATATGTTAGATCCTAAAAGATTACATGATGACCAAGGTTCTATCCAAGGGTTTATATGAAGAATGGTCATGTGAAGAGTTGAGTTTATTGCAAGCATGACTTGGAAAAGAAGATTGGGTGAACATTCATGTTATCTCCAAGCCATCATATATATCAAGACAAGAAGATGAAGTTCAAGTGGATTCATGAAGACTGAGATTAGCAAGGCTTTCCCATCATGGTGTATGGGGGAGTATTTGGAGAAGTCTTCATCAAGCATGTACTAGCAAAACAATCAAGAAAGGTGTTCCAACTTGAGAAAGTCAAGATTGTCATCATCTATCTCAAATGGAATGCAAAAGGCAAAGTATGATCTTGATAGGGTTTCTATTTTACCGGTCTCATGATGTTAGTGGGAGACCGGGTTATAGGATAGACGGCGTACTATCAAGAGGGGCTCTCAAGTGAGTAACTTGATCGCATCTTTGTGGAGAGCTCAAACCTTTGTATACTTGGCATATCATCTTTCTTGGTTCTTATTTGGCTTTTATCCATGTGAGAATTTAGAGCTTGTGTTCATCTCTATACCAAGCTCTAGTTCATCAAAAACGGATTTCATTTGAATATATTGTGATGTTTTTTATGTTGGAGGTTTTACCGGTTCGTCTTTTGTAGAGAGGCCAAACTCTCCTCTGTTATTCTCCTCCTCACATGATGGACTATGATGTGTATATGCATGATCTTATAGAGCTTGTGATTATCTTCGAAACAAGTCCAAGATCATAGAAAACGGAGTCCGGATGAAAAACTTGTTGAGTTTTTGGGTTGGAAATATTATCGGTTTATCAGTGTGGAAAGTTTCACACCTTACCATGTGTGTCAACTTAACTCTATTTATGATTCTTAATAATTCCACTTTTGTAGGTGAAGCTCTTGTCGTTACCTTTCCAACAAAATTGGTTTCACCTGATTTAGAGTTTGAACGAGAAAGTTATTGCATTTTAGGTTTTCTGAGTGGCTGCAGGAAATCTAGGCCGGAGTTTCCGGTGCCCCTAGACCGGAGTCTCTGGTGTGTCACACCGGAGTCTTCGGACTCAGGAGGACCGGAGTCTCTGGACTCAGGGGGACCGGAGTCTCCGGCCTGCCGGTTTGGCACTCGTGCCTCCATGGTACGGCAGCTGCTGTATCGTGCCCGGAGTTGGTCCGGAGTGACCCCAGAGTCTCTAGTTGGGGCTGGAGTCTCCGCCCCCTCGGAGTCCGGAGTCTCCGCCCAGGCTGGAGTCTCCGGCCCTCCTGGACCGGAGTCTCTGGTATAAGTTTCCTGCAACGGCTCTTTTTCTGGGAGGGGTATAAATACCCCTCCACCTACCTCCAGCCAGCCAGCTCTTCTAAGCACGTTTTTCCCCTTCTCTCACCTCCATTGTTGACCTTGGAAAGCTTGCCCCTCTCTCAATTCCTCCCATGATTCTTGCATATCTTTGAGGGATTTGAGAGAGGAGATCTAGATCTACATTTTCACCAATCAATCTCTCCTCTAAGTGAGGGGAACCCTTTCGATCTAGTTCTTGAAGTTCCATTTGTTGTGTTCTTCTTTGTTCTTCCTCTCTTCTCCCCCCCATAATCATTAGTTGCTTGTGGTGGGATTTGAGAGTGAAGGATTTGAGCATTTGTGCTCTTGCCATTGCTTCATTGCATCGGTTTGTACTCTCCACGAGGATTCGTGAAAGTTGAAAGTTTGTGAAATTGTTACTCTTGGGTCTTTGGACCCTAGACGCCCGTGTGGTGGTTGAGACCCTTGTGTGGTCACTTGTAACTATTCGGGAGCCCCCAATCCCGTTGTGGATTGTGCCCCGGATCGTTGTTGTAAAGGCTCCGGCTTCCGCCTCGAAGGATTCCGATAGTGGAAGGTGAACCAAACCTTTGTGGTGCGGTTCATCGGAGAAGAAGGTGAAACCTTTGTGGTTGTTGAACCATTGTGTTGGTTCACACCTCTCCAACGAGACGTACTCCCCTAAAAAGGAGGAACATGGGAATACATCCTCGTCTCCACGTGTCTCGGTTATTTCTATACCCGAGCTCTTTACTTATGCATTTTACATTGTGATAGCCTTCGTGCTTGAAGTATTCTATTGCTATCACCTTGTTGCTTGTCTTGCTTAGCTTAAGTAGTTGGTGCTCATAGATGAACCTAGTTTATTTAGGTTGTTGGCTTGTTAATTTAAACACCTAGTTTTATTCCGCAATTATCAAGCCTAATCCAGAAAAGTTTTAATCGCCTATTCACCCCCCCCCCCTAGGCGACATCCTTGTCCTTTCAATTGGTATCAGAGCCTGGGCTCTCTTTTTGGGCTTACCGCCTAGAGAGTAAAGATGTCGTTTAGAAATTACTGCACGATCCCACTTTCATATTCGATGGCACAAATTATGATGTTTGGAAAATTCGCATGCTTAATCTTTTTAGGGCCATGGGTCCAAATTATATTAAGAGGATTGTAGATGTGGGTTTTTCTCCTCCAAAGGATTCCAAGAATTATCTTTAGAGGATGAGGAAAACTCTCATCTCGAACTCTTGTTTCTAATTGGTCTTATATGTGTTTTGAGCGATGTAGTTCTTGCTGCAATCATCATGCCTTTTCGGAACGCTCATGAGCTTTGACCAAGCTTCAAGATATATATGAAGTGTCCAACATTATTGAGGATATTGTTCTCCTTCCACCTTCGGCGTGATGAGTTCACAACTTCTTCCACTTCACCAACATGTGATTTGTCACAAGGTAATTATATGGTGAGTGGTGATAGAAATTGCTTGTCGATGGTGAATATTCTATTGACCATTGCAATGTTCTATCTTTGGACTTAAACTCTTCTAGCACTCCAAATGTCATTCATGCTAGAGTTGATAGTCATTGCATATCATGTAATAGTTGCCTAACTAAATCTCATGATGATATGCTCTCTATATCTTGTTGCCTTGATAAACATGCTTCTATTTCCTCTAGTATTTGTTTGGCTAACAATGTAGAGGAAACCGAACACTCCTTGGAACAAGATATGGATTTATATGGACCCATTAATCATGTTTGCCTTATGGCTAAGGATTCCGAGGTCTCCCACCTCGAATCCAAATTGTGATGATGTGGATGAGGAGTCTCATGAAGAATTTTGATTTGAATCCTTAACCAAGAAGGGTGAGATGGTTTGGTGCTCTCCCCAAAGGTAGTAAGCTATCCCTCCTCTATGTGAAATCATTGTCTTATGTTATTAAGAGTAGGGAAATCATTGAGGATTTGGAAACTCAATTTGAGAGAAATGTCAAATTGAGAGAGATAACTCTATTACTATAGCTTCCTTGAAAGCTTCTCTTGAAGAAGAAGAAGAAGAATTAGGTTTCTCTTGAGGAGAGACTTGAATCTCTTGATGAGTCAAATGATCTTATTATTGCTAAAATCATTAAGGAAAGAGATCATGCTATTGCTAAATATAAAGTGCTTAAAAAGGAAAAAGTTGAATTTGGTGTTGGCAATGCTAGACTAAGTGAGGACATAGAGAGACTTGACAAAGCTCACAAGGCTTTAGAAAGTGAACACTCTCTCCTTATCAAGTCTCATGATCAACTCCAAACTCAACTATCTAAGAATGATGAGCTTGCCAAGTTGTCTTCTTCCATTTCTAATGTTAATGATGCTTGTGCTACTAACTCCACTTCTTGTGAAGCATCTATTTTGAAGGAGAATGTTGAGCTAAGGGCTCAACTTGAGTTGCTAACTAGCAAGTATGGGAAATTGGAAGAAAGTCATGAAAAGCTCTAGCTCTAATGAGATCTTCTAGCATCCCATGCAAGGCTAAAGTTAGCTCATGAGGCTATCTACAAAGGTAACATCTTGTGAGCCTCATGTGGACAATGGCACAACTTCTACTCTAATGCTTATTGCCTTGTGCTAGTCCTAGTAATTCATCCACTCACAATGTTGCTACATCTTGTGATGAATTACTTTCCATGCCTTGTTGCTCTAACAATGAAGCTTCTACTTCCTCTAGTATTTGTTGTTGATACTAACCATGTAGAGGAATTAAATGAGCTCAAGGCCCAAGTCACTTCTTTGAAGAAAGACTTGGAAAAGCGTCATGTTGGGATTCTACACTTGACAATATGTTGAGTGTTCAAAGACGCCCCAATGACAAGAGTGGACTTGGATTCAACTCCAATATCAAGAACAAGTCCAAGTATAACAAGAAGAAAAGGGCCAAGAACAAGTTAAAGATTCGGCCAAGATTGTTTGCTTCAAGTGCAAAGTTGAAGGGCACCATGTTAGATCTTGCCCTTTGAAGAAAAGGCTCTTAGTGAGAAGCAACAAGGGAAGAAGCCTCAAGTTCAAACTCAAGTTCCTCAAGTTGAAGAACGGCCTCTTCCCAAGAAGAATCAAGCTACCCCTCCTCAAGAGATTCCAACTAAGAAGAAGAGGAAAAGATGTTGCTACTATGCCGTGAGAAGGGTCACTTTGCTTCTTCATGCACAATGGTACCTTATCCAACCCCATTATAATTGATGATGTTTATTCTCTTCGGAAGGATAAGGTTGGCAATGTGTTTGCCAAATATGTTGGTACTCAAAGTGGTGTCAAGAAAAGAACCATTTGGGTTGCCAAGCCTATTGTGACTAACCTCTTAGGACCCAACTTGGTTGGGGACCAACAAGCTAAAACTTGATCAATAGGTGTTGTTGGAGGGCATTGGAGACTTGGCTACATCATGAAGAATTAAGGGATCTTCATCAATTATATTTCTCAAGCCAAGTCATTTGGATTATATTGTTCTATCTCATATCCAATGTTCCTCCTTGCGGTAACTTTTATTTAAATCATATATACATTGAAAGTTGCTTGCACCCTTGCATGTGTTAGGTTTTGTACCTTGCTAGTGTTTGTATGTGTTGTGCTCTCTACTTACTTATCTTGAGTAATCAAGATGTGTATGTTGGTTTGCACACCATTTACTTGTGTTGAGCCTTATTGCTTTTATTTGTATCTTATCTTGTTGGCTCTCTTTTTGAGAGATTAATGGACTATCCTATTTTGGGGGAGTGATATGCTTCGTGCACTTCACAATCCTAAAATGTGTATACATGAGGAATACCACTTAGTGATGATATATCAATATTATCTATTCTCTATGTGGTATGTCATTCTCATGAGAAATTCAAATTCTATAATGTCCATTAATTTCTCTAGTTGGTTTTGTTTGCCTCTTGTTAAAAATTGGATTATCACATTATGGGGGAGTAATAAGCTTGTGCATATTACAAACCTAGAAAATGTGAACATGTGAGGTATTGCCACCTAGAATTGATATTCTTCATTATCTTATTCCTATGTGGCATGTTGCTCAAACAAGTTCCATATTTTTAAAATGATTTTGTTTAATCACTCTTTTGGATCTTGTTTGTGATGGACATTCTTGGTACGGCTTTCCCCAAATATGTTGCATATATCTTTTGGGAAACCGATTGCTTCAAGCTACTCTTTGTAGTTGCTTTGCATGATCGCGTGAATATTGAAGCTATCAAGAATATCTATCTATCTAAGCATGGCTTTTAAATCTATCTTTTGCCATATGCTTATTTGTTGTGAAGTTGGTCTTGTTTTCATTCCTATACCACCGAGAAATATCTCTATATACTCCTTGTCCATGACAAGTGATACTCATAATTGTGGTGGAATTTGTAGACCATCTTCACTTTGGCTCTTGCTTTGAATTGCCTTATTTATTGCCAAGGATTTGTTTTGATCTAACTCTTTTGTCTTCCTTGTATCTTTTGGATCCTTGTTGCTCTACTCAAAATTTGTTTTGTGCTTTCTTAAGTTAGGAAAAGCAATGATCCCATTCTTGTGCATTACATTCAAAGTCATACTTCTAGATAATGCACTATTCTTGGGAAGCTATCCTACTTTGAGTAGAACACCGTTCTTTAAATTTTTGTATCTTATTGCTTTCCTTGAACATGACTAGTGTTTGAATATATATGTATGGAGAGTGATGATCTCATTTGTGTGCATTTTATATTCAAATGCAAGATCATAAATAATGCACAAATCTTGGGGAGCAATCCTATATTTTTGAACATTAGTTGTCTTCAATTGGTATTTGATCCCGATGACGTGTCTCTTTGGAAGACAAACATTTTTCGTCTTGGTACTTTGTGCCATCATGAAAAGTGTAGAGGGTTTGGTTTATTCCTTGATGATATTTTTTCATTTGGTATCTTGCTTTCATTTGGTATCTTTTCAAAGTGGTATCTTCAATCATGTGTTGATTTGGTTTTGATATAATTTGGACAATTCTTTTTCTTGTCACACTTGTGTGTGCTTTCTTGTTTAATTGGTGTTTTGTCCAAATTGTATCTCTTTGGTTCTTGAAAGTCTTGTGCATGCATATTTTATATGTATATCTTATGGCATGCTTACTTTCGTTGATCCAATATATAGGATAAACTCCATCAAATCCTAAATGGCTAAGATGTGCATGAAATTCAATTTCATATCAATATGCACATATTTATGTGGAGTTTGTCCTATGTATTGTAGTTGCTCTAACTACTTTGGACCCAATGAGTTTGGGTACCATTGTACTTGAATTTGTTTTAGGTACATTGGAGATGCATTGGAAGCTTGTCTCATTTACAAGGAAGGTGTCACCATGTGCTTATTGGAGCCAAGCTCGGATGATCGTGAACTCTTATCTTCTACATCACCAATGCTATCTCGGTAACAAGTATCTACCTCATGCATACTTTCTAGCTTTCAACCTTGTGTAGGTTGTTTCATGGCATGAATCTCTTTTGTTGCAATTCATTTGGTTCTTGCAAAAAACTTATTGCAAATGTGGGCAAGCCGGGATGATTACATATCAAGGGGAATATATATAATCATTTTCATGATTCACCAATCCCAAATATGTTAATCTAGCACTTTCTACTCTATGTCTCGCATATGCAATATTGATGTTTTCAAAATCATTTGCCTTTGCGATACTTGTTATCTTTCTCGGAGCATCCCATTTATCACCTTATCCCTTGTGGATATTTTTTATGCTATGATGAGTGTGTGGAAGTTCATCTATATCCCTTTAAGATAAAATTGAGCTTTGTGCTATGCTTTTAAGCAAAGATCTTATTGGTGTATTATGACTTCCTCTTGGATATCATGTTCTTTACCTTTGTAACTATTGTGTGTGTGCATGTTTATTTGTGGACTTATATCTTCTTGATTGGTGTCTACTTAGAAACTTATACACAGAGAATAGTTACATCTTTAATTGGTATTCCAATTCTTTAGTGACCACCTCTTATTACTTTTATTCTTTGGTGGTCTCTAAAAGGCACAAGCTTTGCTTTTCATTTGGTATTCCTTTTTGGACCTTAATAAGCTTGTAGACCTATTTGCTTCAACTTTTGGGTTGTGTTTATGGAAAGACATGATATGCACTATGTGCCACTTATATTGAACGACTATGTTGATGCTACGCTCATCTTTGCATTAGTCTCCTAAAATGTCTCTCCTTATCACACCCATCTTTTTTCGGTTGAGCAAGTCTTTATTTGTCGCTTCTTTCTCTTGTTGCTCAACATTTCCTTGTTGCAAGTTGTTTTGCTTCTTTTCTATCTTTAAGCCTTCTTGCACTTGTTTGTTTCAAAATGATCTAAGAGGGAGTGAGGATTCCATGTTGTGCACACCATATTAAATGCAAATCCTACATTGTGCACGTACCTTGGGGAGTTCCCTCTTGATTGTTAGAACACTTGGTTTTTCGGATCCTTTGATTGGTTACTTCTTTTGTCGAAGTACCTTTCAATTTGATTTTCTTTTGCAATCTTTGGATCCTCAATATAGTTTTATCTCCTTCCCAACTATTCGTCATTGGATATGTGCATTTGATTTCACTCATATTATGAGAAATGCACACATTATGGGGGAGCTCTTACTATATTGGCCTTCTAAATTTTTCCTCCCATTTCGGCAATCGATGCCAATGGGGGAGAAGTTTAGAGGGTTTAAGGGAATTTGGTTTTATGCTTTAGTTTCGTTCTTAAGCATTTGCCTTTCTTGCTCTTGCATCCTTGCTCTTTGTGTTGCATGGTTGCTTAATTCATTATATAAACCCTCGTAAAAGGGATTGTCATCTATTACCAAAATGGGAGACTGAAAGTGCATGTGTTGCCCCATGCGTGGTTTTGGTAATTAATGACAATCCTTATGGACTAATGTTTGCATTGAGATATACTTGTAGATCTTGTCCATAGAAAAAGATTGGAATTCATGTGTTGGACTCTAGAAGATTACATGATGACCAAGTTCTATCCAAGGGTTTATATGAAGAATGGCCATTTGAAGAGTTGAGCTTATTGCAAGCATGGCTTGGAAAAAAAGATTGAGTGAACATTCATGTTATCTCCAAGCCATCATATATATCAAGACAAGAAGATGAAGTTCAAGTGGATTCATGAAGATAGAGATTAGCAAGGCAATTCCATCATGGTGTATGGGGGAGTATTTGGAGAAGTCTTCATCAACCATGTGCTAGCAAGCACAATCAAGAAAGGTGTTCCAACTTGAGGGAGTCAACATCGTCATCATCTAGCTCAAGTGGAATGCACAAGGCAAAGTTATGATCTTGATAGGGTTTCTATTTTACCGGTCTCATGGTGTTAGTGGGAGACCGGGTTATAGGATAGACGGCGTACTATCAAGAGGGGCTCTCAAGTGAGTAACTTGATCGCATCTTTGTGGAGAGCTCAAACCTTTGCATACTTGGCATATCATCTTTCTTGGTTCTTATTTGGCTTTTATCCATGTGAGAATTTAGAGTTTGCGTTCATCTCTATATCAAGCTCTAGTCATCAAAACGGATTTCATTTGAATATCTTGTTATGTTTTGTAGGTGAAGCTCTTGTCGTTACCTTTCAAACAAAATTGGTTTCACCTGATTTCAGGTTTTCTGAGTGGCTGCAGGAAATCCAGGCCGGATTTTCCGGTGCCCCTAGACCGGGGTCTCTGGTGTATCACACCGGAGTCTTCGGACTCACGAGGACCGGAGTCTCCGGCCTGGCGGTTTGGCACTCGTGCCTCCATGGGACGGCAGCTGCTGAATAGTGCTCGGAGTTGGTCCGGAGTGACCCCGGAGTCTCCGGACTCAGGGGGACCGGAGTCCACGGCCTGCCGGTTTGGCACTCGTGCCTCCATGGGATGGCAGCTGTTGTATCGTGCCCGAAGTTGGTCCGGAGTGACCCCGGAGTCTCCGGTTGGGGCCGGAGTCTCCGCCCCCTCGGAGTACATAGTCTCTGCCCAGGCCGGAGTCTCCGGCCCTCCTGGACCGGAGTCTCCGGTATAAGTTTCCTGCAACGGCTCTTTTTCTGGGAGGGGTATAAATACCCCTCCACCTACCTCCAGCCAGCCAGCTCTTCTAAGCACGTTTTTTCCCCTTCTCTCACCTCCATTGTTGACCTTGGAAAGCTTGCCCCTCTCCCAATTCCTCTCATGATTCTTGCATATCTTTGAGGGATTTGAGAGAGGAGATCTAGATCTATATTTCCACCAATCAATCTCTCCTCTAAGTGAGGGGAACCCTTTCGATCTAGTTCTTGAAGTTCTATTTGTTGTGTTCTTCTTTGTTCTTCCTCTCTTCTCCCCCCGTAAGCATTAGTTGCTTGTGGTGGGATTTGAGAGTGAAGGATTTGAGCACTTGTGCTCTTGCCATCGCTTCGTTGCATTGGTTTGTGCTCTCCACGAGGATTCGTGGAAGTTGAAAGTTTGTGAACTTGTTACTCTTGGGTCTTTGGACCCTAGACGCCCGTGTGGTGGTTGAGACCCTTGTGTAATCACTTGTAGCTGTTCGGGAGCCCCCAATCCCGTTGTGGGTTGTGCCCCGGATCGTTGTTGTAAAGGCTCCGGATTCCGCCTCGAAGGATTCCGATAGTGGAAGATGAACCAAACCTTTGTGGTGCGGTTCATCGGAGAAGGTGAAACATTTGTGGTTGTTGAACCATTGTGTTGGTTTACACCTCTCCTACGAGACGTACTCCCCTAAAAAGGAGGAACTCGGAAATACATCCTCGTCTCCGCGTGCCTCGGTTATTTCTATACCCGAGCTCTTTACTTATGCATTTTACATTGTGATAGCCTTCGTGCTTGAAGTATTCTATTGCTATCACCTTGTTGCTTGTCTTGCTTAGCTTAAGTTGTTGGTGCTCATAGGTGAACCTAGTTTATTTAGTTTGTTGGTTTGTTAATTTAAACACCTAGTTTATTCCGCAATTATCAAGCCTAATCCGGAAAAGTTTTAATCGTCTATTTACCCCCACTCTAGGCGACATCCTTGTCCTTTCACCTGGGTGTTGTAGCGCGTCTCGAGCGCTCTGGGTCCGTCGACGGTGGCGATGACCGCCTTCCACTCGCGCTCAAAGCGCTTGTAACATCCCAAAAATATTATCAGTATTATTATTCCAAAAATGAGAACCAACAAAAACTTTTGTTGATTATTATGTGTTGTTTGCAAGTTGTTGCTTGTGGTAATTATTTCTTGTTGCTTGTGTTGCTTGTTTGCTTGAATTGATAAAATGAAATACAAAAGCAAAAGTGAAACAAGAAAAATAAAAGTGACAAATAAGAAACTCAAAAATTGTTTCAAACAAAATTCAGAGGAATGGTATATGAAACCTCTCATTTGTATTCTTATCACTTATCTCTCCCAAATAAATATTTTACACCTATTTTAAAATTCAAAAGTAAAAACAATTGAAATAAAACAAAATGCCATAATTAAAACCCTATGAACAAAAATGATTCAAAACATTTTATTTTGAAATGCCAAATTTTGTGGAGCTACTACATGCTATGTGGAAGCCTCACAAATATTTGTGAATTTTTCTAAATTGTTTAAGTACCCCCAATTAAATTCCAGAAAGTGCTGCTGGAAATAAAAAGAAATAAAAGAAGCAGAGAAGGACCTAGTTGTAAATGGAAAAGAAAGTCCAGGTGGCGTTCTGTAAAAATCACGTCGTCTCCTACCCCTAGCTCACTGTCGCCGCCGCCATGGCACTGTGCTCGTCGTCGCCGTTCCCAGGCCCCCCCAGGGCCCCCTTGCTCGCGTTCGTCACGCACGGTCCCTCTGCAGCCTCTGCGGGCACTCGAGCACCTCTCTCGCCCCGACGCGGCCACTGTCCCCCGTTGCTCGCCGTGGAGAGCTCGGACGGCGCCGGCCAAATTTGGCCCACTCCGAGCTCCTCACCACGCCATAGTCTACCCAGCCGCTCCCAGCTCACTCACGGCCCCCCAGACGCCTCGGCCTTGAGCTTCCTGCACGCGTCGTGGAGGGGCGAGAAAAATCTCGCCGGAGGCGCCATGGACGCTGTCCGTGCGCTCCGCCCACGATACGCCGGCCCCTGCCCTATTTAACCACACCCGAGCCCCTCTGAACACTCCACATCACTCCCTCGACCTCTCCCTCGCTCCAATTTCACCGTGCACCGCCAGGAGGGCGAGCACTGCTACAGCCTCTGCCGCCGTCGAGGTTGATCACGGCTGCGACGCCACACCCTACCTTTCTCTCATTTCTGGCCCGTACTCTCTTCCTTATGGACACCGCACTCACCCGAGCCCTTTTGCCCTCTTTTTCGTGCACAGACGCGTCCCCGGAGCGTCGCCGGAGTTGCTGCACGTACCCGAGGAAGTTCAGGAGCTCGCCGCCGACGAACCAGCCCTCCCCAGCAAGCACAAGTCCTCCAGCAAGCTTCCCCACATCTCCGCCGTCGATTCGCGTCATCGCCGCCTTCATCCGTGCCCTCTAGGTGAGGTTTCCATCCACGGCACCGTCGCCGGCGCGGCGGCACCGCCCATTTTTGGTCATCGTCGATCGCGGCCTCTGTGAGCCGTTGGATCTGGATCCAGCGGCCACGTACCGCTTCGATTAGAGAGAGGCTGACGGGCTGGCCCCACCCGTCAGCATTTTCAACATTATCCAGAGAGCGCGTAATTAAACTGTGTCGCTGACATGTAGGCCCCACCTGTCATAGTTTTGAACATTATCCAAAATAGTAAACTTAGTCATGTTTAGTTACCCCCTCAAAGGATTTAATTTTTGAATAACATTAACTTGAGTTGTAACAAAAAACTTGATTATTAAGTTACTGGATTCAAACATTTGTGTAGGGAGTTTGGTAACTCCAATTAGTCCAAACTCAATTGTGTTGTCTTCTACACATCAGTAGCTTTCTATAGAAATTTAGTTTGTATTTTTGTGACCAACAGAACTTAAGATATGCAATTAAACATGAATAACTAGTTTCTGCCATAATCTAGACATAATTAAATAATGTTTATTTCAATTAATTTTAAAACCCAATTGCATTGTTTGATATACATCTATTTCGTCAAGCACAAGAACCCGAGAACTTTGCCGAGCAAGGCAAGCTACTTCACTGAGCTTGCATTTATATACATCTATTTCGTCACAAAAGTTATTCAAAAGTACCAATGATTTTGGAAACCTTTTTACAAGTACATGAAAACTATTTTGCCACCTATGTAGAAGTATAAGATAGTTGATATAACATTATAGGATGGGAAAATAAATATTGTTTGCTCAAAACTCCTTTGGAAATACTTGTGTGATTATGGAATACCGAGATGTCGGTGTGGAAGTAAAAAAATGGAGAATGGTGATGTTTATGAAAATGCACATTGTGTCCTAATCCTATGACAACCAATCTTACCCTGTGCGACCACATCTACCCACATATGGGAAAGGGCGTAGTCATATAATTTGCTCATATTAGTATGGTATGCCTCAACAACGAGGATGACCTCGTTCCATGAGGGGATGGTTTGGTGACCTACCCCTGACCTGGGTCCTAACACGTTGGTGGGAGGATTGAAGGGTTCGCTCGCCGGGCAGAACTACGAGTTCACGCACTTGGGTTACTGTTGGGGAATTAGCCTGAGTGATTGACGGAAGTTTCGTAGCGGCAGGGTCCTATACTAGCATGAGGAAAGGACAGGCTATGGTCGGCAGCTTACTTCGCATACACCTTGTATGGCGAGACGTGTCAGATACGATGAGTTACCGGATGGGTGTGGGAAAAGCGTGCTAACTCTGCAGAGTGTAAAACTATTCGAATAGCCGAGTCCTCGGATATGGACAGTTGGGAGGCTGTCCTAAGGCCATGTGCAAGTTTTTGGAAAAGTTTTTAAGTTTAAAAAGAAATTGAAGTGGAGATGATGTTACACAGCTATACCAAATGGAGTGGTATGAGTTGTTGAAATAAATGGACCATGGTGAGCTATGGTCAGGAAAAGGAGGAGTTTTGGAGAAACAAATGAGATGGTGACTTCTTTTAAAGATAGTTAAAAAACTCTTCTTACCTTTTTTTAATAAAGATATAGAGATGTTTTTAATAAATAAAAGTTGGAAATTAAAATAAAGCTAGTGCATACTCATGTTGGGGTAGTTTGCGAGTACATTCAAATGTACTCATATTGGTTTCGTCCCTGGCTATTGTCCTAGTCAGACTACGAGGAGGAGCACTACGCCGAGCAGGAATATGGCGACTTCTACGCGAACTGAGGATCTCCATAAGTCAGCTGCCTTTCGGGTCGTCTTCGTTAGGATTTGATGTCTACTACGCCGTAGCTTCCGCTGATATTTTGGTTGGCCCATGAAGGCACCTATGTAAGACTTGGTCTAAAATGACCATGTATGTAAGACTTTTTATTCGGTATTGTAATGGATGTAAACTTTGGTATCCAATTCGGATTATGTGCAACGGCAGACTGACCACGGGATCGTTGTGTTAAGCATAATCGGGTATTTCGGACAGCTAGTCCGGGGTCCCCACAGACTTGATATCAGAGCCATCCTGACTTTAAGAGACCTTAGATTAGCATGGTCACTAGATAGAAGTTACAAAAGTTAATTTCTAAAACTAAAAGAGTGAAGTATTTTCAAAAATTTCTTATCTCCAATCCTCTTACTTATACAAAATTCGACTCTCATTAAATATTACAATTTTCCTTGTATACTTAAAATTTTGTACACTTGTCGTTCCATTAAGCTTAAAAAATTTGCTCACATATTGCCATACCACATTTAAAATTTTGATACACTTATCATCTCACTAACTCAAAATTTTGCTAAAAATTGTAGATGGCGATCCACTGGACCGAGTTCGTTCAGCTTGAGAGGGACAGCAAGTTGATGTTCGAGAAGGAATTGTTCGAGTTGAGCAAGCTGTTAGGTCGCCCCGCCCAGAGTTTTGGGGAGCTCAGGTGGACACTCTCAGCAATGGTAACCTGTGTTGGTTGCTCGAGTCGTCTGTTCGGGGGAACATCAAGTCTCCCGGATCCAAGACGATGATCTTCACCACTATGGACGTCCACTGGGCCGACGGATTGTGTCGTTCTGCGCAGAGGATGCTAGCCCGACTTTGTGAGGAGCACAAGGCAGAGTTAGTGAACTCCCGTTTCCGGTTCTACGGGAGGCGCAACGATGATGGACACCCTATCGGATCACCGCGACACCCGACACTCGGAGAGTACATCCTGGGCATGGAGATTATGCTCTTTCGTACCCAGGAGGATCTGATATGCGCTAGACTCCGTTCTCGCTTCGAGCGCATCTCGCTCGCGGAGAGTCGCGAGAGTGAGGCGCAGCTGAAGGAGGAGAAGGTCGCTCTTCTCAAGAAGAGGACCCAGCTGAGGAGGATTATCGCCAAGCTCTGCAAGAAGGTGGCGGAGCGGGACGAGATCATAGAGGATCTAGAGCGCCATACTGATGAGATGGAGGAGGAGCGCGAGGATCTCCGCAAGGAGAACAACGCTTTCCTCAGTGACGATGACAACTTCCTGGAGGAGATGGACTATGAGCAGGAGGACGATGAGGAGGAGTTAGTTGACGAGGAGGAGGAGCCACTCGAGGCAGTTCTCGAGGACGAGGAGGAGGATCCCGAGGAGCCACCTTACCAGTCAGACGCTGACGTGTTAGAGCTGGAGGTTCCACCTTAGTAGGCGAGTGACTTGATCACTACCGCAGGATTAGGTCGACCCCTATCGCTAGTCGAGTCGAAGTAGTGGTTCTTTTGGAAACCAGGTGTTGTAAGCTTGATGTTGTTGTGAACTCCTTGATGTGATGTTGGTAATATATATAAGTATGTTTGTCTTGTTTGATCTGTGTAAAGTATTTTCCATATAATCCTTAAATTAATCAACTACTTTGCGAGATCGTCTTTTCCCTTAGTCAAACCTTTTGCCTTGCCTCATATACCCGGTGTGCTTCAGGATGCCGCCCCGTCGCAACAATGCGGGAGGATCAGGATCAACACCACCACCACCGGACCCAACCCCCGCCCAACTTCTCGCGCTTATCATGGAGGAACGCCAAAATGCCCGGGAAGAGCGCCAAGCTCATCTCGCTGCCCTGCAGCAGATCGCTGCCGCCCAACTCAATCAAAACAACAACAACAATAACAACAATGGCAATGGCAATGGCAATGGCGATGGAAACTAGTGATCCACCTTAGGCAATTTCCAGAAGACCAACCCGCCTACCTACTCCAAGGGACTTCACCCACTAGAAGCCGATGATTGGCTTCGCACCATCGACAACAATCTTGAAGTTGCTGCTGTAGGAGAAAATGAGAAGGTGCTTTATGCAACCCACTATCTTGCTGGACCTGCACGAGCTTGGTGGGAAACTACCAAGGCTCTCCAGCAGGCTGGCCATGTTATCAACTGGGCTGAGTTCCAGGAGAAGTTCCGCAAGAAGCACATTCCCTATGGACTCATTGAGAGGAAGTAGGATGAGTTCCGTAAGCTGAGGCAGGGAAGTAGGGATGTGGTCGGTTATCTTGATGAGTTTATCGACTTATCTTGGTATGCTCCTGATGACACCGACAAGGAAGAGAAGAAGATGGAGTGATTCATGGGTGGACTTCATGATGAACTGCAGTGTGCTCTGGTTATCCATGACTTCCGTGATCTGGAGTCACTTGTGGACAAAGCCATCCAGCTGGAGACCAAGCGCAAGTCTATATTTGAAGGTCGCAAGAGGAGGATGAATGCTCAGGAAGGTTCGAGCAGCCAGAAGCCTCGTATCTTTCAGCAAAACCCCAAGCCTGCCTATCGACCACCACAAGCTCCACGCCCCAATTTCCCTAACCGCCCAAACAACTACAACCACCCCAATGACAATAACCGTCCCGGAGGAAACTTCAATAACTTCAATCTCCGCCCCAAGGTTGTCTGCTTTGAATGCGGCGCCCCAGGTCACTACTCCAGAGAATGCCCCAATCCCAAGAAGCCTGTCCAGCGCCCCAATGCACCGGCACCGAACAATGGTCCAGGCCACAATGGAAATATCAATGCTGAAGAAGCTGAAGAGGCTCCAGATGTTGTGTTGGATACGTTCCCTGTCAACTCAGTACCTGCAACTGTTCTGTTTGATTCTGGTGCCACCCATTCGTTCATTACCGAAGAGTTTGTCTCTAAGGGAGGTTTAGTCGGGAGCCTTTTACCCAAACCCATGTTGGTACAAACCCCAGGGTTGATAGCCAAAGCCAACCAGATGTGTTCCGAAACCCCCATAGAAGTTGGAGGAGTAAAGTTTGCAGCCGATCTGATTATCTTAGGAAACCAAGGCATAGACGTTATTCTTGGAATGGATTGGTTAGCCAAGTATCACGGTCGTATTGACTGTGCCCGAAGAGCTGTTTCTCTCACTTCAGATGATGGAGTTGAAGTGGAGTATGCATCTGAGACTAGCCAGACCAGACCCGGATGCCATGAGGGCATAGCTCGACCCGCCTTAGATGAGATCCGTGTGGTTCACCTATTTCGGGATGTTTTCCCTGAAGAATTGCCTGGTATGCCGCCAGACCGGGATATTGAGTTCATAATTGAGCTTATCCCAGGAACAGCCCCTATATCCCAAAAGCCTTATCGGATGAATCCGGAAGAACTGGTTGAATTGAAGAAGCAGTTGGCTGATATGTTAAGCAAAGGTCTTGTCCGCCCAATCGCTTCACCATGGGGATCACCCATTATTTTTGTGGACAAGAGAGACGGTACCACACGCCTGTGTGTGGATTATCGCAAGCTGAATGACGTGACCATTAAAAACAAGTACCCTCTTCCCAAGATCGAGGATCTGTTCGATCAAATGAACGGAGCCCGAGTCTTTTCCAAGATCGATCTTCGGACAGGTTACCATCAGTTGAAGATCCGAGAGACAGACATTCCCAAGACCGCCTTCACCACTCGTTACGGTTTGTTTGAATACACCGTGATGTCTTTGGTCTGACCAATGCCCCAGCCTATTTCATGAATCTCATGAACAAGATTTTCATGGATACCTCGACAAGTTCGTGGTAGTTTTCCTTGATGACATCCTTATTTATTCCAAGACCGAAGAAGAGCATGCTGAACACCTGCGTCTAGTTTTGGAGACCTCCGAGAGCACCAGCTGTATGCCAAGCTTAGCAAGTGTGAGTTTTGGCTCAGTGAAGTGGCATTTCTCGGACATGTTGTATCTGCCGGAGGAATTTCTGTCGACCCGAGAAGATCCAAGCCATTGTTGACTGGTTAGCCCCAACCAGTGTGACTGAAATCCGAAGCTTTCTCGGACTCGCCGGTTATTACCGCAAGTTCGTTGAAGGATTTTCCAGTATAGCCAAACCCATGACCCAACTGTTGAAGAAGGACAAGAAATTTGAATGGACTCAGAAATGTGAAGATAGTTTCCAAGAACTGAAGAAGAGACTAACCTCAGCCCCAATTGATTATGCCAGACGTCACCAAGAGTTTCGACGTGTATTGCGATGCATCACCTCGGACTTGGTTGCGTTCTGATGCAAGAAGGCAAAGTTGGTCGTATCTGTCCCGGCAGTTGCGACCGCATGAAGAGAATTACCCAACCCATGACCTGGAGTTAGCTGCTGTTGTTCTTGCTCTTAAAACGTGGCGTCCCTATCTTGCGGGACATCGCTGTGAGATCTATACAGATCATAAGAGTTTGAAGTATATTTTCACCCAGAAGGAGTTGAACCTGCGACAGAGGAGATGGATGGAATTAATCAAGGATTATGATATTGGAATCCATTATCACCCGGAAAGGCTAATGTAGTGGCCGATGCCCTTAGTCGCAACACTGCACCCTGAATGCCTTGATCCAAGCCGAACAGCCAGCCTTGTTCAAAGAGTTCCAAGATTTTGGACTAGAACTTGTTAGCCATGGTTATCTCGCCAATTTAGAGTTAACCCCAACCCTGATGGATCAAATCAAAGAAGCCCAAAAAGGTCATGAAAGCATTGAGGGAATTAAGAAGAAGATTTCTCGGCAAAGCACCCGGTTTTACCGAAGATGCTGAAGGAGTGCTGAAATTCAATGACCGTATCTGTGTGCCCAATGTCGTAGAACTTAAGCAGTTAATCCTGAAGGAGGCCCATGAGACACCATATTCAATCCACCCCGGCGGAACCAAGATGTACCAAGACCTTCGAGAAAGATTTTGGTGGCATGGAATGAAGCGAGAGATTGGCTCTTTTGTAGCCAAATATGACATCTGTCAGCGAGTCAAGGCTGAACATCAGCGACCCGCTGGATTGCTTCAACCCTTGAAAATTCCCGAGTGGAAGTGGGATGAAATTGGAATGGATTTTATTACCGGACTTCCCAGGTCCAACCGAGGCCATGATTCAATCTGGGTCATCGTTGATCGACTGACCAAGGTTGCCCATTTTATTCCTGTTAAGACCACCCACAATGGAGCCCAGTTAGCAGACTTGTATATTTCCAGAATAGTGAGCCTGCAAGGTGTGCCTAAGAAGATTGTATCTGATAGAGGCACGCAATTCACCTCAAGGTTCTGGAAATCCCTTCATGAAGCCCTCGGAACCAAGTTAGCATTTAGCAGAACTTATCATCCCCAGACCGATGTCCAAACTGAGCGAGTGAACCAGATATTGGAGGACATGCTCCGCGCATGTGTTCTATCCTATGGTTCCAAGTGGGAAGATTGCCTTCCGTTTGCAGAATTCTCGTACAACAATAGTTATCAGTCTAGTCTGCAAATGGCCCCTTTTGAAGCCCTTTACGGCAAGAAGTGTCGTACACCCATGAATTGGTCCGATACCGGAGAAGGCAAATTGTTTGGACCAGATACCCTCCGTGAAGCTGAAGAGCAAGTTCAGCTTATTCGTGAGCACCGCAAAACTGCCCAATCCCGTCAGAAGAGTTACGCTGACACCAAGCGCCGTGATCTCACTTTCAGTGTCGGAGATTATGTTTATCTCCGAGTGACACCCCTTAAAGGAATGCAGCGTTTCCATGTCAAAGGAAAATTAGCGCCAAGGTATATTGGACCCTTCAAGATCATTGCTCGTCGAGGAGAAGTATCCTATCACCTAGAGTTGCCCCGGAGTTAGGAGATTATCATGATGTCTTCCACATTTCCTTGCTCCGGAAGTGTCTTGAAGTTCCTGACCAGCCTGATGTTTTCAAAAACATTGATCACCGCTCCATCGACCTGAACCAAGACCTGACTTATCGCGAGAGACCCCTCAAGATTCTCGAAGAAGATGTTCGTGTTACCCGAAGACGTGCGACCAAGTTCTACAAAGTCCAGTGGACTTACCACTCTGAAGAAGAAGCCACTTGGGAACGCGAAGATTATCTTAGAAGCGAATTCCCAAACCTCTTTAGTACCTAAGCCTAGCAAATCTCGGGACGAGATTTATTTTAAGGGGGGAAGGATTGTAACATCCCAAAAATATTATCAGTATTATTATTCCAAAAATGAGAGCCAACAAAAACTTTTATTGATTATTATGTGTTGTTTGCAAGTTTTTGCTTGTGGTAATTATTTCTTGTTGCTTGTGTTGCTTGTTTGCTTGAATTGATAAAATGAAATACAAAAGCAAAAGTGAAACAAGAAAAATAAAAGTGACAAATAAGAAACTCAAAATTGTTTCAAACAAAATTCAGAGGAATGGTATATGAAACCTCTCATTTGTATTCTTATCACTTATCTCTCCCAAATAAATATTTTACACCTATTTTAAAATTCAAAAGTAAAAACAATTGAAATAAAACAAAATGCCATAATTAAAACCCTATGAACAAAAATGATTCAAAACATTTTATTTTGAAATGCTAAATTTTGTGGAGCTACTACATGCTATGTGGAAGCCTCACAAATATTTGTGAATTTTTCTAAATTGTTTAGTACCCCAATTAAATTCCAGAAAGTGCTGCTGGAAATAAAAAGAAATAAAAGAAGCAGAGAAGGACCTAGTTGTAAATGGAAAAGAAAGTCCAGGGGGCGTTCTGCAAAAATCACGTTGTCTCCTACCCCTAGCTCACTGTCGCCGCCGCCGTGGCACCATGCTCGTCGTCGCCGTTCCCAGGCCCCCCCGGGGCCCCCCTTGCTCGCGTTCGTCCACGCACGGTCCCTCTGCAGCCTCTGCGGGCACTCGAGCACCTCTCTCGCCCCGACGCGGCCACTGTCCCCCGTTGCTCGCCGTGGAGAGCTCGGAAGGCGCCGGCCAAATTTGGCCCACTCCCAGCTCCTCGCCACGCCATAGTCTACCTAGCCGCTCCCAGCTCACTCACGGACCCCCCAGACGCCTCGGCCTTGAGCTTCCTGCACGCGTCGCGGAGGGGGCGAGAAAAATCTCGCCGGAGGCGCCATGGACGCTGTCCGTGCGCTCCGCCCACGATACGCCCGCCCCTGCCCTATTTAACCACCCCGAGCCCCTCTGAACACTCCACACCACTCCCTCGACCTCTCCCTCGCTCCAATTTCGCCGTGCACCGCCAGGAGGGCGGGCACTGCTGCAGCCTCTGCCGCCGTCGAGGTTGATCACGGCCGCGACGCCACACCCTCCCTTTCTCTCATTTCTGGCCCTTACTCTCTTCCTCATGGACACCGCACTCACCCGAGCCCTTTTGCCCTCTTTTTCGTGCACAGACGCGTCCCCGGAGCGTCGCCGGAGTTGCTGCCCGTACCCGAGGAAGTTCAGGAGCTCGCCGCCGATGAACCAGCCCTCCCCAGCAAGCACAAGTCCTCTAGCAAGCTTCCCCACACCTCCACCGTCAATTCGCGTCATCGCCGCCTTCATCCGTGCCCTCTAGGTGAGGTTTCCATCCATGGCACCGTCGCCGGCGCGGTGGCGCCGCCCATTTTTGGTCATCGTCGATCGCGGCCTCTGTGAGCCATTGGATCTGGATCCAGCGGCCACGTACCGCTTCGATTAGAGAGAGGCTGACGGGCTGGCCCCACCCATCAGCATTTTCAACATTATCCAGAGAGCGCGTAATTAAACTGTGTCGCTGACACGTAGGCCCCACCTGTCATAGTTTTGAACATTATCCAGAATAGTAAACTTTTCGATTTAAACTTCTCTGGAAAATTCAGTACTGGACCCAACTTCAAAATTCAATAACTTGAGATCTAGACATCCAAATAAATCAAATCCAATGGTTCTGGAAAGCTTATGAAAATGTTTAACCAACCCAGTTGGATTTAATTCATTTAGATTAATAAATAAACAGTGATATTTAAAATTCCACAGAAGGTTTAAAACATAAACTTGTTTGTTTCTGATACTCAATTAGTCCAAATAATTCCAAACCAATTTTGCTAGCTTTGTACTGCCATGTTTTAGCTTCCCTAATTTTGGTAAAATTATTTGTGCAGTAGTAATTGTTTAGTATAAAGATGAAGTTTAAACACCCTTCTGAACTAAAACAATTAAATATGTTTAATGGTTAACCCAAATGATTTAGGACCAATTTTTTTAGATCACATTTAGTCATGTTTAGTTACCCCTCAAAGGATTTAATTTTTGAATAACATTGACTTGAGTTGTAACAAAAAACTTGATTATTAAGTTACTGGATTCAAATATTTGTGTAGGGAGTTTGGTAACTCCAATTAGTCCAAACTCAATTGTGTTGTCTTCTACACATCAGTAGCTTTCTATAGAAATTTAGTTTGTATTTTTGTGACCAACAGAACTTAAGATATGCAATTAAACATGAATAACTAGTTTCTGCCATAATCTAGACATAATTAAATAATGTTTATTTCAATTAATTTTAAAACCCAATTGCATTGTTTGATATGTGCAGTAGCTATTTGTGATGTTTATGATTGATATGTTGTGATGCTTGCTTGATTAGTTTAGTGATTGTTTGTATTGCTTGTTTGACGTTTAGACGAGAACGTTGCCGGAGTCTACGAGGAGGGGAATATTTTGATCGTCAAGCACAAGAACCCGAGAACTTTGCCGAGCAAGGCAAGCTACTTCACTGAGCTTGCATTTATATACATCTATTTCGTCACAAAAGTTATTCAAAAGTACCAATGATTTTGGAAACCTTTTTACAAGTACATGAAAACTATTTTGCCACCTATGTAGAAGTATAAGATAGTTGATATAAAATTATAGGATGGGAAAATAAATATTGTTTGCTCAAAACTCTTTTCGAAATACTTGTGTGATTATGGAATACCGAGATGTCGGTGTGGAAGTAAAGAAATGGAGAATGGTGATGTTTATGAAAAATGCACATTGTGTCCTAGTACTATGACAACCAATCTTACCCTGTGCGACCACATCTACCCACATATGGGAAAGGGCGTAGTTATATAATTTGCTCATATTAGTATGGGATGCCTCAACAACGAGGATGACCTCGTTCCATGAGGGGATGGTTTGGTGACCTACCCCTGACCTGGGTCCTAACACGTTGGTGGGAGGATTGAAGGGTTCGCTCGCCGGGCAGAACTACGAGTCCTCGCACTTGGGGTTCCTGTTGGGGAATTAGCCTGAGTGATTGACGGAGGTTTCGTAGCGGCAGGGTCCTATACTAGCATGAGCAAAGGACAGGCTATGGTCGGCAGCTTACTTCGCATACACCTTGTATGGCGAGACGTGGCAGACACGATGAGTTGCCGGATGAGTGTGGGAAAAGCGTGCTAACTCTGCAGAGTGTAAAACTATTCGAATAGCCGAGTTCTCGGATATGGACAGTTGGGAGGCTGTCCTAAGGCCATGTGCAAGTTTTTGGAAAAGTTTTTAAGTTTAAAAAGAAATTGAAATGGAGATGATGTTACACAGCTATACCAAATGGAGTGGTATGAGTTGTTGAAATAAATGGACCATGGTGAGCTATGGTCAGAAAAAGGAGGAGTTTTGGAGAAACAAATGAGATGGTGACTTCTTTTAAAGATAGTTATAAAACTCTTCTTACCCTTTTTTTTCAATAAAGATATAGAGATATTTTTAATAAATAAAAGTTGGAAATTAAAATAAAGCTAGTGCATACTCATGTTGGGGTAGTTTGCGAGTACATTCAAATGTACTCATATTGGTTTCGTCCCTGGCTATTGTCCTAGCCAGACTACGAGGAGGAGCACTACGCCGAGCAGGAATATGGCGACTTCTACGCGAACTGAGGATCTCCATAAGTACGCTGCATGTCGTTAGGATTTGATGTCTACTACACCGTAGCTTCCGCTAATATTTTGGTTGGCCCATGAAGGCACCTATGTAAGACTTGGTCTAAAATGACCATTTATGTAAGACTTTTTATTCGGTATTGTAATGGATGTAAACTTTGGTATCCAATTCGGATTATGTGCAACGTCAGACTGATCACGGGATCGTTGTGTTAAGCATAATCGGGTATTTCAGACAGCTAGTCCGAGGTCCCCACAGCGCTCGAGCCAACGGCCCCAGTTGGCCTGGCCCTCGTCATTCTCGGGGAGGCGCCGCTCCGCCGGCGAGCGATGAATTGCCGCATCTGCTCCGTCGTCTCGGGCAGCGGTGGCACGGGAAGGTCACCAGCCGAGACGGCCCAGTGCTTGGGCAGGCGGTAGTCCGGAGGGGCGAGGAGCCTGTACCGGTGCAGCTCTCAGGCGTCCTCGCTCCCGATGGTGCGGCCGCCGTACGCCATGGATGCAAGGAGGGGCGAGGAGAGTGAGGGCGAGAGAGAGGACGGGGTGGATAAGCACGGCGAGGGCGCCGGCTATATACCGTGGAGATGGGCGGTGCGGCCGGCATAAATGCGACGCGTGGGGAAGCCGCAACACCGGCCGCGTGGCATGGGGAGCCGTCGCGTCGCATGGCCGCCGTTAATGGCATGTGTGTGTGCAGGCGCACCGCCGTCCTGTCGCGTCGCGTTGGAAACCGCCGCCGACGGTGCCATTAACGCGGCCACACCAGCCTCCTGCACGGCGTGATTAATATCGCCTGTTCGCGCCGTGTCTCTATGACGGGTGGGGCTGACCTGTCGGAGGGCATGTCCGCCCTATATCCGGCACCCCGAGAGGGCCTCCAACACGATTTCGCTCGGCCCGACCCTTTTGGGGTGCCGTTGGTGGCCGATTTTGGCGTCCGGACCCCCAATGGGTCTTTGGGGGTCATTTGGAGGTCCCGGTGGAGATGCTCTTAAGCAGGTTACAAAATCTGAAAACTACAGCTGCAGGATCACTAGGGTTTGAGATAGCAACTGGTCTGGAATCGGGATCTAAGGACATTTTAAAGTGTCCATTTAAAGGGGTGGTCCTGGTGAACTGCCATCATGATTGGCCCGTTTGACCTAGTCACCATACTTTTGTGTCAATTAAAATTTTGCCTCAGTTCTGCATGCACAAATTTGCTATTGTGCCTCCTACAAGCTTCTTCCTTTATTGTTCTAGTATTGGCCGATTTTGGGACACAGGCATGACATATTTTGGGTCTACCCAACAACTGATCATAAGTTGTACAAGCTCGCTAACTATGACTCGCTAATCAGGAGGTGCTTTTTTTTATCAGATATTCTTTTCAGTTGTTCCAAAGTAAACTTGCATATATGAACGGTAGTGCCAAAAGCTGTACTACACTCTTTTGGTTGTTATTGGATTTTTTAATAAAAGATGGAGTTGTAGAAAATAATTCTACAAAAACAAAATTCCTTCATTCGCAAAAACAAAACAAAAAAAATCCGTCTATGAAATTGGAACTGTAAAACTTGTAACAACTTGAAATATACAGTGCCAATTTCATTTATGATCTTCAGAGGATTTTGGAATATATCATTCATTAATCATTCTTTAGTTGGATGGCGTGGCGAGATGAGCATACACGAAAGAAAATGGTGGAATACTAGAGTTTAAAATGATTGTCTGACATTTCCAAGCAGAACAAATTCTTTACAATGTAAAGTGTGAATGCCTTTACATGAGACATATTCCTCACTATATATTCAGTGTGATCATGGACCACTTAATTGTATAGGACAATACAACCAACATGGATTTTCTTTATCAAAAGGAATTTTTATACGCTTTGAACAAGTTTATAAACTATACCCTTGTACAAGGTAGCTATTTGAGCTACTTTATGAATGGCAACAACGATATTTGCTTGACCCTCTAGAATCTGCAAAGACCAGCCTACCAATTATTCCTTGTGCTCAGGAGCCACGATAAAATGCTCACCTCCAAGACAGGCCTAAGTCACCATTTGCCTTCGGTGCGAGAGGAGTTTCCATAGTTTAGTTCCGACAACCTCAGAAGCTAGTCCAAACTAGTGGAGAGGTTTTGCGTGCACAAACAATAAGAAAGACCCAAAAATAGTAATGGCCCGTGGTAAGGTTCAGATGAGAAGGATAGAAAACCCAGTGCACAGGCAGGTCACCTTCTGTAAGCGGCGAATGGGCCTCCTCAAGAAGGCCACGGAGTTATCTGTTTTGTGTGATGCTGATATCGGTGTCATTGTGTTTTCTCCTCTTGGCAAGATTTACGAGTTAGCCACCAACGGGTCTGTATCCCTCTCTTCTTATGTGATCCTACTCCATATAATATCTATGTTTTAACTTGTTGATGTGCGTTACGTCTGGGATATACTAGAAACATGCAAGGCTTAATTGAGAGGTACAGGGGTAGCAACGCAGAAGCGCAAGGTGAAAGTAGCGAGAAGAACAAACCTCAGGTTAACAGCAGAGATCGCATGATTCATCTCGTCATATCAAATGACATCGCAAAGCTATGCATTAGAAATGTAGTATTTTCATGAAATTTTGCAAGAAGTTGCTCAATAACTGAGACATAGACCGACCCTCTAACAGTATTTAGTGTCGGCATTATTTTCTTGCTGCAGGTAATACACCAAGAGGTACTGATCTTAAGGCAAGAAATTGACTTGCTTCAAAAGGGCTTAAGGTAATCAGCTGCATTACATGATGTGATGTGTTCTTTCTGACCAACTGATGTAACCTTTTTTACCTATTATACTATCTTAACGACTTATTGCCCTGCATGTTCATAAGAATCCATTAAAAAGAAAAATTATCGTGCGTGATACACTAACCTATTACCTTAGTGGCTCCTGATTGTTAGTTTTGTTTACAAAAAATAAAAGGAAAAATATCGACCATGGCTTAGTAATATGGGCTGATGGACATACAGAAAAATTCGTTAAAAAAATTCCAAAAGGTTATGAAAGTGCAGCAAAGAAGTAATATCAAGCACGAGAGTGACTTAAAAAGGCAAGCACATCATGCAGGTACATGTATGGAGCGACAGATATGGACCACATGAATCTTCATGAGCTGCAAGCACTGGAGAGTAATCTTGAAATTTGGGTACACAACGTTCGTTTTACCAAGGTAAGCTTTATGACCTTCTCTGCACACAGAAAAATCCAGAGATGGCTACTTCTAATGTACTGCCCTTTTCTGCCAAGCAGATGCAGATCATATCTGGGGAGATTGAGATGCTCAAGAACAAGGTTGGCTCTACAGATAATTTATACCTCTAATGAGCTTCTTGAGCTTACATGTAGAAAGACGAACACAGCAGTTCCCTTCAGTAGTTTTTTGTCTCTGTTTTGCAGGAAGGCATACTGAAGGCTACCAATGATATACTTCAAGAAAGGGTACTTTAATCCTCTATTTTATATCATCTTACAGAAACTGCACTTATGAACAGATAAGGTTACATTTTGATTTTAGAACTGACTTCAAAATTAGTGTTGTCACTTACGATTTACGATTCACGATTTGAGCAGAGTGGGAATCTAGTTAGTGGTTACTCTTGTAGGCAACCCAGCTACAGTTAGTATTGTCTGTCTCATCTTCCCAACTTAATTCTGAACCAAACATAGTAACATGTTTATATGATACAAACATATAAATTTCGTAATTTCCTGATCTTGTGTGTCCAGGT
This sequence comes from Poa pratensis, assembly GCA_947311845.1. Classification (NCBI taxonomy): domain Eukaryota; kingdom Viridiplantae; phylum Streptophyta; class Magnoliopsida; order Poales; family Poaceae; genus Poa; species Poa pratensis. The sequence continues at coordinate 73,001,836 of CAMZMU010000128.1, read as the reverse complement.
AATTGAGCAGAGTGGGATTCTGGATACCGGCAGCAACATGATGATGCCGCAGTTCCCCTTCCAGCAAACCATGGAGAGTGACCACTACTTCTAGCCAGTGGACTGCTTCTAGCCTAAACAACCTAATTATCAAGTCATCATGTCAGTTATGATTTGAGTTCGACATGTCTACCGTGCTTAGAACTATCTAAACCTTGTCTCTGCCATTTCGTGTTGTACAAAGAAAAAATTTGGAAAATCATCATCTGTATCCGTACAAGCTTTTGCAATGTAAAATTCACCATCTTCCATATTGGACAGTTTGTAGATTCCAGTATGTCGGGTTCATATCACATAGCACTCTGAATGTTGTGTTGATTAGATCAAAATCATAGAATTTCAGGTTCGATTCTGACAGATGTTGCTAGGTTGGAAGATCCACATGAACATCTGAAATCGTTTACTGATACAACTTACGACTAGACAAGTGTTCGAGAAGGCAAGGGAGGCAGATGTTACACATTTAGCGGATGTCATGTTCATCCTGATTCCTGAAAGATAGTTTCGCCGTCATGTTGAACAGCAGCTGCTCTTCTGCTTCTGCTGCTCCTGAATTGGCTGGCCTTTCATCTGGACCAGGTTGGAGGCCTTCCTTTCGTGGGCTCCTCCTTGGCTGCCAGCTTTGCTGCATACCAAACACGCAAGTTTCATCAGCATAAGTACTTCAAAACAAAAATCCGAAAATGATAATGTGATTTTGCCCTACCTCTTCTTGATTGCTGAAGACATTGCCAAGAACGCCTCCTCGACATTGATGGACTCTTTAGCACTTGTTTCTAGGAAAGGAATGCCTATCTCATCGGCATAAGCCTGCGCTGGTTTACATTTCCCATTTAGCTTAACAAAATATGCAACAACACGATATCCACGTTACGCACCAAGAGCCTAGTTTGTAGGTTATCCTGAATGTAACAGGGTAGTTGAGAATGTGACCTGTGCTACCGCAGTATCGACGACCCTGCTCTCAGCCAGATCACACTTGTTGCCGACAAGAAGCTTGCACACGCTGTCGTTGGCATACTTGTCGATCTCGCTCAGCCATTGCTTGACATTATTGAAGCTCTCCATGTCCGTGATGTCGTAGACGATCTGGAGACAACTCAAAGCAACCAAATGTTTACTTGCTGAAGTGTGGGTTGGAATGGGAGAAATGCAGGTCGAGAGATAAGGGACTGACGATGATCCCGTGGGCTCCTCGGTAGTAGCTGCTTGTGATGGTTCTGAACCGCTCCTGTCCTGCCGTGTCCCACTGTTACACATATGCAAAATGTACCAATATCAGATCGCATTGAGCTGCTTTGCATAGTTGTTTCCACCACCGCAACGAACCAAACAATTGCAAGCCCTTGATAGCTAACAAACTTTAAAGAAGCACAACTTACAATCTGCAATTTGATGGTCTTCCCATCCATCTCTAGTGTGCGGATTTTCTGCAGAGGGGCGAACCAAACAAATGCAGGCATCAGTCGGTGATAAGAGAGCAGCCAAAATGCAGGGTGTGTGGAATGACGGCCAACTCACGAAGTCAACGCCGATGGTGCTAATGTAGCTGTCCACATAGGCGTCGTTCTGGATGAACACAACCAAATGAGAACCATATATATGCGCGACTATGTCTGGTCTCGAAAAAAACGCAGATGGCGTCGCGCCATGGATCAGTGAATGAATCCGCATTGCCGGTTAACTCACGGCGAAACGGAGGAGGAAGCAGGACTTGCCGACCGATGAGTCGCCGATCAGGAGGAGCTTGAACAGGTAGTCGCTGAACCCACCCCGGACGAATCAACAAACAAGAAGAGCATTGTTCAGTGCATCAACCAAGCAACGGCATATATATGAGTATGTAGGAGCACAAAATCAGCTGCAGGTGAAAGGTACTTACAATTCGTTGTTGCGCATGGCTCCTTCCCAATACCAAGAACGGAGCAGGGGGAGAAGGATGATTTGGTGATGCTTAATTTGCCTAGTCAGCTGGAGAAGAGGCTCTCTCGAGAGGGAGAAAAGGTACGCTGTGAAGTGCAGTATAAACTAAGCAAACTGATTTCTCTGAGCACTAGTTTTTTTGTTTTCTCATCGAACCCCACGCAGGATCATGACGATGCGACTGTTCCCTCCACCCTCCCCGCACATGACTCCGAGCTTTCTTTATGATCGACGAAGATACAGTCATAGAGAGGATAACATCCGGGCGTTGTTACCTAGCACCTCTCCCAGTAGGCTCTCACAGTACGATCAGTTTGCTTCTTTTTCTCCAGTCGGGAAAAAGCTTTAGGTGGCTGCAGTCGGAGTCATGTGGCGTCACGTAAAGAACACACAAAAGGGATTGCAACCAAAAGACACGGACCATTACGATGGCATGGCACATTGGCAATGGCGTTGGACTAGCTCGTATTGTTCGGCTGCGTAACCACCAACCAAAAGCTACTCTGCTTTGCGTGCATCCACCGTTGCATAGTGTCAAAATAAAATGGTGAGAATTCTACGGGAAACAATCATGATCCACCGGCATTCCGCGGCCAGGTTTCTCTACTTAACAGCAAATATCTACACAATCAACCAATTGGAAGCCGTTGTTTTTTAAAGTTCGGTAAAAAAATCATATTTATAAGCTGTGAAAAATAAAAAACCATGCACGCAGATAAAAGGTATAAACTTGTCCATGCAAATTACATTTGATCATTTTCGAGATGTGAAAAATTCACAAAATAAGTAACTTTACAAATTACGATATGCTATATGTGTATACAACTTACATAAATTACTGGCAGGAAAATCATCTCCTAATCTTCTCCGTATGTTTGCAGCAAAATTCACATGAACAGGTTTGTATCCATTCTTTACTTGGATGAAAAAAAATTGAAGCTTTAGCTAAGTTTTGATAACAGAATCATATGAACCCATGTTCCAATTTGTATTTTCCCCTTTCTACGACAAAAAGTAGCCTATCTGAGAGTGCTTGTGATTTGCCTAGATTTGAGAGAGGAGCTAGCTACTGACAGAGTACTGCTGAAATAAGTAGGATAGTATCTTCTTATGGTCCCCTGACTGAAACCCAGTGTTCGGGTCAATCAGGTACGGTACCTGAAACATCAAGATAGTATCAAGTATCAGAAGTTATTATTAGAGGGATGACGCTATAAGTGTGATGCTAACAGAATTCCCAGGCATGGAGACTGAATTGCCAGAAAAGGAGTACTCAAAATAATTTAGATGCAGTTGTAACCTTTTATTAGAAAAAATATGTTTCTGAATGCAGCTTATGCTTCACCATACCTGTTTAGAACCTGCTACCTTTAGTAGCGAATCCATCTTCGAGGACCCCTCTCCCACGTTCTGGAGAACATAAGGAAGCTCCAATTCACAGAGAGCCTCACGGACAAACCTTGCATACTGAAACACCCGCATATGAGAAGAAAATTGAGTCAGACTACCATAGAAAATACTTCAACGAGAGGGGTGCTTCCTACAGAATTGTTCTCAAATGAGAAGAGTTTCAGCTTCTCTGCAGGTAGTGCGCCAGCTTTGCCCCAGAATGTCATCCCTCTTCCAGCTCGAAGAAGCGTAGGTACCCATCCAGTTAAAATTGTACTGCAAAAAAGTAGGAAATGCTTAAACAAAGCATACCACGACCACTGGTCTCCTCAAGCATTAACCCAGCACTTTGATCGTGGTACTTGGCTTTATCTATTAAGCAGAGCATGAGGCCTGATATCGAAAGAACATATGATAAGAAATTTGTCTAGCATTCATTTAGAACAGTAGTTCATGGCATCCATTCCAATATAAATCTTCGTCTTGTCTCTGAAAATCGTTCCAGCATCAATGCATGACGGTCATAGACAACTATGTTAGCTCTGCTACCTATGAGTGATGAACACAGCTTTTTTAAACAAGCAAAGCTGGATACCTCTCAAGAAGTCCAAAAGAAGGGCTCTTTCCTTCTCCATACTGCCTGAATAGGTACTTCACAATATCTCCTGCACATTCAAGGCACATATTAGTCTGTTCATTTCTCATTTTACTAACTACTTTTTACTGAATTATCAGAACAGGAAGCACATCATCTTAAACATAATTATGGAAACCACTGTTTATATGCCTACAACCCACTGTCACCATCACCCAAAAAAAGTACGAAGGGACAATTTCACATACCACTTTCATACATTGTGACACCTGTACTTGCATCAACAAGAAGGGGAAACCTGCACAAAAAGTAGAAAGACAACCCTGTTCAGTGACCCTGAGGAAAGCCTCACAATGTATTGATGCAACGGTAGTGCCAAAACTGTTGACCATGAACAGAGAATTTATGAACTTTGTAATCTGCATTACTGTTCCTCTGAAGCTATAAGTAAATATGGAAATGATGAAAACGTACTGCTCCTTCCCTCCAATTTTCCTGACAACATCTCTATGCCTTAGTGATCCTTTTGGGCAGGGATAAACCTGAAATTCGTTAGTATTTGGAGGCAAGTTATTAACTGAAAAAAATCAAATTACAATATCATATATATTGATAATCTAGAAAAAATCATTTCATTTATTACGTGTATTGCCTCCTGACTATAATGCAACTCCCATAAGCTAGAATTACATTGCAGCGCAAGCTATGTCTGGTTGCACGATTTTTCTTATAACTGATTTATAATCTCGCAGTACGATTACAGAACTGAACAGGTAGTTTAAGAGATGGTTGAAAACCTCTGCGGAAATATCAAGCTCAGTCATGGCCTCCCGGACTCTCCTACAGAAGGGACATGCCTCTATTGGAAGGACAACAAAGGATTGATCAGTACATTCTGAAAAATCATAATTTCGCATGCTCATGAAGGTAGAGTCAACAGTAAGAAAAAAATTACCGAACTCATACAGTTGCAGAATCGGAGCACTCGTCACTGTACCAACATTCTCTCCAGTACTAGCTGCCACACTTGATCCCCATGGAAGCCTAGCTAAACTTGAAAGGGAAGATGTGGTAACCTGGCAAACAATAAAAGTACAGGGACGGTCATTGCGAGGCAGGTGGAATGGACAACCTGAAAATGTAACGGTGGCATGCCCAAAGTACACATCAAGATGAATGAACTTGTGCACAGATTACACTATCAGCAGACACACAGCATCAGTAAATACACTGATCAAAAGTTCCCTTTTGCTTCCACAGGATGATATGCGGTAAGAAGATCATTTGCTGCTACCAGTTCAGTAGATTCGGCGCTAAACTCTAGGCTCTATAGGGCTATACCCATGCTTAGACCTTAGTGGTGTAGGAGTTTGCGACTACCGATCAGTCCGGTACTCGAGTGTACCGAGAGTTGAACTAGGATTACCTCGATGATGTCATTCCGCTCCAGAGAAGGATCCCCGCCCTGCGCGTCAGTTCACACAAACCAAACCTTTTTAGCACTCCACTAACCACTATGCAAACAAACCGATATTCAGTTTCAGTGGGGGCAGAAAATGCAGCAATCAGTTACCCCGAAGAACTTGAGGAGCGGGCACAGGAACGACAAGACGCTGCTGCTCGTAGCGGCGGCGGAGGTGGTCTCGGTCTCGCCCGCTTCCGCCCGCGGAGGCTGCGCTCGGGTGAGGGCGAGGCCATAGGACGAGCGGCGGTGCGGGAGGCGAGGTCGAGATTCTCTGGCAGCAGGGGAGCGGCAGGGAGGCGGATGTCGAGAAGCAGGGCGGAGGTGGGGATGGTGGGTGGGGTGCGCGAGGGGCACCATGCCGAGGGGGAGGGGGAGCTTCGTTGGCCTGTGAGGCGCCGCGGGTGCGGCTGAGGGAGTTCGGCTTGGCGTCGCCGGCGTGTGGACTGGGCTGGTGGCTGTGCCTCCGGCTTGGGCTTGGCTCGACTGAGGACGCTGGTCCGGAGTGGAACATGTAAAATCTCAATATGGATTTTTTTTTTGTATTATAGGCTAAACAAAATTAAAAAATGTTATATATTTTAGAGATTTTAACAACGAAGCAAAGTTTTTTTTTTGTGATTCAGCACAAAAATATAAGAATTTAAGCAACTTCTGTGGACACCAGAAACGTTGTTATGTTTTGCGCTGCTTTTAAAATTGGTGGCTGGTAAACCGCAGGACTCACCTTATCCCTTCGTCTACAGTAGAGAGGAGGCGAGTAAGGAGGCGACTCGGGTTTTCATGCTCTCGCCGGCGAGCCCGGCGCTCCCCTCTGCCTCCGGCTGCCGTTTCGGCACCGTGAGGTGGGGGGAGCTCCGGCGTCTTGCTGTGCGTGTAGATAGGTTCTCTAGGTGTGCGTGGCCTGTCGGCATCATCGAGGACGGTGGCGATGGCGTCGGCGTGGTGGGCCGTGTCCTTCCCCTCCTGCCCCCGTTCCGGCCTCGTCGCCGGGAGGAAGTGAAGGTTCTTCGGGCGCTCCCCTCCATCCTTGCTTCTCTGGCCGGCCGCGGTGGCGAGGGGAGAAGCTGGTGGTGGGTGATGTTCCGCTTTTGGTGCTGGTGGTGCAGGTGGTGCTCCTCGTCGTTTCTACTCCGGCCGGCCTTGGTGGCGAGGGGAGTGGCGGTGGGAGGTGGTGCGGTGCTGGTGGTAGCTGGCCTAGTCGGCGTGGCGCTGGCTGGAAGATGGGTGGATGCTGGAAGCTCACGACGTGGCCGTGCGCGTTTATCGTCTCTCAGCTCCGTCGCGCGGCGGCGGACGGCTCCTGCGGTCCTCTACATGTTGTGGCGGCGCGTTCTTCCCGGCAGCTTGCGGTACGGCGGCTCCATCGTCGGCTAGGCTTCTTGGGCAGCGACAGAGGATCTGATTGTGGTTCTTCTCGGTAGCTTGAGGTGCTTTTTGCACTTTGCTGGGTCCTCTTGTAATTTCTAGTTTCTTTTGGACCTTTTTGTAAAGTGTGCAGAGCTACCTTAATATAATCGTCGGATCCTTTCCTCAAAAAAAAAAAAATTTGGTGGCTGGTGCTTTTTTTTAACACAACAAATACTTCTGCATTCACTGTTATGACAAATATATCGCTAACCATCTGACCATACGCTCTCCAACGATATGCTCGGGCTCGGAGGTTCTCTCTTTGCCGTATCAGCTGCCCATGAGCAACAACACAAGCCTCACATGAGCAGTGCTCCAAAACAATTTTAACAAACTCTAAAGCACTATAGGCAGTAGTTGACACTGTTAATTCTCAATTTTTCATTTACCGCCTTAAGTCAGGAATAAAATCATCTCAGGAAGGCATGTCCAACGGCACTACAAGACCGTGCATACCAACGGCCACATCAATTCTGCGTGCGCAAGTGAAATCGCAAGTGGTGGTGGTGGCTTGATCTTGATCTCCCTGCAGTACGTACCCAGCTGGTTGGCACCGATGGATGGCGACTGTCGGCAAAACAGAGCGCAACAGTGAAAAAAAGAAGCACCGAGAATTCAAGATGGAGCTATCGACCCATCGCATGTGAAATGGCCTAGTACGTGAACTGGAGGAGCGGAACGGTCTTGTCCTCTCCTTTGACCGGCCGGCCCGTGGTCCGTCCATCACGTCCCAATGATTGATCCATCGATCGAACGAACGGACACGATGGATGCGCCTGGATCGTACCGTACGGACGCGCGCCCACCTACGCGTGGCCTGGCCGGTTGGCTCCACACCACTTGCATCTGCCTTTTCCCTCCCACCATCGCAAAGAGAAGTCTGATGATCGATGGATGGATCGAGGTCCTACGCGCGACGTAGCCGAGCTTCGGCCACATAGCTAAAGCGGCTCACCCGTGTGCGTGCATGCCGGCCTCCATTCCCGACCGACATCTTATCACCCGAGCAAACGCACCTCATCGCGGGATGGCCGGCAGTTTTTGTGGCCAAATCTAAAGATAACATCCTTGGGCGTGCCAGCCCGTTCACCAAAATTCGAGCAATGTGGACCGTCCTATAGAAACTTGATGCGATCTCAGCCGTCCGATCGCGTGGTGATTTTTTTTTAAGGTTCCTGGTCCCACCGGTCATAGACTTTGTGGCTGGAAAATCTGGTACACAGTGGTTTTTTCGCAGTTACCGGCCACCGCGAGCCGTCCGATCAGAGGGTGAAAACCCGCCTCGATCTGAGCCGTCCATTTGTATGGGCAAAATAGTCATTTTGCCTCTCGGGTATATAAGTGAAAACCCTAGCCACTTGACCCAATCCCGTCCCTGGCCTCTCCTCGCCCAATCCCTCGCGCTCTCCTCCTCCTCCTCCAATCCTCTTCTCCCATGGCCGCCGCCGCCACCACCGTCCTTCTCCTCCACCACGTCCTCCCCCACGCAGCAGATCGAGGAAGGAGACGAGGAGCCTGAGGTCCTTCTCCTCCACCACGTCCTCCCCTGTGCAGCGGCAGGTCACCACCGTCCTTCTCCTCCACCACGTCCTCCCCCGCGCAGCAGATCGAGGAAGGAGACGAGGAGCCTGAGGTCCTTCTCCTCCACCACGTCCTCCCCTGTGCAGCGGCAGGTCGAGGAAGGAGAAGTCGGCGCGCTGGCGCCGCAAGGGGGCGCCGGAGAGGGAGCCGGGGCGCTGGGAAGGACGGCGGCGCGCTGGGAAAGGAGGCTCGCGGCGCTGGCAGGACATTGACGCAGGGGGCAGCCAATCCCTCACGCGTTTCTTCCTCCCCAATCCCCTTGCATCTTCTTTCCTCCTCAAACCCTAGCCGCCGCCGCCGTCGCCGTCCATCCTCCTCCTCCTGTGACCTCTGCACGTCCCCCGAGCGGCGCCGCTGCTGCCCGCTTTCGCCGGTACTCGGCACGAGGAGGGCTAGCCGTATGGACGGAGAAGGAGGCCGAGTTGTCTGGTCGTCGTCGCCGACGTCGTGCACGGCCGCTGAGACGAACAAGGAAGGGTCGTCGCCAATGTCGCAACGCGTGCAGGTACTCCCTCTATCCCTAACCCCCCTCCGCCTCTTCTCCTCCAGAAATCAGCGACCTCATGTCGCCTGCGCGCTTCGGCGTCTTTGCTCGCGCAGGAAGGACGCCCCAGTTATCCAGCAAGGAACGGCTGGTGGACGGCGGGAGCAGCGCCTTCCGCGTCGTGGCTTCGTCGGGAGGAGCGGCTGCGCTCCATCTCTCCCTCAGGCGCTCATGTACTCTCTCTCCCTCTTGGCCTCTTCTCTGTCGGGAAGGAAAGCACCAGCGTGGCTGGTACATAGTCTCACAAATATTTGTTTCTTGAAAATTTCTTTGCCGCAGTAAGCTGTTTCATCTGGATTGCTTGGTCTGGAGCTCACTCCCTTCAGGTCCGGACCCCTCTCTCTCTCTAATCCCCATACATCTGCATCTTTGTTTGTGCAGATTTTGTATTATTTATGCCTACAATGTGTTTGACGAAAATCCTGAAGGGAAGATTAATCTATGTCTTATCTTTGTAGACAACCGTATCTTTTTATCATTAATTTGTTTGTTGCACTATCACACCCTTTAGAAAAGATGTGGTTGTTTAAGAGTAAAACACAGATTTAATGTTACTGCCTTTTCTATGTATAAACCGGTTTGTCATCAAGGCATATCTATTTATTGTTTTACCCTTTGTAGTTACTTCGTGTTGCCTTTCGTTTGGTATATGCAAAATGGAGCTGTTCGACGCCGGCCGTGCACAGCTGGCCTTACCACACGACCAAATCGATGGTAAAATGTCCTGGCAAGTTTTGTTTTTGTGCTATACAATTTCCCCATGTACAGTTTGCTTGGCACCCCATTCATGTGTGTGTGCAGAAGTTTCTATACAGTGCATGTCTTATATACATGTAACCATGAAATAATGCATGGTGTGGTGTGATTTTCAGAGTATCGATTCACATGTGCGTTCTAATAGATTTGGTTCTGTACAGGTTTTTGATTGATGTATACGTTGTTGCTGGTAGCACGGGACGAACAATTCTTTCTGCAGTCCATGAACTGATTGAGGTTTATCTCTGAGTATCGTTTCCTTCTTTGCCTGTATTTTGAGTGATCAACTATATGTATGCATCATGTTAAAGAGGAAGTTTGCCATCGGGCAACCTCAGGGAATTAGTCTGCAGGGAAGAAGAAACAAGTGCCACGCGGCGAGGCGGTGGCGGCTGCCTCGCTGGCCTCTTCCCGCGTCATTAGCCCCGCCTCCTTTCCCCATTCCAAACATAGCAAGGCTCCTCCAATCCTCCACATCTTCTTCATCCGAGACCTACAGGTTTCCTCTCTCTCTCTGAATTTGATGCTGAGTCGTTGTATTCTTGACAGGCACAGGGGCAGTGGAGTCGGTGGGCTTCCTATCCTGTATAAATTGCTTCCTACCATTCTTGATTTTTGATGAATGTACTAGGCTACAATTAGATCTGGTTGTACTAATATAGGTCATTATTTGTATTCACCTGATGTAGTACATATTAGCAGGTAAATAATTTGGAATATGTGCTCAGGCTGTCGGCCTGCATCTGAAGTTTGACATCTTGAAGTTTGACTTCACGCCTACCTACAACATCAAGGTGAGCACCCCACTCTGAAGTTTACCTTTCACGTCTTGCAGCAGTAAAGTGATTATGCTTGACTGTATATTTGATTTTTACATCCTTTGAAATGAACTATAAAGTGACAGCCGCTGCTAGCACTATTACACTAAGATAAGTTGTGCTTGCACAGTATGGTCAGTTTGAATCATGCTTTGCTCATTGATTTTTCCTCTAGATGTTTATTGCCTGCATAGTCATTGTATTCAAAGAATTGAAGATAATTAAATAGTAGTGTTTAGTTTCTTCTGAGTCTATTATATTAGATTGAAATATTAGAAAAGCAATAGTACTACTCCTGGTATGGTGTACTTTGTAAGCATACGTGTTATGATTGCTTAAATTTTTTCTTTCTTTTGTAGGCAGAGATTACTACCTTGAATCACTGTCCAGACCAATCATTTGTGCCAATGAAATTGTGTTAGCACAGTCTGATATTAACTGGACAGTAGTTGGTTTTGTGGTAATATCCTTTTGGGCAGAAAGATGTCTAATTATATGTATTTTGTATTGTTTACTGAAAAGTGAAAATTCATGTTGGAATGTGTTCTGCATATATCTAACGACAAAACACGGCAATTATAATGCTATTGCTCGACATTGTTCATGCACAAGGAAACTATTCTTTGATTGAGCCATATTTTTTCATGGATCTTCTCTCTCTCTCACCATGATTCATTTTTATGCACCCATTGTGTTCCTTCATTTCATCTGCCATGATTTCTTTAGTTTATATTTGAATATAACTAGAGATGTGTTCAAATTTATGCCTGCACTTCAATGTTTATTACTGGAAATTCACTTTGTGCACCTACCTATTAAGTAAATTTAGCTACAAAGTTGCCTTCAATTAGGTGTTAAATTCTGGAGTGCTATTTTGCAGCTTAGTGAGACATCATAAAATTCTGATTCATACAATAATATTACAAAATATATTGGAAGGTGTACCTTATTCTGGGTCCTTTTGTTTCCTCTGTTTGTGCTTGCTTCGTAGGCCATATAATGTATTAATTTTGATATATATAGTGGGGGCATTTTGGGTCCTTTTGTTTCCTTAGTTTGTACTTTCCTCTGTTTGTATTTGCAATTTCGGATTTCCACAACTGCTTGCTGACCTTCCCCATTTGTCATGGCATGTATCTGCCCTTCTCATCTGAGGCTTGATGTTTCCACTGACTATTTTTTTACCCGGTTAAAAGTACACCACATACTGCAAAAGAAGCTAATTAACATTAATTTGGCACAATTATGATTCACTGATTTACTGCTGGGGCATCTCTTTGTTTATTTCTTCATTGACACAGGTTGTTTGTTGTTTATTCTTCCTACCTGCATCTCTTGGACGTGGTGGCTTACCAATGTGGCTTGCCTTACAAACTGATGTTAGAACATTGTGTAGGTGCTGGTCAGTTCAACTTCTTGCGTAAAAACGGTAGAAATAAAGAGGTTTGTAATCTATAGTCTGTTGCAATCAGTATATCGATTAGCCTGATCCATATACAGAAATTTGCTCCGTGATTGCAGTGCGTTCTTTCTGTAGGTGTTGATTTCATCCGCTCTTCAATTGGATCCGGGGATATGAGTTAGCGTTGGTTCTATTTCAGCTGAGAAAAAAGGTGATCCCTGCCCTTGGGTTTATTTTATTGTGTACGTTTATATATACAACCTATGGAAACTAAATTTTATGCGCACAATAAATAGATTTATGTGCTCAATATTTTACGGGAATATCTGGTTGGTTATTGTTATGAATCTTTTTATTTTCTCCAAGCAGCAAACATACATTGATTTCTAAACCTGAAAAAGTGATTGGTTGGGCTCTGTCTCTCCCTTTTCCTCGGCTCTCAACAGGAGGAACATGAGTGTTGCCAAACCGCTGGAGCCTCGGCTCAACCTTGATGTGCTTGGCCCTCACATAGGTAACCCCACTTTTTTTTCTACCCTGCTTCCAATTTCCTATCTTCCTTAAATGGTCAGCAGCCACAGTTAATGCAAATATGCTGAACTGATGTACATGGGGTTCATTTCTCTTTTAAATTTTGAATACATTTGATGCTTCAATTTTTATCTGGCTTATTCTGTCCTCCGAGTGATACAGGAGACAGTCAAGTTTCATCCTCCATTTTCCTATGGTATCGAAAGAAGGATTGCATCTTGTGTATTCAGCCAAACATAGTGTTTTATCTGGTTTATGCATTTATTTTGTAGGTGGGTCGGTATTGTTTCGAATATATGTTAAATTCTGATTTATTGTCTACAGATTGAATGAACCTTTATTTTGCTGGAGGGAGTTTGACCAATTAGGTTTCTTGGTCTATAGGTCCTAGGTGCATTTATATTCTTTTGATTCCTTGATTAAGGTCAGCTTGCTTATTTTGGTTAAGGAAAAATATGAGTGAGCACAGAAACAATCTTGCTAATATTTTACATGTTATCGGCGAGAAGATAATATCCTTGAGAAAGTAATCTGATAAAATGATGACCAGCAAATAAATTATTGTATTGTTATGATATTTCGGTAGTGATGTAAATATCTTGAGCAGCTAACATAAAATTAGCACAATTATCCATAATAGTCGTATATCTTACTTGAAAACAAATAACTTCATCACTTGGAATTTTAAAGTCTTTCTCATGATGAATTTACGTATGAGTAATTATGGTACACATGTTTGCCTCTTACAAGAGTGCTACTATAACGTTTATTTATATGATGTGTTCTGTAGTGTTTATATATATGATGTATTGATTCTATTGGGTACGGGTGTGCCAATTCTGCAGCTTGCTCATTGTTTTGGCACTTATTCTGTTGTCCACACTCCCTATTTTTATATTTTTTTGCCTACTACTGCATAAAGTTATTTGTTCTCATTTGGAGCAGGGAACACCTGATCTACAACTCTGTTTTTCTCTTCTATTTACAAAATGTTTGCGCGTTTGCAGCTGAAGACAGATGAGAAGGATCTCCGAGTCGCCGACTAGAGCATACAGACATGCCAGTTTTGCCATGTTGTATGTTTAGATGACATTTGTAGCTTTCATGATGTAGCACTATTCATTGGTTGTTGAACTTATTAGTTACCACTAGGCAGTCAAAGTTCTTCTACAGGTCGTACTCCAAATATGGTTGCTTCTTCTCTAAAGGTATATCATTATTGACCTCAAGAGTGTTCTCTATTTGCTTCATGTATTTATTTTTAGGTGGGCCAGTATCACTGCTTGCTAGCATTCATATATCCCATATGCATATTATTTTGTATATGATAAAAATATTGGATTTAATCCATCATTACTCTGGTAGCTTATGCTGAATACATGATTTTGTATTCTCTGTCTGCAAGAATATTCACAATTTGTGATAATATGTTTCCTCTCTGGCAAGATTTTTGAACCATTCAAATCTTCTCCCTTGCTGTAGGTATTTAGAAGTCAAGTCTATTCGCTCTCCAAATGACATCTTGTGCTCATAGGGCGATCAGCCACATCAATATCTCCGTCATCATATCACCAGGTATCCAGCAGACCAGATCCATCTATTTGTTGCATTGATTTCTCGCCTCGCCTCCTCAACTGTATAATTTGGATTTCATAAATCAATTTTCTTTTCACCCATCATCAATGTCATTGCTTACATAGGTCTGTCTGACCAGATCTTCAATGGTCAGTGCCCACTCGCCTAACTGCATCCCACTAGCACCCATGAGCCCATTCCCTCTCTTTGCTTGATGTCACTATCTATGTTATCATAATGTACACATATTAGTTGTGACTTGCTTGCTGCACCAGTATCATGCTCATAACTTAGGTGGTTATTGTTTCAATTTGTTTGTGTTTGTTGTGATGTTTCACATATCACGAGCTGCAAAGCATGAGCACCATCTCCAAGAATATGCCATTGGCACTATCATCTTGCTGCTGGCTACTTCAAATTTGGGCAACTATGTCTCCTAAATATATTTTCTTGTGTCAATTGTTTATTCCTAGATTATCTTTGGTTAAATCTGTGACAATGTTGCGTTTTTTCTGCAAGTGTTGTTGTGGTATGTTGTTCAGTGCATCTGGATGCGTCGCATTAGTGGTGTTGGGTTCTGGTTAGTTATTCTTGTGTTACCCTTCTTTTGGGAACGACTCTGGGATGTACTTTTTCTAGGATCCAGTTTTATGATATGTTTTTTTCATGTTAAATAGTTGCTTTTGGTGTGTAGACTCGACGGTGGAATTGTTTTTCTAGTAATCTCAGCTCTAACTCGGCTCTAAACAGGAGTCGAGCACCGCATCTCCACTCTGACCCTCTTCCAGCTCATATACGTATTATTCACTCCTTGAAGACAAAGAATGTTGTCAATATTCTGCATACTGATGTTTGTTTTTGAGTTAACACAATTATTATTGTCTACTACATAAATATTAATTCCTGATCCTTATTGCATCAGCCTGACCATGTTTTACAAACTGAGGCGACTCCTCATTCCTCCTGCAAGATTCCATATCATAGGTACTTACAGATATTTCAATAGTTCATCCCTATGATTTGGCAAACACTTCTCTAACGACATGTCCTACCTAACGTGTACAGGAACAAGGATGTAACTTCTACCTCAACTGCCCGCAAGGCTCTGTTCCAAGGACCTGACCATCGGATCCACGTTGGGCAAGCGTTAGTTGTTGCAAAAACTGCAAGCAGAACACCTGCAGTAAACAAGCACCTTCAAGGAGAGACATCGGTCCATGATGATGGAGGTGGTAGTCTAGCGAAGAAAGCTAGAAACTAATTTATCCTGCAATGACCAAACTCCTTAGGATCCAACCAAACTGTACCCGTTGTTGATCCAGTCCACGTACCTACCCTTTATTAATTCTGAACTTTGTTACTGCAAATCGGACTTATTTTGACTGATCGACATGACTGCATCAGAAACTTTGCAAGGTGATGTTTTGGTTATACCATCCATGTCTCATTGTTACAGCTGTTGAGGCCAGCTACCTCTACCACTTAGTATCGTTGTTGAGCTCACAAAACTCATCAGGTGTTCCAGAAGACATATGTATTTAATTTCCGTGGAATTAAAACTTATGTATTTGATACGGTGTCAAATTCTGAAAATTCCAAAACCTGAACTACATGTGCTTCAACATAGCTTCAGCTTCCTATTGCTTAAGGCTTTGATTGTATAATATTCTTATTACTCATTTCATATGATCTGCAAGATGCCCTTTCAATTCTGTATAACAGTGATCAAGTTCATATGAATATAAATGTCCTTTTAGTGGTCCGTATAAATGATCGTAACCACGGGCAAGAAATTCAAAGAAGAAACCAGTGCTCCGCGGCGGGCCACGCCGTTCGAATCTATCATGTACGTTCTTGAACTAAAGCTCAATTCAAATTTGCAATAATTATTTGAAATCAGAGGAACTAATTTGGTGACCTTAAGTAAGTCATGATATCTAGTATCTACACCGAGCGCCCGTGGTTGTTGCATCATATATACTTCTCTTTTCAATTTGCGAAAAACACTATGATATGTGCAGGGTCACGGGTAGGCTACACTAGCGCAAATCAAAATTTTCTACCGCATCAACCAAGGAACTGCTGCAGTTATAGATCACAAGATTACCACTAAACGTGATGTGCCGTGTCGAAGTCGGTGAAGCGAGTCGGGGCAGGGTAGACGTACGATCCTCTCCGATCCAGTCGATCCCACGAACAACTCCTTTCAGCGGCTCGTCCAAGTGCTCCAAGTATAGCACCTCTATCGGTATCCACATGTACGGCGTGGAGACACCGCTCGCCGGACTGCTAGGTCCGCGCGGGTGGCAGGGCGTGGGGAGACGGTGGCTGCGTGGATTTGGTGCGGAAATGGGCAACCCTAAAACGTCCAACCTCCTCTCCTTATATAGACCTTCGCATATTGGGCTGCCTAAACTGAAGCCCATTCTGGAGTCTATTCCAGCCCAACTCGGATCGAATCCGAATTATGCCTCCACAACATTAAGCGTGTAACCCTATAGGTTCACGCACGTTTAGTCATGACACGAGTACACTCACTCGGCCAAAAGTTGGTAGCGGCTTCTAGCAAAACGTGCCAACTCCCAAATGCGCATAAAGATCGTATCGGACGAACCATCACAATGTTTATGACATTCACTTTGCCTCACGATATTTGGTCAAGCTCCTAGCTTACCACTCCTTCTCGATACTGTGATTTGGAATCCCATACTAGATTAACCATTAACCTTATGTAGCACGGCCATGCATTTCTGGATCCGATCACTCGAGGGGCCCACAGAAATATCTCTCTTAAGAAGAGAGGGGCAAATCCCATCTTGACTGACCATGTGATGTCTACGTGTGCTTTTATTCTTGTAGACAGTGTTGGGCCTACAAGAGCAGAGGTTTGTAGAACAGCAGCAAGTTTCCCTTAAGTGAATCACCCAACGTTTATCGAACTCAGGGAACTAGAGGTCAAAGATATCCCTCTCAAGCAACCCTACAATTAAGATACAAGAAGTCTCTTGTGTCCCCAACACACCCAATACACTTGTCAGATGTATATGTGCACTAGTTCGGCGAAGAGATAGTGAAATACAAGTGATAGGGATGATTATAAGTAGTAACTGCAATCTGAAATAAAGATGGCAGCAAGCAAACATGTAGCAGAACTTGTTGTAAACGGTGTTTCAATGCTTAGAAACAAGGCCTAGGGATCATACTTTCACTAGTGGACACTCTCAACAATGATCTCATAATTGAATAAGTAAAAGCTACTCTTAAACACTCTCTTGTTGGATAACAAACACCATTCATTGTGTAAGGCTACAAAAGCACACCTTAAGCCGGAGTAAACAACCGCCACAACGTCATAAAGGAATCACACACGGTGCACACACTGTCACCTTTACACCGTGGAGAGTACCGAAGTTCATATTAAAGTAACCTATAGAGTGCATAATAGATAAAGAGTAACATCTACATATTCAACTAGATTAGCTCAACTGAACACAAGTAAATACTACTCGGGATTATTCTCTTTCTTGATGAAGCAAGAGTACTATGCGTAGGGCTGCAAGAGCACACCTCAAAGTCTGAGTAAACAAACACCACAATTCCCAAGAATAAGCCATGATAAATGTCTAAATTATTCATAGAGTCACACAAGTACCCACACTGTCACCTTGATACCGTGTTGTCACAATGACTCCAGAAACTAGACAAAATCACTTGAGTAGCATAAACATTATTAATGTATTCAGCGATACTAGCAATACACATAATCACATAAAGATCACACCATGGGAGAGAGAGATGAACCACATGGCTACTGGTAGAGCCCTCTGCCTCGGGGGAGAACTACTCCCTCCTCATCATGGGAGTCAGCAGCGGCGATAAAGATGGCGGTGGTGTCGATGGAGATGACTCCGGGGGCAATTCCCCGTCCCGGTGGCGTGCCGGAACAGAGATTCTGTCCCCCGAAACTTGATGTCGATGGCGGTGGCGCTACGGAACTCTTCGTGGAATATGACTTCGTATTTTAGGGTTTTTGCGTCTGAGGCAATATATAGGCGAAGGGGCGATGTCGGCGGACCTCCGAAGGGCCCAAACCATATGGCGGCGCGGCAGGAGGTGGGCCCGCGCCGCCAGGTGGTTTGGCCGCCTCCTGGCTCCTCTTCGTCTCTCCTTCGGACTTCGTGTACGTGTTGGAAAAATAGGGACGTGGCCTTTTGTTTCGTGCAATTCCGAGAATATTCGCAGAAGTACTTTTCTGAAACCAAAAACAGCAGAAAACAGGGAACTGGCATTTCGGCATCTTGTTAATAGGTTAGTCCCAGAAAATGCATAAAAGTGATATGAAGTGTATATAAAACATGTAGCAATTGGTATAATATAAGCATGGAACATCAGAAATTATGGATACGTTGGAGACGTATCACCATGCCCCGCAGCATGTTTCATGACAAACACGTAAGCTACCTTTATAGCTACCCTTTCCCAGTGTAGCGTTTGATAGCCCTAAAGTAGGTCGATTCACATCTCGGGTACATGCGACATCTCAAGTCTAGGGACAAAGCATACACATCGTGTAGAGAGAGAACTATGAACATTTGCTGCATCGTCTCAAGGTGGGTCAGTCCAACTCTATGTTCATAACATAAGTCCACATTATTGGTTTGACATCTCCATGTCTATGACTTGTGAAACATAGTCATCAACCAATACATGTGCTAGTCTAATATTCAAGTGTGTCCTCACATGAACCCCGACTAGGGACATATTAAGAATAACCATACAAGTAATGAGTTTCACAAACAAGTCACGTACTTAACAATCAATACAAAGATATTATTCAAGGAACATTATTATAAATCATGGATACATCAAAATATTATCATCTCTATGATTGCCTCTTGGACATATTTCCTACAATATGTACATCACTACCCCTATGGGCACATCCGAAAGACTGAGCCGGCAGATCAGGACTTGATATTGAAGAAATCATCACATCCGCCTTGCTATCGAGGGAATATCGCCTCCCACTTAAATAATGTAACGTCTTAATGATACATCAATGTTAAAGTTGTGATTTGACATATACAACCATCGTTCTAACCTCCAACCACATGTTGGTTCTCAACCGCATCATACTTCTCTCTCATAATCTTGTTGCTTACGTTGCAAAGTGAATGCATGTAAATAAGTGAACTATTAGAGAGCACGGTACTCCAAGAGGACACATGAATAGAAATAATCATCAATGTTGCTGGATCCAACTAAAAAAGATCGGATTTGGTTTTATTATCCCCAAAACCTTCTGGCTAACATCTTAAACAACGGGACGACACAAATATATTGATGCTTGATGTATTCACTAAGGGATAGATCATGTGTTTTCACCAAGATATTTGTCTGAAAAACATGTCTGCTTTCAATCCAAATAGTAAGGTACATCGGGCTACTCATTAATGCCTCCATAGGGTACGCGAGATATTTGTTTTTTCTTTTTTTTTTGCGAAACACAGTACAACGCAGGCCCTCACATACACGCGCACACACTAACCCTTATGAACGCACACACGCACATCCTACCCCTATGAGCACCTCCGAAAGACTGAGCCGGCAGGCCGAGTCTTGAGATTCACTGCGGGAGAGCTGGACTTTGCCGTGTGCCTGGCTCTTTGCCGTGTGCTAGATGTCGGGCACACGGCAAAGAAATGTCGGCACACGGCAAAGAAAAGCACACGGCAAAGACAAACAAAAACACATGGAAAAGAAATACACACGGCAAAGTCAAAGCAAAACACACGGCAAAGAAAATGGAGCCAAACGGAAGCGCGAACGGCGCGGTCACGGGAGCTCTTTGCCGTGTGTTTGCACACGGCAAAGATTTAATCATTGCCGCGTGTTTGCACACGGCAAAGAATATTTTTTTGACCGAAAAAAATGAAAATCGATCTTTGCCGTGTGCCAACACACGGCAAAGACCAATTTTTGTCTTTTTTCAACTTTACTTTATCTACTTGTAACAACGGTATGACCATTCCCGTGGCATAGTTTGTGATAAATTGTCCATATTTTACACATGGGTGTGTCTTGGTATGGAAAACAATGTTGCCAAAAAGAGTTTTTAAAATATTTTTATAAATATTTTTTTATTTTTTAAGTGTCAAAAGTGACATTTTTTGATAAGCAAGTACAACAAATATGGTGCAAAATAGAACCCATACAATATCCACACACAGTAGACCATATTTGATGGATAATACAGAAATATTAGGAATTTTCTCGGTTTCTACCTAATTTCGCCTATTTAAACGACTTTATACCGATTTTTGAAAGTAATTCAAAATTGAACTACAAGTGTGTGATAGTTTGCTCTGAAAATTTTACAAAAATCATTTTAAGGTACACAAGTAGTGTTTATATCATAGAACCGTCGATAGTTTTGAAAAATTCGACCCCTTTCATTGAATAGACACGGCGGCCATTTTGACCGTTTTTCAAAAAAATAAAAGAAAGTAAAACAATACTCAAAAAAAGAAATCCTTTGATGTGTATTAGTTGGTAGGAAAAATGATAAACTTGAGTTTTGACGAAATTTCCAAAAAAAGCCTTCACAAACAGGTCTATCATCTACAAACATGTATAAGTTTCGAGACAAATGACCAAGATATGACCATTCCCATGACATAGTATGTGATAATGTACCCATATTTGACACATAGATGCGTCTTGGTATGGAAAACAATGTTACAGAACTGAGTTTGTTCAAATTAGTTTTATAAATATCATTTTTCATTTTCTAAGTGTCACAAATGGCTTTTTTGTGAAGCAAGTACAACAAATATGGTGCAAAATTGAACTCATACAATATCCACACAAAGTAGACCATATTTGATGGATAATACAGAAATATTAGGAATTTTCTCGGTTTCTACCTAATTTCACCAATTTAAACGACTTTATGACGATTTTTCGAAAGTAATTCAAATTTGAACTACAAGTGTGTGATAGTTTACTCTGAAAATTTACAAAAATCATTTTATGGTACATAAGTAGTGGTTATATCATAGAACCGTCGATAGTTTTGAAAAATTCGACCCCTTTCATTGAAAAGACACTGCGTCCATTTTGACCGTTTTTTCAAAAAAAATAAAAGAAAGTGAAAACAGACTCAAAAAAAGAAATCCTTTGGCATGGAATCCTTTGATATGTATTAGTTGGTAGGAAAAATAAACAGCTTAAGTTTTGACAAAATTTCCAAAAAATTCATTCGCAAAAAGGTCTATCATCTACAAACATGTATAAGTTTCAAGACTAATGACCAAGATATGATCATTCATGTGGCATAGTTTGTGATAATGTGCCCATATTTGACACATAGGTACGTCTTGGTATGACAAACAATATTGCAGAACTGAGTTTGTTCAAATTATTTTTATAAATATCATTTTTTATTTTTTAAGTGTAAAACATGACATTTTTTGTGAAGCACGTACAAGGAATATAGTGCAAGATGGCACCCATACAGTTTTCACACAAAGTAGTCCATATTTGATGGATAATACAAAAATATTAGGAATTTTCTCGCTTTCTACCTAATTTCTCTTATTTAAACGACTTTATGCCAATTTTCCGAAAGTAATTCAAATTTGAACTACAAGTGTGTGATAGTTGGCTCTGAAATTTTTACAAAAATCATTTTAAGCTACACAAGTCCGAATGGCACCCGCCGGGTTCGGGTGCGGGTTTGGCACCCCCATATCCGCACCCGCCCCTCCTCCCCGCTGATGCATGTAAAATGCATACATGAACTTTGCATTGTATTACTTATATTTCAATCATATTTGTATCATATAAGGGTTATATCATTGTTTTATATTGATTTTGGGAATATTTCACAGTTTCCCTATTTTTCTGGAATTAACCCTGCACTGGCAGAAAACCCTATTTTCTATATTTTTATGTTTCAGGGACCCAAATGACGTCCAAATGACCTAATATTTCACGGGCGTCAGTTTTTGGAAGGAACGAAGAGTAGGAGCGAAGGAAGCGAACAAACGGAGACCCGAGGGCCGAAAGAGGTGGGCCCACGCGGCCAGATTCCTTGGCCGTGTGGGGCCCCTAACTTGGGCCTCGAGCCTCCGATGTCGTCGATCTTCTTCCCCGAGCCTCCGTCTTGACCTAAAAACGACTATAAAAATAGTCCCCCGACGGCTTTCGGAAGGGAACGTCGCCGAAACACAGAAACCACGAAACAGAGACCTGGAGTTGCAGATTGGAGGGGAAAACACCGGCGGGGCGCTGCCGGCGTGGTCTCCTTCTTCTCCAACAACTTCTCCACCGTCTCCATGATGAAGAGGGAGTAGTCCACCCTGGACTATGGGTTTGTGAAAGTAACTTATGTATCTCTCCTCTCTTTGAGCTTCACTAATTAGCACCGTATGAGCTGCTGAACATGATTACGGTCATCTATATAATACCTTTGTGGTGGATCTTTTTATGAGTTAATATATGTTCGAGATTACAATAGTTTTGTTTCAGTTATGAAAGTAGATGCATATTATGTACCCCATTCTTGTTTACTTGTTCTGATCAAACTTGTGTATGACAGCGTGTGAGGGAGAACGTGTGCATTAGATGGAGTAACGGGGGGTGGCTAGTGCGGTGAAAGTGACAGAAGTTCCGCGATCCACTTGGATACTTTACCTTACTTTGTTGCCTCACTAGGGATAAAGAAAAATACCTTGCTACCGGAGATGTGGGTGTGACATTGCCACTACTCCATGACTAGATCTAGCAAGTTCTTATTTTAACTTCATGTCATAGAACTTAATGCTATACTCTGATTTATCTTAATACTAGGATGGCTCGATTTAATTCCCATCTTAGTGGAGTATAAGAGAGATTAATAAACAAAAGATCTCTATGTTAGGACGTGATGCCCATATAATTAGTAACTTGTCATGAAACCTTTTTGTTGCAATCTAATATGTCAATTCTAAGTGTTCCATTATCTACCACTTTATTAAAGAGAGAGTGCATTTGTGAAACCATGAACCCCGGTCCATTTTTAATCATAAGAAACACCTTTCCAACAACTTTTAAGCATTTTCCATTTTCTGCCATTTAAAAATCCGAAAATACAAAAACACTTTTACATCTTGCATTCACAATACAAAACCCAAAAATATCATCCATCATTGTTTCCACCATCCTTGCATATTTATTTATCATCATTACATATTTATTTATTGTTTAGCATTCATTACCTTCTCATATCATACTCACACCTTGTGCTTGACAACCACTTGGTGAGGTTGAGGGCACAAAACAATTTACTTTGTTTTGTAGGTTTTCAAGACACTACTACAGAAATGCCTATTAGTGGCGCACCAAATTGGATTTCTGTGGCGCACCCGCCAAATTGCTGGGTGCGCCACAGAATTCTCGCCACAAATTTTTTTTTTGTGGCGCACCTGGCTTGGTGCGCCACAGAAATGTGACTTTCTGTGGTGCACCTGGCCTGGTGCGCCACACAATTCTCAAAAAATTAAAAAAATTAAAAAATATATAAAAAGTTTCAAAAAAAATCAGGAAAATCAGAATATGAAATAATATGAAAAATCCTAATTATTGGAATAATTTCATATTTTTTGAATTTTTTGAACTGATACCTTCACGCTAGGTCACCCATCCTCAAACTGCTCCAACCCTAGCACGCTTAACTTCTAAGTTCCACCCAGTCCACCTACCCTCGTGCTACTCAAGTTCTTATTGATATATATATGATATGAACCCTCTTAAGTCTTGTATGTGTATATGTGGTATGTGTTATAAATGTGTGTTTTTAAATATCAGATTTTTCAAAAACTTCTAAAGTTTCAAAAGGAGATTCAAAAGTTTCAAAAGATCCAAAAAAATCAAAAAAACTTTAAAAAATTCAAAAAATCCAAAAATTTCAAAAAGTCAAAAAAGTCAAAACACTTCAAAAAAATCCAAAAAAATCAACAATCTTCTTTGTTATACATTTCTGTGTCTTTTTTGGACTTTTTGAAATTTTCTGAATTTTTTCTTTCTTTTTGATTTTGCTGCGAAAAATCGTCTGTTTGAAATAACTTTTTTTCTTTTGGAATTTGAGGAATCTGTGAATTGCTGACCGGGTAAACCTTGGTGGATTCGAACTCGGATTTTTCTCACGGGGGGGTGGGATTTGAAAAAAATAATTCTGTGGCGCACCTGGCAGGTGCGCCACAGAATGTCAACTTTCTGTGGCGCACGTGCCAGGTGCGCCACAAAATTATTTTTTTCAAATTTTAACCCGTCCCCCGGATAACTTTCTGTGGCGCACCAAGCTGGTGCGCCACATAATGTAACCTATCTATAAGGGTTTTCCTAGTAGTGAGAGAAGGATAAGAAGATAAATCTTTCACTACTGGTTCCCCGAGAGTTCTATATTAAACCCTCGAGTCATCCCTCGTGGGGAAAACAGTCTTTCCTATACTATACACTCTGCACTTGGAGTCTCAACCTAACCCATATTCTTTTGACGTAGGTAACTACGTCATAGGGTATCAAGAGGTTTTCTGGCGCCGTTGCCGGGGAATCATTGCTGTAAAGATTTATCCAACTAGTTTCAAGCCACGAACCACACTTTCTGGTTCCGTTGCCTAAGGACTAGTAGAAGAGTATCTCACAACAAAGTCAACTTCATCACCAACTTGTGCAAACACCTAAGCTTGGGGAGGTTGCACCTACGTGAGCATCATCTTATCCATCTTTACCTTCAAATCATTTTATTTTGTTTTGTTATTGTCTTGCACACTTCGGTTTGCATATTTTATTTTCAGTTTTGCATTTTGTGTTGCATTTGTTATTTCGGTTTACATTGTTTAGTATCATTTTATTTTCAGTTTTGCATAAAAAATTAAAAACACATTAAAAAACTTGCAAAAATGGGAGATAGAACTAAGTTGTGTGATTACACAAACACTCCAAATGATCAATTTATTGCTAGGCCCATTGCCACACCTGAGATAAAAGCTGATAGTTATGAAGTAAGTCCTAGTTTGTTGAACTTAATAATTAGGGAACAATTTGGCGGTAGTGCTATGGAGGATGCCTCTATGCATCTTCATGATTTTGTTGAAATATGTGACATGCAAAAATTTAAAAATGTGGAAAGTGATATTCTAAAACTGAAGTTATTTCCATTCTCACTTAGAGGAAAAGCTAAAGAGTGGTTGCATTCATTACCTACTGGTAGCATTAATTCTTGGGATGATCTAAAAGAAGCTTTCATTAAGAAATATTATCCTCCTGTTAAAATTTTGCAAAATAGAAATAATATTCTTTCTTTTAGGCAAAATGAAAATGAACATGTTGCCATGGCTTGGGATAGGATAAAACTTATGCTTAGAACTTGTCCATCACATGGGGTTAACGAATGGACCATATTACACTCTTTTTACAATGGTTTAAATTACATGTCTAGAAATATTCTTGATTCCGCTGCTGGAGGGGCTTTTATGGGAAAAACTATAGTAGAAGCTAAGAACATATTGGAAAGTATTTTGCAAAACTATAGTCAATGGCATACTGATAGAGCACCTAATCCATCTAAGAAAGTAAACTCCATAGAAGAAACAAATGATTTGTCATCTAAAATGGACACTATTCTTGCTTTCATTAATAAACAAAATATTGAAAATGTCCCTTTTCAAGAACTAGTTGGTAATAATCCTGAAAATGTTGATGTTAACTTCATTAGGAACTATGGTAATAATGGGTATGGTAACAACAATTATAATTCCTATAATAAAACCCCATATGTTCCCAACAACCGTCCTTTTGTTCCATATCCTAATACTAGTGATAATAAATGGAAGCCTATGCCACCAAGTAATGATAATTTTGAGGCTAATAAAATTCTTATGGAACAAGTTGCTAGTCATAATACCATGATACAAGAGTTGAATAAGTCTGTTGCTTCTATTAGTTCTGATATTAAATGCTTACAACTCCAAGCCTTGTCAAAACTAGCTGATAACCAAGCCACTTTATTGAGCATGTCTGCAGGGAAACCACAAGCACCACCTGTGGTTGGAATGAATTCTATTAATATTGCTGGAAATGTTCCTCTTACTTTGGAG
Organism: Poa pratensis; assembly: GCA_947311845.1. NCBI lineage: Eukaryota > Viridiplantae > Streptophyta > Magnoliopsida > Poales > Poaceae > Poa > Poa pratensis. The sequence goes on along the minus strand of CAMZMU010000128.1, from coordinate 72,975,671 downwards.
GAAACTCTTAATGAATTATTGAACTATCCTGAATATTTGTTGCCATTTAAGTCTCAACTTGTTGGTTTACAAGAAGAAGTTAACGAAACTGAATATGATGAATCTCTTCTGTTAATTGAGTTAGAAAGAAAAGTTGAGGAAGTTAAAATGCTTAGTGAAGTCAAGGAACCATTACTTGACTTAGAGAATTGTAACTTGCATGAATTAATATCTATCTTACAAAAATTTGCAAGTGATCCTTCCATTAATGTTAACCAAGCAGGTTTTGGTTCTTATATTGCTAATCATGTTTTAAATAAAAGATTGCTAGGTACAACCAAGAAGTTATGATACCACCTAAGCTTGGGGATATATGGATTCCCAAAGTACTAGTAACCATTGGAAAAGAGACACACCATGCTATATTAGATCTAGGATCTAGTGTCTCTGTTTTATCTAAAGAATTATATGAAGTTCTTGAATTAAAGAATCTTGAAAAATGCTCTATTGAACTTGCACTTGCTGATGATTCCATTAAACATGCTTTAGGAAAAGTAAGTGATGTTATGGTAGAGTTGCATATGACATTTGTACCTGTTGATTTTCTAATCATGGATATGGGGAATAAAACCTCTAGTCCAATTATTCTTGGAAGACCTTTTCTTCGTACCACAGGTGCTATCATTGATTCAAAAGAAGGGAATGTGAAGTTTCAGTTCCCACACAAGAAGTGCATGGAACACTGATGATCCCGAAGAGCAAGTCTTGATGCCTGCACAAATAAACGGGATTTAGGTTGAGACTCCAAGTGCAGAGTGTATAGTAAGTGGAAGACAGTTTTCCCCACGAGGGGTGACTCGAGGGTTTAATATCGAACTCTCGGGGAATCTGAAGTGGTAGATTTATCTTCTTATCCTTCTTTTGGTTACCTACAAAACAAGGTTAGATGTTTTGGTCCTCAACCTCACCTGTGGTTGTCAAGCACAAGGTGTAAGAATGATATCAGGATAGTTATGCAATGCAAACAAGAAATAAATATGCAATGATGGTGGATGCAATGATAAATGATATTTTTGGGTTTTTGAATGATGTATGCAAGATGAAAAGTATTTTTGTATTTTCGGATTTAATGATGGCTGAAAATAGAAAAGTGGTATATGGTGTTGGAAAGGTGTTTCTTATGATTAAAAATGGACTGGGGTTCATGGTTTCACAAATGCACTCTCTCTTTATAAAGTGGTAGACAATGGAACACACAGTTAACATATGAGATTGCAACACAGGGTTTGATAACAAGTTACTTAGATATATGGGCATCACGTCCTAACATAGAGATCTTTTGGTTATTAACCTCTCTTATACTCCACCAAGATGCGAACTAAATCATAACACCTCAGTAATTAAGATAACTCAGAGTATAGCATTAAGTATCATGACATGAAGTGAAAATAAGAACATGCTAGATCTAGTCATGGAGTAGTGGCAATGGTCACGCCCACATCCCCGGTAGCATGGTATTTTAGTTTATCCCTAGTGAGGTAACAAAGTAAGGTAAAGATACCAAAGTGGATCGCAGAACTTTCTCTCACGTTCACTGCACTAGCCACCCCCCGTTACTCCAACTAATGCACACGTTCCCCCACACACGCTCTCATAAACATGCTTGATCAAAACAAGTAGACAAGAACGGGGTACATAATATGCATCTATACTCATAACTGAAACAAACATTGCAATCTCAAACATATATTAACTCATAAAGATCCACCACAAAGGTATTACAACGGTGACCGTAATCATGTTCAGCAGCTCATACGGTGCTAATTAGTGAAGCTCAAGAGAGGAGAGATACATAAGTTACTTCCACAAACCCATAGTCCAGAGGTGGACTACTCCCTCTTCATCATGGAGACGGTGGAGAAGTCGATGGAGAAGATGGAGACCACGCCGGCAGCGCCCCGCCGGAGTTTTCCCCCTCCAATCTGCAGCTCCTGATCTCCGTTTCGGTGTTTCTGTGTTTGTGCGGCGCTCCTTCCAGAGAACGTCGGGGGACCTTTTTTATAGGCGTTTTTAGGTCAAGACGAATGTCGGTGGAGCGAAGATCGACGGCAACGGAGCCACGAGGCCCAAACGGGTGGGTCCCACGCGGCCTGGTACTGTGGCCGCGTGGGCCCCGTTTGGCCCTCGGGCCTCCGTTTGCTCGCTTCCTTTTTCCGTAGTCCTTCTTCCTTCCAAATATTGACGCCCGTAAATTTCCAGGTGATTTCGTTGACGTTTGGGTCCCTGAAACATTAAAATACAAAACTAGGGTTTTCTGCCTGTGCAGGGTTAATTCCATAAAAATAGGAAATCATAAGATATTCCAAAATCATGATAAAACATTGATATAACCCTTATATGATGCAAATATGATTGGAATATAAGCAATTAAAGTGCAAAGTTCATGTATGCATTTTACATGCATCAACATCCCCAAGCTTAATCCATGCTCGTCCTCGAGTATGAAGATGATAAAACTAACATGGACTTTGCAATTTAATACTTAACAATGGATATCAAAGATGATTACTATTGCTACATATAGTCAAATGATTCATTCTTCAAAGGAGTAGCAATATGCAAATAGTTTATGAAGTGATATCAAGTATTCAAGACAAGGATGTTCATTGATAGTTCACAAAGTGTAACATAGTAGCAAGTAATATGGAACACATGTATGCATAATGATAAGTAGAACATCCTACAATGGTCATAGAGTGTAGATGAAAATCTGAATATGATAGGTGTACACTTTGGAAAGATGTATATGTGAGTAGAGGTAAAGCATGCATAAGTTTCATCCAACTTCCAAACTCTTCTACTTAAGTTAATGATTGCAATAAGGTATTCATTGGTGTCAAGCTCTCATTGCCCCTATCATAGCATCTTGAATGATTAAGGTTAAAGTGAAAGCAAATATGAGTAGTGTGCTTGATAAAGAATGGGTTGAATGTCTCATGCCCCTTGAATACAAGTACTTACACCATGTGTTACTCAACTTGGGAAACAAAGCAAGTTCAATTAAATATCATTGTAAGCATAATAGTATCATCAAGAGCGTCAACTGGGGTACCTCTTGTCCCAAGATATGGAACAAGCCCATATCAAAATGACAAGACAAACAAACAAAATGAACAATCTCAACACCCTTTTTATTTACCATTTGGAATAGTTTTTTATTGCAAGGTGTATCACAGAAGGTTCACCATAGTATGTAAGTAAATTTCCACCATGAATGATGCATGGCTTAGATTAGCGGCCCAGGCGTCTCTCTAACCATTTACACAAACTCATTTAAACTCACTTATTTCCACATTTATTTCAACATGATAAGCATCCATAGACAAAAGCACATGATATCAACTAAATGAGATGAAGAGCGTGTTGAAAGCTTGCCATGTGACAGCACATATGGGCTAACTTCCAACCCAAAACATTCATCAAGCCACAAACATCATAATCTTAATCACAATGGGTCAAGTTTTATTATGCAAATAAAAGAACATTGTGCATCAAGTTCGTGAGAGCTATATAACCAATTTTTTCCATTGCAATCAATAACATAAACATTTTCATTCAGAGGTAAGATAACACAAACAACATGTTAAACATACTCGGAATAGCATAAAGCCAATAGGTAGATATGGTGGACTCACTGGAATAACTTTGGTTGAAGGTGTTGGAAACAAGTTTTTGCTTGTTGGAGTTTTTGGGCTAGCAAAAGGGAGAAAGTTGACCATCTAGATGCATGCATGAGTGTCCATAGAACTAACTAATCCATGTTAAACCAAGTGAAATAACAATCAGCACCAAAACATGAATAAGTGATAGCTCTACAAAAAGAATTTGCAAACTATTACTCATAAACAAGCTCATGAATCATGCAACTATATGTATCATTAAAAATCAAGTCAAACATCCCTTTTCCCAATCTTATAAAAGCATCCAACATATTTCAACCCATATTTCCAGTAGCTCTCTCATATATAATTGATAGTGTGGTGGTCTCTCAAGACTCAAACAAAAACAAAAAACGACGCTCCAAGTTTATGCGATAAAGTGTTTCGATCGAAAAACAGAAGTTGGACGTGTGCAAACCGAGAGTGTGTAGGTCCAGTGGGGTTGTCTTCACATCCCCAAGCTTATGGTCTTCACCATCCTTGGATAGCTCTTGGTGCATCTCCTCCAATCCCTGTGAAAAAACTTCAAAACACCGTTTCTCCCATCTCTTTTCTGTGGGGTGCATTAATAGTGATAAACAAATAGGTTCCTTGCTGCATATAATCCTTGAACAAAAATTCATATGACATGTCCAGAAAGTGTATAATGTTGTATGCCTACTCATAAACTCAATTGGATCAAAAAGATTCAACTTAAAAGCTCAAAGCATGCATCAAACAAAATGGGACAGAATCTGTCCAGAAAAACAGCAGCAGCAAAACGTATTTTTCTACCCTACCAAACTTTCTCGAAAAATTCCGAAAAAATTCATGCATACAGAGGATGAAAAGTTGCAACTACAGTTCAAATATGAGCTCATTCGGAGTTACAGAATAAGAATTAAAAATCATACCGTGCACTGACTCGTGCAGGAATAAAATCTCCGAACTATAAGCAACTTTTCAAACCAAAAAGGGTAAAACTTGGCACTTTATTAAAAACTCCAGAACCTAACTAGACACAAAATCTCTTGTTACAGCAAGAGGACACAAAGAAAAATCACACACAAAAATAACCGGGTTGCCTCCCGCAAAGCGCTTTCTTTATAGCCATATAGCTAGGCTTCTTACTTGTTGTTTTATTGTGGACGAAGCTCATGAGGGAGCTTGAACTTTGGTGGTTCCCTCTTCCTTGGAAAGTGTTCCATGCACTTCTTGTGTGGAAACTGAAACTTTACATTCCCTTCCTTTGAATCAATGATAGCACCTGTGGTACGAAGAAAAGGTCTTCCAAGAATAATAGGACTAGAGGTTTTATTCCCCATATCCATGATTAGAAAATCCACAGGCACAAAAGTCATATGTAACTCTACCATAACATCACTTACTTTTCCCAAAGCATGTTTAATAGAGTCATCAGCAAGTGCTAGTTCAATAGAGCATTTTTCAAGATTTTTCAATTCAAGCACTTCATATAGTTCTTTAGATAAAACAGAGACACTAGATCCTAGATCAAGTATGGCATGGTGTGTCTCTTTTCCAATAGTTACTAGTACCTTAGGTATCCACATATCCCCAAGCTTAGGTGGTATCATAGCCTCTTGGTTGTACCTAGCAATCTTTTCTTTCAAGACATGATTAGCAATATAAGAACCAAAACCTGCTTGGTTAGTGTTGATGGAAGGATCACTTGCAAATTTTTGTAAGATAGATATTAATTCATGCAAGCTACAATTTTCTAAGTCAAGCAAAGGATCCTTGACTTCATTAAGCATTTTAACTTCCTCAACTTCTTCCCAAGCAAGATTCTCATTCCTTTTCTTTAAAGCAAGATTCAAGGCTATTAGGAGGTCATCCTCCTCTTCAACATGATTCTTAATATCCCTATCTAAAGGTTCCAGCATAGAAGATATTCTTTCATTCAATTCCCTAGTCAACTTCTTTTTAGACTTGGCATAGTTCAATATTGTTTCCATTTTCAAAGAGATTCCAGAAAGAGTGTTATTTGTCTTTTTCATCCTAGACTTGGTATGAAGGATAAATGAATGCAAATCATTTTTAGTAGGATAGTCCTCCACATAAGTTTGTAGACATAAAGTTGACCTATCCATAGAAGCTTTTAGTTGTTTGATCCCAGTTTCATATTTGGATTCTATAGAATTCCCAAATAAATTTTCCATCAAATTATTAGCATGTGAGGGATTTCCAGAAGCAAATTTTCCACTAGTCAATGAGTCTAGAAAACATTTCGACCAGCCATCTATACCTTTATAGAAGTTTCTTATCACAGTGGCAGGAGTATATTTAATGACACCATTTTTACTAGTGTCCTTAATTCTATACCAAGCATCCATCAATGACTCTCCATAGTATTGACCAAAGTTGTTCATTTCAGCACTAGGATTCATTTTAGCAAGTTTTTTTTGGTATTTTTAATTTTTTATGCAAAACTGAAATAAATATGATATGATATGCAATGACACTAACAAAACAAATAAATTGCTTTGTAAGTAAAGATGGATAAGATGGTGCTCACGTAGGTGCAACCTCCCCAAGCTTAGGTGTTAGCACAAGTTGGTGACGTTGACTTTGTTGTGAGATGAATGCGATGATGCACACCCTTGGATAAATCTCTCAGCTACGATTCCCCGGCAACGGCGCCAGAAAACGTCTTGATGATCCCGAAGAGCAAGTCTTGATGCCTGCACAAATAAACGGGATTAGGTTGAGACTCCAAGTGCAGAGTGTATAGTAAGTGGAAGACAGTTTTCCCCACGAGGGGTGACTCGAGGGTTTAATATCGAACTCTCGGGGAATCTGAAGTGGTAGATTTATCTTCTTATCCTTCTTTTGGTTACCTACAAAACAAGGTTAGATGTTTTGGTCCTCAACCTCACCTGTGGTTGTCAAGCACAAGGTGTAAGAATGATATCAGGATAGTTATGCAATGCAAACAAGAAATAAATATGCAATGATGGTGGATGCAATGATAAATGATATTTTTGGGTTTTTGAATGATGTATGCAAGATGAAAAGTATTTTTGTATTTTCGGATTTAATGATGGCTGAAAATAGAAAAGTGGTATATGGTGTTGGAAAGGTGTTTCTTATGATTAAAAATGGACTGGGGTTCATGGTTTCACAAATGCACTCTCTCTTTATAAAGTGGTAGACAATGGAACACACAGTTAACATATGAGATTGCAACACAGGGTTTGATAACAAGTTACTTAGATATATGGGCATCACGTCCTAACATAGAGATCTTTTGGTTATTAACCTCTCTTATACTCCACCAAGATGCGAACTAAATCATAACACCTCAGTAATTAAGATAACTCAGAGTATAGCATTAAGTATCATGACATGAAGTGAAAATAAGAACATGCTAGATCTAGTCATGGAGTAGTGGCAATGGTCACGCCCACATCCCCGGTAGCATGGTATTTTAGTTTATCCCTAGTGAGGTAACAAAGTAAGGTAAAGATACCAAAGTGGATCGCAGAACTTTCTCTCACGTTCACTGCACTAGCCACCCCCCGTTACTCCAACTAATGCACACGTTCCCCCACACACGCTCTCATAAACATGCTTGATCAAAACAAGTAGACAAGAACGGGGTACATAATATGCATCTATACTCATAACTGAAACAAACATTGCAATCTCAAACATATATTAACTCATAAAGATCCACCACAAAGGTATTACAACGGTGACCGTAATCATGTTCAGCAGCTCATACGGTGCTAATTAGTGAAGCTCAAGAGAGGAGAGATACATAAGTTACTTCCACAAACCCATAGTCCAGAGGTGGACTACTCCCTCTTCATCATGGAGACGGTGGAGAAGTCGATGGAGACCACGCCGGCAGCGCCCCGCCGGAGTTTTCCCCCTCCAATCTGCAGCTCCTGATCTCCGTTTCGGTGTTTCTGTGTTTGTGCGGCGCTCCTTCCAGAGAACGTCGGGGGACCTTTTTTATAGGCGTTTTTAGGTCAAGAAGGTCGGTGGAGCGAAGATCGACGGCAACGGAGCCACGAGGCCCAAACGGGTGGGTCCCACGCGGCCTGGTACTGTGGCCGCGTGGGCCCCTCGTTTGGCCCTCGGCCTCCGTTTGCTCGCTTCCTTTTTCGTAGTCCTTCTTCCTTCCAAATATTGACGCCCGTAAATTTCCAGGTGATTTCGTTGACGTTTGGGTCCCTGAAACATTAAAATACAAAACTAGGGTTTTCTGCCTGTGCAGGGTTAATTCCATAAAAATAGGAAATCATAAGATATTTCCAAAATCATGATAAAACATTGATATAACCCTTATATGATGCAAATATGATTGGAATATAAGCAATTAAAGTGCAAAGTTCATGTGTGCATTTTACATTCATCAAACACTTCCCAAGGAAGAGGGACACATCAAAGTTCAAGCTCCCTCATGAGCTTCATCCACAATAAATATCAAGTAAGAAGTCTAGCTACATGGCTATAAAGAAAGCGCTTTACGGGAGGCAACCCAGTTGTTTTTATTTTTGATTTTCTTTGTGTCCTCTTGCTGTAACAAGAGACTTAGTTTTTAGTTTTGTTTCTGGAATTTTTAATAAAGTGCCAAGTTTTACCTATTTTGGCTTGAAAAAGTTGTTTTTTGCATTCGGAGACTTTATTCCAGCACGAATCTGTGCACGGTATGATTTTTCATTCCTATTCTGTGACTCCGAATGAGCTGAAATTTGAACTGTAGTTGCAACTTTTTATCCTCTGTAAGCGTGAATTGTTTCAGATTTTTTCGACATGTTTAAGTAGGGTAGAAAAATGCGTTTTGCTGCTGCTGTTTTTCTAGACAGATTCTGTCCCATTTTGTTTGATGCATTCTTTGAACTTTTAACTTGAATATTTTTATCCAATTGAGTTTATAAGTAGGCATACAACATTATACATTTTCTGGACATTCATATGAATTTTTGTTTAAGGATTTTATGCAGCAAGCAATTCATTTGTCTATCACTACTAATGTCACCCCACAGAAAAGAAATGGGAGAAATGGTTTTTCAAGTTTTTTCACAGGGATTAGAGGAGATGCACCAAGAGCTATCCAAGGATGGTGAAGACCATAAGCTTGGGGATGTGGAGACAACCCACTGGACCAACACACTCTCGGTTTGCACACGTCTAACTTCTGTTTTTCGATCAATGCACTTTATCGCATAAACTTGGAGCGTCTTTTATTTTTGTTATTTCGGTTTGATTTTTGTTTGTCTTGAGACCACCACTATCATTTATATATGAGATAGCTACTAGAAATTTGGGTTGAATTAAGTTGGATGCTATTAAAAAGATTGGGAAAGGGATGTTTGAGTTGATTCAAAAGATACATATAGTTGCATGATTCATGTGCTTTTTAATGAGTATTAATTTGCAAGTGTTTTATCAAGAGCTATCTTTTATTCATGTTTTGATGCTGAATGTTATTTTACTTTGTTTAACATGGATTGGTTAGTTCTATGGACACTTATGCATGCATTTAGACGGTCAACTTTCTCCCTCTTGCTAGCCCAAAAATTCCAACAAGTAAAAACTTGTTTTCCAACACCTTCAACCAAAGTTTTTCCAGTTAGTCCACCATATCTACCCATTAGCTTTATGCTATTCTGAGTATGTTTATCATGTTATATTGTATTATCTATACTTCTGAATTAAAATGCTTATGTTATTGATTGTTATGGGAAAAGTTGGTTAAAAACTCTCACGAACTTGATGCACACTTTACTTTTATTGCACATAATAAACATGAACCATTGTGATTAAAATTATGAAGTTGTGAGCTTGACAAGCGTCTTGGTTGGGAGTTAGTTCATATGTGCTGTCACATGGCAAGCTTTCAACGTGCTCTTAATTATATTTAGTTGATATCATGTACTTTTGTTTATGGATGCTTATCATGGTGCCAAATAAATGCGGAAACTTAGTAAGTTTGAGGAGTTTGTATAAATGGCTAGAGAGACGCCTGGGCCGCTAACCTAAGCCATGCATCATTCATGGTGGAAATTTACAGCGCACCAAAATGAACATTCAGTGATGCGCGTCATAATAAAAAACTATACAAATAGTAAATAAAAGAGTGTTGAGATCGTTCATTGTCTGTTTGTCTTGTCATTTTGACATGGGCTAGTTTCCATGTCCTGAGTCAAGAGGTACCCCAGTTGACGCTCTTGATGACGCTATTATATTACTTACAATGATTTTAACTTGAACTTGCTTTGTGGCCCGAGTTGAGTAACACCGTGTGTAGGTACTCGTATTCACGGGGCATGAGGCATTCAACCCATACTTTGTCAAGCACATTACTCATATTTGCTTTCACTTTAAACTTTAACCATTCAAGATGCTATGATAGGGGTAATGAGAGCTCCACACCAATGAATACCACATTACAAACATTAACTTAAGTAGAAGCATTTGGAAGCTAGATGAAACTTATTCATGTTTTACCTCTACTTATTTATATATCTTTCCAAAGTGTCCACCTTTTATATTCAGATTTACAAGAATACTCTATGACCATTATAGGATGTTTTTACTTTTCATTATGCATACATTTGGTCCATAGTAATTTCTTCTATGTTACACTTTGTGAATCATCATTGAACATCCTTACATTGAATATTTGATATCACTTCATAATCTATCTTGTATATTGCTATTCCTTTGAAGAATGAATCATTTGACTCTATGTAGCAATAGTAATCATCTTTGATATCCATTGATAGTATTAAAAAGCAAAGTCCATGTTAGTTTTATCACCTTCATACTCGAGGACGAGTATAGGTTAAGCTTGGGGGTGTTGATGCATGTAAAATGAATACATGAACTTTGCATTATATTACTTATATTTCAATCATATTTGCATCATATAAGGGTTATATCATTGTTTTATATTGATTTTGGGAATATTTCACAGTTTCCCTATTTTTCTGGAATTAACCCTGCACTGGTAGAAAACCCTATTTTCTATATTTTTATGTTTCAGGGACCCAAACGACGTCCAAATGACCTAATATTTCACGGGCGTCAGTTTTTGGAAGGAACGAAGAGTAGGAGCGAAGGAAGAGAACAAACGGAGACCCGAGGGCCGAAAGAGGAGGCCCACGCGGCCAGATTCCTTGGCCGTGTGGGTCCCCCTAACTTGGGCCTCGAGCCTCCGATGCCGTCGATCTTCTTCCCTGAGCCTCCGTCTTGACCTAAAAACGACTATAAAAATAGTCCCCCGACGGCTTTCAGAAGGGAGCGCCGCTGAAACACAGAAACCACGAAACAAAGACCTGGAGTTGCAGATTGGAGGGGGAAAACTCCGGCGGGGCGCTGCCGGCATGGTCTCCTTCTTCTCCAACGACTTCTCCACTGTCTCCATGATGAAGAGGGAGTAGTCCACCCCTGGACTATGGGTTTGTGAAAGTAACTTATGTATCTCTCCTCTCTTTGAGCTTCACTAATTAGCACCGTATGAGCTGCTGAACATGATTATGGTCATCTATGTAATACCTTTGTGGTGGATCTTTTTATGAGTTAATATATGTTTGAGATTGCAATAGTTTTGTTTCAGTTATGAAAGTAGATGCATATTATGTACCCCGTTCTTGTTTACTTGTTCTGATCAAACTTGTGTATGAGAGCGTGTGAGGGGGAACGTGTGCATTAGATGGAGTAACGGGGGGTGGCTAGTGCGGTGAAAGTGACAGAAGTTCCGCGATCCACTTGGGTACTTTACCTTAATTTGTTGCCTCACTAGGGATAAAGAAAAATACCTTGCTACCGGAGATGTGGGTGTGACCTTGCCACTACTCCATGACTAGATCTAGCAAGTTGTTATTTTAACTTCATGTCATAGAACTTAATGCTATACTCTGATTTATCTTAATACTAGGATGGCTCGATTTAATTCCCATCTTAGTGGAGTATAAGAGAGATTAATAAATAAAAGATCTCTATGTTAGGACGTGATGCCCATATAATTAGTAACTTGTCATGAAACCTTTTTGTTGCAATCTAATATGTCAATTCTAAGTGTTCCATTATCTACCACTTTATTAAAGAGAGAGTGCATTTGTGAAACCATGAACCCCGGTCCATTTTTAATCATAAGAAACACCTTTCCAACAACTTTTAAGCATTTTCCATTTTCTGCCATTTAAAAATCTGAAAATACAAAAACACTTTTACATCTTGCATTCACAATACAAAACCCAAAAATACCATCCATCATTGTTTCCACCATCCTTGCATATTTATTTATCATCATTGCATATTTATTTATTGTTTAGCATTCATTATCTTCTCATATCATACTCACACCTTGTGCTTGACAACCACTTGGTGAGGTTGAGGGCACAAAACAATTTACTTTGTTTTGTAGGTTTTCAAGAGAAGGATAAGAAGATAAATCTTTCACTACTGGTTCCCCGAGAGTTCGATATTAAACCCTCGAGTCATCCCTAGTGGGGAAAACAGTCTTTCCTATACTATACACTCTGCACTTGGAGTCTCAACCTAACCCATATTATTTTGACGCAGGTAACTACGTCCGAGGGTATCACCCGCCCCCGCCACCCGGCTCCATACCCGCCGGCGGGTACCGATCTCCACCATACCCGCCACCCGCCGGGTACACGGACCCGACGGGTACCCGCCAAGCTTCACAACATCACAGAAAATGGGGATGGAGTTGACGTCGCCGCTGGCGGAGGGAGTTGACGCCACATCGGTCGATGGCGAGTGAGTTGAGGTCGCCGTCGGCGGAGGGAGTTGACGCCACATCGGTCGATGGCGAGTGAGTTGAGGTCGCCGTCGGCGGAGTGCAGGGCGAGGAGCACGTCACGCTCCGGCCTCTTGTACCGCGCTGCCTCCCGCGAGCTCCGCCGGTCCTGTCCCGTCCCGGCGCCGCCGCGCCAGATCCGCCCGTGGGGGAGCCATGGCCGAGAGGAGGGAGCAGGCGAGCAGTGGTGTGAGAGATGGGAAGGAGAAGATAGAGCAGGGGTGCGGCGGCGGCGGATGGGAAGAAGATAGGTGTGCGAGCGTGGTGTGTGGTTCGTCCGTGCGTGCGTGCCTGGAGCCTGGTGTGTGGTTCGTCCGTGCGTGCGCTGTTAGGTGTGCGTGCGTGTTGTGGGGCTGTGTGGTGTGTGCAACTGCATGCGTGGAGCGAGGCTCGTGAGAGGATGGGGCGGGTGGCCGCGTGGGGTCCTGGGATAAGGTGTGGCGCCTCTCTCTCAACATTTACCTTTTTTCCACACACTCACAGGTGGGGTTAGCGGGTATGCGGGTTGGCGGGTATGGGTTTGGTACCCCCGTACCCGCCTCCGCCAGACCCGCCGGGTGTAGATTTTCCCCACTAAGCAGCCCGCGGGTTTTTTCTACACCAAACCCTCCCCATTTAAGGCGGGTACCCATCGGGTTTGCGGGTATCGGGTACCCATTGCCATCCGGATACACAAGTAGTGGTTATATCACAGGACGATCGATAGTTTTGAAAAATTCGACCCCTTTCAATGAATAGTCATGGCGGCCATTTTGACCATTTTTTTTAAAAGAAAGTGAAAAAATACTCAAAAAAAGAAATATTAAAAGTGCACATATTTGGCATAGTTTAAGGTACACAAGAATTTTGCTGTGCAATAGTCACTGCTACATAATCAAATGAAATAAGAAAAAAGAAAAGATAAAAGAAAAAATCTCTTTGTCGTGTGTCGACACACGGCAAAGAAACTACGCGTTTTGATTGGCCAGAAGGTGTTTCACGCGGATTACTTTCTTAGGCGTTGGATGCTTGATGTGCACAATCCAACGGCTGGAAGAATCTCAAACAAAGCACACGATCCGTGTGCAAGCACACCATCCGTGTGCAAGCACATGTGCATATTTGTTTCCTCCGCATGTAAAAAAAAATCGTTTCCTCTGATCCCCTCTTATCCTCTCGCTCCATCCTTCTCGTTCCCATCTCGATCCAACTGCAGCTTCGGCGCCGGGTGCAGCAGCAGCGCAGCCCAGGGGTCAAGGAGGTCGCCGCCGACCTCCAATCGCGCCAACGTCGGGCGGGTGCAGCAGCAGCAGCACAGCCCCTTAGGCGACCAGGAGGTCGCCGCCTCCTGCAGCTCCGACACCGGGTTGTAGCAGCAGCGTAGCCCCGAGGTCAAGGAGGACGCCTTCGACCTCCAATCGCGCCGAAGGCGGGCGGCATCAGCGCCGAACCGCGGCGTCTGCTTGAAGATCCGGGTGCAGGAGCTCCGCGACGTACGAGCTCGAGGAGATCTTCGCGGCGCGCAGCCACGGCGAGGCCTTCTTCTCCGGCGGCGCGGCGCCAGAGCTCCGACATCTCGGTTGCTTCCTGCCGGCGCTCAGGTCGTGTGAGCCTCCCTGCTGGGCGAGGCCAGCACGCCTCTCCTAAACAAGTGGAGCCGGAGGTCGACGCGGTCAAGGGGGGTCTGCATGCCTGGTGCTCGCGTTGCCGGCACTGGCCGTCGGCGCCTCGCCGGCTAGTCCCCGCCGCCAGCTCATCCACCTCCGGCTCTTGCCGTCGACGTCGTTCTCGTGCCTCGTCCCGCTGGGACGGTTTTTTTTGTTTGACCACGTCATGCCTCTTCGCCGTGTGCTTGCACACGGTAAAGGGAAGGGGCTTTGCCGTGTGTTTGCACATGGCAAAGAGCGACGGGCAGGACCCACTTGTCAGGAGCCCGCCGTCACCGTCTGTGGTCGGCGTCAAGTGGCTGTGGGGCCCACCTGTGAGCTTTGCCGTGTGCACGATATTTGGCACATGGCAAAGAGCTCTTTGCCGTGCTGTTTTTTGCCATGTGCTCTTTGCCGTGTGCGGCACACGGCAAAGCCTTTACCGTGTGTTTTTCTGGCTTTGCCGTGTGCTTTTGGCACACGGCAAAGTGCAGCTCTCCCGTAGTGATTGACGAAGTCACCACATGCGTATCGCTGTCGACGGGAACGTCGCCTCCCACTGAAGAATATTCCGCCTTAAATGAGAAACACCAACGTCAAACCTGTGATTTGAAATCTGATGGCTGGGGGGTAGAACCACCCTCCTAACCATCCTGCCACAGGCAGGTTCTCTCGCGAGATCTTTGTCTATACTCCTATCTTTCAACCGAAAAGATGATACTGTAGTAAGGTCCTACGCAATGATTTATTCAACGGCAAACTCGCATGGGAATCCATCGCACCTATTCATATCGCTCTGAATCTCTGATCACCAACACTGTTGAGAAGATCATGCTTAGATGCTTAAGTTTGATACTGCATTTGACGGTGTCTCCACTTCTCCATTCTGCTTACCTTGTACTATACCGTTTTTGTTCTTCTGTAATTTGCACAATAGGGCCACAATGCCAATGCAGTTCTTGCAAAACAAATGCTCGAAGAAGTGTTCTGGCCTTTTTGCGATCGATACTTCAGCCACTACCAGAGACAATTTACGGAAAGATGATTGGAGAGGTACGGGCGTACGGCCTAGGGATGTTTCATACGGCTAAAAGCTGACACCTGTCTCTCTCTACTCTGGGGTCCCACACGGATGCATGCCCTCTTTCCAATTTAGACCGATCTGCCGCTCTTCAAAGCCTAATCATCCGTGCTACGGAGTACGTAGCTTTTATGAGCTGCTCCAACCGTACGTGCAGTGTGCCTGAGAGATGATCATATGAGTGATCGGATCTCGATGTGTCTCTCTCAGGAGTCAGAAAAATAGTCCAACTCCAGGCTGTTCCTTTCTAGACCCATACCACAACGGCCCTACCCGCATGCCAATCTCCGAAGAGAGCTAGCTATAGCTAGTCAAGCAGTTAGTTTGACGAGACCGATCGATCAGCTTGTAACTTGTAAACTCTGTAGCTTGGTTTGTGTTAATAGAAATCGGAGAGCCCGAGCTCTCTTTTTCAAAACAAAAAAATTGTAACTTGTGATCAAACTCGCGAGGAAATCAAAAATCGATTGATAATCGGACTGACTATTTTAAGTATGAATTCCTTTCTTTAACAATGATTCATTCCAACAACTCGGTAGGTGCATGCAACGATCATCTTTTGTGTAAGTACTAGTTGCCTGCCGTTATAGTGCACTCTTGCTCCATCAAAAAACTGTTAGTGACAAGGCTAGCGAGCCTGCTGCTAGTACTGGTAATCACATTTGAGTGTCCTTTGCTGTCCTTGCAACATTGCATGCATGCATCGGTCCAAGAAGTTCTCAACAGCTAGCCGTGAAGTGCTCATAGCAACGGCACACATCGATCGCCCCGTCTCGATATCAATCGCCAGGACGGCCTGCATGCATGCATTATTATTGCCCCAATGATGGAACCGAATGATGAGCTTAACATAGTAGCCAGCGTACGTATGAAGTGACATCGATCCTGTGGCGACAGTGCCCGTCCGGCCCCTCGATCTTTCTCCACTGCCTATATAAAGCCCGCAAGATCGCATCCAATTCTGCATTGCCTATGTAAGCTGATCAGTGTTCGTTTTCATCGTGAAACAGTGCACAAAGCGAATCGTGTGTGTGCGTTCTTGGCTAGCGATAGCTTGCAAGAATCGATGGATCATGAGTCCGGCAAGCTAGAGCAGTCTCCGAACGGCAGCTCCTCCCATTACAGGGGCGTGAGGAAGAGGAAGTGGGGCAAGTGGGTGTCGAGATCCGGCAGCCGGGCACCAAGACCCGCATCTGGCTCGGCAGCTTCGAGTCGGCCGAGATGGCGGCGGTGGCGCACGACGTGGCGGCGCTGCGGCTCCGCGGCCGGGACGCGCAGCTCAACTTCCCTTGGTCGGTGGACCGGCTGCCCCGGCCGGCGAGCTCGCACCCGGAGGACGTCCGCGCCGCGGCGGCGGAGGCGGCCGAGCTGGTGCGCTGCGAGCCGGCACTGGTGGTAGAGGTGAGCCGGGTGGAGGAGCTGGCGATGGCGGGAGGAGGAGCGACGAGGAGTTTGAGGTGGACTCGCCCAGGCTGTGGGCCGAGATGGCGGAGGCCATGCTGCTGGACCCGCCGGCGTGGGCCACCGGCGCGAGCGAGATGGACCAAGCAGCGCACTGCTGGTCCCACGGCTCCCTCTGGGACGCCTACTAGCTCCGTGTGTGTGCAAAGGTCCCCCGAGCTCGGGAAGCTGGGTGCTATAGCGTGTGATAATATGGTCGTTAATTAGGGTTACGTGCCATTGACCTCATTAATTACCTCACAACTCCTGTTGTGAGAGGGGGGTAGACAGAGTCGATCAAAGCACGACTTGAGGCGTTGGAGCCTCACACAGGATCAACTACGCACTCTACTCATGGCCTCTTTGGTGTGTGCCCACTGTGCGAGTGTGTTTTCTTTTCGTTGTGATTTGGTCTGCCAAACTAGTCGCCAACCTGTGCATTCTCACGGGCTTGTGATATAAAATGATTCAGCAATACTATTACGTTAGCAATATTGTGGCTGGAGTAAGCAAAGAATTGTGGAAAAAATATGAATCATATATTCATATGTATAATGCCTCCGCTAGTTATAATGGCATAGTATTAGTTTACCATCCTTGATCCATGGGATGAATGTTCTCTTGAAAGAAATGTTAACAAATATGTGGCATTAAAATCCCAAATACTAACTATATAAAAGCCGGCAGATTTCACGGCCTCGCAGCGCCTCATGCACTGTAGAATCTACAGTAATTCATGTTCACTGCTACAGTGTTCAGCAGTGAAACGATCTGCACCGTCCAAATTCGATCCAACGAGCAGGAAAGCATCCCGTAACACAATTACAAAAAACACCCTCAAAACACCAGCGCGTGCTCCGCGGTCCGCGATTTTACGAAGTAAAGGACCTGTTTGCAACTCGCGAAAAAATCAGGGGGCTTCCAGCAAAACCGTCCACAGACCGCCCCTCCCTCTCTCTCCTCACGCGCGATGCCGGAATCGGCGGCCCCGCCGCGCCCCCGCCGCGCTGGCTCTCCCCGTCCAGATCGACGGATACGGCGGCCTCCGCCGTCCTCGCCTCTGCCTCCTCGCTGACTTTCGCGTCCCGAGACGCGCGGCCTCGCTGGAATCCACGCGAACGCCCTCGCGGCCCGCCGCCGCGTCCATACGCCGCAGCCGCCGCTCCGGCGACCTACAGGCGACGGCGCCGCCGAATCCGGACGCTCCGTCTCCGCGCTCATCCAACGCACCCACGCACGCATCCTGGCTTGCCGTCCTTCGCCGCCGGCGTCCGCGTCGCCGCCGCGGCAGTGCGGCAGCTCCGCCAGTGGGTGACGTCATCCTGACGTCGGCACGGTGGGCCTGGGCTGGCAATGGGTCGGTTGCTGGGCCGGCCTGCTTGCCGGCTGGCTGCGTCGGCCCTCTTATTTTTTTCCGTTCTTTTTTTCCGCTTTTCTATTTTTAGAAACTTTCAAAACTTTTGAAATACATGCCCAAACAAATGCTGCCCAAATTCTAAAAAAAACTAAATATCAAAACAGCCATTTCAAATGCTCCGGGACCTTCCCAACATTATTTAAAATCCTAATTCCCACAAAAAATATAGTTAAACAAAAAAAACAAATATCGGAAATTTCTATAAAAAATTGTAAACATCAAAATAGTCATTCCATATGCCTTTGAACCTTTTCCAAATTATTTTGGATCTTATTTTCCAAATAAATATAATTGAATCAGAAAACCAACATTTACAAAAACAAATAATGCTTTGCATAACTTAAAATACTTTATAGATGATGTTTAACGGTATTTATACAATTTCAGAAAACTACTACATGCTACAGAATCATAAACTTTCACATTCATGTAATGTATTTCCTCCGAGTATGGAGTTACATTAAAATTTTAAAACAACAACATTAGCTTATTGCATCATTTGAAATAGATTAATATTTACATGTAATTTAACATAACTCTCTCCAATTATGCATACAAATTGAATAAATGCTAAAAAATAGCCAACCTTTCCACACAACCATAATATATTCCTTATTATTATGTTGCTAAATAAGAAAATTATGGCAAAAATGGAACCATTTTTGACTATTTTGGTTTAGCTAACATATTTGGAAAGAATATAACTTAGATTCCTGTAATTCTGTAGTTACGCTTTTTTTTTTTTGCCCAGATGATTATTTGTAGAATATACAAGTTCACTTTCTCAAATTATGGATTGAGTTTAAACTGAATTTTAAAAATGCTCAAACAATGTATTCCCTCTAATTGGTAAGTTAAATTACATACATAAGACAAAACACAAACATATTATATCAAACCGACTACATTAACATTTACAAATAATATAACTAAACTCGCTCCAATTATGCAATTCAGTTTAAAAAAATGCTCAAATTTAATTTAACACTCCTTAAATTTGAAATTAAATTTAAATAATGCTCTATCACATGCACATTTCAAGAAATTTCAAATTCGTTTCCTCCAAAGATGGATTGAATTTAATAGTTGCTAATACAGTATATATCTTCTAACGAACGATCTAAATTACATATTTACGACGAAGTACGAATATAATATTTAGACATAAGCATTATAAATTCCCTCTAGATGTAGTGGATTAAATTTAAATAATGTTTTATTACATGCATATTTCAGAACATCTCAAATTCTTTTCCTCCAAAGATGGATTGAATTTAACAGTTGCTAATACAATATATCTCCTCTAACCAACAACCTAAATTACATATTTACGGCGAAGTACAAAC
Organism: Poa pratensis; assembly: GCA_947311845.1. Taxonomy (NCBI): domain Eukaryota; kingdom Viridiplantae; phylum Streptophyta; class Magnoliopsida; order Poales; family Poaceae; genus Poa; species Poa pratensis. The sequence continues at coordinate 72,956,285 of CAMZMU010000128.1, read as the reverse complement.
ATAATATTTAGACATAAACATGATATATTCCCTCTAAATGTGATTGTAAATAAGAAAATTATGCCAAAATGGAACCATACAATATTTAGACATAATCATGCTATATTTCCTCTAAATATAGTGGTAAATAAGAAAATTATAAAAAATGGAACTATATTTCAACATTTTCCAATTTACCTACCATATTTAAAATCAATATAACTTAATTCTATTTAATTTTGTACTCACAATTAAAAAAAACCTTGATTACATGAATATTTCAGCGACATACAAATTTGTTCCTCCCATTGTGCCAACAGGACAGCCCAGCCAGATTAAGTCACATGCAAAACTCTGGTTGTCTATCAATCGCAGGGACCATATACATAACTAAGAAGCTCGACATATTACATCAAAAAAAGGATAGGAATGTGTGTGCAAAACACCCACTGCATTCATGCAGGCACCCCGTAGCTAGGTTTTTGCTGAGCAGACCTTCATATCTTCTCATGTTCCATCACTACCCTAGCCGGCCTCTGATTGAACAAAGGTGCGCGCATGGTAAATTAATTAGCCCCTTGAGATTATGCCACGTATAATTACATACAAACTACTTATGGTAAAAAAATTTTGAATATTCAATTTTTCTCACCATTTAGACACAATTCAAACACATTTCTCCTAATCTCAATTAAATTTTGCTGCTGAAATGCAAACATGTAATTTCGAATACTTAAATTTTGTCACCATTCTGAGGTAATTCAGATGAATTTCCTCTAATTGCAATTAAATATTGACGCCAAAATACAACCATGTTCGAACATTTCAAACTACAAAAAAATTGAATATTGTACAAATTTTTTTTAAAAAAATGCTTACAAAAAATGCCACCTACTCATACAAAAAAAAACCAAATTCCAATTTGGTCTACATTTGGGCAAATATTCCAACATTCAATAAAATATATCGAAAATGCTAAAAAGAAAACTCTATGGACATATAGGAAAATACAAATATTTTTTCACATTACATTTGCCTAGCATTTTGATACCATACAAACAAACTTTCCCTAAATTATGAATGACATTCAAAAGAATATTTCTAATTTCAATTAAACAACAACGCCAATGTACAAACATGTTTAAACATTTCACACCACCAAACACTAGAATATTCCACACAACATATAAAAAATGCCCACAAAAAAATACTAACTATTCGTAGCAAAAATAAAAACATGTTTGCAAATTCCAATTTAGCAAACATTTGGCCGAATAAAAAAAAATACACATAAAAATCTCACCAAGCGTGGCGTGACGCCACGCAAAATTCAACTAGTTGTTATAGATGAGTAAGCAAAAGCCTCTATTTTTGGCCTTAGAGGCGCAAATAGTAACTAGGGTCCGATTCATAATAATTTGAAATCGACAACCTTTTGTGTTTACTGATGGTGCCAACATAACTCTCTAATAAAATCAAAACTTTTCTCTCTTATGTTTTAGATCATGCAAAGTCTCAAACGGAGCACTTTGTCATATAATTTTTTTATGAATATGTCACTAGTAGGAAACTGCCTTTCTGTGGAAACACATTCTGTGGCGCACCAAATAGCCATAATTTTGCAATTTTGTGGCGCACGAAAACCACATGCGCCACAGAAAGTCACATTTCTGTGGCTGTGCGTCACAGAAATGTGACTTTCTGTGGCACACATGGTCTGGTGCGCCACAGAATTGCTGAAAACAGATCCACCCCCCCCCCCCACACCCCTGAGGATCGCCTTTTCAGTTTTGCAAAAAAGAAAAGAAAATGATAAAATCTTCAAAAAAACAAAATCCTTTGAAATGTAGTTAGCTTTTAGTGTCTAGTTGGTACAGAAATTTTAAAATATGAATTTTGACCTTTTTTGCAAAAAACGAAAGAAAAAAATTGACACGGCCACAACTTTTGCATACGATGCCGAAAAAATACATTTAATATATCAAAAAATCGTGAGAAAAAAGGAGCTCGATTTCACCAGGGTTTACCCGGTGAACTTTTCTCAGATTCGGGAAATTCCAAAAGAGTAAAAAGTTATTTCAAAAAGAAGATTTTTTTTCTACAAAATCGAAAAAATCAAAAAATTTGGAAAACAAATTCTGTGGCGCACGGTTTAGGGTGCGCCAGAGAATTGTTCGGCGGGATTCAAAATTTGAATCCCGCCCAAGCCTTTCTTATCCTTCTCTTTTCTACTTCCCTCCTCCACACTTCTTCTCCACTTCTCTCTCCACTTCTCCTCCACTTCTCTTCTCTTCTCCTCTCCTCCTCCACTTCTCCTCTTCTCCTCCTCCTCCTCCTCCACCTCCACCTCCGGCGACCTCCGGTGACATCCTCCACCATCCTGGCGACCTCCTCCACCTCCGGCGACATCCTCCACCATCCCGGCGACCTCCTCCAGCTCCGGCGACCTCCGGCGAAATCCTCCACCATCCCGGCGACCTCCGGCGACATCCTCCACCATCCCGGCGACCTCCTCCACCCCCACCTCCGGCGACCTCCGGCGACCTCCTTCTCCTCCTCCACCATCTCCGGCGACCCCCATCCTCCACCCACCCACCTCCAACGACCCACTCCTCCACCCACCTCCAGGCAAGCCACCTACGGCCATGGTCACGGGCAACACGGCCTCCGACGAGCTCCGAAAAAATTCTGGCGAAATTTCGGCGGCCAGATCTGGATCTAGATCTAGATCTAGATCTGGCCGCCTTTTTTTTTTGAAATTCAAAAAACAATTTTGTGGCGCACGGTGTGGGGTGTGCCACAGAAATATTTCTGTGGCGCACGGCTTGAGCTGCGCCACAGAAATTTGGGCTTTCTGTGGCGCACGGTGGGGGTGCGCCACAGAAATTATATTTTTGTGGCGAGGATTCTGTGGCGCATGTGCGCCACAGAAAGACTTTTCTGTACTAGTGTGTAAGGAAATAAGTGTAAATATATCGTGAAACCGTTGTTCATAAAAAAAATGGTATAATTTGTATGAAGAAACCTAAGCAGTTTAGTTAATTATCATTTATAGATACAGATGTTTGATATCATGCTTTGTAGAAACTCATCCAGTTTCTAACAGAGGTATTATACATATAAATATATGATTCATATTTTTTCCATTATAACTAAAACACAATGTATGCATTTTTTTCATTTTTTATATCTCTCATCCACATGCTACTAGTAGCTGGTATCTTATAAGAGTTTTCCTATTAATGGGAGCAGTTTAACACAAGTTCAGCATCACGATGAGCCACCCATCGTTCGTTTTTGGGCCCCTAGGGAAGCTAGGAGTAATTTGGAACGGAGGGAGTACATTTCTTGAAACATCAGATGAGCGTTTTTTCGGGGCTAACGAGAACAGTGTTTTCGCCCAGGCCACAAACTTATACAATCCAGCTAACAAAGCGCACATGATTCCATCACAGGGCATACGCCTGCGGCCAACCAAACACCCCCTTGATGACGGGCGATAACAATTATTTTCTTCCTTTTCTACGGAAGGAGTCAAAGGAGATTGAAAGGGAAGAGTTCAACGTGAACGGACCCAAAATCGCATCAAGATGGAGCGGCATGGCATGTCCAGCCGTTTCTTTCTCCAAATGTTGCTAGGCGTGGGCCATGCATGATATGAGTCCTGAATACATAGGGTACACAAACAGGAGAGAACCACGAACTTATACGTCTTTGAGACCGGTACGCTTTTCATCGAGAGCGATCTCTTCCACGGACTCCTTCCGCGCCGGCGGCCTCTTTCTTTTCCTCCTCCCTCTCCCTCGCCGGAGACCTACCCCCAATCCGACCCAAGGCGCCTCTACAGAATCTCCGTGCCATAAATTGCCGCCCTGTCGTAGCTCAGCGTCAACGCCGACGCCTCGCATCCAGTCCCGTCGCCTCTCATCTGCGTCATCACCATCGCTTTCCCTCTCTAGCTCATCGTGCAATTACATCCGTGCTGTCTCGACCCTGTTCGTGATTTTGGCCATTGGATTTCTGAGGTATGAGCATTCGCTAATCCCTCCTTTGCTCCAGCTATGGTGATCGTGGTGTATGGTTATCATTATTGTATCTTTAGAGTTTATAACAGATTGATTTTTGTGAACAAGTTGTTTATCCCATGATAGTTTGAGACTTTGAGGGGAATTTGTTTGTGAATTCTATGTGGTAGATTAATCTGCTTGAGTTAAATGATTGGTTGATGTCTGATAATCATCTAATCATGAAACGGTAGGTCAATCTTTAGATAACAATGATCATGAATTGAGAAGCAAACTTTGATGAAATTATGTATTGGTAAGAAGAGAACTAGAGGACTTAACTATGAACAGGTCCAAATGTCCAATGTTAGGTGAACAAAAACATTTAAAAATGAGCATTGATTAGCTAAGAAGCTTCATCTATTACCCAACTGAAAGTTTTAAATTGACAAGTCGAAGTCCTTCATCTGTTATTGTTTTAAATCCTAAATATGTAAGCCAATTTCTAATGACATTCCTATTGATTATATTTTTGCTCTTCTGTCCTTGCAGGTTTCATAGTACGTAATATGTGAGTTCTGTCAGTGCTGGTAATAAAGTGAGAATGCGTGGAGGTTTTGAGGTGTTACGCTTTCTGTAATGCTCTTGATCTCATTTTTCACCAATATCATTGGTGTGGTCACCATTGCTCTCGTATCCATAGTTTCCATCTTGGGCTTGATTTGCCTGAGCCGGTCAGTACACTTTCAGCTTTGGATCAAAAGGAGAGGCTACCAGCGCCTTAGCTATTTCAATGGGCCATGGCTTACGCGAATAACATTAATCTTAGTTGCATTCTGGTGGGGTATCGGAGAAGTACTTCGGCTCACTTTTGTGAATGGAGAGGGGAGGTTTACTTCTGACAGGGCATGGCAAGTTAATGTGTGCAAATTCTACATCATCTCGAATTTGGGATTTGCGGAACCAGGATTATTCTTGTTACTCGCTTCCCTTCTCAGTGCAGCTTTGCAGAAACAAGAGCTTGGTACCTTAAACAGGAAATGGAATCGGAAGACTATATGTGCCATGTTTGTTATCTGTTTTCCTTCACTTTTTTGGCAAACATGTGTTGTTTTCATTGGTCCTCGTGTTGCTTCAGATGATGGGCAGACATCAAATCTTGCAAAGTACTGGTATTCAGCCTCAGGGGACCATCAGGGCAATGTTGCATGCACATACCCGTTGCTCAGCAGCATATTTCTTGGGGCGTTCTACGTCATCTTAATCATTTATGTGATGTTTATTGGAGGTCAGATGTTATCACTGGTGATCAACAAAGGGCTTCGGCAGAGGATATATATGGTAATATTTGCTACCGTAATATTACTTCTCCGAGCCACACTTCTTGGTCTCTCAATTGCTCCATGGCCAGGTGAAATAGCCCACGAATCTCTTGTGTTCATTTCCTTTCTGGTGTTGATGCTTTCAGCCATGGTCGGTATTATGATTTTGGTTTACTTCCCGGTTGCTGATACCTTTGCTGTAGGAGATTCAGAGCATGTTGAGATGCAAACGAGTCGGGAAATTATTTTATGACTCTTAGATTTGTGATTTTGCATTTTAGCTGATTGCTGACGGACCAACTTATGGTTGCTTCCCTGGCTGCATACTAAACTGGGGATTATGTAAACATAGAGCAAATTAAAATAGTGATAGTTCTTTCATTATTTTTTCACACATGTTGTGTGAAGGAGGTCTTGTAAAATAGTTTATATAGAGTCATGAAAATCAGGCATGTTTTGCTTACTGTCGTCTTCTGTATATAAAGAAAAATATATGAATGTTCACCTCTTTGTAGTGGCTTATATCTTGTGAATGATGTCTCCGCAACTCTATTTGTTCAAGATTGTTTTCTTCAGGGGCATAAATAGGGAAAATGTACAGAGATACTACAATTCTTAATTATTGCATGTTTTGTTTAGAGAAACCATTATATAGTTTATCTATACCTGTCTCTGATCAAGTTTGATGGGTTCTGGTGGTATTCAGAAACTTGAACCTACTGCGGATGTCGTATATTCAGAAACCATTATATAGTTTATCTATACCTGTCTCTGATCAAGTTTGCTGCAACCTCAAGCAATTCAAACTCAACTTGTGCTTAAATGAAGGAACGAGTCAAAAAAAAGAGGGAAGGGAAACAAGAGGCTCATACATCCTATATGCCCTCCAAGTTTAAACCGGGTAAATATTATATGAATTCTAAACTTGGGGATGTGTTTATTGAGCAGTAAGACAAATGGTTCCACTACTATCTATCTTGTTTCCCTGTCATAAATAAGAATCCAGCGGCCCTATATTAAGCATTTCAAAATAAATTAATTAATACATTTACATTGTTGGCAATATAACCATGAAAAAATTAAGTGCAAGATGATCCATGGTGCTCAATGATTGCAGTCAGGAATATTTTGTCAATAAAGTACATTTTTTACTCTATTGACCAGGCCTTGTGTGCTCCTAGCCATCCTATAGTAGTAATAATTTTCAAGATTATTCATGAATTGAAACATGTAGAAACATTTTTTACTCTGTTGTATGTTGTATCCAGAGGCAGAGTATGGTTTTAGTCAAATAGAATGAGGGCTATGGAAATTCATACTGTCCAGATTTTAGGGACAAGAACTTAATTAACTGACTCAAAGTCATCCAGCCATTTACCAATAGAAGGAAATGTATTTTTTGTGATCCAAGAAGGAACCAAAAAAATATTTAACACATGAACCTTACTGCAGTCAAACGCAACAGATCCAGGTAACACGGAGCTCTAGTTACATTCAGGATATCATCTGGTCTGAATGTCTGATGCGCTACAGAAGCACTTAGGCAATTTACATCTAACATGATATTACCATTAAGTCGCACAGCAGTCGATTTCTGGATCAGTCGGTAAGCACTAATACTTATTGTATCGTATACTGCAGTCAGTGAGTCATTGGTGCCATGATTGGTTTTTTGCTGTTGAGTATCATAGTCTCCTTCACAACTTTTGTGGCAAGTTCTACTGCTACCAAATATGCATACTTTTACTTAGGAGTTACGAACTTGTGGTGCGGAGTTTTACATGATCCTATCATAAATATATTGAATACATGCATACAATGAGAAGCATGAGTGAAAGTATGTAGAGTGGAATCCTTAATACTTCTAGTAAACATGTTTTACTTGAAATGAAATACGGCCATGTTTGTACTAATTCGGTACTGGTTCGAATAGAGAAAACTATCGCTGGTGACAAACATAACATGAAAAGACCACCAAGAAATTTCTTCGGCGTAAGGATAGACAGTGAACACATTGGGTGTGTTTTATAGGTGGTAGCAAGTGGAAACATACAGTGGAGTTCTCTTGAAACAAATTTTGCTGCTGCTACCCAAAGTATACCAGGAAATCCTGCTTACCATATTCACTTCAAAGAAATTAATCTTCTTGGCACTGGACTGAGTATTTTCCTTAACAGAATGTTGTTCTTGTCTTGTGTGCAAATTTGGAGGAGACCTTTCAAAAGTAAGGTAAGGTTTATGACATAAATCTGTGTGCATTACCTGAATAAGTTCAGCAGTTTTGAGTCATGGAAGCAAGAAGTATACTGACAGTATTTTCAGACTTGTGACAACAGAGCAATATATTCCTTGTTTAGAGAGAAAAAATGAACAACAAGAAATATTCCTCATTAATAAAAAGGGACACACATATCATGAGTTTTATGTTAGATTGATCTGATCATATTATTATATCCTATATAAGTTGCCGACTTCCAGAAGGATATGATATCCTTACTGAATCTTGCAGGAAGGCCATTGTATTTGGTACTGCAATACCCCTTGCTCTGTTTCTCATATGGGATGCTGTCATCCTGGGGAAAATTTCAGGGCTTGCAGGGAGGAAGACTGATCCACCACAAAAATTTAGGGTAGGTCTCAGACTTCATAGCAGAATTTAAGTATCTTCCTTAGTCCAGAGCAATCATATTTTTCAGCAAAGAAGATGTCTAGGGTAGAACCTCCCCGATTCTATGTGAGATATGCATGAAGGCAGCAAAAGAATTGCAAATTTGGGCTAGTACTTACTGCTATTTAATTCACTATCCTTCTCTTATCCTCCTCTTCTATAAAACTTTACAGTATCTCTAATCCAAAGGAAAAATACTGGACTACTTGCAGTTGCAGGCTGCAGCCATGAAGTAGTATACCACAGGACGATCTCCTGAATGTGTCATGCCAGGAATTCTACCAAGCGCTCAAGCTATACAACTCTGCAGCACTGGGGACATTCGAGGAGGAGGTCTGAGAAAACGACTGCGAGGCGGAGGTAGGCTGAGAAGGGCGGCACGTCGGGCACGGGGAGGGAGACCATGGAGGCATGCATCGACGAGGGGCAACTTTGGATGAAGTTTTGAACTGTATAGTGCAAACGAGAGTTGAAATCCTTGCTATGTGGTGGAGCTGGTGGAACAACCGTAACATAGTTTTTTTTTTTTTTTTGAACAAAAACCGTAACATAGTGAGAGAAGGTAATCAAGCTGATAGTGCTGAAGGGATCGCACGCAAAGCTATATTTATGATGCACATGAACACGTGTACATCAGATAGGAATGACACAGCTAACTGAGAGGAGAAACGGGCGCCTCCGATATACGTACTCCCTCCGTTCCAAATTATTTGACTTGGGTTTGTGTACATACGGATGTATCTATACTTGTTTAGTGTCTAGATACATCCGTATTTGGACAAACCCAAGTCAACTAATTTGGAACGGAGGGAGTATGTGATACCGTGAAGATCAACATTGATTGTGCGTATACGCCAGGCACCCGGGCCAATGCCCACAGGACTGGGGTGTTGTCATTCATGATAATGTGCAACAACAGATGCTTTCTCAGCAGAGCATGCAGGCGGGAGGCAAGCAAAGTACTCCGTAGATCATTGACTCGCAAGGTTTGGCTCAACGTGCACTCACGATCACCCAGTTTCATGGGAGTATGAATTTCCCAGCAGTTATTGCTGTATTTGTATGGGGCGATATGCCCTACTTTGTTTGGTAATACTCCCTCCATTTTTTAATATAAGATGTTTTAGGTGTTGCATATGTTGTCTAGATACATACTAAAGTGAGTGAACATGCACACTAATACATGTCTACATACATTTATGTACATATGCATGTGGACAAATGCTAAAACATCTTATATTAAAAAACGGAGGTAGTAGCAGCTTTAGCGTGGAGGCCGAAAATATATTGATTTTGTACTGCGACCCAACCACTATTTCTGTCTCTTCGCGGATTCACAAATTCCTTGTTAGCATAACTTCGACAAGAGTCTTTCTTTGTCTTTACAGCCTGTACTGTAGCATGATCCACAAGATTAGTTGTCTTCAATTTCAAGATATACAACTGGGGCAACGAAACGGTGGTGTCTCCTTGAAGGTGTTTTAAACTATCGATACATCTACAGAATTATGGTTCGCGTTATGGGGTGTAACACTCTTAAGTCAAAACTTTATTTACAAACAGCGCAAAAATCGCTTGGAAGACCATCCATGGCATGGATGAGTGGTGACAAGGTGGTAAACCAAGTGCTCATCCCTGCTGCATCGTCTTGAATCTTGTTCGCGCAAACTTCATCTAACATACAAATACGAGAACAGGCACAGATAGCCCTCATTTTTCCTAGACACTGCTTCCGTAGCCTGTCTAACGCTGCCATTTTTTAATGAGGCCGGGTATCTGAGAAAATAAATGTACCGGGCATTAGGTTCAGAAGTGTAGAACGCAAATATTAGCAAATTGAAAGACCAAAATTAGGTACTGACCTCAACACCATTGGGCCCTATTTTGTTGCGAGATATGAAATTCAGTATGTGTGATGCAAATTCTTCAGGTACATCTTCCTGAAATAAAGTTTTCAATATAAAATTGGTAAGGTTTGTAATTCGGCCACTATAAAGCTTATTAATAATAATCATGCTTCCTGAAGAAAAAGTATCGAAGTTATAAGACTAGCACAATAACGAACAATACTCAGCAGATGAACATTTGTTTGCTAGTCCATGTGGTGCCGTAACATGTCAGAAAATCTACGACAATTTAATTCAAGCTCTTGGAAGCAGATAGAAAGCAGGATATTGAACGACTCAGAATAAAGCTTGAAGATCATATCCCTGGCTCCCTGCCTTTGACAAAAGGACACTTGGTACCATAGAGTAATGCGACTCAACAAAGTACATTAGGATCAAACCTGTATGGCATGTCCAGTGTGTCGAACTACTACCATTTGAAACTTCCCTTGCATCTGACCAATTGTTAAAGCTCTGCAAAACATGGTAACCCATTACACATGTTTTCACATGGATCATGGAGTGATACAAAGGTGTTTCACATTTCAAACACGATTACCAGAGCAATAAAAATGCATGCTCGTACAATGAACAATATGCTCAAATAAAAGATTTTATAGTGGATCAGTATAACCTGCTTTGCTCCTCAAATAGCAAGTGCTAATAATGAACCCTAGCAATGCATTCAGTTTCTTGGCAGGACATACTACTGATAGTCTGCTTGGTGGAATAAAAACTAGTTTAAAGAAACCAAAACTCTTATAACACATTATTGCCCGAGCTCATCAAAACAAAGGGCGCACCACATGCTGGTGCGACCTATATGCAATGAGAAAAATAATAATCAATCAGATTGGAATTGCAACAAGCTGAGTGATGATGGTTTTAGCATAAGCCAAGAGCATAATGATGATGAATTAAAAGCTCAGACTGGATGGATATTACAAACCTGTCCAATCTATCGGTGCCAGCTAATAATAGGATCTTTTGTACAGGACAAGATAAGAACTTATCGGAAAGACCTTCGTACCTAAAAAAATTACATGTTTCAATGTCAACCGATCACAGACAAGACCAGCAAATAACTCGAACAGTATTGCTGAAAAACAAACACGAACAGTTTGCCGAAAAACAAAGAGAGCCATCCTGGAAAATTTTATAGCTCATGAAATCTAGTTTAGCTAATCTGTGTTTGCCCCCACTATGTTTGACAGTTGCAGCAATTCACAATGGCTTTATGTTTCGTTTGTTTCGATCCATTCGAAGTAGCTCAGTTTTGAACATTAATAAGACTTAGATCCTTCATATATTAAGCAAATAAACCTTCTTCCATAAACCTGATAAATAAAATGATCAACACTAATAGCATGCTTGTAATAATAATCATAACAGATCATTTGAAAACTAACATGGTTTTAGTAAGATTGATGGAAGAATTCGCGTAAAGAACAAAAGCAGGCTGAAAGTTTACCATCCTTTCCAGTACTTTTCTGTTTTCTCAAGAGGAGTACGGTATGTATAGCTGAACAAAGTACAACTATATTATTAGTCTTTAGTCTCAAGTAATGGTCAATTTTAAGTAAATGCACAGTTTTTCTCTAACCACGTTCAGCTGCAGGTACATGCATGTATCAAGATAATGCTTACCATTCCTTCGATTCATCAAACTTCAAGGTAGATGGAATAGAAACACGTGCAGACTCAACGTTCCGTAGTGGTCCACCTTTGACACTCCATTCAATCTGTGTAATTTAAAGTTTGATTAAACAAATACAACGTGAAGGATAGTATTTGAACATTGCTAATCACTTGGCTTTTATAAGCATGCCACTTGCACTGAGAGTGGTTTCTACTTGTTGTTCTCTTTTACTTCTCTATGTCATATCTTGTGGCCATGACGTGTATAACAAAAAAAAACATCCATCCAAATATAGTTGATTAAGGACAGCACAATGAACTAAACAGGAAACTATAGATACTGCAGCGAATTTTAAAGTTGAATTAACATGAGCACATGTCATATACGTCCAAATCAACATACTGCTTTTTCAATGTTCGGGAAGTGCTGCGCTCGATTTAATAAGAGTTTCTGCATATGAACCAATGAAGCCATTGCTGTTCCCTGTTTACAGAACCAGAAGTTCAGAATCCAACCATAATGTAAGACTTAACCTAAGGAAAACTATCACTAACCTCAACTACGTCAACGACAACAAGACCATGAAGATTGCGAAATGCTTTTCTTGCAGCCACATGTACAGCCACCGAACCTCCCATGCTAAAAAATTGAAGAATTGATCACTGCTCACTAGAAGCTACCGAGAACACTAATCAGAATTAACAGGCTTGCTAAGTAATGCAGACGCATACTATAAACCAGTCAAGTAACAGCAGAGATGAAACTGGAAAGCTAATATATGTATAACAGAGTGACTAGTAGCATGATATTTCAGTGTTTGTTACTTTGTTTTAATGCTGCGGAATTAACCTTCAGGGACTATTAAGATAAGTAACTTGCATGTTCATGGTTTTTGGTTACATACACCAAAAGGGACATACCATGCTAGAATATCCACTGTTATCTACAACTATTATGGATTAGAACTTCATTCAATTTATGTGCCTTACTTCAGATAAAGGGTGCATGGACAAATGAAAAATACATGATCTGACTTACCTATGACCAATAAGTATAATGGCTGGTGGTGAATCTCCATACAATGTACGTAAAACATTTATAACATCATTGGTAAGAGTCTGCAGTTGCAAATAACCAAAAACTTAGGCAAAGGTCAAGAAGTCAGAGGACCTCATGAGTCAAGACATGTGTACGAAAAATTAGTAAGTTATGGAAAGAGTGAAGGACATACTTCAATGGACAAATCCAAATCATCACTTGTGGTAGATTTCCCATGTCCCCGTAAATCCATGGCAACAACACGAGCTTTTCCCTTTATCTGATTAGCCGCTAGGGCAAATGAAAGCCTAGGGAAGATGAGGAATAAACATAACAACATAAGTACCAAGCCAACATTTGTTAATAAGCAGATTTTAAAAGGCAACATTTCATAAGGAGCATTAAGAAGTCAAGTCACTTAGAGAAGGTCTTGCATGATACCGTAAACAAAAGGAAATGTTGTCTTTAGACAGACGTTGTTAAGAACTCCAAACCAACAATAATAAGTGGCAATATTAGTTAAATAAAACCAAGTTCATTCTACACTTGGCATATGCATGTTAGAAAAACTAAAACTACCCAAAACATACAACTACAAGAGAAGTTGGGATGGGTACATTTCCCAAAACGCTATAAAAGCCCGGAGATGGTACTCCAGAAAAATTGCTTTATAAGTTTAGCTAAACACACCCGAACATCTGCATTTTGCATAAGCGTTCCAGAATTCCAGCACGGCCTTCGTCACTAATTAGTAGCCAATCTATGAATTCTAAAACCACAGAAACTAGCAGCTATCTGAATGTTTTTGTGCAAATTATGCCGTGCTGTTCACCGAGATCATTGTAACGGCAGAAGCTATACACTTACCCCGAGTAGCCGCCTCCGTGCAGGCAGAACACGACGGGCCCTTCCGATCCGGCCATGTACACATTGAAAACCTACACACGAAAAACCAAAAGGAACACTTACAGTAGTCAGATCACATGACACCAGAACTATCCGAGAAATTCCCTGCTCTCTAACGCACGTACGTCCTCAGTGTCGGGGATGGCGACGGGGCGCTCCTCGTCAAAGTAGGCCGACCAGTCCAGCGGCTCGTACTTCTGGAGAGAGTGGCTGCGGAGGCACGTGATTAGGGTCTATCGTGCGGGAGATACAGGGGGGAGCGGGGTGGGGTCGGTGGCTTACTGCGTCGCGGGGCGGGGAGGCACGGCGGCGGCGGCGGCGGCGGAGGGGGAGGAGGACGATTCGTCGGGTTCCCCGTCCTCCCGCAGCGAGGAGAGTGGCACGGAATCCATCGACGCGGTTGGGCTGGAGGAGGAGCCGGCGGCGTGGTTGGAGAGAACCGAGAAGGCTAGAAGGGGCTCGCGAGAAGGCACGGCGAACTGGAAAAGATGAACAGGAAATGGAGGAGCCAAAGGGAACGGGAAGAAACATGGTCTACAGTCTACACCAATGGGTATACGTTTCCCCACAAGAAAGGCGTAGTCTTGTTCTAGACTCATTTTGAGCCGGAAGAGTTAGAAGTTTTTTTTTCAAAACACAGTACAACACAGACGCTCACATACACGTGTACACACTCATCCGTATGAACACACACGCACACCCTACCCCTTGAGAACCTCCGAAATACTGAGCCGGTGGTCGGGTCTTGAGATTGACGAAGTCATCACAGGCGTCTCGCTATCGAAGGGAACGTCGCCTCCCATTGAAGAATATTCCGCCCAAATGAGAAACACCAATGTCAAATCTAGGATTTAAACTTTGTTGGGCTAGGGGTACAACCACCCTCCTAACCATCCTACCAGAGGCATGTTCTCAAAAGAGTGAGAAGGTTGTCATTCCTTTGCGCAAAAAAACTCTATATTCTAGATATCATTCATTTATATGCAAGTCTAGAGATGATAATAATTATGTAATACTAAATTATAGAAAAAGGGGCACCAAAAATGAAACCATTTTTAATTAATAGTGTTCACATCAACAAATATCATACTTCTTTGTTCCTTTTAGGAAGGTGTATTATTCTTTTAAAAATCAAACATTATTTTCAAAAAGTTTATACATAAAATATCAACATCTAAAATATAAAATATATAATGAAAACATTTGTCATTATGTATGTAGTTACTGTTTTATTATTGTAGAATTTGATAATTGCTTTTAGGAAAACCATCATAATCTACAATAAATAATTGATGACAACTTTTTGCGCGATAAAATTCTAGTGATAATGATTTGGTGTTGAGGTGTCAATATGTTTTTAGAAGAACTACAATATGAAGTAAATAAATATGAAACTATTTTTCTTGATGAATCTAATGGTGTTTATTTGGTTTGTAGTTGTTGATATTTTTTCAAAAATTTGGTCAAATATATTTAAATTTTACTTTGCATAAAATTAATACTCGTCATAAAATAGAATGGAGGGAGTACATGATATGACCAATAGAGCGTCACACCCTTGTATTATACCTTTAATCACCACGTTTCTCCATTTTCATACAAGTAATGTACATATAATATCGAAAATATTATATTATTTGTATATGTTTATTATCGTCTCGGCTGACCCGAAGAGCAAAAACAAACAGGTGAAAAATGATGCCTTTGACGGCCCACAACAAGTAAATTGTACCTACATTCAGACGACAACAGTGGACGTGCCAGAGTGGTTATTGGGTATGACTAGAAATCATATGGGCTTTGCCCGCGTAGGTTCGAATCCTACCGTCCACGCTTTTTAATGTTTCTTTAGCTACTTGAGCAGATTAAACTGATACCCCGAGGTCTTTCCCCGCGTAGGTTCGAATCCTACCGTCCACGCTTTTTAATGTTTCTTTAGCTACTTGAGCAGATTAAACTGATACCCCGAGGTCTTTTAAATCCATTTTTTGGGATTCATTATATGATCCTTCTTGGTTTTTTTTAGCAGATTATATTGATCTGATGAGCTTTACATCATTATTTGTGCACAACCAACCGGATAACTTGATGGTTTTCTTCTCCCGATAAGCTCTAAGTACTGACAATATAATGCTAGATGCCCATCCATGGACACATTTGATTCAGTTCGAGTCCAAGAGTTAGCTCTAGTTTATATATTTGAAATCAGGGTTTCAAAAAAAAGGAAACCTGGAATCAGAGAACTTGCTACATTTTGGACCAGCAGTAATTAATCTGATTTCTCTCCCATCAACATTTTGAACTTGCTACTGTCAAGAAGGCCGGTCAAGATCGCCACATTTAGGCTTCTCTCTCCCCATCGATCAACCCTAGCTTCCTTTAAGTGATCCTGAAGCCAGCGAGCGATCATGCACCACCGGATAGTCTGCGGAGAACCGCAGGACCCGAGGCACCACCCCGATCGAGAAGAGAGCGCAATCCCAGAGAAGATCTGGAGACCCAATTATAGTTTTCGCATGAGAGTTTACCCGAACAGATTACTTCAGAACAGCAATCCAAAACATCTCGAGTTGGAAGCAGTATATATGGCAATTCTTGGATCCCGCCACAGATTCAAACCCCATGATCGATCGCTCTGACCCAGCACGCATTTCGGCGCAGGATCTTGAGAGCTCATGAGATAACATACACAATCTTCAACATGGACGTAGGTTAATCTGGCTAAATCGTAATATAAATCATCGCCATGCATTGCAATCGTAGTATAAATTGCAGTCTGAGCGAGGATGAGAAATTCAGCTGCTTTGGCAAGAACGAGGACGATGCCTTCGTCGTCGGCATCATCACGCGCGGGTGTGTTTCTCGCCCTCTCCCTCGTCGTCTGGTTCTCCAGCCATGCCGTCCTTGCAGCCGGACACCCTGACTACGCCGACGCGCTGGCCAAGTCGTTGCTCTTCTTCCAGGGGCAGAGGTCCGGCCGCCTACCGCCGGACCAGGCCGTCACCTGGAGGTCCAACTCCGCCACGTCCGACGGCTCGGCCGCAAACGTGAGCAAATAAAGCATCGAGATCACTTCCTGATTGTGGTCAACGTGATGACCTGGAATTTGACTTTTAATGACTCCCGTTGGACGTGCGTGCGCGCGCAACAGGTTGACCTCACCGGCGGGTACTACGACGGCGGCGACAACGTCAAGTTCGGCTTCCCGATGGCGTTCACCACGACAATGCTGTCCTGGAGCATCATCGAGTACGGCGGGCGGATGCAGGGGCGCGTGCACGACGCGCGCGCAGCGGTCCGGTGGGCGACGGACTACCTCCTGAAGGCCGCCACGACGACCCCGGGGACGCTCTACGTCGGCGTGGGCGACGCCGACGTGGACCACCGATGCTGGGAGCGGCCCGAGGACATGGACACGCCGCGGACCGTGTACTCGGTGTCGGCGTCCGCACCAGGCTCCGACGTCGCGGGGGAGACCGCGGCCGCGATCGCCGCGGCCAGCGTGGTCTTCAAGGCCGCCGACCCGGCATACTCCAGGAGGCTGGTCGCGGCGGCCAGGGACGTGATGGCGTTCGCTTGGCAGCACCAGGGGAAGTACAGCGACCACGTCGGCGGCGGCGTGAGCAACTACTACCCGTCATACTCCGGCTACACGGTATCAAAATCAAATCCTTGAAACGATGGATCATATACTACCGTGCTGAGTGTTTCATGTTGCGTGCACGTACGGTGTTGTGAACTGCGCAGGATGAGCTCCTATGGGGGTCCGCATGGCTGCTCTGGGCAACGAAGAACACGTCGTATCTCAACGACCTCATCTCTCTCGGCGCCAACGACGGCGCCGACATGTTCAGCTGGGACAACAAGCTCGCTGGCGCGCGCATCCTTCTGTCACGGGTAACAAACACATAATGCAGCCCTCCGGTGCGGCGGTGCCCACATACAAAAATTCACAAATTCACAAATTCCTTTCTGAGCAGAGGGCTCTGCTGAACAAAGACAAGAGGCTGGACTCGTTCACGGGCCAAGCGGAGGATTTTATCTGCCGGGTCCTCCCCAAGTCCATCTCCCCGTCGTCCACGACGGCGTACACTCCCGGCGGCCTGATGCACCGATCGGACGACGCCAACCTGCAGTACGTGGCCTCGGCGAGCTTCCTGCTCACCACCTACGCCAAGTACATGGCCGCCTCCAAGCGCGCCACCATGTACTGCCAGAACGTCGCCGTCACCTACAAGAAGCTGAGGAACATCGCCAGGAGGCAGGTGGACTACGTGCTGGGCGCCAACCCGCTGGGGATGTCCTACATGGTCGGCTACAGCGCGCGGTCGCCGCGGAGGATCCACCACAGGGCGTCCTCCATGCCGTCCGTGGCCGCGCACCCGGCGCACATCGGCTGCCAGGAGGGGTTCAATAGCTACCTCTACGCCGCCGGCGATAACCCCAACGTGCTCACCGGGGCCGTCGTCGGCGGGCCGGACAAGGACGACGCGTTCCCGGACGACCGCGCCGACTACGCCCGCTCGGAGCCCACCACGTACACCAGCGCGCCCCTCGTCGGTTGCCTCGCCTACTTCGCCGGGAGCTACAAGAACAAATGACCACGACTACCATGCGTCTTTATTTTCCCTCAAAAAAAATTTTGAATCAAGTTGACAGGATCGGATTCTCAGCTCTGCTAAGTGAAAATCACGTCAGGGCTGACGCACCTCCGAACAGATTCAAGATTTCCCTTATCGCTATGAGGATGAATTACCAGAAAACAACTGCAACCTTTATCCGTTGTTCAGAGCAGGAGCAGCAATGCGTCCAGAATATCCTCGGATGCAGAGTGGAGAATTTTCCGATCACCTACCTAGGGCTCCAGTTGGCACTGCGGCCCCTCACGAAGGCAGAATGGCAGCCCATGCTGGATAGGGTGATCGCGGGAGTGCCGGCTTGGCAACGTGGCTTACTGGCCAGACAAGGAAGACTTGTCCTGATTAAATCCGTGGTGACGGCGAGACCAATTCATCATCTGCTCATCGCGGAAGCGCCATTATGGCTCTTGGAAGAGATAGATCGCTGGATGTGCGCTTTCTTCTGGGCCGCCAAAGACAAGGTAAACGGTGGAGAATGCTTGGTAGCATGGGAAAAAATATGCAGGCCCTACAAATACGGTGGCTTAGGTGTTAAGAATCTCCGGCTACAAGGGCTAGCACTGCGAGTGCGTTGGATTTGGTTAATGAGAACAGATAAGCAGCGACCGTGGCAAGGGTTGGCATTGATGAAAGATGCTGCAACCCTCGGAGTTTTTCGGGGTCTCGTGAGCATCAAGGTTGGCAGAGGCAACGACACTTTCTTTTGGAAGGATGCTTGGATAAACGGCAGGACGGCGGAATTTTTAGCGCCGTCAGTTGTCGCTCTTGTCAGTACGAGGAACAAAAATAGGCGAACTGTGGAAGAAGGTCTACACCAAAATAACTGGATCAAGGATGTTCAGGAGGGAATGTCGGATGATGTGTGTGAGGACCCCGGATTAATTATCCGAGATACTCGTTATGTTTCCTGCAACAGTCCCATGATCAGTGTGCTGTTGCACATAACTTGAGTTGGTATCACAGAACACCCACAAATACCGAATAATTATACTTACGTGCTTGAAGTGATCAGCTTCAATAAGGTACTTGCAGCGGAATCACCAAATCAACGTGGAGCCCAAGTCATTCGCCTTTACCCTACAGGCAGCTGACTGGGAAGCGCCCTAGTTCGCAAAGACGTCAGTGAACTCCTCCTCGTCGAACTGCTCTTCTCTGGAATCTGGCTAAGACAATAGCCAGGGACGAAACCAATATGAGTACATTTGATTGTACTCGCAAACTACCCCAACAGGAACATGCACTAGTTTTAAATTTTCAAAGACTTTTATTTTTAGGAAAAACCTCACTGAATCTCTATTTAAAAGAAGAAGAGTAGATTTTTAATCCTGTTGAAGACAAAACATTTTGGAAAGTAGTTTTCTCACTAACTTTGTTGAAAAAGGTAAGAAGTATTTTTAAATCTTTTTCCCGAAAATATACCTTCGTTTAAAAAGGTAAGAAAATTTCTTTTAAAACTTTTTCCTCGAAAACCTCTTCTTGCCCTGATACCAAGCACGACGCTACCTCGAACCAACTCATTGGTACAGGTACGAAATACCCATTCCACTTCAACTTCCGTTCAAAACTCAACACTTTTATCAAAACTTGCACATAAGACCCAGCAATTCGTTCCAACTGTCCATATCCGAGGACTCGGCTATTCGAATAGTTTTACCCTCTGCAGAGGTAGTACGCTTTTCCCACACCCATCCGGTCACTCATCGTGTCAGCCACGTCCTGCCATACCAGAGGTATGCGAAGTTGAGTTCCCGGCCATAGCCTGTCCTTTGCTCATGCTAGTATAGGACCCTGCCGCTACGACACTTTCCACCGACACTCAAATCCTCAGAAACTAAGTGTGGGGACTCGTAGTTCTGCCTGGCGGACCCAAGGGAGCCCTTCAATCCTCTTCCTCCGACACGCTCATACCGGCTTCCGGTAGACTACAATGAAGAGGACCCAGGTCAGGGGTAGGTCCTCAGACCATCCCCTCATGGAACGAGGTCATCCTCGTTATTGAGGCATCCAGTACTAACACGAGCAAATTATATGGCTACGCCCTTTTTCCATATGGGGGTAAATGTGGTCGCACAGGTTATTGGTTGTTCAGTAAGTACCAGGACACAATGTGCATTTTTCAGAAACAACAACTTTTCCGTTTCACCACCGATATATCGGCATGCCATAAATCATCCAAGGGTTTCCAAAAGGAGTTTTGAATAAACAAAGTTTTTCCCATCCTATAGTTTTATTTAAACAAGCCGATATTCCTACATAGAGTGGCAAAATAGTTTTTCATAAACTTTTGAAAAGGTTTTCACAATCATTTCCAATTTTCATAGCAAAAATACTTTTAATCAAAACTTGGGTGGTTTGTAATCCCACCAAAAGGTTTTTCATAGAAGGCTTTTGAGTAAAACAAATTCATTTAGAAATCATGGTATACCATTGACACCTCTATATCGGGTGTCTCAATAATATACTTGCGTTTTGGAAAAGGGTTTTTCAAATCATAGTTTTAGTGGCAACGCCACATAAAACACTTATGCTCTTAATAAGTAAAACAGATGAATCAAAATAGAGGTATATAGGTGCAAGCTCAGTGAAGTAGCTTGCCTGGTTTCAGCAGAATGTCCCTGGACTTCCTCTTACTGATTAAAGAAATAAACTCCGATTCTTCTCCAATGAATCCTCTCCAAAGACCACTCCGGTAACGGTATTATCTAGCGTCGCAAACAGGGAATAACAACATTCAATAAACCAAACAAAACCACAAGTGGTGCACAAACATCAAACTAATTATTCAAGCAACGAACTAGGGTCTACACTCATAAGGGTCTTTTACAACTCAGGGGTCTAACACTTTTACACAAGTGAGGGCCAACCAAGGGTAGCAAGGGATGACATGCTACAACATCAGTAGCTAGGAAATGCTACTGATATTCAACATCAATTTTGACATTCATGCACACAATGATTCTATTAGCATACAACTCCTGAGAGTTAGGAAATCCTAAAAAAAAATACCCAGACTAGGGATATTGTTCCCCAATAAAAACTAGCAACACTAACTTCTTCCTATCATGAGACCAAACCAGTAGCAAGATGGCATGCTACTGATGATCTAGCAATGCTAACTAAAATAAACACCCCACTAAGGAATTTCTACTAAAACAAATTCTATTAACTAGGAGAATCTAGGAGAATACCACTCTAGTACCATTAACACTAGGTGACTAAGTGCAATACTAAATTTTTCCAAAGTGCTATACTACAAAGCTAACACACTCCTAGTAACTAGTATCACACTTAAACATGCTAGAAATCACAAAAGAGATACTAGCACACCCTATATAACTAAATAAATCTATAAACCATAAATGGCAGAAAAGCATGCCACCTAGTTAAATACACCTAAAATAATCCATAGCTCTAAAAATCACACCAAGCTAGGATTAGGTACTCCTAATCATACAGAAGCTCACACAAGTGGATTCACACCAAAAATCATCACCAAATAATTTACAAAAATCCCTAAATGGCTCTCTGGTCAAATACCAAAGTGGATGCCATTTTATTTAGGAAGATCATTTGCATGAGAGGCAAATTTCTACTGCTAGGTATCACTCAAACCTTTCCAAAACAGTTGAGTTTGCATCAATAGCTATCATAGATAAACAGCTATTGAGTTTTTGGTGAAAAGAAGTACTTCTGGCCTTACATTCAATTTTTCCAAACTAATCATCCAAAAGTGTTTCTACCACTTGGATCTGGCTAGGAATATGCTAGGGTACCTCCCTAATTTTTGGTTTGGGCAGAACCTGGGTTTTCCTATTTTATTTTGCAATAAACTGAGAGGACAGAATAGAAAGGCACAGAAAAGAATCAACCTCCAGAAAAAAAAGGAGTTTGGGCCTGATCTGCTCGGATCCGAGCCGAGCCACGGGGACGGCGGCCCATTTAGCGGCCCAACGCGAGCGAAACGGTACGCCGTCTTCGTCTTCCTCGTCAGCACGCTCAGAGCACGCGGCGACAGCAGGGAGCAAGGCGGAGACGGCCTCGGCGACTCCGGCGTTCCTAGGAGAAAAGAAGATGTCCGTGAGATAGCTCGCGACGAGGGGATCTCGGGGGAATGAAAATGGCGTAGGGATAAGATCTGTGCAACCCGCGAGCTTCCCGGCAAGGCGGCGGCCGGAGCGGAAAGGGATGCGGATGACGGCGGCGATCCCGGACTTCCCTCTGCGATTCTTGGCGCAGAGAGGGGGAGTAGAGCACGGCGAAGGTGCTGGTGGTCTGGGATTGGGATGGGGAGCACTCAATCGCCGGCGAGGCGCGTCGGCGGCCTTGGCCGGGGTTCGGGCTCAAAGGAAGAAATGCGAGAGAGGATGTGAGGGGAGGAAATGAGTGAGGGGGGGTGAGGGAGCAGAGGGGAGAGGGCTTCTTATCGTCTCGCAGGGCAGCAGAGAGGGGCGGGGTACAGACGGTGTCGACACCCGCGGGGAGAACACGGCGACGATGGGGTGAGGAACACGGCGTCTGTGCTCTGCCGCGTCGCTGCAACAGGGTGATGGGGGACAGGAGCGAGCAGAGGTGAGCGGCATGGAGAGGTCTTATCTCCTCCAGGGCGAGGCCTGCGTCAGGGGCGAGGCACACGGCGAGCTCGGGAGCACGCCACCGTGCCGTGCTTCCATGGAGTGACAGAGGTCAACGGAGGTTTTGCAAAACGCCCCCTAACTCTTTTTCTCTTCTCACAGACAGGTCCTCGGCTAAAAAGAAATCCTTTATTTCTATTTTGAAACCAGTAGGGTTTCCAGGATTTATTTGAGGGGTTTAAACATTTTACAAAAATCAGAGAAAATTCATGTAGCCTCCCCTATATATGAGGAAGCTCCACAAAAATTGGTTTTACAAAATAAAATGTTTTGCTCCATTTTTGTTCATAGGATTTAAATAAACTATTTTTGGAAATGAATAATTTGGTAATCCTTTAATAATTAAAACCAGAGATAAAATAGTTTGTAGAACCTTTGGAGCTTTCTTGAAAAATAAGATACTTAAAATAAGTTTTATTTTCATAAAGAAAACATTTGTTTTGAGGAAATAGAGAAATTGGGAGGGAAATTATTTATGAAGATCATTTTAACCCATGACCTTCATTTCTTTTTAATAAAAGAGAGGAGGGGTTTGTTTTAAATCAACAAGTAGGGTTACTAGAGGAGGAGTGATATGAATGGAGAGAATTATCATTTCATCCCTTCTCTAGAATTTTGATAAAGAAAGTATAAGTTTTTAAAAAGAGGAATAGATAAGAGGAGTTTATTGAACCATCTCCCTAAATTTTAGGATTTTAACTTGGGGTGCCTAATTGTAGAGGATTTATTCCTCTTCAAGTCACCCTCCAAGTTTGGTGGCCAAGGTGTCCTAAAGTGGTAACAACTCCACTGAGGAATCATCCTCACAAGAGATCACACACACAGCAAAATCACAGCAATAGCAACAGCACCAAAATACCAATCACACAACAATTTCCGCAATTCAAACAAGCCACACACTTCAAACTACAGGAATAAGTCACACACCTTTTTCCATAACTAGCAATGCTATTTTGTAATAGTGGCCACACCCAATTATGACAAGAGGTTGTTTAAGGGATATACCATCCCATAACTTAGTGGTTTTCAAAGATGGGTTGAAAAGGGAGGAAATATGTGGGTAATATATTTCCCACTAGAATTTCTTTTAAACAGAGTTGAAACCTTGGGGTTCATAAAGATTGGAATTTTGAAATGTCAAGGTTGAGGAAAGGATAGGAGATCACAGAGAGTTCTCCATATTTTATAAATATGAAAGTGTTGAAAATACTTTTACTGTCTCAAAATAAAGGGCATTTTATTTGTTGCTAGAACCAAGTCATTTTTGAAATAAACTTTTGGCCAACATAAGAATGGGAAAGACATATGGAATATTTTCTTGTCATAACATGGTCACCAGTGTTGAAAATATATTTTTACTTAGGTTGAGTTCTTAGGTTGACATTTACTAGTCAAACAATCACAAGCATTCAAGTCACACAAGGTCAAACAGAACAATTTTAAAAGGAAACACAATCATTTGTGAGATAATTCAAAAAGTTTTTGTTGGTTCTGAATTTTGGGTCTTATTTACTCTTATTATAGATTTGGGATGTTACAGATCCTTCCCCCCTTAAAATAAATCTCGTCCTCGAGATTTGCCCGGGGGTACCGGGGAGTTTTGAGGGCACGGGTTTTGGGTTTGACTTCTCTTCCGAGGTCGTTGCTTCTTTGGTAAGGTTGCCAGGTGAGATCTTGACAGCTTGATGTTGCGAGGCCGTCTATTGGTTAGTTGTATAAGAATGTGGGTGTCTTCTATGACATCAAATTGCCTTAGTCATACAAGAAGAATTTGGTAACAAGGTAGCTAGTCTTGTCATCAAATCACTTTTCATTTCCCAGAGGCTGAGATGTACTGAATTATCTGATGTTCCGATTATTTGTGTATGACACTCCATTGTTTGAGCATACAAAAGTGAGTTGCTAACAAGTTCATGAGGCTTGTTACCAACTACTTCTATATAACCCGAACATTGGAGGATCGCACTATTTCTAGAGAGGTTAAGAATAGTAGATTCTGACATAAGAGTTTCCAAATACTCAAAGATCGTCTGGTAGATGGCTTCTTTGGTTCCGGGTCTTCACACAGCTTCGCAGGTGTCTTCATAAGTAAGCTAGAGTGCTCCAAAATAGTTAGGGTCTTCGGGAAAACTTTATGGTTGAGGGGCTTATGTTAGTTTTCAAGGGAGTTGGGTGCCATACCTTAGACATCAAACTTATTATACCTATGATCCTGAACGATCAACTTTACCTAGGTCTCTAATTCTCGATTTTTTTTTTCAAAATACCATTCCAATATTTCTGGTAAGGCCACTACTATCAATCAGTTAATTTAAAACATGGTCCTTGCTCAAGCTAAAATTATTAATCCACCCTCATCTTCCTTGGGCATAAACTCTTTATCATGGTATAGTTCAATCTATCGGGTACCCATCAAATCTTTTTAGGCATATTCTTCCCATTGCCTTTTTATCACTAAATCATTGTGCTCCACCTATCATTTCCTGATTGATTTTTCTCTCCAGATAGGCATATCTCGAATTGTCTGACTCCGTCGGTTGTCATTTTCCTACGACCATATCATCAAAACTAAATAAAGCATCCGACAATCATGTGATCATATCATCAAGAATTGACCCACTTTCTAACCAAATTCAGATTTTATCTCAACACTTTTGGGGCCTTGATCTCGTAATCAAAGATAACTGATTTTTTTCTAAGAATAATCCAAACAGAGCGTGACAAGCTCTGAAAACTACTGTCACCTAGAATGTCTGGCTACTAGACCAAGTCATATTGACTCCTAGAATCCGATAAGCATTCATTTATCCTCCACTAATTATTTCTTGCATACAACGATCTACTCATCGGCTAACTCATCCTTGATCACTTCCCATAATTCCATAAGAGTTTATTGCAAGGGTCATTTGCGCCAAGAATCACCCTAGACATTTCCACACCGGAGTATTTTTCTTAATCTACTTGCTTCTAACCAATCCAATTATCCTTTTATCAGCAAGTGCTTCCTAAAAATCCAAGAACTTTCACCTTTATTTCTAAACCTTAAATCAAGGGTCACATCTTCTAGCTCCAGATAACCACCAATGGTTGGGGACCACAACTGGTTAGCCCCAAAGCATAATTCAGATATATCATTTGTCCAAATCCAATTAATTTATCGATCCACTCCAAGTTTTCACTTCTATTCTAAACCCCAAATTTTTTTGATATTACCAATATCATCCAACAAGTTCTGATCTCCTCAACTAGATTCTTAAGGGACCCTTTTAACTAATAATCTCATAGTTCAACACTTGTATATCCTCCTAAAGTTCTCCTTTCTACCAAATAGTTTTGAGTCGTCCTATGGCACCTATTTCCTTTGTCTAGAAAAAGCAGTTAGTAGCTTTGCAAAACTTGGTTAGATGAGAGATTTAAAGTTAGATAAATTATGTTAGTTATGTTAGCTTTCATTATCTTTTGTTAGTCTGACAGAATCCAACTAGTGTCATCGAACGTCGGGTCTTGAATCTTCATCCTTCTCGATAGCTTGATGTGGTTGCTCAAAACGACGTATGAAGGCCGCTATCCGTCTTGCAGAAGGTCGTAGAGTCTTGGGCCTCAAGGTTGAAGTAGAGAGTATTCGGTATCTTGTTCCTCTTACTAGGTCAAAATTTTCTGGAGGGTTTTCTAGGTCGGACTTTTGAAAGGATACAAAACCTCAGGCTATTTGGTTAAAGATCGGGGGTCTTTTGGTATCTTGAGGAACTGTCAGTTCTGTTTGGGAGATGATTTAGATAAGAGGGAAGAATATTTTAGAAAGCTTTTCCTTGGCGGGTTTACATCCGTAACAAGGTGCACTTAGGTGGCAAAAAGGAAACTAAACTTTTCCTTTTTGTAAAGCTACGTTTTTCCACCTCACAAACAACACACAAGCAGAGTACACACAAGCAAGGTGCACACAAGGTACGTCTAGTACCAACGGATGTCTAGTACGCGTGGTAATAGGGGTGAAACAACCAAGGTTCCTATCATATGTTTTTCCTATGGGTCTTGGTTAAACAGGGGTGCTGAAATCCTCATTTCGTCGCCTTAGTCTTCAGCTGGAAAAACTGAGATTGTCGAAGTAGCAACTTGAGTAGAATTGCTGAGGCTGAGCTGAGGTCTTCGGAGGTCTCTTGCTTTGTTGGTGTCGACGATCTTGGCATTTGCATATCAACCACCTTGATGTTGAATGTTGAGTATTTGCGATGGAAGCTTCTTCTTGTAGGTGCTAGCTAATTAGGTCTCCATTGGACATCGTCAAGTATTTTGAACAGGTAAGAGGGAGTAGAGAAATCCTTGGTAAATTTTAAAATAGAAAGGTAAGTCTCAGAAATTAATTGAGAAGGCGAGAAGAGCGGGAGTCATTTTTGGACTTCCCTAAATAAGGATATATTTTTGGTGTTAACATATTTTTAACAAAATATTCTCTTCCTAACTAACGTCCATGCTAACTAAGGTCTGTTACAGTCAGGATGGCTCTGATACCAAGTCTGTGAGGACCCCGGATTAATTATCCGAGATACTCGTTATGTTTCCTGCAACAGTCCCATGATCAGTGTGCTGTTGCACATAACTTGAGTTGGTATCACAGAACACCCACAAATACCGAATAATTATACTTACGTGCTTGAAGTGATCAGCTTCAATAAGGTACTTGCAGCGGAATCACCAAATCAACGTGGAGCCCAAGTCATTCGCCTTTACCCTACAGGCAGCTGACTGGGAAGCGCCCTAGTTCGCAAAGACGTCAGTGAACTCCTCCTCGTCGAACTGCTCTTCTCTGGAATCTGGCTAAGACAATAGCCAGGGACGAAACCAATATGAGTACATTTGATTGTACTCGCAAACTACCCCAACAGGAACATGCACTAGTTTTAAATTTTCAAAGACTTTTATTTTTAGGAAAAACCTCACTGAATCTCTATTTAAAAGAAGAAGAGTAGATTTTTAATCCTGTTGAAGACAAAACATTTTGGAAAGTAGTTTTCTCACTAACTTTGTTGAAAAAGGTAAGAAGTATTTTTAAATCTTTTTCCCGAAAATATACCTTCGTTTAAAAAGGTAAGAAAATTTCTTTTAAAACTTTTTCCTCGAAAACCTCTTCTTGCCCTGATACCAAGCACGACGCTACCTCGAACCAACTCATTGGTACAGGTACGAAATACCCATTCCACTTCAACTTCCGTTCAAAACTCAACACTTTTATCAAAACTTGCACATAAGACCCAGCAATTCGTTCCAACTGTCCATATCCGAGGACTCGGCTATTCGAATAGTTTTACCCTCTGCAGAGGTAGTACGCTTTTCCCACACCCATCCGGTCACTCATCGTGTCAGCCACGTCCCGCCATACCAGAGGTATGCGAAGTTGAGTTCCCGGCCATAGCCTGTCCTTTGCTCATGCTAGTATAGGACCCTGCCGCTACGACACTTTCCACCGACACTCAAATCCTCAGAAACTAAGTGTGGGGACTCGTAGTTCTGCCCGGCGGACCCAAGGGAGCCCTTCAATCCTCTTCCTCCGACACGCTCATACCGGCTTCCGGTAGACTACAATGAAGAGGACCCAGGTCAGGGGGTAGGTCCTCAGACCATCCCCTCATGGAACGAGGTCATCCTCGTTATTGAGGCATCCAGTACTAACACGAGCAAATTATATGGCTACGCCCTTTTTCCATATGGGGGTAAATGTGGTCGCACAGGTTATTGGTTGTTCAGTAAGTACCAGGACACAATGTGCATTTTTCAGAAACAACAACTTTTCCGTTTCACCACCGATATATCGGCATGCCATAAATCATCCAAGGGTTTCCAAAAGGAGTTTTGAATAAACAAAGTTTTTCCCATCCTATAGTTTTATTTAAACAAGCCGATATTCCTACATAGAGTGGCAAAATAGTTTTTCATAAACTTTTGAAAAGGTTTTCACAATCATTTCCAATTTTCATAGCAAAAATACTTTTAATCAAAACTTGGGTGGTTTGTAATCCCACCAAAAGGTTTTTCATAGAAGGCTTTTGAGTAAAACAAATTCATTTAGAAATCATGGTATACCATTGACACCTCTATATCGGGTGTCTCAATAATATACTTGCGTTTTGGAAAAGGGTTTTTCAAATCATAGTTTTAGTGGCAACGCCACATAAAACACTTATGCTCTTAATAAGTAAAACAGATGAATCAAAATAGAGGTATATAGGTGCAAGCTCAGTGAAGTAGCTTGCCTGGTTTCAGCAGAATGTCCCTGGACTTCCTCTTACTGATTAAAGAAATAAACTCCGATTCTTCTCCAATGAATCCTCTCCAAAGACCACTCCGGTAACGGTATTATCTAGCGTCGCAAACAGGGAATAACAACATTCAATAAACCAAACAAAACCACAAGTGGTGCACAAACATCAAACTAATTATTCAAGCAACGAACTAGGGTCTACACTCATAAGGGTCTTTTACAACTCAGGGGTCTAACACTTTTACACAAGTGAGGGCCAACCAAGGGTAGCAAGGGATGACATGCTACAACATCAGTAGCTAGGAAATGCTACTGATATTCAACATCAATTTTGACATTCATGCACACAATGATTCTATTAGCATACAACTCCTGAGAGTTAGGAAATCCTAAAAAAATACCCAGACTAGGGATATTGTTCCCCAATAAAAACTAGCAACACTAACTTCTTCCTATCATGAGACCAAACCAGTAGCAAGATGGCATGCTACTGATGATCTAGCAATGCTAACTAAAATAAACACCCCACTAAGGAATTTCTACTAAAACAAATTCTATTAACTAGGAGAATCTAGGAGAATACCACTCTAGTACCATTAACACTAGGTGACTAAGTGCAATACTAAACTTTTTCCAAAGTGCTATACTACAAAGCTAACACACTCCTAGTAACTAGTATCACACTTAAACATGCTAGAAATCACAAAAGAGATACTAGCACACCCTATATAACTAAATAAATCTATAAACCATAAATGGCAGAAAAGCATGCCACCTAGTTAAATACACCTAAAATAATCCATAGCTCTAAAAATCACACCAAGCTAGGATTAGGTACTCCTAATCATACAGAAGCTCACACAAGTGGATTCACACCAAAAATCATCACCAAATAATTTACAAAAATCCCTAAATGGCTCTCTGGTCAAATACCAAAGTGGATGCCATTTTATTTAGGAAGATCATTTGCATGAGAGGCAAATTTCTACTGCTAGGTATCACTCAAACCTTTCCAAAACAGTTGAGTTTGCATCAATAGCTATCATAGATAAACAGCTATTGAGTTTTTGGTGAAAAGAAGTACTTCTGGCCTTACATTCAATTTTTCCAAACTAATCATCCAAAAGTGTTTCTACCACTTGGATCTGGCTAGGAATATGCTAGGGTACCTCCCTAATTTTTGGTTTGGGCAGAACCTGGGTTTTCCTATTTTATTTTGCAATAAACTGAGAGGACAGAATAGAAAGGCACAGAAAAGAATCAACCTCCAGAAAAAAAAGGAGTTTGGGCCTGATCTGCTCGGATCCGAGCCGAGCCACGGGGACGGCGGCCCATTTAGCGGCCCAACGCGAGCGAAACGGTACGCCGTCTTCGTCTTCCTCGTCAGCACGCTCAGAGCACGCGGCGACAGCAGGGAGCAAGGCGGAGACGGCCTCGGCGACTCCGGCGTTCCTAGGAGAAAAGAAGATGTCCGTGAGATAGCTCGCGACGAGGGGATCTCGGGGGAATGAAAATGGCGTAGGGATAAGATCTGTGCAACCCGCGAGCTTCCCGGCAAGGCGGCGGCCGGAGCGGAAAGGGATGCGGATGACGGCGGCGATCCCGGACTTCCCTCTGCGATTCTTGGCGCAGAGAGGGGGAGTAGAGCACGGCGAAGGTGCTGGTGGTCTGGGATTGGGATGGGGAGCACTCAATCGCCGGCGAGGCGCGTCGGCGGCCTTGGCCGGGGTTCGGGCTCAAAGGAAGAAATGCGAGAGAGGATGTGAGGGGAGGAAATGAGTGAGGGGGGGTGAGGGAGCAGAGGGGAGAGGGCTTCTTATCGTCTCGCAGGGCAGCAGAGAGGGGCGGGGTACAGACGGTGTCGACACCCGCGGGGAGAACACGGCGACGATGGGGTGAGGAACACGGCGTCTGTGCTCTGCCGCGTCGCTGCAACAGGGTGATGGGGGACAGGAGCGAGCAGAGGTGAGCGGCATGGAGAGGTCTTATCTCCTCCAGGGCGAGGCCTGCGTCAGGGGCGAGGCACACGGCGAGCTCGGGAGCACGCCACCGTGCCGTGCTGCCATGGAGTGACAGAGGTCAACGGAGGTTTTGCAAAACGCCCCCTAACTCTTTTTCTCTTCTCACAGACAGGTCCTCGGCTAAAAAGAAATCCTTTATTTCTATTTTGAAACCAGTAGGGTTTCCAGGATTTATTTGAGGGGTTTAAACATTTTACAAAAATCAGAGAAAATTCATGTAGCCTCCCCTATATATGAGGAAGCTCCACAAAAATTGGTTTTACAAAATAAAATGTTTTGCTCCATTTTTGTTCATAGGATTTAAATAAACTATTTTTGGAAATGAATAATTTGGTAATCCTTTAATAATTAAAACCAGAGATAAAATAGTTTGTAGAACCTTTGGAGCTTTCTTGAAAAAAATAAGATACTTAAAATAAGTTTTATTTTCATAAAGAAAACATTTGTTTTGAGGAAATAGAGAAATTGGGAGGGAAATTATTTATGAAGATCATTTTAACCCATGACCTTCATTTCTTTTTAATAAAAGAGAGGAGGGGTTTGTTTTAAATCAACAAGTAGGGTTACTAGAGGAGGGAGTGATATGAAATGGAGAGAATTATCATTTCATCCCCTTCTCTAGAATTTTGATAAAGAAAGTATAAGGGTTTTCATAAAACAGAGGAATAGATAAGGAGGGAGTGTTATTGAAACCATCTCC
Organism: Poa pratensis; assembly: GCA_947311845.1. NCBI lineage: Eukaryota > Viridiplantae > Streptophyta > Magnoliopsida > Poales > Poaceae > Poa > Poa pratensis. The sequence continues at coordinate 72,924,595 of CAMZMU010000128.1, read as the reverse complement.
CTAAATTTTAGGATTTTAACTTGGGGTGCCTAATTGTAGAGGATTTATTCCTCTTCAAGTCACCCTCCAAGTTTGGTGGCCAAGGGTGTCCTAAAGTGGTAACAACTCCACTGAGGAATTATACTCACAAGAGAATCACACACAGCAGCAAATTCACAGCAGTAGCAACAGCACCAAAATACCAATCGACACAACAATTTCCGCAATTCAAACAAGCCACACACTTCAAACTACAGAATAAGTCACACACCTTTTTCCATAACTAGCAATGCTATTTTGTAATAGTGGCCACACCCAATTATGACAAGAGGTTGTTTAAGGGATATACCATCCCATAACTTAGTGGTTTTCAAAGATGGGTTGAAAAGGGAGGAAATATGTGGGTAATATATTTCCCACTAGAATTTCTTTTAAACAGAGTTGAAACCTTGGGGTTCATAAAGATTGGAATTTTGAAATGTCAAGGTTGAGGAAAGGATAGGAGATCACAGAGAGTTCTCCATATTTTATAAATATGAAAGTGTTGAAAATACTTTTACTGTCTCAAAATAAAGGGCATTTTATTTGTTGCTAGAACCAAGTCATTTTTGAAATAAACTTTTGGCCAACATAAGAATGGGAAAGACATATGGAATATTTTCTTGTCATAACATGGTCACCAGTGTTGAAAATATATTTTTACTTAGGTTGAGTTCTTAGGTTGACATTTACTAGTCAAACAATCACAAGCATTCAAGTCACACAAGGTCAAACAGAACAATTTTAAAAGGAAACACAATCATTTGTGAGATAATTCAAAAAGTTTTTGTTGGTTCTGAATTTTGGGTCTTATTTACTCTTATTATAGATTTGGGATGTTACAATGTGGCTGCCCAGTGCGTCAGGCTTTGGTTAGCTATCTCTACAGTGCATCGGAATGTTGAGGATGGTGACAGTTTCAGTTGGCCGTGCTCCAAGTCAGGCCAATACTCAGCAAGCGCAACCTACAAGCGTTTGTGCAGCGGAAGAGTGGAGTTCAATGCGCATGAATGGATCTGGAAGTCCAAGGCACCTTTAAAATGCAGGATATTTGCATGGCTTGCCATTCAGTATCGCCTATGGACCTCGGATAGAAGATTCAGGCACAATTTGCAAGAACAGTCATCGCCATGCTTCGTGTGTTTGCAAGAGGAGGACACAGTTGATCACCTACTGCTCCAATGCGTCTATGCCAGAGAGGTATGGTTCAGGTGTGCACAGGAGTTGGGAGTCTCGTTACCTGCACCGACGGAGTCGGATAGACTGGAGTCATGGTGGCAAACATCCCGGAGTGGGTTTAGGAGAGGAGATCGAAGGAAACTTGACACCCTAATCATCCTGGTATGCTGGAGTCTATGGAAACATCGTAATGCTTGGGCGTTCAACAACAGGAAAAATCAGTGTAGCCCGGAGCAGCTGAGTAGGAGAATTAGGGATGAGTGGCAAACTTGGGAGCAAGTTGCCGCAGGAGGGAGATACCACCCCCCATGAGTAGTCAGTAGGTTTGAGAGTAGGGAGTTGTGGAGTTGTGCAGACACTCTTGTTCGCATTTGTGGGCTGCTTTCTTGTAATCAAATTCTATCTTCTATAAATATATGGTACGCCTTTGGCGTACTCGCCAAAAAAAGAAAATCACGTCAGGGTTGTTCATTTTTCGCGTTCAGTTTTTTTTTTTTTTTTGCGAAGATACAACCACATCATTACAGCAAGACATTTACAGAAAGGACCTCCTCGAAGCACAAAATTACAACCAAGTCCTTCTCCTGTAACGCGAAGCCACCGACGAGACGCAGAACGCACCGACGGCGCGCCGCCGCCGCATCGCCACACTGACCTTGGAACGGCTGATGTCCCCAGGTGGATGGGAAGTCGCCGGAACTCGGAATCCGAAGATCCTCCATCCTACACCACCGGTCGCGTCGCCACCTTGCATCAACTCGAGCTGCATCGAGAACTTCAAAAGCCGAGATCGTCGTCTTCAATCTCCGGCACGGGGACGTCACCCATGGCAGCTGCCCAGAGCTGCGAGGACGACGGAGGTAGCAGATCCACGCCAGAGCTCCACCGGAGCGCCGTCGTCGGGGGGAAGATCTCCACCTGCAAAACAACAACACCACACCGACAGCGCCACCGCCCTCTCAACGCCGCCGGCCGAACCCCTAGCTAACCCTACACTATATACACACCGGGATCCGGCGTTCCCCAACCCTCCCGCTGCCAAAGCAGCCGGCGGAGGGGAGGAAACGGCCGGATCCGCGGCGGCGAGGTGGGTTGACCAAGGAAAGCTCAGAAAATCGTCTCACACCTACTGTAGACGAAGGGGAGGGGACGGCCAAGGTTCCGTCTGATTGTTCATTTTTCGCGTTCAGTTTAGCCGTTTGGGCTCGTGTAGTTCAGTTTCCAAGTGTGATCCGGAATAACCAAATGCTAGGATCAACAGACGTCTAAAAATTTGTGGTCAATGGTCAGTAAAAGTAGTTAAGCGAAACAGTGGTTCAGGGGGTTCCACGTGTCAAGTTCACTGTCCAACCAAGTATGCGTTTTGTTTTGGCTGAACAAAGGAATCAGGAATCAGCTCGTGGAATATCTCATGCGCAGCAGCTTCTATCTATAACATAGCAGTCTCTGTTCGCTCCCTTCCCCTTTCTTTCTACAGTAAAGAGAGGAGAACCGAAGGCGACTGCTTTTCCGCTGGTGATTCGCCCGTCCTCCTCCCGTTCGTCGACCTTGGCGTCGTCAGAGGGGGGAGGGGGGTTGAATCTCTGGACGGATTCGTGTACAGCTAGTTTAGGTTAGCTAGTTGTTAGGGTTTCAGCCGTCCACCTCTTCGCGAGTCGGTGATGGTGGCGGTGGTGAATAAACTTGCTCCTGATCTGTTTCGGTCGGCGTGCTTCGCGGCGGCTGGCGACAGATCTGTGAGCAGCTTGGCTTCTCGAGGCGGGCGCGGCGGCGTTGCTCGCCTGGGGGTGGCTTTTGTGCTCTGGATCCGCCGTCGCGGTACCGTAGGCTCCGGCGGTGCTGTGGATCCACGGAGCCCTGTTCGGAGCGTTCCTTCTACAGCTGTTCTTGCTGCCATGTTCTTGCAGGTCAGGGCGGTGGCTATCGCCGTCGTCGCTGAGCTGACTGCCGGATGGAACCGGGCCGTGTGCCCCACCGATGCGTCTTCTCTCCTTCTCAAATCTCGGCGTTTGCGTCGAGTGGTTCTTGCGGCGATTCCAACGAGGCGTCGTCCTCTACAGGCTCCGTCCGGTGACCCAGTTGTGGTTCGCAGGTGCTTTGGCGTTCTCTCCGGCACGGAGGCGCGGCCTCTGCGGGCGACAGCCGATCGGGCAGATTGCGGAAAGGTCCAAGGTCTTGTTTGTAATTTCTTATTTCTTCAGGGTCCTTTCTGTAACTTTGTAACAGCTGTTCCAGCTCTGGAACAATCGTGTACCCTCGTTTTCCTTACTAAATATAGTCCAGTTGTTGGTGTCAAAAAAAAAAAAAGCAGCTTCTATCTATACAATATATCAAAGCTGCTGTGGAGGCGCCCACGTCACCGGGTACTGTATCAAAGCTGATGCCCACCTCACCGACTGTAGGTGCTACAGTAACGCACATCTATAGGTACTGTGGCACTTTTTCCCTGTTTTCCTGGAAAAATCATTTCCCAAAAAACATTTTGACGAAAACATATACACGAAATATATGCGCGTCGACGAGTAGGTTTCATTCCCGTGATCGGTTTTGAGTTTTGTCGACTCTATCTTCTCAATTTTGGATCCAGGTTCGCAAAAACATTTGGCACATTTTGTCAAATTCGTCGCACTCAGTGCTCCGTTCGAATTTTCTTCTCACGAGTAAATGTATATCGCCCTACTAAATAATTTCCATGTTCTAACCTTTTTATTTCGACGGACATATAGATGTACCGCTTCTTTGCAGTAAAGTCCTCACGTTTTCCAAAAATTGTTAATCGGTCCTCCGGAATAAAACATTTTTACAGAAAAGTCCTCGTGTCCCATTTTTTTGCAGAAAAGTCCTCACGCTTTCCAAAAAATGTGAGCCGGCCTCCCGAAATAAAACACTTCTCCAGCAAAGTCCCCGCATTTTTCCCAAATTGCAAATCGGTCCTCCGATACAATTACCGGTACAATTGAACAATTTTCCCCCTCCTAATATATTTGTCCCCTTATAGTTTAAACCTATTTTTTCCCGCACTTCCTTTCACGAACATTATCTATTTTTCTAGTCATGTGTGACCGGTCCCTGTCCCTTATGAACATTTTTTTTTTTGGCTTCTAATAGATTTCTCTCGGTTTTAATTTTCCCCTATTATTTATTTTTCCACGTTTCTTCTTACGAACATTGCGCACAAATAGCGACTTCAAAATTACTTATTTATTTCTACTCCCTAATTATCCCCTACTATATCTTTTTTTCTACTTTTACCTCACTTACATATTTATTTTTATTACTCTAAGACTGCTCGCTTACTTCCTATTTTCCCATTTTCTCCTACTCTATTTTTTAACTTTTTATTTTATTTTCCTCATAAATTTATTTTTGCAAACTTAAAATTTATTACTAATTGATTTGCAGATCCTGTTATCTTAATTCCCCACTTCTCTATATTCAAATTACCACTACTTTTTTTTTAAAAAAACTTTTACTTCCCGTATATTTTTTAACTACTTCTTAACGGTTTACCACTACTTTTTTTTAAAAAAAACTTTTACTTCCCGTATATTTTTTTAACTACTTCTTAACGGTCTACATTGCGCACAAATAGCGACTTTAAAATTACCTATTTATTTCTACTCCCTAATTATCCCCTACTATATCTTTTTTTTCTACGTTTACTCCCTTACATATTTATTTTCATATTGTTGTAAATTTATTTCTTTCGGTCAACATTGGATAAAACTAAGTAAATCTCTTTTCCCGGAATACGCAAAAGGCAAGATAGTTAGACTTTGTATATAGATAGACAATTGGCATTTATGATTTAGAGCGCTTTCAACTTTCTACCATATACCTCCACTATATGTTTTGTTTGGTTATAACACCACATAATTTCATATGTATTTAATGCAATGGTTGTTCTTTAAATGTATAGATGTATTTTCCTGACCTCAGCCTTGCCACGTCTATCATTGTGTGTGATTGTCCGTATATTTTCTGTCCGTATATTTTCTGTCCGTATATTTTTCTGACGATATTCTTATGTCGAGAGGACCCACAAATGAGCACGTGAATTTCAACTTTGGGCATATTTTTACAATTATTGCAGAAGTTCTATTCAAAAAGTGAAGTTGTTCTCACAATACATTCATGTTGCTTCTTTTGCATAAGAAAAACAGAGTATATCTAGCTGATTTAGAGATTCAACCATAAGATTCTTCATTTTTTTGATCTCCTCTGGGTGAGGTCACGTTCATTTGGATTTTTATCTTCCACCGCCACCAAATACATCAACGAAGCAACATTAGAAGAACATCACGGATGTAGACATTAAGCTGCAGTACTCCTGCCACTTGATGTTGCCCTTTTAGTATTTGGTTCTCCTTTTATAATAAGGAAGTTATCTGTTGCAGTTTTACCATCCAGAGCTATATTTTATATTTTATCTTCCTGTAATGTGCCACTATATATGAGATACTTCTACATGTATCATTTTTAATAATGCAACCACATTTATCTATGTAATCCTATGTATACATTCCATCCCTGCATATATTACTACCTAAGCATAGAAACACTCCATACTAAGGAAACCAATTGCAAGAAAAAATTACATCGATCCATCTAATACCACTACACAAAGCAATGCAACGGGCGCGGCGGTGTCGCCGCACGAAATTTTCCTATTTACTTCTATAAAGGCTCGTGGTCTACCCGCCGTTTCCCCTTCTTGCCCCCGATCAGTCAGTTTCGTGCGTTAGATTGGAGATGAACAGGGTAAATAGCATTGCTTTTTTAACCGTGGCCGTTAGATGTAGTCAATTGTTTTGTTACCATTCGACCGAGGGCACAATCAATGACAACTGGGGCTGGTTTACGTGGGCCAGGTGGTTCAGTGGGACGGGGGACGCGCGTGCCGCGCGTGCGCTGCTAGAGGCCTTGTCTCTTCGGCCGGGCGAAGAGCCATTTTACTGTCCGCTCGTCAGCTGTGTGGCCCACTGCGGAGACTTTCGTGACCAATCGCGCTGCGTTCGGGGGTTGGATTTGCTTCGCGTCTGGTTTGCTTCGCGTCTGGTTGAGAGTGGTTGTACGCGCTCACCAATCGCACTGCGTCCGACGGACGAATTTGCTTCGCGTCCGGTCGTGAGGGCCGTCGCCTCGGCGGAAAGAGGGGCGGCCCCGGTAGTAGCAGCGCCTCCGCCTTCACCTACCACTTCTCCTGCGTCGCCACCAGGCCTAGCAGGAAGAAGCCAAGAAGGGAGGCCAACCCACGGCGGCCACGCGGAGGGAGGTGGTACGTGCACCACCTCCTTATCCCCACGGAGCCCCGCTGTGGAAAGAGGCGAAACGAGCCGTCCAGGCGGCGGCGCGGTGGGATTGAGGTCCGCCTCCTCCTCTTCTCTCTCCCACCGGCCTTTCCCTAGTGGGCGGATCCCTCGGGTGGATGATGGCGCCGCCCCTTCTCGTGCTGCTCCGTTCTGCTTCTAGGGAAAGCGCCGCCTGTGGTGGACGGGCCAGGGAGGGCGCCGCCAGTGGTGGATGGGAGCTGTCGCCGTCCTCCTTGGCAAGAGGACAATTCCAAGCCTCAACCGGCCTTCCGTCCACCTCCTCCTCCGTCGTGCTGCCCAGGAAGGAGGGTGCAAATGGTGTGGCATCCTCTCCTAGGCACGACCACCCAAGCACGACGGCGTTGGGGAAGGACCATGCGTGAACGCGGAGCAGCACGCGCTGGATGCGACCTCGTGCACTCGCTTGAGGGCTAGCTCGGCTGGTGGCTATGACGCCAAGGTGAGCATCTCCCAATCTCTCTGTTCTTGCTTGTCTAAGTTGCATATGAAAATATTTTGTATCAATGCTTGCAGATTCGTTGGTAAGTCCCCATTTTCTCTTTCTAGGTTTGGTATTTTAATTCGTGCTCACACTTCTTGACTTTGTCCTTTAATTTGTGCCACCGTAGTGCAGGAGGTGCAAGCAACAATTAAGAAGGTAATTCCTGGCAGAAGAGGGTGAAGAGCTCGGAGTTTAAACCACGCCTTCCTTCTATCTGATGACAGCGATGAGCCGAGGTGAGCAGGCGCCAGCCCTTTCCACCATGTTGTCCACAAAAATCCAAGCAGGTTGTTTACGCTTTTGATATTTGGATTGAGCAGAGATGCAGATTCTTGCATTCAATAAAGATTCAAGTTTCTTTTTGCCTACATTTGTTTTTACTCTTGCGTATCTAAATTGTTTATTTTTCTGATTTATGGTGACTACTAATTGTTCAATCTAGAAATTACTTGAGCAGAAAGCTCTTTATGGTTATTTCATATGGTCTGTGGTAAATTCATATGGTTTGTGGGTGAAGGGTTATAGTTGTTGTATCTCGCTTAAATCTAGAATTGCACTACACTAATTAACAAATTTTATGATATGTTTTTGTTGCAACACTGCTGACTTGTTTTGCCATGTCTTATGGCTTGATTGCAGAACACATAGACAATGGTGAAGGCGGTAGCTGTGCTTTCCGACGAGCACCAGGTCGGAGAGCTGCTGCAGCACCGGGTCGGGGTGCTCATCGAGCGACGACGAGCATGGCTGATGTCAAAATGGTAAAGTGAGCTTCTCCCAGCCCCGCCTCTCTAGCCTTGTGTCATGTCCCCAGCTTCCTTTCTCGTTTCTTTTTCTATAAGAAATTGAATCACAGCAATTTTCTTAGATTTTATTTCTGATTGTAAGTTTTCGCTGGAACTCATTTTGCAGGATTCAAGGTTATTGGGGGAATTGCAGTCGATCTGCTAAAATATTGCGCCAGTTGGGTTTATCTGCTGTTTTTGGGCCTCAGTTGAAGAAAAGGAACGCTGAAGGTGTATACCATGACGATAATGAGGTAATGAGGTATTGAATTTTGAAAGTTTCACATATATGCAATATAGTTTTAGTTTGAAAATCATATGACTACAATGTAAGAAAAAGTCGGAGCCTCAAAATATTGGGGGGGGGGGGGGAGCTGAGGACTGAGGTGGTTATTTCTTTTTAGCTTTAAATGCGATTATATTCCCTTATATTGTCAATAAAATCTTGTTTGTTCAGATTCCTGTACCATGTCCAGATTTTGGATCCATAATCCATGTGCGATACTTCTGCCTGCTTGAGTGTGACTTTTAGCATGTCCAAATATAAACATGTAGTCCTTTGTTCATGTCTGAACACCTTTTACAAATTTTGTCAATCATATGGTAATGTTGGCTGGGACCAAGACCATACCTTCTATCTGCTTGCAAGTACTAACTTTGTGGTGCTTGGAAGAACAATGAATAAATACATGATCAATCCAACCAACACTAATCGAGTCATCTAAAATGTTAATCCATATGCGATTCATGCTCACCCATCTAGGTTTAGTGCAGAAGGTGGGTTCTGTATTCAGAAGAGGGACTCCCTATGAGTGAACTTTGGACCATTTATTGTTTTCTATAGTTTATGATTTGATTGGAAAACTTAATTATATTTCACGTTTGACCTAATGTTTGCATGATTCGCTATATCAGGCTGAGGTCAGTAACTATTCTCTATTTGTTGGCCCATTGTCTCTATCATTCTGCACAATATGGTGCGCCTATATAAAATATTGTACCTCTTCTCATGCATGTTTCGTTGCTTGACATAGAAATGCAGATATGGAAATCGCGTTAAGTGCTTTTCTTGATTCAGAGAATAGAACTCCATCTGTGAAGTGTCATATTTGTTTTTCATGTGCTTTTCTGTTAACCCATTGAAATTTATGATATAGAAGGGATTATGAATGAGTGTCTGATGAGCACATGATAGCGACAATGCCTTAATTGTGGTATGCCTGGAAGAATGCAAAGAAGTTGCACATTGTCTCTCATCACCCAGCCAAGGATAGGTGAGCGGCTATGGTTTTGTTTTTCTCTGTTCAGTGCTTGCCTCAATCATGTTGATTCATAGTGATGTCAATTTGTCTGGTTTCAGGTTCGACACTAGTTTAGTTTTATTGAGGATGTACTCATTGGTACTCCAGGCAAAACATGAACAATCGTTTTATAGGTTCAACGTTGGTTTATTACTTGCTGACCTTTCAAAACCATATTTCTAGCTGTGCATTATATTTTTCGAGCTCGATCTCCCTTTTTTTGGGTTATCCCAAGAAAGGAAATTATTTTACCTAGATAATGTACATATCGATCCATTTGATTTTGGATTAGTGTTGTTTCCAATGTTGGTTTGAAGCTAAGAGTGAAAGTGATGAGCTGACATGTATTTCGTGTGACAGAAGGAATCACTCACACAGGCACACACAAACATACTTTACAATGCAACACTAGGATTGTTAGGTTAATGGAACTGCATTTTATGTCTGCCTATGATGAATTCTAAATTTGATGCATACATGTGCATCCTTTGTTAAGTTTTCGGTAATTCTTCATTAATCTATTCTACTATGTTTTCTTAAGTTTGCAATTGCTGAATCTACCATACTGAAGATTTATCTTCTTCTTTGCAGCACTTCAGGGTAAAACCTCACAATGTTATTTTCTACTTCAAAGATTAGTTGGTAAGGCATTCCAAAATGAGTTGTTTCCATCACTGTCATATGTTTTTATCTTGTGATTTATTCTCCTAACCGATAGGACGATTTCAGATGATGTTAGGATACCATGATTACTTCTTGGAGAGATAATGAGGGGTTTAACTGAACCTGTTACATTATCGCTGTGATCTGAAGCAGATTTACTGAAATCAAATAAGTGGCTGTGATAATGGTACTGGATAATTGCTCGGATCAGCGAGTAGGTTATCGGGCCATTGATGTTTTTCATTTAGTATGATAAACAAACTGCCATGTCAAATCTAATTATCGTTTGTTCAATGTCAAGACATGGAAGACAACATTACCCTGTCAAAGTGAGCATACGAGTGTTTCTGAGGAGGAGCAGCTTGATACTTGGAAGATTGGCACACATTGTTAGTTCAAGTTTAAATGCTTAACCAGTCTTACACTTTCAATGCTTGTTTTGATGTTCCTTTTCTTTGTTCAGTGTAATATATTATAAGGATATTGCAAATGACTTTGGCTAGCAACTGAGTAAGGTGCAGGTTGGAAGTTCTTCATTGTCAGTATCATAAGTAATTGGCCATTACCCTGTCAGTCTTATCATGTGTCACATTCTTTCCTTTTTTCTCTCATGGTTCTTGATAAAAAAAGATTTACTAGCCACTTGAATGTTAATTATTGTTTCAAACATGGTAATTGAGATTCTTTTGCGTCAGTGTTGTTAGTCGTTAGGATAAATTCTGAATCAAGCTGGGTCTAAGATTGGACAATTTTGTACTAATGGTTTAGTTGTACAGATTGTACTTTCCAGGGGCATTTTATTCATCATTTCCCTGAGCCGCTGGTGTGGCAAAGGTTCTGCATAAAGCAATTAGTATTGCTGCTCTATTTTCTGTTCTGCAGGGTATTCTTATGCTTATATTGTTTTCATTTCTAATCCATTTTTATGACAGTTCATGTAACTCCACATATGTACCATATTCTGAGTTCTGAATACTACAGATAGGTACCAAATATTCTTATTCAAGGGTGTCTTTAATTGTGTTTGTATGTACTCCGTTCACTTTTATAAGGCATGATACACAATCTTTCACCGATTAAGTTGCTTTTGATTCTTCATTGATAGTGCTATATAGTACACTGAAAAAGGAGTAGTGCAGGGAGATTATGAAAATCTTCATGTATACTAATGCAAACCTTTGCCATGTGTGTCCTACATCCTGATACTTATTTATTTCAGCATCTTAATTAAGTGTTCTGCCCTTGTTGCCATTTGTTACTCCACTGATTTCAATAATTGATTTACTCTGTGAAGTCAAATATGTTAAACTGGACCTTTTCCTGCATAATCGGCCTAAAGAGAATTAACATGTGCTAATTGTTCAGGTTGTCAAGGTTAAGTTGGGTTTCTATCTATTAGTCTGTGATTTAGAGATCGTTTTGGTGACTTCACAATGTTTCTTTATGCCGATTTATATTGGCTATTTCACACCAGCTATTTACTTTTCTGTGCCATCAGACCTGTGGGTTCTTAGAACATTAGAGCAGCTGTAGTAGTGTGGCAGTTTCCTGTTTAGTCATATTGTTTATGACAATCAAGTAAATGTGGCAGATTCGTCAATCCAGAAAATGTGGCAGATTCGTCTTCTTATTTGCCTTCTTTTCCTATGATTTAACCCCTTCTTGGTCTCTATGTCTTGTGCTCTCGATTTCTCTATCCTTCTCCTGGGTTATTTACTTTTCTCTGCCTGCGCCTAGCTGTGATGAAATCCCACCTGCTAATTTGCTTTGTGCTGCTCTGTTTCTTTCTTGTGGAATGTGGCTATTTTTCTAGGCTGTACTGAACCTGCATTGCTGCTCATGGAGAAGGCTCCCTTTTTCCTCTGCGGTCCTCCCAGTAAAGATTAGTCTTTTTTGGTCTCCTCTATATCTCATGTATATTTGTAGTTCTTCCATGGTGGTTCTTTTAGAATAACACTTTTTATGATAGCTAGCACAGTTTAGTGTAGCAGGGCATGGCGGAAACTGTAGAATGGCATTTTTTACGTGTGCCTAGGAAGTTTCTTTGTAGCAAAGCATGTATAATAAGCCTTAGTTAGTCTGCTACTACCTTTGGCATTTCAGGTGCATGAATACAAATTACAGTACTACACCCTCCAAACTAATTTCAGACAGATCTGGAAACATATAGGAAGCCCCAATTTAACAAAAGAGGTATGTTTGGTCCAATTAAATTGTATCAGTTCTTCCTTCAATTTGTTGTGTTCTTTTCAAAAGAGCAGAAGCTCATTTGCTTTAGTAGCTGGCAGCAGGCTTGTCATTCTTTTAAGTCAAATCTTATTTTTTGTAGCAAAACATGTACAATGATCTAAGAACGTGTAATTATAGAAGTGTTGTGTTTTCCAAGAATGTGTAATTCAAGTTCTACTAGGATTCTTATGTTCTTATCATTCATATAGCTTAAATTATAGTACAATTTGTTGTGGGCAGGTAAGAGACAAACCTTAATGGCCGTTATGTAATCCTATTTTTTGTCTGTAGGTTTGTTGCCTTCTTTCTGTATGTTTGGCTGCAAGATGTGATTCCAGGCTGTTTTATACTGCTCTAAGGTGAGGCATCGATTCCTCACTCCGTTGTTGTGTTAGGAGCATCGTAGGCATAGTGGTATAATAGTTTTCTTATGTGTTGCCTAAGGTTTGGCTTACCGTGCTAGGACCTTGGAAAACATTCCATGTTACGTGATATGTACAAGGCAGTGTTTCCAAACAGAGGAGGAAATTTTGTACTGAGTTCAAGTTATGGACTGGTCTCATGGGATATGATGATGTTCAGGGGACGTGTTTTGACAGTTGTCTCTTTTTTGCCTTTCAGACTGTACCAATTTAAAGTTGCTTTTATCTGAAGTACACACGGAGTTGGCTATACCAATTTAAAGTTGCTATGAGAGGAAAAGGTACACACACAGAGTTTTGACGTGTTTGGACAGTTCTCCTTTTTGCCTTTCAGACTATATGAATGATATGAGAGGAAAACGTACACACAGAGTTGGCTATAGCAATTTAAAGTTGCTTTGATCTGAAGAGCAGATTCTTTTTGAAAATTAACTACTAAGCAAAATACTCTCGCCAGAAAGTCTCATGGGAACCTCGATCACCATCCGTGGATGCAACCCTGGGAACGCCTCTAATGAAATTCTGCTATGCGTATAAAATAAATCAGCTAATTTAGTTGGGTAGCGTAGCTTCAGTTACTGCTAAAGGAATCTATGTTCTTTTTTCTTTCGGAGGAAAAATACATTGATGGCTCTTTAGCTAGGTGGTTTGAGGTTTTGCACATTAAAACCACGAAAGTTTTGTTTTTGTTGCATGTGTTAAACAGGTCCACTGACATATTTTATACAGTAGGTGTTACTTCTTACCGTACTTCTGGGATTGAAACCTTCATCCTTTTTAGAGGTTTGAAAGTTTTTATATGTGTTGACTGTTGAGTACCTATTAGTGGAGGTATGTAGCTTTGAAAGTACAGGCTTTTTAATTCCGCAAAGCAAATTAGTTAGAGCGTTGCTATAATTTCTTGTCCGACGCCTGTACGATGCAATCCGTAGGCCTCCAATGGGCTCAGACTAAGAATGTGGTCCGACAGATTCAATGTCGTACATGAATCGTACATGGAAACGTCTTACGCAAAGCCTTTCCGAATTAGTTAAGAGTTATGTCGCTGTCAATAATGACCATATTATGTTGAACATCAGAATAGAAATCACCTGAAATTCATGTTGGCAGATAGACCTTCAGGTAGCTGATTGATCAAGAAAGGATTACATTTTGCTGACCTGAATCATGGTCGTGTTTGTACTTTTAAGGAATTTTGGCAAGGAATTACCTTAACGAGTAGTCGTCTGATGAAAACATGCAAAGGTGGAAATTGTTGACTTAAACATGGATTTCCTATTATCATTTTCAGTATTTGCTATGATCAAACACGTCCTGTACTAGCTAGCTTACAAGTCTTGTTCTTTTCTACAAGCGAAAAGGTGCAAATTGTGACCGTCTTTTACCTGTTGAATTAGATATTTGGGTAGTTCAAAGACTTAGTATGACTAAGTGATTTTACCCCATGTAATGTATGATGACACTCCTCTATATCATTGTGCTCTGATATATGTGATTATACTCTTGCAGTAATAAGAGTCCAGAATCCATCTGTGCGGAAGGCTCTATTTTAGGATGCCCCTCTTCAGCTGGGCATGCTGATTCAAAGGAACCACCAGCGATATCTGATTTGACAGACAAGGGGTGGTCCATCTTCTTTGAAAACTAACCTATGTGAGCATGTCTATAAAATATATCTAGGCAGCATTAGAGTGCGCTAAGTTCTGTTTCAAATGCGCTTAGGCGAAGGCTGCCATGGCTTAAAGCTCAGGCGGAATTGCAAGCCAAGAAAAAAAGAATTAAGCTGTGGTTTTCATACGTCGACAATATCAAGTACACATCTTAGTTTCACCTCATGCCTATGTTCAGAGTAAGAACCAGCCTGATTCCAAATTTACTTTTACAGGAGTACCACCTTTTGGTGTTACCAATCGTCCGTTCACATTCCTTTATTGCTATCGTTCTCTGGATGACCAAGCCTGAGAAAAAATCTACAACAATAGGTCACTAACAAAAATATAGAGATCAAGCAACTTACCAAGAGCTGGGATTCCTTCATAGCTGACATATCAGGACCTTCTGAATGCATATCCCTACAACAGTCTGATGAATTCACTGAAGATGAGCAGAGGATTATGGAAAAAGTGTTCTTGATGACGAGCTCATGCACAACATAGATGAGTGACCTCTATCTGATGGTCCCAGAGCACCGTTTAGTCTCGCCACCGTCTAAAGTTTGGTAACTTTGTTTGCGGTTGATGGCCGTATAATGTAGCAAGTTGCTTTCCCAGTAACCAGTAAATGTGCATATGTGAAGTGTAAGTCAGTACCCTACTTTCTAACCTGTGCATAGCGCCCTAAAGTCCGTGAATGTCAATCAAAATAAGATGTCTTTCAATGTGTTGTTCTTTTGTGCAGTTCTTCCTGCATCTCCTTTGAGAATTAGTTGTCTGTTTGTGCTTCACCTTCGGTGACATTGGTTGTAATGCACAGACGTTGAGTCCTTTTTATTCTCATTAGCCTATGGCAACAATACAGTTTTGCATTCGGCAGTTGCGCAGTTGCGCAACGGGTCATCTAGTTCATATAAAACCAGAAACCCAAGATCCACCAACAACCAAAACCACCGCGAAGCAGATGAACGGGAACACTCCTTTTCATTTTTCAGACCAAGAGAAATTTAGATGGACCATACTGAATTTACGGTACTAAAAAATGACATTAATTCAACATTTCTTTTCCAAAGAAAGCGTGATGCTCACCACGACCCGACCTCTGCATCTTAAATGTAGACAACCATAAAAATACATCCATACCATACAGAATAAACTCTACAATTGCATATGTTCCGAGAGCGATCTATTTGTTTCTCTCTTTTTCGATGGATGTTTATTGGACATAAGTTAGCGGCCCCATATGTGGTTGTATTGAAAGTCACCGTGATACGATTAGGTGGGAGTTGTACATGTCGGTTATATCCTCTATCGATATACTCGGCCCATGCGTGATAAAAGCTTCACTCCGTTTTCAGAAGCCGACCCCTCGCGTCGCTCCCCCAGGAGACGCCAGGGGAGTAAGTCGCGCGCCGCCGGAGTTCCCCGCCGTCCGGCGCCCCCCCTGCCGCTGCCGTCGCCGTCCGATGTGGGTGGTCCAAAGATCTCCGAGTGAAAACCCAAGCTCCATCGTGAGCGGGCGGCGACGACGGACGCGTCGTTTCCTTGTTGGAGGCGCCGCCTTGATGGGCTCGAGGCGCTCGGGGAGGGCGGTTCTGTTGTCAGGGGAGCGGATGACCGGGGCGGCGGCCTTGGACGGTGGCGGTACGTCGAGACGGCGGTCTCGGTCTCCCACGCTACGACGGTTCTACGAGGCAGAGCCGTTGTCTAGCGGGGGTCTGAGTGGCGACCTGGATGAAGACTGCGCAGGCAGAGGGTTCGTCGACTTGACTGGATCACCTTCAGGCAATGCGAAGGTCGATCTAATTGTTATGCCGGGGCGGCGGCCCCGGAACTGGGTGGTTTTGGAGGCAACCTAGATAAAGACTGCGCGGGCAGAGGGTTTGTCGACCATGACTGGATCGCTTTCGGGCAATGCGAAAGTCGATCTGGTTGCTACGCCGGGGCGGCGGCTCCGGAGCGGGTGGTGTGTGGTCTGACGTTTGTTCGACTTGTGTCGTGTGGGCGATAGGTCGCTTTATCTGTGTGATTCTTTTGTACAATTTGTATGGTTTTTGGATCCAGTTTTCCTTATAAACTGGGTCAATTCTATTCTATCTGTTTGAGCAGTGGATATCGATCACCTTAAATTCGAAAAAAAAGCTTCACTCCCATTCTAAAACGGTGTGGAAGCTTAAGCTCCCACTAGAAACCAAAAATAAAATATTTTTCTTTGCTATCTTCGTTTTTTACTGTGGTGCACGGACGCACAGTGTGTGTCACATCACAATTACGTGTTTTTCTATTCTTTATGTTTTATTCTACAAATCAAAGAGGCCCTCAAGTCAATCCCTACGAATTTGCTGAATAAATGGCACATAATTTCTATATTTTTATATTGTTGTGTTTTGAGTTCTTTTTGCAATTGTGACCAGGGGAGGGGGCATGTGTTTTCTGAGTGCTCTGTGTTTTTGAGATCTGAAAGTTTGTTTACACCTTAATAACACTTTGGATGTCGTGAATAAAACTGGTTTGCGGATTCCAAATAGATTAAAATGTACCGGAGGTCCTAGTTCTATTTTAGAAGTCAAGTTAGTCCAAGTTTTTTTCTAAATGAACATCAAGACTGTAATTCTAGTGTATCTCGCCCAATTATGTTCTAACTAGCTGACGTGCCCGTTGACCAACGCCATGTTGGCAATTTTACGACACGTTCTTATTGGAGCTCATCTTCACTCGTGTCGCACATGTTTTCATTCTATCTCCTTTCTCCACCAACACCGCCACTTTCCATTTTCGCCGCAACATTGCTCTTGTTGACATCGCCATCAACCTCCGACAGTAGCAAGACACAAGAAGCTTGTAATGAAATCATGTGGGACATCATGAGAGAAATCGATGACCCCATGGATTCAGCGGTCTGCGAGGAAAGTCGACCACGGAAAATGAGCTACTCTTGTCAGTGTGGTCTCTTGGTGATCGGTATTGGCCGTAGACGCCCCACTTTCTCCTGATTTTGCGTTGGCGGCGGCAAACATCGGATTCCATTGCAGAAAATAGACGATTCTATGGATTTGTTAGCCAACGAGTAAAACCGACCGCATGGTTAGTGCTACATGTGGTTAGAATTGGCACCACTAACTTGTCATCTTGGGTAATATAAATAGGACCTCCAATACATTTTACTTCTCCAAATGTACTCTCAACTTCTTTTAGAGCCATCATAATTTTGCATTTCCTCACTTCACTCGAGCTAAACGAATAACTCGAGATTCGTTGTTTATTCCCATCTTCCCCAAACCCAACCACTAGAAAAGAGCCCCATTGGCACTTTCCCATCCAACGCCAGAACCAAGAACAAGACGAGACCATCCCCAATGGTCAACATGGCGGGTGCATCCCCCAGCCTTCTCCTCCTCCTCTGTCTCAGCCTCCTCACCAGCGCCACCTCGACGGCGCCCTACGACCCCCCCACCGTGCCGGAGCTCATGGACCGGTTCGGCCTCCCGCGCGCCCTCCTCCCGAACACCGCCTGGCGGTACCTCCTCCACGCCGACGGCTCCTTCGAGCTCTTCCTCGACGACACCTGCGAGGTCGAGGCCGGGGGCTACCGCGTACGCTACGACACCAAGCTCGCCGGATCCCTGGCGCCCGGGGCGGTCACGGGGCTCGAGGGCGTCCGCGTGCGCGTGCTGTTCGTCTGGGTCCCCGTCACAGGCGTCGAGGTGGGCGGCGGGGTCGTGACCCTCAGCGTCGGGCCCCTGAAGAAGTCGTTCCCGGCCGTAGGGTTCAAGACCAGCCCCCGGTGCGCCATCGCCGGCTCGGCCGCGGTGGCCGCCGCCGCCGCCGATGTCGCTTAGCTTCGAGATTAGTTAGTTTGGTGCTGTTCTTAGGCCACTTGTATTCGTATTGCATTGGACGATCAAATACGTGTGTATACCATTTTTTTGCGGATGAAATACGAGTGTATACGCATACGTCTACACGTATTTGCATCAATCGACAAGCGACCAGTGCGGTCCTGTCGCGTATTTGCGGAAATTATATGAGCTTTACTTGCAGCAAGCACTTGGTTCTTAATACTGTGCACAGATGACATTGCTTGTCATTAACTCAATACGACACCACTCACCAGCATAGATCGATTATCGAAAGGGATGTTTCGTCAAACGAATAGAATCCATCGATCTGTTTTACAAAATAAATATTTCAGTCGATGAACAAAAAGAGCAAAAGGTACAAAACTACCACGAATTTGGGCCCCTCAAAAGATCCAACACTAGACGTGTATTTTGATATAGCTTTGCTTCATGGCTAACCATTGTCGCCGCAACACAGTACATGTCGCTGTTAAGATTCCCCAAACGGAGTCACCCACGCTTGTTTAATTTTGATTTGATAGTTCTAGAGAAATTTACTGTAGACAGTACATCATCTCCTTTTCCCTTTGGAGAAATTCACCAGAAAACGTGTGCAAAAGCATGTTCTAACAAATAACGATGGTCCAAGATTTTACACACGTCATCTCACAAAGGTAATAAAAAAAGCAAAAAGAGGAAGAAGCAGGGTAACAAGGAAATCAGTTCGTCTTTGTCCCTCTCAAAATGAAGGCACCCCCATATCAGCCTATCCGGAAAAAAGTTGCGCCGTCTGTGGGAATCGAACCCACGACCACGTGGTTAAAAGCCACGCGCTCTACCAGCTGAGCTAAGACGGCTTGGACGAATGTATAACTGACATCTCATTATTTGACCTAGTCTTTCTCAGGTAGTCAGGTGTGAAATGGCACACCACAGTTCCATTTCCACTGCTGAAAACTGAGATCATTACTCACTCAATCCAAGCAAAGAGCTTACAGCTGCAATACTGTGCAGGTTTCCCAGTTTTGGCTTGTCCATAGCTTGGAAATTAGCAGTGTGCTTTCCCACGGAGATGTTACTAAGAGAGTAAAGAGGACATGACATCTCAAAATGGTTGCCCGTGGAGTGCCAAGGAAATACAATCTAGTGAGTTAAACCACTTAAAATGGTATTGCAGCTTTCTACTTGCTAATATTTACATTCTCTGAAGAAATGCAATGGTCTGTCACTGCTGCAAGTGAAGACTGAACACTGTCACTTGAAACATTCAACAAAACAGGTTGCTGCCTTATTCGGGACAGGAGGGCCGAGACCTCGTGTGTCGCAAGATCCATCCGCTCGTCTGATTTGGCTGCTTCGCTAACCAGAGCTGAGACAATGGACTGCAGTGTTTTCACCTTCTCAGATGCTCCGCTATGATTAGGAGCGTCATTCAAGGACTTGGAAGGTGGCGGCAAGGTTCTGTGCCATCGCACAGGAAGGTAATAGTCCGGGATATGAAAGTAGTTTAGTGTTGTGAGCACACGAAGGGCATGCCTGCAGAGGATCCCTGACGACTCAAACATTTGGCAGCTGCAAGAAATTAGCTCCTCCCTCTGGTTCCATGTGACAATGCATCCGCCTTCTGTCCTGGTATGGTGTCGGACAAGAAAAGTATTCCCTTCCAAGTGCAAGGATGCATAATGGGCAGCCACAACAAGCTCATCCTGCAGCTTAGAGAATGCATATGGGGTAAGAAGAGCCGCGGCGTGGCCTTCCATTGGAGCCGCTGTCTTTAAGCTTATGTTCTGCAAATTTTGTTGCATTGTCTGTTGCTCCCCTGCTTGTTCTTCGTAGTCAACAACTAACGCAACCTATGTAAAACATGAACAAAAAATATAATACTTAGTTTACGTTGCACAATGTTAGCATGCAGCAAAGTATGGTAAACTCATCTGGAGCAGTATTGACTAGTGAAAGGGTATCATAGTTTTTCTTACAGAGGGATCTAATCAGCATACACAAACTTGGCATTTGGCAAAGAGGATCAAATTCTCACCTGCTCAATAAAATGGGATACGCGTCTTTGAGCACTCAAGAGCCGCTGAATGAAATCATTTATTGACTTTGAAACTCTTGGAGAAGAAGTCAGCTCTGCCGAAAAATGCCCTCTCAAATATGGCAATGCCCAGATTTTCCGTGATGCAAACAGAGTAGCAATGTGCCTATTTCCATGTAATCCATAGCGGTCCACCATGTCACTCCACCCATGATCAAAGTCCATTGTATTTTCCATGGTATGCAGCCTATAGAATTCATTTTCCCAGTCATTATAGTGTTCGCCGAGTACTGCATTAAACCAAGATGGAAAACTAGCTGCAATAAGCCTGATGGAGAGGGCATGCTTTGTGTTTGGCAGCTCCTTTTCAACTGCTTCTTTGAGATATAGATTTTGATCAGTCAATATTGTCAGAGGGGCTTTTCTGTTCATGAAGTTGAGAAACACCTGTCAACAAGAAAGACTTCCTAAGAGAACTGTTGCAAAGAGGACCGTGAGTTTTCACACTGACTCAATGGTTTACCTGTAATGCCCATGTGAAGGATTGCAGATTTTCCTCCCTGAGAAGCGTGCAACCGAAGAAGCAAGGCATCCCATGGTTGTTCATTCCAATCCAAATACCTAGTGGCATGTCCAGAGCAGTTAATCGATGAGTGGTGTCAAATACAACAGCATCACCAAATATCTCATAAGACCGAATCGACGATGCATACGACCAGGCAATATTCTCAAGGTGATTATCCGCATCTCTGGTGAATTCATACTTGAAATTGGGATCCTTCTCCTTATAATTTCTGCTAATTTTAAGCAGGTCAACGTTCTCCTCCTCCTGGTCGAACCTCCTCAAGGAATGTATGAGGTTCCTCACATTCTTCTCGGTGAACGGGAGGCTCCCCGGCTCAATGCACTTCTCCAGCTCCATTATCCTCATCATCTGCTGCACAGAGATCCCAGACTTCGCAAACATCAAGATCCGGTCTCTGTCCGAGTCCGAGATCACGCGGTACGCTGCGAGACACCGCACTTGATCCTGCCGGAGGAGCTCATGGTTGTGGTGGTCGGAGAACCCTGTGACCCGCCACTCCGGACCCCCCGCGCCGGCGTCCCTGCCTATCCGTATGTACGCCTGGCACCCGCAGCGGGAGGACTTCCTGTTCCTCTGAGGCTTGGCGCCGTCATCGAAGGGCTTCGCCGGCGGTTTCCCGGCGCGGTGGCACACGAAGTACCGCCGGGTCAGCCCCTTGCCCACGCCGTCCTTTCCCTCCGTCCGGTGCCGCCGGATCGAGAACCCGCACCGCTTAGCGAACACGCCGTAGAACTCGTACGCCGCATCGTGTGTCAGAAACCGCTGGCCAATGTACGGGGCGGAGTCGCCCGCCGCCGCCGTCTCGTTCGGAGAGCCTTCCTCCTCCTGCCCGCTGCTGGTTCCCTCCATGGAGGACTCTAGAGGCAGAGGGTCGCCGCGATTGACGGATTCTGCGGGCATCTGGCCAGCGGAGGCAGATCACGACGAGAGAGGAAGAGGATGGCGTGGTACAACTTTGAAGTAGACATGGATTTCTGAGAGACGAAGGTGGCCGGGCGTACCGGCGGTGGCCCAGGGTCGGGGTCTTTGCTGCCGAATCCGGCGACGGTTGCCGGATGGATTTTTTTTTTAGCGAATGGCCGGAGGCCGGAGGGAATCTACTCGCTCCGTTTCAAATTACTTGACTTAGGTTTGTTCAAATATGGATGTATGTAGATACTAAATAAATATAGGTACATCCGTATTTAAACAAATCTAAGTCAAGTAATTTGGAATGGAGAGAGTATCAGTTTCACACGCTAACTGTCGAGAAACGTATTGATGCATGGGCTTTCCCTTCATCAGAAAGATGACAGAGCCTTGGGCTTTGCTTGCATTGAGGCTCTGTCCCTAGGCTTTGGCCCAAATATCAAGAATTTATGTTGCGACAATTTTTTTTAAACACAATATAACGGAGACGCTCACATACGCATGCACACTCACCTCTATGAACGCACGCACGCACATACTACCCCTATGAGCACCACCGAAAGACTGAGCCGGCGGTCGGGTCTTGAGATTGACGAAATAACCACAAACGCCTCGCTGTCGACGAGAACGTCGCCTCCTCCGCCTAAATGAGAAACACCAATGTCAAATCAAGGATTTAAACTCTTGTGAGTTGGGGATACAACCACCCTCCTAACCATCTTGCCACAGACAAGTTCTCTATGTTGCGACAAATTGCTGATCAAGAATATCAAAGAGCCCTATGTACGGAAAGTGTTTAGTGCTCGCGAACTCCAGTGATACTGCTAGCTTCAAAAGGTAGAAAAATATATTTATAAATTTCAAAACAAATTGAAAAAGATCCCGGAGGTAGGCAATAGTATATTCAATGAACCTGCCAAATTTCACCTTCAATGCTGTTTATTCTAGACTACACAAAAATGATAAAATCTGATAAATTTGGAAATTTGAAAATATGCATATTCGAATACACAATTTTATCATTTTCTATAGACCAGAATACAATGTATTTGAATGTGATTTTTTGCACGTTCGTTGAATACATGTTTGCCTACATCCGATATTTTTTTTAAAGATTTTTCAAAACTCATAATATTTTTTTAAACTACCAGGATGAGATTGTTGTACAGGAGTTTCTGTTGAAACGAGCAATGTTTCTGGCTTCAAGCATGAATACGGCAGTTGTATTTTAGAAACCCATAATCTCGTTAAAAGCTGGAACCTCGCTTGATAGAGGGCGCCATGTGCCTACCTCTCCATCACCTTTTTTTTAATTAACTGGGTACAACTCCCTCCGTTCCATAATACAAGACATTTTAGATATATCTTAAGATTGAGTATATATATGGAATGGAATGAGTAAACCTACACACTAAAATGTGTCTAAATACGACTATATTTGCACGAATTAAGAAAAAACTAAAAAAGCTTACATTTAGAAACGGAGGTAGCATTTATTATCACACCTCATCAGATGCTAAACAGGTTAACGGCATACATCGACGGTACATCCAACCACACTTTACAAAGTTTATTATCACAGTCATCCTTTGCTAAACGATGAGCTACTTCATTAGCCATATACCGCACGTGTCAACAACAACACAAATCTATAGCTTGTGTTGAAGCTATTTGGGGTATTTTTCAAAAATGAAAAACTAGCCCCTCATAGTATTTTCAAATATAATCTCTCGATTTGGTGCCCGTCTCATCTTTTTTTTTTTTTGACTATGACTACGGCGGGCTCTTAGAGCCAGGCTGAACTTCATTACTCAAAAATGTTGCCTATGAGGCCTTGCAGCCTCTACAAGATGGGTTCAAATGAACCAGAATTTACAGGGGGATACATGAGAGGAGAAATAAAGAAAAGAACACACACCAACAACACACAAGAAAGGGGAACTCCGAGAGAGAAACTCGGAGACAGTTGAATGATGAGAAGCTCATCACGACCCAAGCACTGCGAACAAAAAGGAGGATCCACAGGACAAGACAGCGGATACCCAGCCATGACACTGCACCATCGACGAAGTCGAAACCAACGCACATCCGAGGCCACACAGCGCGCCGACACCACCTGTGTCGGGGGCATGGCCGAAGGGGCGCACGCGGCAAGACGATGTCACGACGCCTGTGTGTCGCCGGCTGAATAGGAAGGGCGGGGGTCGCCGCCGTAGTCGCAGGGCGTAGCACCACCGAGTGCAACCCCAACCCCATCTGGGTTCGATTACCCGAAGGGTGGGCTAGCCTAGAGCACGCACGGAGACCACCCACGCCAGTCACGCCACATGACTCCGACAAGGATCCGACGCGAGGGGCTAGCAACCGACAAGGAGAAGCTACCACCACCACTGCCACGGCTCACCTCGCATCGGAGAGAAGACCGCATCCATGGCTGCCATCTGCAGAACCATGGAGCACACCAGCATGACACTGGCGGCAAGACAGGGGTGGCTCGACACCCAGCCACGACGACCCCCACGTAGGGGGCACGTCACCGCCAAAGCCGCCATCTGCGAAGCCATGGCACCTGTCCTCCCCAGCGGCGCCCCGCTGCAGGAAGATGGCCGAGTATAGAGGTGGCGACCCTTGCAACCGCCGAAAGGCACGGTCGAGCGCCGTCAAAACCGACGGCGCCCCCGGGGCCGGGATCAACGTCCGGACCACCGGGACAAAGAGCTCGGAGGAGCCGGCGGGAGCAGCAGAGCATCCCGAAACCAGCTCCGTGGCAGGGGCGCGGCGGCTCGCCAAACCCATCTGGGCCCAGACGGGCGCCGGAGGCGCGCCGCCGCCGCCACAGCCGGTCGGGGCACGGAAGCTCTGCACCGCGCCAGCAGCAAACCGCGGACGGGGGGAGCAGCTCAGTGAAAGTGCATGTGTTGCCCCATGCGTGGTTTTGGTAATTAATGATAATCCTTATGGACTAATGTTTGCATTGAGATATCTTTATAGTTCTTGTCCATGAAGAAAATTGGAGTTCATGTGTTGGACTCTAGAAGATTACATGATGATCAATGCTCTATTCAAGGGTTTATATGAAGAATGGTCATGTGAAGAGTTGAGCTTATTGCAAGCATGGCTTGGAAAAGAAGATTGAGTGAACTTCATGTTTATCTCCAAGCCATCATCTATATCAAGAGAAAAATTTGAAGCGCAAGTGGATACATGAAGACGGAGCTAAGTGAGGCTCTCCCATAATGGTTTATGGGGGAGTATTTGGGAAGTCTTCATCAAGCATGTGCTAGCAAGCACAATCAAGAAAGGTGTTCCAACTTGAGAGAGATCAAGATCGTCATCATCTAGCACTAGTGGTAACTCTCCAATAACAAGTGTTGGGTGAACAAATTACAGTTGGGCAATTGACAGAATATTGAGCGCATGACAATGCATATATATGACATTATGACTACTATGATATTTAATTGGGCATTACGACAAAATACATAGACCGTTATCCAACAGCGTCTATGACTAATAATCCACCGCCGGGTTGTCATCCGAGTTCCCCGTTGGTATTAAGTTGCAAGCAACGGATAATTGCATTAAGTAAAGTGCGTAATGTAAACAAATACATATGCCCGTGGACATAGCATCGTTAGGTTACCCCTAATGGCAACAGCACATCCACAACCTTAGAACTTTCTGTCACTGTCCTAGATTAAATGGAGGCATGAACCCACTATCTAGCATTAATACTCCCTCTTGGAGATACAGGCAACTACTTGATCAAGGTAACCACAAGTACCGGAGAGCATGCAAGATCGTAAATAACATATAAGACAAATTGATAATCAACTTGACATAGTATTCAATATTCATCGGATCCCAGCAAACACAACACCGATTACATCATATGGATCTCAATCATGTAAGGCAGCTCATGAGATCATTGTATTGAAGTACATGTGAGAGAGAGTACCAACTAGCTACAGCTAGAACCCGTAGTCCACGGGGAACTACTCACGGAGCATGATGGAGGCGATGGCGTCGATGGAGAAGGCTCCGAGGGTCAATCCCCGTCCCGGCAGGGTGCCAGAACAGGAATTTCTGACCCCCGAAACTTGGTTTCGGATGGCGGCGGAGCTCTGGAACTTTTCTAGGGAAATCGTCAATCCTTCCGTGAGTTTTAGGTCAGGGGCAATATATAGTCCCAAGGGCGTCGCGAGGCGGTGCACGAGGAGACGACACCACCCTAGGGCGCCTGGAGATTCCTGGCCATGCCCAGGGGTGGTGTGGGCCCCTCCTGGCCCATCTCAGCCTCCCCTTTTGGCTGACTCCATCTTCTGATAAAATAGGAACTTCTGTCTTCTTGAAAATATTTTTAGAGCCCCAGAAATATAGTGTCTTGATGGTGCTTTTTCCAGCTGAAATCTTACTCCGGCACATGGGGCCCTCGTGGCTCCACTTCGTCTCTCCTTCAGACTCCAGGTGTCTTCTGATAAAATAGGGGCCTCCATAAATTTTCGTCCAATTCCGAGAATATTTCCAGACTAGCTTTTCTGGAATATAAAAACAGCAGAAAACAGGAACTGTCACTGTGGCATCTTGTTAATAGGTTAGTCCCAGAAAATGTATAAAATGATATAAAGTGAATATAAAACATGTAACAATTGGTATAATATCAGCATAGAACATCAAAAATTATAGATACGTTTGAGACGTATCACCGGGGCACAACCCACAATGGGTTGGGGCTCCCGAACAGCTACAAGTGACCACACAAGGGTCTCAACCACCACACGGGCGTCTAGGGTCTAAAGACCCAAGAGTAACAAGTTCACAAGCTTTCAACTTCCACGAATCCTCGTGGAGAGCACAAACCGATGCAACGAAGCAATGGCAAGAGCACAAGGCTCAAATCCTTCACTCTCGAATCCCACCACAAACAACTAATGCTTATGGGGAGAAGAGAGGAAGAACAACGAAGAACACAACAAATGGAACTCCAAGATCAAGATCTACTAGGTTCCCCTCACTTAGAGGAGGAATGGAATGGATGAATATGTAGATCTAGATCTCCTCTCAATTTCCCTCAAAGATATGTAATAATCATGGGAGGGAATGAGAGGAAGGCAAGCTTTTTCTGCAGGACAACAATGGAGGAGAGAGGGGAGAAAAACTCGCTCAAGAGATGTAAGAAACAATGGGGAATAAACACCCTTTAAATAGGTCCACTAGAAAAAAAATGGCCGTTGGGCTGCGGTCAGGGAGCTGGACTGGCCTGGCAGCCGGCCTAGGACGGGCTGGGGGCCGGCCCATGCCCCGAGCCAACCGGCCTGGCAACCGGCCCATGCGCAGACCAACCGGCCTGGCAACCGGCCTCGGCGCTGCGGCCTAGCGCGCCGGCCCAGCAGCCGGCGGGCCAGCCGAGCCGCCCGGCCCAGCAGCCGGCACAGGCCGGCCCAGCGGCCGACAGGCCAGCCGAGCCGCCCGGCCCAGCAGCCGGCCAAGGCCGGCCCAGCGGCCGGCAACCCAGAAAAATACTTTCTAAAAATCATATCTTTTTTCAATAAAAATCCAAATGCGATGAAACCAACTTTGTTGGAAAGATAACGACGAAAGCTTTCCTACAAAAAGCGAGGAAATATTAAGGGTCACAAATATGGAGGAGATATCACACATGGGAGGTGTGGACCTTATCTCGAGGAGGACCGGTAATATTTCCAACACCGAGAATGCAACAAGTTTTCCAACCGGACTCCGTTTTTAATGATCTTGTGCTTGCTCCGAAGATAATCACAAGCACTACAAGATCATGCATAAACACATCATAGTCCATCATGTGAGGAGGATAACACAAGAGGAGACTTTGACCTCTCTATAAGAGACGAACCGGTAAAACCTCCAACATCAAAAACACCACTAGATATCCAAATGAAATCCGTTTTTGATAAACTAGAGCTTGGTATGGAGATGAACACAACCTCTAAATTCTCACATGGATAAAAGCCAAATAAGAACCAAGAAAGATGATATTCCAAATATGCAAAGGTTTGAGCTCTCCATAAAGATGCGATCAAGTTACTCACTTGAGAGCCCCTCTTGATAGTACGCCGTCTATCTTATAACCCGGTCTCCAAACTAACAACATGAGACCGGTAAAATAGAAACCCTATCAAGATAATACCTTTGCATTGCGCATTCCACTTGAGCTAGATGATGACAATCTTGATCTCTTCAAGTGGACCACCTTTCTTGATTGCGCTTGCTAGCACATGCTTGATGAAGACTTCTCCAAATACTCCTCCATACACCATTATGGGAGAGCCTCGCTTAGCTCCGACTTCATGAAGATGATGTCTTGAATCCTTCAAGACATACTTGCAATATGTTCAACTCTACACATGACCATTCTTCATATAAACCCTTAAATAGAGCATTGATCATCATGTAATCTTTTAGAGTCCAACACATGAACTCTAAACATCTCCAATCTTTTCCTATGGATAAGATCTACAAGAATATCTCAATGTAAACATTAGTCCATAAGCATTGTCATTAATTACCAAAACCACGCATGGGGCAACACATGCACTTTCACCGCCCCCTGTCGCCTGGAGGAGGCGACGAGGAGCGGGTACGGGGTTCTCTCCGTTCTCAGTTTCGGTGCCCGTCTCATCACTCGCGAGCTGTAGCATGTTTCTGAAAAGCGGTTACACATTTTATGAGACGATAAAATTGGGGGCATGAAGGCTATCATACTATAAAATACAAGTAAAATGTTGGTTTATTTTTGTAAACAACTCACTAAACAGTTTGCATTGTACAGCCTCCACACAAGTAACCAACGTCGTGCTATCGAATATTCATTTTGTAAAGTAAGTTGTGTATGGACTTCTTCTTCGTGCCAAATCGTTATGTAATTTTCTATCAATCATTGATTTACTTATCTTTCGTGGTACTTGAGCCACGTCTGTTACGCATAAACACATGTGAATTTGTTTAGCTTATCCGGTAATATATTTAGCTTATCAGATCAAAGCCTTAGGATAAGGGCGTATACAACATAGTTTGGCATATTTATCACTAAGATAATGGTTTGATACTGTTGTAAAAAATAAGTTTATCCAAACAATATTTTGTTGGGAATTTAATTAGCTTATCCTAGAAAATATGGGTACTGCTTATCCTACCAATGGTCAATTTCTCACGATCAAGGCACGAACATGTATGTCGTAAAGTTTTTTTGTTTTGATTTTTGTTTCTATTGTTTAATGATTTTACTTATGCTCCCGGTTGCCAAAAGTCCACCGGCCTGCGGAAGTGCTAGTTTGGAAAGAAATCCATATAACCCCACAACTTTCAGAAATCGGACGCTAAACCCCCTAACTCTAAATCGGCATATTTAACCCCCTCAACTATCCAAAACCAGGCAATTGACTCCCCAGCCTTTGGTAAGCTGTTTTGTATACCGGTTTTGTCACGTGCCATTCTATCATCACCCACAAGTCAATGAAGAGAGGAGCCTTCATCCTCTGTTCCTCTCCATCGCGACGATCGCGCCGCCAGAAAGCACGCGCTCATCGCGCCGCGCCCGGTCCGACGAGACAGACCACCGGCGACCTCCTCCGCGCCTCTCCCTCCTCCTTCTGCTCCTCAGCCCCAAGCCTCCGCCATTCCTCGCCAGCAGCCACGCCGCCGCACCTCCTCGACATCGCATTGGAGCACCTCCACGGCAGGCCGCAACCACAAACACCGTGCGCGCGTGAGGTCATGGGGGCACAGTGAGGGAGTGTGAAAACGCAGGGAACCGGTCGGGCGACGGGACGGACCAAATGGTCACCGCACGCGATGCCGGTGACCACCGGAGTGGAGACGCACGACAGAGCTTGCCGCCGGACGGTACAGTGCATGAAAACGACCGCGGATTGGTCGGGACGAGTGCGAGCCCACCGTGAGGACGATGCAGTGCAGCGAGGAAGAAGAAGGAGGAACGTCAAGCGACGAGAATTGAACGCGGCGGAGCTCGGTCGGAGGCGGGAAGAAGTGGACCGTCAGGTCGATTTCGGAGCTCCCCGAGTAAATCGCTGAGACGAGGAGGAAGAGGAGGTCTAGGCGAAAGTTTTCAACTGCTCAATCCGACACGGGGGCGCCCATGGCGCTGGTGCGGCGGTGGTCTTCCATCGCTGCCCTCGAGAGCTCGTGGGGAGGAAGATGGGAAGGGAGAGAGGAAGTTGCCTGGTATTGGACGTGCCACGCCACCAAAACAGCTATGCAACACAGCTTACTAGGGGCCAGGGGGTCAATTGCATGGTATTTCAAACTTAGGGGGGTTAAGTATGCCGATTTCGAGTTAGGGGGGCTTAGCGTCCGATTTCTGAAAGTTGTGTGAGTTATATGGACTTTATTCTGCTAGTTTGTGACTTGTGTCTTGTGAAGTCTTGAAAAAACCTTGCGTTCATGCAAAAATCTATATATGCCTCCGAGTCTCAGGAACAAAAAAAATGTACAAATAGTGCACGCATTTGCATTTCGTACCATTCAATCGCTCTTGCTGAACAACACGAATGTATCCACTATTCCAGGAGTAGGCACGGTAACTTGTACATATATCTATTACGGAGTACTTACGTGACAAAATGTCAGAACCAAACTCAATACTACGTAGTTCAAGAAAAAATTAATGTCTATGCTGATAGGTGAAGTAGCTATTATTCATTGCATGTTTTTTTTTCTTTTTTCTACAGTTATAATTTGAATTTAATTTTTAAATTTTGTGACATGGTCAATATTTTATTTCCTCCATCAAAAAATATTATGTACGCTTGAATTTTTAGGTTTCGGTATTCAGATTCCGTTTGGAACACAAAAAGAAAAAATGTATGAATAGGAAAAACACAGTAATTGAGGTGTCATGTCTCCTAAATTCCTACATGAATTAAAATCACAGGGAATTTTTCAAAGTGTCGTTTGGATGTCACGCAAGAAAAGCATAGTAATTGTAGACACAGGAAGATTAAAACATGAGGTGAGAGCTCCTGTTTGTTTTCCTCCAAAATTCCTATGGAATATCTTATCCCATACGAATTTTAAAGGGATATGAGATTACTATTCCTTTGTTCATAATGAATTTTTCTTTAAGAATCATATACTCCAAAATTCTTACCATTTTTCTTTTTTCTAAACAGGACCTTGCGAATGCCGGGAGTTCAATTTCAGTTTTACACCAAGATACTGATTTCCTGTAATGGCCAGACTAGATCCATTATAAATGCCCATCCGGAAAAACGTTTGCTTGCGAGATGGCCGATTATCAGTTTGTCACATGTACTGTAGTTGCCATCATATCCATGTGGCATGTGCGGAGGAACGCATACACCGGCCGGTGATATCGCAGCCGGCTGTATACATAGGCCGTGTCCACGTGCATGCATGACATGGCGTATGCGAATCTAAACCTCCACCAAAGTAATGGCCGGTCCCTGGAGTGGAGAAGCACATGCGTGATGCGTCGTGCCAGAGATCGACCATTCCTCGGTGAGTGTACTCCGTTCGTATCGAAGTATCGAAAAGTTTTAATATTTTTGGACCATGTGTATGTAGAGAATAATGCACATGAATATGTCTAAATATATGTTAATCTTTTATTTTTGCGAAAGACGGTACAACACAGACGCTCACATACACACGCACACACTCACCCCTATGAACGCACACACGCACATTCTACCCAGTGAATCTAAAAATGTTAAAACATACTTTATTACATTTTGACACGGTGGGAGTATCAATCTATCATGGGTTAGAAGAGTCACCGAAATACGAACTGATTTAGGCCAGGCTACGTTCGTATTCCCTCTGTATGAAAATGTAAAATTTTCTACCTTTTTCTACATACATGTATCTAAACATGTTTTAGTGCAAGATTCATGTGAATCTTGAATCTTACACTAAAACATTTCTAAATACAGGTATGCAGAAAAAGGCTAAAAAAAACTTACATTTAAAAATACCTATATCAAAATATAAGTTATTTTTTAGCCTTTTTCAAATTAGAAAAACTTACAAATGTATGTTTTAGAGAGACACACTGCTCTATAATCACTCCTTCCATTCCAAATTAGATGACTTATATTTATTTAAATACGGATGTATCTGTACTTGTTAGTGTCTAGATACATTTGATTTTAAACAAATACAAATCATCTAATTTGGAATGGAGGGAGTACATCATTCAGTCGCCTCGCGATCCATCCATCCATCCATCCATCTATCCATCATGAGATAATCATGAACGTTGCCAGATCATACACCTCGTCTATTGGCATTCTCAGCAAGATAAAAAATGAGGCGAAGCTATGGGTGATCGCGGGCGCAAAGCGCCTTGGAGAACTAATACCTGGAGAGTAATCCGTTTTGTAATTATGTGTTGGTGTTGTTCGAACTGTATGCCTTAACTCTCTCTTAATAAAGAAAATGGAGCAAATCTTTTGCCCCCTATTTCTAAAAAAAAAGACGTTGCCAGATTAGTCTGCTACCGCTCCTTATTATTTTCATTCTAGAGTATAATGCAACTTGCTCCACATCATCCGCACGTGGACAAATGTATCGTTATAGGTGCATCTGCGCGGTTACCTCGTATCTCAGGCAACCTCCTCCGGCTGTTGTCAATACTCCGCTCTTTGACAAGGAAACTCGTCGCTTAATTAATCTGATTTGACAAGGAGGCCGCCCCGTGATGCATGCAACCCTCCCCACGGGTTAATTATCACATCACTCACTCACGTTCATAGGGCACTGTCTGGTGGTCGGCAAGCTAGCAAGCACAGTCGCAGCTCTGAACTTATCAAGCCGGCCAATACGAAGGAACAGTAGATAGAACAAATAAAAATAAAAAATGGAGTCGGCAAAGAAAAATGCACCGACGATAAAAAGCGGAGGGAATATTAGCCTTTTTTTTAGGGCGACGAAGGGGAGTATTAGCCGTTGGGTAGCCGCGATCGCAGCCGTCCACCTAGCGGGGTCAACTCGCCACGGGAGACACGTTCCGGAGCAGGGACAGCAGATTCCACGTCTGTGCCATGATCGATCTGGATGACCGATGGAGCCGGCCCCAGATAGAGCCGATCCAGTGCACGCCAGGCATCCATTTAAGCCAAGGCGAATTTTGCCAGTAATCCAATAGACTGCGAGCGCGCGCAGCCTAGCTCTCCATCTCTTCTTCCCAGCTGACTTGTCCCTCCCTCCCACGAGCTTCCTTCCATACCCCACGCCTTGCGGGCACGTCTCCTCTTCCTCCTCCGCCAGCCTTGCTCAAGCAGAGCAGGCCATCTCCCGGTGCTGTTCTTGGGCGGATCAGCTGCTGCGCCAGCCGCAGGGTCAATTGAGAGAGACCCTCAGGTAATCTCCAGCTCCTGGGCATATGATGCTGCCGTACCCTGCCTGTACCTTAATTAGTCTTTGACCATTTTGCGGCTGTCTATTTTGCTACCGCGTGCTCCATTTTGCATTCTGTCGTTCTTCTCGATCGCCGTCCACCCAAATATTGTCGCCAGCCAATCATTCACCGTGCGGCCGGTTGATTCTTCTTGGAGCATCAGCTTCTGTAGATCGTCTGCTACTCTTAGCTACCGCCACCGATCTAGTATTGGTGTAGCAAGGAAGAGCGCATTTCTTCCTTCAGTTAGATTGGGCAGAAAGCCAAGCTGGATACCAAGCGTCTGTAGCTACCCTATTGGGGCCTACCACACAGGGAGTGGGCCCTACCAGTTGCCTGTACTCATCCATCAATCAGCGGGTCTCATTACGGGATAACTCTTCACGGCCCTCCTGTGACCTGAGATTGCGATGGGGAAGAAGCAGAAATTTGGACCCAAAGTAACTTCCACGTTTTAGTATTTTCCAGAAAAACATCAGGATGCCGTGATCTAGTACTAGTAAGTAGATCATAGGACGAAACCCATGTAGAGACAGAGGGAACATACCTGGTAGGATTAACTAGTCGGTAATGGATTACCTGGTTTGTAGTAGTATTATTATTTGAGTGGAGCAGGCGGTGATTACTCTGTTTTTGCTTGCACAACTCCCTCTCCTTGTCCTCTTGTCCACTTGTAGCAAGGATAAAGAAGATCAATTCACCACTACACGTTCCTTGATTAACTTAACTATGATTGGCTTCACCTAAAAAGTACTAGGATTTGGATAGCAATCGTCAGCCATTTGAGCCGTGAGGGCGTTGTGGCAAAGCTGGCGGCGACGCGAGTGGTGGCGACATGTGGATGGATTGGATCCTTTGTTGACGTCTTACGTTTTCCTTTTTGTGAAAGAAAGATCTCGAACCTGATTCAAGTTTGTCCTATGGATGCGGGAACATCTCGCCTTTAGACGTTGTGTTCTGACTTTCGCGGTAGCACAGACTGACGGAAAGACGAACTGCTGGTAGGTGGTCGCAAATTTGAATTTGTTACTGTATTTTATACCCACTTCGTGCTCTTACAGCAAGCAGTCTTAATCCTGCTGCTGAAATTGTTTACGCACAAGCCAATCGGAAGCCAGCCATCTCCGAGGCAAACAAGAGCGTCGGTCTCTCTCCGATCTCCGAGCCACGATTTCTCCAGAAATAATCACGCCCGTACCGCCCAAAAGTCCATGACAGTGCCTGATCCGATCTGGCAATCTAGGTTATTGGAGGCCATAATTTCACACTGTTTCGACGCTGGCGTGCTAGCTGCTGCTGTTGATCCTCATGCGCTTTTTGGTTATTAGATTGATGTCTCTCACCGGGTACCATGACCTCGCCGGCACGGCGCCATGACCATGAGCGCAAGCATGGACGCCTGTCAGCTTCACGGGTCTTCGTTTTCCGGTGAACACCTGCGGAAGAGGCGCGAGTCGGGCGAGCGGACAAGGACGAAAAGCCCGCTATATCAGGGAGGAGATTCAAATATCACGTGGTGGAGATGCCATGGCGGGTCACCGTGACAAGTAGGGCCGGCCGCCGACCGGCCATGGTGCGCCGCGCCTGTCATGTCGCCGTGCGGCGCTGGCGCTGAAAATGCCTCCGCCAAGATATTTACAACAACGCGAAATAATTTTCCTTTTTTTGGCACGTGCTGACGCAATTTTTCGCTAGATTTTAATTTCCAGTTTCCATATTTATTTTCCCTCTCTCACTCGTTACCATTTCTGTTGCTCCCGCACCCCAACCCCAAATAAAACTGCAGGCACCACCACCAGCGTCAGCCAGCGTCAGCGAAGAATGGACGGCAACCAATCGCCGCCGGATTCCAACCATCCGCCGCCGGAGCGGGACGACGGCAGCTTCAACTACGACATAGAGAGCGTGGACGGCGGCGGCGGCGGGTGGCGCGGCGCGGCGCCGTGGAACGCCTCGTCCGAGGCGCTGCGGCGGTTCGACGGCGACGACGACGACGACCCGCTGCTGCGGTACGACGACGACGGCGGCTGCCCGCGGGAGCCCTGCTGCGGAAGCGCACCATGAACACCACCTCACAGATCGCCATCGTCGGGGCCAACGTCTTCCCCATCGAGAGCCTCGACTACGAGTACGCTCCCCCACAAACCCTCCCCGTTCAGTTAACCTCCTACTAGTAGCTCCTTTAAAAGCTCTGATGAATGATGAGTTGTCTTTACGGATTACGGTTACTTCATTTTTCTCTCGGACACAGAAAAAAAAAGTACAGTAGCATCTCCTGGTGAATATGGAAGGTTAAATTTGTGATAAAAAGGCGTGATCCTTTATTAGTTTATTTGCCGCTTCTTTTAACAATTTAACTTTATAAAGAACTCAGATACCGCCAGCCAAAATTAAGGTTTGTTTTTTTGCACTGCCTCGTAAGTGCTGAATGGAGATTGCCATGTTTAAGGAGGCTAACCTGTTACTATTATTAGGATTTTTACTGGTCTAGTTAGAAAACTTTTCTTAAGCGATGCTAGGAAGAAATTTGAAGGGACACTTGCTATATTTAGTTACTATAAGTGTCAGATGGATTACAGAAAGCCGATATTTAATGGGAGGGGAATTCGGCGGATTATCCCTTAACACGAACAATCAGTAATGTGATTGCAGGTTCTAGTACATATCAAAGTTTTGATGAATTCAGATGTTAATTAACTGTATTGATGCATAAAGTCGTCATCTCTTTAATAAAAACTGAACTCAACATGCAAAAGTAAGATATAAAGAAAGTTAAAAAGGCCACCTGCAGAGGTTCTCGCATTGTAAGCACGACAATGATCAAATACCAATGAGAAACAAGTAATTTTGTGTACAAAATGCACTGTATACAAGTAGGTGCATTTCACTACGTTCATTCTCTAAATAATTTTCTGTTGTCTGTTACAGAATTGTGGAGAATGACCTTTTCAAGCAAGATTGGCGATCGAGAAAGAAGAAGCAGATATTTCAGTATGTTGTTCTGAAATGGGCATTAGTTCTTCTTATTGGCTTGTTGACTGGACTTGTTGGTTTCTTCAACAATCTTGCAGTCGAGAATATTGCTGGATTCAAATTGTTGATCACTGGTGATTTTATGCTCCAGGAGAGGTAAAGCTTCACTCTGATGCTTTTGCTATTTTACCGTAAGGTGTAGTTTAATACATTCTACTGGTTCTCCATACAGTTTACTGGTTTACAGTGATGGGGTAATGTGAAGTTATCGATTGTGTGCTGCTTCCAGTGCAGGTACTTCACAGCATTCTTGGTATATGGAGGCTGCAATCTAGTCTTGGGAGCCACTGCTGCAGCAATCTGTGCTTACATAGCACCTGCTGCTGCTGGTTCTGGCATCCCTGAAGTTAAGGCATATCTTAATGGAGTTGATGCTTACTCTATTTTAGCTCCCAGCACACTCTTTGTAAAGGTATGGTTTAACTCAGAATAAACACATAGCATTTATTACTTTGTAGTATATGACGTTACGGCAGTTTTGTTATGCTAGCTTATCTTATTAGATTACTTTGATCATTGCTAGAGTTTACAAAGTATGCTCTGCAATGTTTTTCATGCTTGTGACAGGACCTCCTGATACCTTTCCAGTACTGCTAGGTAGTATAGGAAATAATTTCTTTTTGAAATCTCAAAAGTAAGTTTGGATTTGGAGGTATTAGGTTCAGAAGTTTGGGTGAGCAGTCAGAGATTGTATGGATATGTCGAAGGTGGAAACTTAAACCCCATCTCTGATACTTTCCAGCCTCCTTGTAACAACCAAAATCTAATCTGCTGCAGAAACTAAATAAAGTGAAAAATCTAATCGGCGTAGATTGAACTCGGAAGTACCGTTTGCTTCATGGTTGTACACCATTCCACCAAATTTCTTCTGTTACATGAGAAAACTCATCATTATTTCATTTTTGTTTTATTTCGCAGCAACTGCAGAAAATGTCTAGTCATTGAGGTTTCTTTAGATTTTTTAGGAAGGCAACCCACTACGTCCCAAAGCTCATCCATTTGTGAAAATTATAAGAAACTTCCATTTAGATTCATTGCGGTTGCAGTCAATATGGTTGATACCTGAGAATAAAATGATGTATAAGCAGTTCGTTTGTAGCTGACATATCATTAGGCCCAGACAAACAGTTTGCTAATTGTGTGCAAGAGTCAAATTACGTTGTTCTTTGAACTTTCTTCAATTACATTGCAGATATTTGGTTCAATTCTTGGAGTTTCAGCTGGATTTGTACTTGGTAAAGAAGGTCCCATGGTACATACAGGGGCGTGTATTGCCAACTTGCTTGGTCAGGGGGGATCACGCAAGTACCATCTTACCTGTAATTGGCTGAAATATTTTAAGAACGATAGGGATAGGCGAGATTTGATTACATGTGGTGCAGCAGCTGGAGTAGCAGCAGCATTTCGTGCGCCTGTTGGTGGTGTACTCTTTGCTCTTGAGGAAGCAGCATCATGGTAGCACCTCTATCCCTTCCCAAGCTATTCATTCGTACTTTAATGCACATGATGATCTTGTCAGATGTACTCTTATTGATGATAACTGCTTTTCTTGTTACCACTTTGAACAAATCTTGAGTAATAAAAAGACCTGCAGTGTCCATAGACACTGGATATGTAATATACTTCCACAATCTAAATCTGGCACGAAAATGTTATAGACACAGGTCAGTATGCTGACAAGGCAACCAGTTGAAAATGGACAGATCTCTTTGCGGAAAGAGTAGGTGGAAACAAATTGGACTGTGGGCAAATAAGATTTGATCCATATTTTAAAGTCCTTTTGAACTTCTACTCAATTTGGTTGTATTTGGTTATTTGCATAATCACTACGTAAGATGTCACTTACGCTCATGCTCATAATGACTATCTATTGCAATTTTGAGCTAACCAAAGGACATCAATTTTACATTATATGAAGCCAAATATGTATACAAGTTTATCGACTTCTAGCTAGATTCAGGTAAAATAACATAGAGAATTTGAAATCTTATATGCATCCATAATTTTCCATATGAATGCGAATGGGGAAGAATCTATTGATTGCATGGGTTTCTAAACTTTATCTTTGTTCAACTGAATATGTACATGGCAGTTGAATGATAAAAATTCCTGTTTCTTTTTCACATCCCAAAGTGGTTAATATGATTATGTGAACACATTCAGTTTAATCGTCTGTTTTTTAACTTTTTCCATGACTACTCTGCTTTTGTTTATTCAGGTGGCGAAGTGCTCTTCTGTGGAGAACATTTTTTACAACTGCTGTTGTTGCTGTCGTGTTGAAGTCCCTGATTGAGGTATGTCGCAGTGGAAAATGTGGTCTATTTGGGCAAGGAGGGTTGATTATGTTTGATCTTAGCTCAAACATCCCGACATACGGCACCCAAGATGTCATTGCGATACTAATCCTTGGAGTAATTGGTGGCGTCTTCGGAGGCCTCTTCAACTTTCTCTTGGATAGAATTCTTCGTGTGTACAGTATTATCAATGAGTAAGTGCATTGATGTAGTATTCTGATTTTTATCTTTCAATTTCAAAATGAAATCTCATTTGTATTGTCATGCTTCCGTGTAGGAGAGGTGCTCCATTGAAGATCCTTCTGACAATTACAATATCAATTATCACGTCAGCGTGCTCCTATGGACTCCCTTGGCTTGCTCCATGCACTCCATGCCTCTTGGTTCTACTGAGGAATGCCCCACCATTGGCCGTTCTGGAAATTTTAAGAGCTTTCAGTGCCCGCCTGGTCATTACAATGGTCTTGCATCACTTTTCTTCAACACAAATGACGATGCCATTCGCAATCTTTTCAGCCGTGGCACCGCGAACGAGTTTCACATGTCTAGTCTTTTCGTATTCTTCATCGCTATTTACTGCCTTGGTCTCGTGACATATGGTATTGCCGTCCCATCTGGTCTCTTTATCCCTGTTATACTTGCTGGGGCTACGTATGGACGAATAGTTGGGACACTTCTCGGCTCCATGTCTGATCTTGATCCTGGCCTCTTTGCACTGCTTGGTGCTGCATCTTTCCTTGGTGGAACAATGAGAATGACCGTCTCAGTATGCGTAATCCTTCTGGAGCTCACGAATGAGCTCCATTTGCTCCCTCTGGTCATGCTCGTCCTTCTTATATCAAAGACCATAGCCGATTGCTTCAACAAAGGG
The DNA here is from genome assembly GCA_947311845.1 of Poa pratensis. Taxonomy (NCBI): domain Eukaryota; kingdom Viridiplantae; phylum Streptophyta; class Magnoliopsida; order Poales; family Poaceae; genus Poa; species Poa pratensis. The sequence continues at coordinate 72,885,546 of CAMZMU010000128.1, read as the reverse complement.
GTGTACGATCAGATTGTAGTGATGAAAGGTTTGCCATTCATGGAGGCTCATGCTGAACCATACATGAGACACTTGGCAGCAGGTGATGTCGTGTCTGGGCCACTGATCTCCTTTTCAGGTGTTGAGAAGGTGGGCAACATTGTTCAAGCCTTAAGGATCACGGGCCACAATGGATTTCCGGTAGTTGATGAGCCACCTCTGTCAGAAGCTCCAGAGCTGGTTGGGCTCGTGCTTAGATCACACCTGCTGGTTCTGCTGAATGGCAAGACCTTCATGAAGGAGAAGGTGAAAACAAGTGGTAGCTTTGTGCTGCGAAGATTTGGCGCATTTGACTTTGCCAAGTCCGGCTCCGGGAAAGGTATGAAAATCGAGGACCTGGATTTCAGTGATGAAGAAATGGAGATGTATGTTGATCTGCATCCAATCACAAATACTTCGCCTTACACGGTTGTTGAGACAATGTCGCTTGCAAAGGCTGCAGTGCTATTCAGGGCACTAGGACTAAGACACCTACTGGTTGTTCCAAAGACCCCAGGGGTGAGACCTTCTATCTCCAGATCCTTTGATATTTTACTGCACATTCTTTGTTTTCGCGATATGAAGTTCATAATGCAGCTGGAGTTGTGTTATACTCCGTGCCAAATACACGTCGATAACAATTTTTCTTGCTGTTTTGATGCAGAGACCTCCCATTGTTGGGATCCTCACAAGGCACGACCTCATGCCGGAGCATATCCATGGGCTGTTCCCAAATCTCCGCAAGTCACATTGAGGGGCAAAATAAGAGCACTCAGCAGAACATACATTTCTTGCTCTTGTCTTGTCATTTCTCATCAAGATGATTCATTGGACGATGGAATAATCTGGTGTATTTACTGTAAAGAGCTGATTCTCCAGTCAGCAATTCGGTGGGTTTCTTTTTGGTAGTTTATGCTCTTTTGTAACAAAACAATCCTCTTGTCAGTACATGTTCTCTCTTTTTCCTCAGCTGTGTTTGGTTCAGTGGCTCTCATCTGCGCTTGCTGTAGCTTCGACTGCAACACATTGTCGGTAGTAAGTAATTTCTGAAGGCAGACAAGGTTCTGAAATCTGAATCGTACTAACTACGCAGTTGCTTGCTTCCAAACAAACTAGCTGTCCAGGCGTCAGCGGAGAGGCCTCTCATTTGTTGCTGCCACATGCCGGTGTTGGTTCTCATCGCAGGATCCACAAAAATTCTCCGGGATCTTTCCATAGGGATGCCAAGTGGCGCCATTTATTCCCATTTATGTCCATTTATTGTTCCGACCATTCACGATTTTTTTTGTTTGGGAGAAAAAACTAGCAGTAAGGTGTAACTAAAAGGGATTATGCCTCGTTGTAATTTTCTTTGTTTTCTGGACTTTTCTGTGAAGCTTGGTCAGCTTCGTGTAATTCTCTCTTAGCCAAAAAAACTAAAAGGGATTACGCGGCGCCACATAGTGGGCCATTTACATCCCTACCACAGCGACCCCGTTGGCATCTAACTACAACAAAATGTTCGTTGGCCCACATGCCAGTGGCAGCTTAAACCCCAGACATGAATGAACAGAAAGGCGGAACAGTGACAGGCAAGGCACCATGATGCTGTCCTGTTGATTCCAGCATGTGTGGTCATTGGTAATATTGTCTCACACTTCCCAGTCACCACTCACCAGTATGCCGTAGGCTTTTCCAAAACAAAACAAAAATCTGTGTGAGGCACGCATGCCAAATGCCAAGAACTTTATGCACAAACAAACTCCTCATCAACTTTGGCACTATTAAATTAGATTGTGCGTCTGTGGAAACCTTTTGGGCTTTTTGGTCGGTTTGTTCTCTGATGCTCTTCCTGTCAGTTGCAAAGATTGTTTGATGCATGACAGGCCATCATGTTGGCATGAGATTATGTACAGATACGGTGTGTTTTGGGGCAAGGATCGATTCTGGATTTCTGGGTCATGATACGCGAGGGAGGCACGCACCACTGCGTGTTACCTTGCCTTCCAAGCAAGGGGGACAAGCAAAAGAAAAGGGGCGATCCTTCATTTTTTTCCTCTGGTCTCCTGGCGCCCAAGTGAGTCCTGAGTTTTTCTTTTCCTTCTGTTATTCCTCGCAGTAGTCATAGATAGCTCGTTGCTTTTGCCATCACCACTGGAAGGCGTGTGACTTTGGTAGGAACGTCGTGCGAATCTCGTGTGCTTCTGAACATGCTAACTCGATCCTTATCTCCAAAACATCATGCGTACCTGCAGTTTCATAGGAAAAAGGGAGCTATTTTTTTAAATAATACACACAAAAAAATTAATTCTGGAAATAATACGCAGTTTTTATTTTTTTCAAAAATATTACCCAGTCGGGCCTACTCGGTCGCGGCGAAGCCGACAGCCCTAATCGGCCTCGACGAATCCGACTAGTGGCGTGTATCAATAAATATACGCCACTGGTATTCGTTACTAGTGGCGTGGATCATGCATACACGCCAGTAGTAAGGGCATCTCAACGGCCCGACGGAGCACCGGCGCAATTCGACGCCCTGGGTTCGGCGTTTTCCCAGTCGCCGAACACAGGACGCCCCCAGCCGGCCAATTTTCGGCCAAGCTTTCAACATACAAATCAACACTTTCGGCCAACTTTCGGCATACAAATAGTTCAACATACAAATCCACACACAAATAGTTCAACATACAAATCAATAGACAAATAGTTCAACAATGCAAGCAAATAGAACAAACTAGGCGTCAGCATGGCCATTACCTTTGCGCCTCCACAGGTGCTCCACCAAATCATTCTGCAGCTGTGTATGCACCGTCGAGTCTCGAATCCTGACGCATAGTCATGAAGTTTGCCCATGTTGCCGGCACCTGGTGATCCACATCTGCAAGAGAACCCTGCCTGTAGTACTCAGTGTCAGCCACCGGCTCATCCCGCTCGCTCTCAATGATCATGTTGTGCAAGATCACACAACAGTTTATCACCTCAGACATGTTGGCCTTGGACCAAGTCAGAGCTAGGTACGGACAACAGCGAATCGAGACTGCAGCGCACCAAATGCCCGCTCAACATCCTTCCTGCAAGCCTCCTGGCACTTGGAAAACCAAGCTTTCGCGCTTCCTGGCACAGGGTTGGAGATGCTCTTCACAAATGTTGACCACTTCGGGTAGATGCCATCTGCAAGGTAGTAGCCCTTTGTGTACTGGTGGCCATTGATCTCATAGTTCACTGGAGGGGCATGACCTTCAACAAGCTTGGCGAAGACATTCGAGCACTGCAACACATTGATGTCGTTGTGAGTTCCTGGCATACCAAAGAAGGAATGTCAAATCCATAGATCATGTGTAGCCACGGCCTCAAGAATCACACTGCACTCTCCTTTGTGGCCTTTGTACATCCCCTGCCATTCAAATGGACAGTTCTTCCATGCCCAATGCATGCAGTCGATGCTTCCAAGCATCCCTGGGAAGCCTCTTGCTTCATTGGTGGCTAGGATCCGGGCAGTGTCATCCGCATTGGGCGATCGCAAGTACTTTGGCCCAAACACTGCCACCACTGCCCTGCAGTACCTGTTCAAGCTTTCAATGGCGCAAGACTCGGACATGCGCAGATAGTCATCCTGAGCGTCAGCGGGAGCACCATATGCAAGCAATCTCATCGCCACCGTGCACTTCTGAATTGAGGTAAACCCTACCGTGCCGGTGCAATTCGTCTTCAGCTTGAAGTAGGTGTCGAACTCCCGGATGGCATGCATGATGTCGAGGAAGAGTTGCCGTTTCATCCTGAAACGGCGCCGGAACACAGCCTCGTCCTGCGTGGGGTTCTCCGCGAAGTAGTCGGAGTAGAGGATGCAGTAGCCTTCGTAGCGCTGCCTCGGCTTGCTCTTGCGGCGGCCGGGCTTTGAGCCACCACGCCGCGGCTTCGCCTTGTCGAGCAGGCCGGCAAGGCAGGCGAGGACGAGCAGGTGCTCTTCATCGTCGATGTCGGCCTGAGCTTCCTCGTCGAGCAGTTCGGCGAGCAGCTCCTCGTCGTCGGAGTCCATGGCTTGGCCGGCCAAATCGCCGAACACCAAGTAGGCAAGGTGGAGGCGAGCCTTCCCCGAGGGCCTTCTTTGCGGCGAGACGATGGCGGGGGGAGGAGGGGCGGCCGGCGGCGGAGGATTGGGCGAGATGGCGGCTTCCTAGCTAGCTGTATGCGGCGGAGGTGGGGAGGGGTGGTACCGGCGGCGACATCGCGGCGACGCGAGAGATGGGGAAAGAACACGGCGTGGGGGTGGGATATGCGCTATCACGCCGACAGCGCTGGCCCACGCGTGCTTTTCTCCCCCAAGCCGATCCCGGTGGGCTGGGTTTGGCCTGGGAACGCCGGCGCTAGTTTCCGCCGATCCGGCGCTTTTTGGGCTCCTGGGGGGCCGACTGGGCGAAAAACGGCGCTCCCAGGCCAAAACGGCGCTAAAATCGGCCCTGGGGGGGGCGCTGGGGGGACGGCTGGAGATGCCCTAATAACCCAGGCATACTTAGGAGCTTACACGTGGACGAGTGGGGCCTCTCGGTCTCGACGAAGCCGATTAGGGCCTGTCGGTTTCGACGGGGCCGACTGGGTAATATTTTTGAAAAAAAATAAAAACTGCGTATTATTTCCGGAATTAATTTTTTTTCGTGTATTATTTTAAAAAAAAAATAGCAAAAAGGGAGATCCTTGCAATTTTTCCTGCTTGCCTTGGTCTCCTCCTGGCGCCGAGGTGAGTCCTGAGCTCGTTTGATGTTTTGCCCTCAGCATTGGAACGCATGAGACTTTCGTAGGAACGCCGTGCGAACCTGGTGTGACTTCTGAACCTGCTAAACTTGATCCGTAGCTCTCCAAAACATCATCGCGTAACTCTGGAAGCTCCAAAACAGCACTACCACGCCATTATGTCCTCGTGTGCCTTCTCTTTGGCTCCATTTCCTAATTAAACCTGAACCAGCTCTAGGCGGTATCTCCAATCGATCATCGGAGCGACTTTGAATTCCATTCAGATTTTAGCTACTTCTTTATCCGTGTCTTTTGGTGTACGGGCAAACCTATTATACAATTATTATGTTCCGACAAATATTCTCTTGCATATTGTATCAATCTTGTATCCATTCCGTATTTATTTCCGCTTCCGTATTCGTTTTCGGGGTTTTCGATATTGTTTCCTATTTCGACGGGACAGCCGGGAACGAAAACAATAAAGCATGTTTTCGTTCGGTTTTCAACCCTACCTCTAAATCAGCTACATACACCATCAAGAACGGAGAAATCAGTATGTAACCATAGATATCTAGTAATCAAATATAACAAGGAATTAGTACATAGAATGACTCATCTCATAAATAAGGATTATCATTAAAGATACATATACTCGATCACAATCATGTATGGCAGCTCACATGATTTCCCTTTCAAGACTAGCGTTTGTTTGAGAAACATATTTTCTACAATTAATTTAATCATTTTCAGATTTTCACATATTGACTTGGGGACAAAATACTAAGAGGGACCAAATCAAGAGATCATGTCTAGTGATACCACACCACATGTTGTACCTTCATTGGTCGCCGGAAAATCCAGCAAGAGATTCCCAACGCCTAGACTAAAAAGGAAGAACCAAAAGCTACCAACGATACAGTAGCATCTCGCTCGCTGGGCATTGAGGTCTCGGTGGCGAGGCTGACGCGGCAACCTCCGCTTCCGTGCCCTTGCTCCCCCGTACGGGTGAAATCAAAACCACGAGCCGCGGCAGAGGAGAGATACGGGGAGATCCCGACTGGGCCGTTGCCCGTACCCGTACGCAAGGCACGCAGGATCGCCCCGCCTCTCCTTTCGGCGCTTGAATGCGAGGCCGGCCGGGTGTATTCTGGCGTGGATCGACCGCGAGTCCGTGCGTGCGCTCTGGTCTGGTCTCTTTCGCTGGTCAAGCGCCGGGGCGCGCGGGCCGTGCGTCGCGAATCCCCGATCTGCTGCCCAAGGGGTCGTGCTCGTGCCGCTCGGCTTGTTGTTTCCACAAGGGAAATAGTCTGTCTTTTTTCATTGCGTTTGCTACGTCTAGAAGCTGTCTACACGACCATCGACCCAATATCCGCGTTTGTTAGCCCGACAGTGTTTGGCCCGATCCATTTTCTGTCCGGCACATCCGAGAGTGCCTCCAAACTTGGATAGGCCTCGGGGCTGCCGAACACGTCCTCCAACAGGCGGACCCATGTGTCATAGACGTTGTGTCCCAAGTAAAAAGCGTTAAAGCGCCGGCGCGTCTCTCCAAGCGACGTCGCCTCAACTTCCACCACATCTTCGACGGCCTTGCACATTTCACACGCAGCACATTAACACCGGTAGAAGTCGACGCGACGACGTTGCGTCTTCTTCACGCAACGCATTAACGTCTGCGCCATCGTCCATCGGCCTACCCACCGGCGGTGTATAAAGAACACCTTTGTTCGCATGGCTGCCACCCACTCTCATCCTGCCTCCCCTCTTTCCCCATTCCCTTCCGTAGCCGACATCAACTCAGGCGAGCCGACCACCGCCACCATGGACGTGAATAAGAAGTGGCTCTTGGGCCAAGGTCCTCGCCGAGCACGACATCATGGCGCCGCCGAAAGCGGTATCGCCGAAAGGGTTCGCCCTCAGTTTGGGCGGGGTGCCAGTCCCTAAAGCCAGCTTGGAGTTCGAATGCCAGGTCCACCGGCGCAAGAAGAAGCTCCAATTTTGGTTCTCCCAAACGCAGTCCTTCCGCAACCTCCACTGGGAGACGTTCCTCCGGGACTAGCGACAGACGCTCAACTGTTTCACCGGCGAGCATCCACCACTGAAGTACAACGCTGAGGAGCGGACGCGGTTCTGCTCGGAGCCCGGCCGCACCATTCGGGGTGTGTGTCGGGGGAATACACTACGGGTAGACCCACGAGCGGATTGATTGACAAGGACCTAGAAGGCCCACTGCCACCTCGTGTCCGTCCATCTCCTTGGACCTACGTGGTTGGGCCAGCCTGTGAACTGCAGGCTTGTCTAAAGGAGTTCACATATAAGAAAGGAGTCCTAGACTAAGTAAACTCCGAGCAGGACACCGACCTCCGGAACGACCCGAAGGTAACGTGTAATCCTAGGGGCTCCCTATGTATATAAGGCGAGCTCCTAGGTCGTCATAGACAAGCAATTTTAGATCTCGTAGCGAAATCGCAACCTTATAATCGAGACTATCAACATCAGTTTCAATCTAGCAGGAGTAGATCTTTATCTCCATCGAGAGAGGCTAAACCTAGGTAAATCGTCTCCCGTAACCTTGACACACTAGTTCACACCAATGGCTCCACAAACAAGTATTCTGAAAGAGACACGTGTCGTGATAACCCCACGACAACGTGTATGAGACCGAGCCCGCTATCGAGGAGGTCCCGCCGCGCAGGGTTAGGCGTCGTAGGATTTAAATGATATTTGGACAATGAAATTTGTCCTTCCTTTGCAATCTCTATTTTTTTTTGGGGCAGTGTAGGCAGCACACCCCAGAATTGGCCGGATAAGTATCCAACATCCTAAAGCAGATAGAATTTAGAGTGTGCAGTATATATTTTCCGAGGTGACCGTGGAGATGGTTTTAATTAGCTTAGCTCGCGGCCGCAGATGAGAACAAATCCATGAATCTCCATGTGAGGTTGCGTACTACCTATTGATAGGCGTGGCAGCCTGCATGGCATGGCAGGAGGAGGGTGTGTGTGTACGTGGGGTCATCAAGGACAAGGATCGATCTCTCTCGGATCTCCTGGGACCTAGGGGCTGGGGCCGGCTTAGCTTAAACCCACTTATTAATTAGCAACACTCTGCCACACGCTACCACAGCTAAGCTAGCCACAAGCCAGCCACGGCCTCTGTCAACCCGAGACTCTTCCTCGGTGAAACCTTCGCTCCCTCCCGCTCTCCCGTCTGCAAACAGGGTCACCCGCAGAACAACGTAGCCAAGACAGCGAGGGAGCATTTAATCTGTCTTCTCCAGGATCCACGGCACTAATACAAGCGATTAGGTAGGTAATGTGTCATGTCAAAGATATCTAATAGGTATAGATAGATCCGGGAAGAAATTATACGTGAAGAGATCACCTCCCCGTGTCGTTCTCGTTCAAGATTGTGTTTCACACCAAGGGCTTCTTTGATTGACAAAAAAAATTATAAGATTTTTGTAAGATACGAATCTTTAAGATTTTTTTCCTAACGTTGGCCGTTTGATGTGTATGATTGAATCCTATAGGAAATAATGTCATATGAATCTTGTATCGTAAACTTTATAAAGAAATAACATGAGTAACAACGCATTTAAAATTCTTTCACCACAATCAAAGAAAATTGCTCTTTCAATATGATTAAATTAGCATGTCATGCCAATCTTACAGATTTCATATTTCTACAATTTTCCTAGAGCTAAATGCTCGAGGGGTCACGAAGTTGCCACGGATGAGCGCATGGGTCACGAACTCAAAAAGTGCTAACATTTGGTCACATAATTGTGTGTAGCAGTCCCGTTCGTCACTCCGTCAAAATGGACGTTAAGTCGGTGACGTGGCAATTTTCCTTTTTGCAAAATGCACACTGATTTTTTTTCTTCTTCGCATCTATTTGTCCTATTGAATTTTTTTGGGCCAGGCATATTCTCAAACAGGTGATGGACGGCTACCACTGCTTCAGCCCCGTGGTGGCCCTCCTCACCCTGCCTTTCTCCGCGGCCGTGCTCGCGTCCCAGGCCAAGGTGCCGTCGTCGCCGGCGCTGCATGGCATGTCGTCGCGGCTCCGGGAGATATTCAACGCCGCGGGGTTCCCGCCGTCGTCCTTCTTCGCGCTGCTCAACGGCAAGCTCTCGCAGACCATCTTCGTCGCCAGGTACGCCATGGCCAGCGACCGGTCGGGAATGGCCGCCTGCGTCGCTGGCAACGGACGCGTGGCTGGTGTCCTGGCCGGATCAAGACATGATCTTTCCTCTCTCCTGAATTCCACAGGTCGCCTGAAGCAATGTGTCCATCCGAGGTGAACGAGAGACTGCCGGGAACGCCTGTGTCAGACTTCATGCCCAGCGTCGTCCCCGCCGGCCCCACAGGCGGCTGCTCCCCTCGGGGCGCAGTTCGCGGCTGCGCTGCCCTCGGCAATGGGTGGGTACAGGAATCCCGCGACACCTCAGGGCCCCCTCCAGGCAACAACCAAGAGCCTGAGGTGCCGGCGCTGCTCCTCAGGCGCCTCTTCGGCACCGGCTCCGGGGCGGGGAAGGGGGACGGCGGGATGAGGCGACGCCCAAGCAGCCGCGGCCGTCGCTGCCGTCGGCGGGTGTTCATGCAGACGGAGTCCGGGTGCGCGCTAGGCATGGGCCTGGACCGCGGCGACAATGCGCACACCGGTAAGCGCCGGCTGCAGCTCGCGCTCAACGTGCCCACCGGCGGGACCTCACTCACCTTCGGTGACCGCGTCCTGGAGAACGACCTCTCCTCTGTCCGCCACGACTCGCCGCTGCTGCTAACCCGGAACAGCATCCACCGCAGCTGCTCCATGCCCTGCCTCTGCCCGGTGCGCCATCGTGAAGCCGATGGATGAGGAACCCTTTGCGCCAAACAATCCGAAAGGCTTCACCGAGAGAGCGCTTGGCCAGCCGGGACTGAAGAAGTCTGTCTGAGTACCCGCCACCCCCGCTGAGGGATTCGGCGAATCAGACTTGCCCGCGTCCACCGCGGCGCCGTGCGTGCCTCTCTGAATGCCGTACCGGTGTCGTGTATCGGAATGCGGACACAGGGGATGCATGACACCCCCTATTTGTTCGGTAAGAGGGCGCGAGGTGCTCCGAAATCGGTCCCCGAGCTCAAACACAAGCACACAAAGATTTACCCAGGTTTAGGCCACATTGTCGTGTAACACCCTACGACATGCTTGTCTGGTGGTATTGTGGTGGTGGATTACAAGGTGGTGACTTGAGGTCCTACACTACTCTCGTGGGCAAAGGAAGAATAAGCCCAGGGGGGTTCCCAGGGGTTCGTTCTTCCAGCCCCGGGTCTAAGAAGAAGGCTCAAAGTGACAGCTAGCTAGGGTTCTTATGTCTGCTCCTCTCCCCTCTCATAGCCGACCATGGGCCTCTTTTTATATGCCAAGGGGAGACCACATGTGGTCATGCTGCAAGCGCGCCACCGAGGCATGGCACGCGTCGTGCCCGAGCCAAGGTGGCGGTCGCCGACTGCCTTCGTGGCAGCGTGGCACCGCGCTGTCCTCCATGCCATCCGTCCCGTCGGAACGGAGGAGATGGCTAGTCTTGTCTTGTCAAAGGTCCGGGCATCGCGCTGAGTGCACTGCCTGCGTCGGGTGGACAGCGTGCGGGTATTGTCGATGTCTCGTCTGCGCCCAGCAGAGGGTGCGTGCGGTCTTGTCCGTGACGCCTGCGGCGCCTTCCTTGCCTGCGGAGCAACCCTTGCCGGGGCTGGGCGCAGGAAACGCCCGCCACGTTGCTGGTCCCGGTCTTCCCGGGATGGCGGCGTTCTTCCTGGGAAGGGTCCCCACAGAAAAGGATCCAATGTGCTCCCTCAGCTTCCTCTCTGGAGTCTTTCTCCGTCTTTGCTTCATCATGGCTTGGTCATTGGTGGCGGCCCGGGATCGTGCGCCCGGGGTACGGGGAACCCCCGTTCCCCGAATGCCGACAGTAGCCCCCGGGCATCCTCAGGCAAAGGGTGGTTGGTTCTTGCCTGGGGACGTCCAAAATGCGCGCGTTCCAGGGTCGTGATACGCTGCGGCCATCATGACGTCATCCTAGGTGGCAAATACTTAATTGTTGGTGGACCCGAGGAACCATGCCCGATCCCGCGTCTGCTTGACCCGCCGGTTGGCGCCTCGATTCCCGCAAAGGCTGTAACTGCATCCTGGGTGGTGGTGGTGGCCCCACCATGCGCCTGGGAAACGTGCGACAGTTTTAATGCGCGCGGAATACGAACCTCCCGCACGTCGCCCGCTCCGACGCTATATAGGACCAGCGCTGCCTCGGCAGTGCCCTCATCCCTTCTCCTTCCAAGCCTCCTCTATTCCTCCTTCTCTCTTTTGCGTCGATGGCCGGGGAAGCTCGCACGAACCGCCGTGGACGTGATTCCTCATGGGTTTCGCCTGTCGCGCCCTCTTCACTGACCCCGGGCAACCGCGGTCGTGACCGTCAGTGTCGGGGCCAGGGCGGCCGCGGCAGTGGCCACGGGGGCGGCTCTTCCTTCAGCACCTCCCCCTTGCCCCATGGTCTTCAGTGCAGGCCATCCTTCGAGTTCATATTCTCGCTCCACAGAAAACCTGAGAAGGCAGTTGAAGCTCTCGGATGCCTTTGCGAGCTCGATGGCCGAGTCTGGTGTGCAGGTGATGTGGGTGAACGCGGAGGGCTGCCCCAGTGGCCCCACCTACCTGGAGACGGAGCGCGACGCCGAAGGGGGCCTGTTCTTGGTGAAGGGTTGGAGATCCTTCACACGGACCCATGGCGTGAAGCCCGAGTACGTTGCCCAGTTCAGGTTTGATGGGCTCGGGACGCTCTTCATCAAGTTCTTCGACTACTCCAACTGCTGCACCCCCTGCTGCGTTGAAAGCGATAGCGGCTGCGATGATCCAATCCCAGCGTCAGACTCCGAAGAACATGACATCCCGGAGTGGCCTTGACCTCGGGTCGGCGCCTTCCCGAGGCGCGTTGTACTTAGGTGTTTGAATGGGATGCGGTCCTCGCTAGGCGAGACCTTCCCTTCCACTCTTCTTCCCTCCCCCACCTATTTTTCATCTTTTTTCTCTCTTTTTCTTCTTCTTTTTTTAGAGAGGGAAGAAGGGGATACCTCCCGATTTCAGCGGATTACATTCGGTCCCAACCCGGTCAACGCTGCGGCATATCGAGGCATCCCTGGGATCGCAATTTGGCACAACATCTTCAACCTTGCCGATGAATTTCCGTCCTATGGGTAGAACTTTTTAAGGTGGTACTTGCGGAGGTGCGCAATATTCCAGGAATTCGGCTCCATCCTTCCCTCCTCCGTCTCCAGCCGGACTACGCCCGACCGTATGACTTGAACTACCCGATAGGGCCCATCCCACGGTGGAGAGAGCTTGTGCGTTACCTCTAGGCTTTGCTTTCGGTGAAGGACAAGATCTCCCAATACGAGCTCCCGGGAACGGACCCGCCTACTATGATAGCGGCGAAGTCCCTGCTGGTAACACGCCGCGCGCACCGCCGCCCGGCACCGGATCTCCTCGAGGAGGTTGACGTCGTCAATCCTCTCCTCCTGCTGCACCTCTTCTTGGAATGTGTAGGTACGAGGAGACCCGTATTTAAGTTCCGTGGGTAGCACCGCCTCCGCTCCGTAAACGAGGGAGAACGGTGTTTCTCCAGTGGCCCGACTCGGGGTGGTGTGCAGCGACCACACCACGAGAGGGACCTTCTCAATCCAAGCCCGTCTGCAGCAGTCCAACCGTTGAAAGGTTCGAGTCTTTAGTCCTCTGAGCACTTCAGCATTGGCCCGCTCCACCTGTCCGTTGCTCCGGGGGTGGGTAATGGAGGCATAACATATCTTCGTTCCGAGGTTGTGGCAGTAGGCTTGGAACAGTCCACTGGTGAACTGGACCCCATGTCGGTGATGATGCGGTTTGGCATGCCAAATCGACATACAATTCCACGAATGAACCTGATGGCCGCCAGCGCCGTTTGAGCCCAGATGGGCTCCGCTTCTACCCACTTAGTGAATTTGTCGATGGCGACGATAGGTACCGATATCCCCCGGTTGCCATTGGAAATGGTCCGACCACGTCCAGCCCCTAGACCGCGAACGGCCACGAGAGCGGGGTCGTCCGGAGAGCTTGGGCCGGCTGGTAGATGTTCTTGGCGTGGAATTGGCAAGCTTCAGAGGTTCGTACCAGCTTATCGGCGTCCGAAAGCGCCGTCGGCCAATAGAAGCCTTGCCGGAAGGCCTTGCCGAGGTGGCTCGAGCATACGCCGTGGTGAATGTCTGCAAGGAGCGCGCGCCCCTGCCTCTGGGAGATGCAGCGAAGCTTCACGCCGCATTCCCGTTGCCGGTAGAGTTCCCCGTCGATGATGACGTACATCTTGGCTCTCCGGGCAATTTGCTCCGTCCGTTGGTCGTCCTCTGGAAGTGCTTGACCATGTAGATATACTGGAGTATCTCGCTAGCCCACTCCGGGTCGCCCGTCTCCACCACAATCACCACGTGATAGTCCGACGTGCCGTCCCCGGGGCAGTTCCCCCGGAAAGGGCTACCCTCTTGGGTCCTTGGGAACAACCTCGTCTTTGCTCCCGCAGCCATGTCGATAGAGGGCCTGGTAAGCTGTTCGACGAACACACCCGGGGGAACCGGTTCCTTCCTTGCTGCCATCTTGGACAGCTCGTCAGCTACGCTGTTCTGCCCACGTGATACGTGCTCCAGCTGGATTCCATCAAATCGCCTCTCCAGCTTGCGAACTTCATCCACATATGCCTGCATTAGAGGACAATTGTATTTTTTCGTTACCTGGTTTATCACCAACTGGGAGTCCCCGCGCACCACGATGCGACTGATCCCGAGACCGGCCGCCGCCCTTAACCCCGCGAGGAGTCCTTCATATTCCGCCATGTTGTTGGATGCCAGCCCCCGGTCAAAGTTCATATGAACGACGCACTTCAACTGTTCCCCGGTAGGGGAAACGATGAGGACTCCAGCCCCCGTGCCCTCGTAGGGGAAGGACCCGTCAAAGTATACGCAAGATCGACCAGGGTCCTCCTTCCCGGGAAGGCTCGTAGGCGATTCCTCTTGATGGGGGTTGGCGTCCACTCTTGATCGTCGTGGTGTTTGCGAACCACAGGCCGAGACCCGACAGTTCAGTTGACCACTCGGCGATCCACCCCGTAGCACTGGTGTTGCGGAGGACTCTCGCTCTAGCGGGTACGAGGTTACGACGATGATGGTTCGCCCTTCGAAGTAATGCCTCGGCTTCCGGGAAGCGAGCAACACTTCGAGGAGTAGCTTTTGTATCGGAAGGTACCGCTCCCGGGCATCCCGCAGCATGGAACTAACGAAATACACGGGCCAATGCACCGTCTTCCGGCCCCGGGAATTGTCGGTGGATGCTTCCTCTTGCTCGGCCACGAGGACCGAACTGACCACCTGATATGTGGCCACCACGTACAAAAGCAAGGGCTCTCCGGGAGTGGGGGCCACGAGGACCGGTGGAGAAGACAGATACTTCTTCAGGTCCTGCAGGGCTTCCTTTGCCTCGTGGCTCCACTGAAAAGGCCCCTTGGTCTTGAGCAACTTGAAGAACGGGAGCGCCCGTTCTCCCATGCGGGAGATGAAACGTCCCAACGCGGTTACACACCCATTGAACCATTGCAGATCCTTGATCCGCCGCGGGCCCTAGATGGCCTCGATGGCTCGGATCTTGTCGGGGTTTGCCTCGATGCCCCGGTGCGATACCAAGAAACTGAGGAGCTTTCCCTAGGGGACTCCAAAGGCGCACTTGCGGGGGTTGAGCTTGAGCTGGATCCTCCGCAGGTTGTTGAAGGTCTCCCGCAGGTCTACTATCAAGGTATCTGTTGACACACGAACACGTCACCTATACCCGCGGCGCCGAGGGAGATGCTCCGCAACTCACTCCGCGGGAGGCTCGCCGGAAGCGCGATACGCAAGACAATCCGGTGGGCGCTTTTGTAGACCCGAAACCCCGCTCGCCCGGGAGGGACCCCGTCAGGGCTCGCGGCGGCTATGGGTTGCCCTAGGTCGGCCTGACCACCCCTAGAGCCTCGTGGATTCGCAGCCCTCCAATGTTGAAGAACAACGAAGAACGAGAAGAAAGATACAAGGGAGAGGGATAAAAAGTAGATGTGTTTGTTCGATTGATGTTGGTTCAATCGGCCGTCACCCCTAATGTATATAAGGAGCGGCTGGACTTTCCGTGCAAGGAAACGACTTGGATCAATGTCCAAAACCCTAATTTGGGTCCAATTCGGATAGCTGACCCGAACTTTCCAAAACTGTTCGGTCTAAAAACTGGTTGCACATTGCCGGTCATTTTTGAGACAGTTGCCAACCTCGGATCAAAATCTCGTAGAAGACAAAGTTGTTCGTCTTGAAAAAACGAAGAACTTTCCTTTTATGTGTTTCTTCATCCGACTCCATATTGACCACTCATCTTGGCTCCTAGATAAAACTGTTCGGATTGGACCCGAATCATAGAAATTTGATTCGTCCGTAATTGCCAGATTTGGCTTAGTAGAATACCTTAAATCAAAAACTCGTTAACAGCAAAGTTGTTCGCCTCGTAAAAACAAAGAACTCTTCCTTTATGCGTTGTTTCATCCGAACCTTCCTTAATTGCCGTTCGGTCTGGTTAACAATCAGGACTTAAGGTAGCTCGTGGCTATTCAGAACGCGACTAGTACATGTACTAGTTGGTGTCTGTCTTACGTCTTAGTGCTGGCCGAAATTCTGAACCTAACATGTACTAGTTAGGCTCTGTTTCGTCCTAAATTGGCCAAAATTCTGAACTTAACTAGTACATGTACTAGTTAGTCTCTGTTTCGTCCATTAATTGCATTTTAGGAGTAACATATAATGTCGGATGAAGATGGCCCACAAAATGAAGTTATTTACCTTCATGATTTTGAATATCTTCTTGTAGCCAAAATTGGTCGTCAACACATGCCCCCTGTTTTTTGGCAAAGCTTGCGTGCCAAAAAAAACTTGCACCATTATGCTGCTAAGGACGATGCCAACACTCCATCGGCCATGTGTTCTTAGGGTGATATACTTTATCGTATGCTCGGGCTGTACGTCACCTAAACTTTTGACTCGAATCCTGCAGATAAGAAAAACATATTTCTTCTAACCGTCCATGGCTTGCACTAGATCTTCCGTCAGTGGCCGACTCAATAAACAAGTCGTCCTTATAGGTGTTGGCAAAACTGAGCACCGGCTTCCAGGAATCAAATAAACCATGAAGAATGCTCCTAGCCAGATGCCGGCTTCGCCAACACAATGCATTCTTAGGGCGATATGCAAATATCGGCCGTGCGTCCTTATCTTAAAGGACCTGGAGAACCCGTCCACCAAAGTGTGAATACCGAAATAAATCAGATGTTTCGGCTGGGGATAAATCACAAGGTGCCGGCTTTGATGGTATGGTTGAAGAACATGAATGACACACGTATGAGGCCTCCTATAGCGAGATGAAGATCGCCGGCTTCGCCTGTCGACTTCTTTCTTGTCCTCTTTCCCTCTTGCCGTCTTTGCAACAGTGGGTAGTGCATCCTTCTTGATTTGAGGCTTCTTTAGGAACCCATGCTATGTTCAACTTCTCCAACTCTTCGGCTCTGAGCCGCTTGAGCTGCCACTCTTGCCAATGTGATAAACCGAGTGGGTAACCCGGCTGTGATTTTTTTTGCACTGGCAGTTTTTCTTGGCTTTGGGCACTTTCGCTTGGCTTGTCCAGACTCGATGACTGGGTCTTTGAAAGTTACTCGCTTCACTTCCTTGCCCTTTGTAGCCAACATCATTTTAGCTGGCTTTTGGTTACTTGGAGTCGGGTCTGAAACAGCATCCTTGCGGCCATCTCTTTTTACTTGATAGACCTGCTTAATCACCTCCTTCCTCCTCCACGCACTCCTGGCCGACTCTTGATTAAGTCGGTTCTTGACATATGGTTGCCGGCTTGATTCCCTTGGAGCTACATAAACTTGGCGAGGTGATTTAGCATAAGATGAATGGTGTGCCCGTGATTGATATGAATAGAAGCCGGCATGGGAAGGCATGGACGACTTCGGCATTGGCGGCCCAAAAGAAGTTTGCGTAGTCGCGTCGGGCTTCTTCTTTTGCCAATACTGGTCCTCAGATTTACGCCTCGGGGGTGACTTGAATGCCTTTGCTTCAGTTGGCCGATAAGCACTTTTTGCTTCGCTCATCTTCTGATACTTCTCCAATAATTGAGCGAAGGTCACTTTAGATTTCCTCCTTCTATGCTTATCGTTGCCTTTGTCCCTTCTACCATTGCAGGCATCGGTCTTTGAATATGCTTGTTGCCCCCCAGTGTTAGGCGTCCTTGCTGGAGCTTTGATGGAACGTTCATCTTCAGGATTGCCGTCTTGGGAAATTTCTTTGCTTGACGAATCGATCCCATCATCTTCAGCATATACCCGTCCGTCTTGGGATGAACCGGCTTGAGGCAGCCGAGTCAACACGTGATCACCGTCAAGATTAATATTAGCCGGCTGGCTATCAGCTTGTCCTTCAACAAATTCCAATCGTCCTTCGAAGGCCGATTGTGCATCATGAAACACATCGCAGTCTTTGATGTTCTGCGTGAACGAATTAAGCATTCGCTCTTGTCTTGACGGCTCGACATGGTCATCTTCTATGATAATTGGATTAGTCGGCGATGCACGACACTGTGATCACCCATGCCCGGACTGAGGTACATTGTTCATCCTTTAGCCGATATTGGAATACCGGCTTTGAAATTAGGCAACCGAGTGGTGCCGGCTTATCGTGGTCCAACTCGGCTATGTATTGTCTTCTGCCCTCCATTCCCGATTCTTCCGAATCGGCTATCTCGAAGGACTTTGAACCTGGCTTTATGTTTCTGCAACCAAAATGATTACAAAATATACGTCTCATCTGAGACCAAATGTTAGCCAGGCATGAAACAAGCGACGTTGCCCATATGAATATAAAGCTTAGCCGGCATAATGGGAACAACATTGGTTGCGACAAATTGTCACTATTAGCCTTACGAATGATACGATATGTTGACCGGCATAATTAGTGACAAGACTATTCCTAGCAAACAAGTTACTCATCCGATTGGTCTTTCAACATTAATTAAAATCGTGTTGGAAAATGCATCAACAATATGATTATGACCAAATCTAAAGATAAGTAAATTGCCGGCTAGGCGTACCTCTCCGAAGACGCTGGGAGAATGTGATGCTGGCACAACAGGAACAATGCTTTGCTCCACCTCTGAATAACTCTCCAACCTCGTCTTCCTCTTCTGGATCTCGTGCCGCGTCTCCTGGACGCTCCTTGCCAACCGAACATTGTTCGGCTTCGCTTTCTGGCTCTTGATGTTCATCATTAACCGAACTTTGTTCGGCTGTGTCTTCTTGTTCTTGATGCTCATCATCTTTGGCACGGAACCTGCTGGGTAGTATGTAAACTCCCTCGCATCCAAAAAATAATCACGGCTGTTTTGCTAGCCATGACATGCTCTCGATCAATGAAGCTTGCTTTTTTGATTCAGTAGATTCGGCACATGTACTGTCTATTTCGGCTTCAACAACCGAAGTAACCATACTTTCCGAATCATTCATCTTTTCTCCATGGCTTCCATCAACTTGCAAAGCTTCTTCTTGCCTTGGTTTAACATGGGGCTTGACTTGATTGCAGCATAAGAGAGGATTTAATTTCTCCTATTGGAGTAATATTTTCTTGAGGGTCCTTCTTGAGCTTTGCATGGAACATGTGCAGACCTTCCTCTTCAAGCTTTCTCCTGTATGCTTCATGTTCCTCCTTGAGTTTCTTTTCAAGCGCCTCAAATTCCTCAGCACGCTTTTTCTTGAGTGCTTCATAAGCTTGTCGATACTCGGTCGGTAATTCCTCAAGAGTGGCGTAGTGAAGTCATCGGTGCTATCCTCTACAGGGCATGATTGCCCCCGATACTTTTGGTTTCTTTCGGCAGTGTGTTGCCAAAACTTTGTAATTGTGAGGGATGAAACTTGATCTTGAATTGTTCACGCTCCTCTTCACGCCTCTTCTGATACGCCTCATAAGCTTGTATTGCAGCGGGGTCATGCGGATTTTCTTTTAATGCCAGATAAACATCACCAGCCCTTTTGAGTTTCGCTGCAAATTTTTCCTTCCAACCATTATCTAATCCATATGTGTCGGTAGAAGATGAAGGCACATGTGCTCCTGTTAAATTCTCACATGTTTGGCTGTGAACACCGTAAAAGTGCGAAGCCGAATTATGTGTCTCACCAGGGCCGTCTCCAGAAATTGGGGGGCCCGGTGCGAAATTTAAAATTAAGTTTTACTCGATCCTGTATCGCCTTATGGATGATAACCAAATTTTTGGAATCACCGAATCGGCGAAGGGCTATGGCCGAGAATGTGATTCCGTGAAAATTGTGACTGCGAAGGGGGTTATCTTTGAAAGACGGGAGTAGGAAGAGGGGCGTAGGTCGTCGAGGCATCAGGACGAACAATAACGAGCCACTTGGATAGGTCGGACAGATTTAGCAAGGGACTGGTAGTCGAGTCTCATCTTGTCTCTCATGCGCCGAATAAAAACGTAAAATAGACTTTAAAATATGAAAAAGGCAATTTAAACATTTTTTCTGGATTCTACAACTTCAAATTTAAATTTCTTATCAAAATACTTAGTAATATGTCAAACACTTAAAATTATAGTAATTTCCAAACACTAAGGTCCGCGTCCTGTAGCTTTTTTTATGGCGTATCTTTTTCAGAGACACGCGTTACTTAGCTTTTTTTGTAGGCATGCCTTTTTTTTAGGATAGTGCTAGGCGTCCCCGGGGGATCTGGGGGAAAAATCCCCCACGTGTCCACCTTGTTTTCCCCCCAAATCCCGCAATTGCTACAACAGAGCAAATAAATGGCCCGCCGCAGCAATTCTTTTATTCTTGTAGCAAAAAACATTTTGATGAAAAAATAGAAAAACAAAGACGTCAACAATAGACCTCGCCTGAGACTTCGCCGGAGACATTGTAGCAAACATTTATGCTACTGTAGCAAAACCAATACCGCGGAAGACAAGGACGAAGACCTCGTAGCAAAACCATAAAACTATTGTAGCAAAAATTTATGCTATTGTAGCAAACGACATGGACAAAAACCTCGTAGCAAAATCACAATATTTTGTGATTAGCAAAACCGACCTCGACCTCGCCGGAGACCTCGTAGAAAAACCACAAAACGATTGTAGCATAAATTTGTGCTATTGTAGCAAAACCGAGACATGGTCCAGAGACCTCGTAACAAAACCACAAAACAATTGATTGTTAATTGCAGCATCGTAGCAAATTTATCCTTATGATGCAGAACAGAAGAAGATGGCAGCAATTCTCCATTCTATGATGCAAAACAGAAGAACATCGGTATCAAAATTGCTACTTCCTATGATGCAAAACAAAAAATGGTAGCAAAAATCTTCTCATATGATGCAAAACAAAAAGTCATTCGTAGCAAATTTCTCTTATGACGCAAAACACAAGAACGACAGTAGCAAAAAATGCCCTTCCGTGGCAGCAACAATGCTCCAATTTGGGGCTACCGCCGGCTTGCAGCATCACGGCGGCGCCTGACAGCGGGCTTGGAGCATTGTGGCACCGTGCCCGATGGCGGGCTTCGAGCACCGATGCGGCACATGACGGGGGGCTTGCAGCACGGCGACGGCGCCAAAGCCGCTTCCAGCAGCACCACCCCCTCTCCCTTGCAGCGCCGGCTTGCAGCACCGACGGCAGCCAACAACTGCTTGCAGCTCCGGCTTGCAGCATCCCAGCGGTGCCCGACAGCAGGCTTGGAGCATGGTGGCGCCCGCGCGGATGAGGCCTGGCTGGAGCTCGACGCAGCGGTGGGTGAGGCTGCGGCGGAGCTTGGCACAGGGCCATAGCAGCATCGCGCCGCCACGACTGCAGCAAGGACGCCCTAGGTTGGTCAGCAGCATCACTGCTCCCATGTCCATGGCAGCGACCTTGGATGCTCGCCACTCCCGATGCGCTCCTTCGAAAGCACCGCCGTGCTCCTTCGGCAGCACCCCCGCGCTCCTTTTGAAGCATCGCCACCCTCCCATTTGAGCACCGCCTCGCTCCTTCAACGTTGAGGCCGGCTTGCAGCACCACCGGCGACGCCGGTGGCTCGGGCGCGAGGGCGAACGTGTGCTCGGGCGCGACGAAGACGCCGGTGGCTTGGGCGCGAGGGCGATGCCGGTGGCTCGGGGGCGAGCTCGTCAGCCTCCGGACACGAGCCTGCGGTTGGGAGCTTGAGCTCTACCATGGGTTGGGTAAGAGAGCCAAGGATGGATGGATGGAGGGAGGGAGGGAGGGGAGGAGGTAGCCGCTGCCACCCCCACCGGAGGCGGGAAGGCGACACGGGGAGCGCTGGCGGGGCAGCGGCGAAGGTGGCACGCGGAGCGCCGGGGAGGCGGGGCCAGGGACGGCGGCAGCGGCACGCAGGTAACGAGCGGTGGAGCGAGCAAGCGGATAAGGAGCGTGGGGACCTGGTGGTGGGCTGGTTGTCTTCTCTCCACGTCCGTGGGACGCGTGGCGTGCTGTCAAGGCAGAGGACGCGAGCGCTTGGATCCCCCGGATGCCTACAAACTTTTCCCTTTTTTTTACTGGATCACCACTGCACTTTTTTTGACACCTATGCGCAGCTGCCCATGTCCCTTAGTTAATGAAATTTGGCCCAGAAGCCCAATACCCTTCCAGTAACTTATCTTCTTCTCGATCGCGACCAAGAACAGAAGAAGTCCTTCCATGGCGGCGCTGCAACTCACACTTTGATCTCCTACACATTTTATTGAGTACTTACTTGAGTAAGATTTGGGGGCCCCTAATTTTTTGGGGCCCTGTTCGAGCGCTCACCTCGAACACCCTCAAAGACGGCCCTGTGTCTCACTAGTTCCACATGAAGCTGAAACGTTAGTAACATATGGTACCGATTGAGTAATCATATAAGGCGCAATATATGTCGGTTGGGAGTAACCGGCCAAGTCGCTGGTACCAGCATAGCCGATTCTCTCATCCATCGGCATGTTTGGGGACGACCCCGCATATTGCGAGTCGGCAGCCGATGGATAAAACAGTGAGACATCCTCTTGCCCGTGAGGTGTCTCATATTGATCTGTCGAATAACCCACGTTACTCATCGGCCTTTGATATGGGGCAGCCGATGCATGAGAATTCGAATATATATGTTGCACGTTGCTAATATCATAAGGATTTGAAGCATAGAGATTATTTTGCATCGGCTTTGGCGCATAGTGTAAACTAGGGTTAGCCGATACAACACTCATATCAAAAGATCTAGCAACATCAATGTAAGAGTGATTTGCACCTACGTAAGGATATTGGGGATTCATACCGCTGTAGACTGCAATCTCTTGATGCGCTCCTAGTAGCAAGAACGGGCTGGAGACCGTTCGCTTCGTCCCCAGCGGAGTCGCCAAAAAGTGTGTTGACACACGAACACGTCACGTGTACCCGCGGCGCCGAGGGAGATGCTCCGCAACTCACTCCGCGGGAGGCTGACCGGAAGCGCGATACGCAAGACAATCCGGTGGACGCTTTTGTAGACCTGAAACCCCGCTCGCCCGGGAGGGACCCCGTCAGGGCTCGCGGCAGCTATGGGTTGCCCTAGGTCGGCCTGACCGCCCCTAGAGCCTCGTGGATTCGCAGCCCTCCAATGTTGAAGAACGACGAAGAACGAGAAGAAAGATACAAGGGAGAGGGATAAAAAGTAGATGAACACCAAAAAGTAGTAGATGTGTTTGTTCGATTGGTGTTGGTTCAATCGGCCGTCACCCCTCATGTATATAAGGAGCGGCTAGACTTCCCGTGCAAGGAAACGACTTGGATCCACGTCCAAAACCCTAATTTGGGTCCAATTCGGATAGCTGACCCGAACTTTTCAAAACTGTTCGGTCTAAAAACTGGTTGCATATTGAGGGTCGCTTTTGAGGCAGTTGCCGACCTCGGATCAAAATCTCGTAGAAGACAAAGTTGTTCGTCTTAAAAAAACAAAGAACTTTTCTTTTATGTGTTTCTTCATCCGACTCCATATTGACCACTCATCTGGGCTCGTAGATAAAACTATTCGGATTGGACCCGAATTATAGAAATTTGATTCGTCCGTAATTGCCAGATTTGGCCTGGTAGAATACCTTAAATCAAAAACTCGTTAACAGAAAAGTTGTTCGCCTCGTAAAAAACGAAGAACTCTTACTTTATGCGTTTTTTCATCCGAACCTTCCTTAATTTCCGTTCGGTCTAGTTAACAATCAGGACTTAAGGTAGCTCGTGGCTGTTCAGAACGCGACTAGTACATGTACTGGTTGGTGTCTGTCTTACGTCTTAGTGCTGGCCAAAATTCCGAACCTAACTAGTACATGTACTAGTTAGGCTCTGTTTCGTCCTAAATTGGCCGAAATTCTGAACTTAACTAGTACATGTACTAGTTAGTCTCTGTTTCGTCCATTATTTGTATTTTAGGAGTAACATATAATGTCGGATGAAGATGGCCCACAAAATGAAGTTAATTACTTTCATGATTTTGAGGATATCTTCTTGTAGCCAAAATTGGTCATCAACAGTATCTTGGTGTCGCGTCTTTACGACGATGTCGTCTATGTACGCTTCCACGTTTCGCCCCATCTGAGTCCCCAAGCAAGCTCGCATGGTTCTCTGAAACGTTGCCCCGGCGTTCTTCAGCCCGAAGGGCATGCTAGTGAAGCAAAAGCATCCCTCCGGCGTGATGAACGCCGTTTTCTCCTTGTCTTCCTAGGCCATTTTGATCTGTTGGTAGCTAGAGAAGGCGTCCAGGAAACAGAGCAAGTCACATCCCACCGTTGAATCCACGATTCGATCAATTCACGGCAGCAGTAAGGGGTCCTTGGGGCAAGCCCGATTCAGGTCCGTAAAGTCGACGCAGAATCTCTTCTGCCCCGTGACTTTGGGCACAATAACCGGGTTCGCCGTCCAAGTAGGGTGGATCACTTCCCTGATAATCTTCGCCTTCTTCATCCTGTGGACTTCCTCCACGATGAACTCCTGCCGGTCTTGCGCCTGCCGCCGCACCTTCTGCTTCACAGGTCGTGCATCGGGGTACATGGCCAGATGATGCTCGATCACCTCCCTTGGTATGTGAGATCCTGGCTCAGGGCTTAATAGGATTGATAGAATACTCATATCAACAAGTTGCAACTTTTTTCCGGAAGCTCATCTGGAAGGAACTCCGAGGTTAAGCGTGCTTAGCCTAGAGCACTCCAAGGTGCGCATGAGTGAGGACAAAGTGCGTAAAAAAGACCAGTGTTGATCTATGGGGCCAGTCTAGAGATCCTACAGAGCTGCCAGGGGTGACAGGCCCGGCCCAGGGGTGGGTCGGGGTGTTACATTTGGTATCAGAGCCGACCCTCGCGGCAACACGGGCATGTGCGAGTCAGGAGCGCAGACATGTGGAGCATGTGCCGGCACTGGCGCACAGACGTGTACCAAGAGGGGAAGTTCCTGGACTGGGGGCTGACCGACGAGGGCGTCGGTCTTCTAAGGGGGAAGGATGTGAGATCCTGGTTCAGGTCTTAATAGGATTGATAGAATACTCATATCAACAAGTTGCAACTTCTTTTCCGGAAGCTCATCTGGAAGGAGCTCTGAGGTTAACCGTGCTTGGCCTGGAGCACTCCAAGGATGGGTGACCGACCGGGAACTTGTTCCCGGGTGCGCACGAGTGAGGACAAAGTGCGCAGAAAAGACCAGTGTTGATCTATGGGGCCAGTCTAGAGATCCTACAAAGCTGCCAGGGGTGACAGGCCCGGCCCAGGGGTGGGTCGAGGTGTTACATGGTACCCCGGGAAGGTCCGAGGATTCCCACGCGAAGACGTCCATGTTTTCCCTCAAGAACGCGACAAGCGCGTTTTCGAGCTCCTTCGTCAGGCACGCCCTGATGGTCACGGCGTGGTCACCAGGGCCTCCGAGGGGAACAGTCTTGGTCAGGTGCGCCTCCTCCCGAAGCCTCCTCTTTCGGGACGCTTTACCCTAGGGTTTTTCTTCCGCTAGGGCGCTCGCCGCCCCCTGGGGGGACCGAGCCCCTGGGGGGTCGGGGCTTCCCTCCATAGCCAAGCCTGTGGCCTTGCTCCCCAGATGCGCCCGCCTTGGCATGCCTCCGCGGCGAGGGAACCGAAATCCGTGCACGTGCGCCCCCTACCTGGCGCGCCAGATGTCGCGTATCGGAACGCGGACACCGGGGATGCAGGACACCCCCTATTTGTTCGGTAAGAGGGCGCGAGGTGCTCCGAAATCGGTCCCCGAGCTCAAACACAAGCACACAAAGATTTACCCAGGTTCAGACCGCATTGCCGCGCAACACACTACGTCCTGCTTGTCTGGTAGTATTGTGGTGGTGGATTACAAGGCGGTGACTTGAGGTCCTACACTACTCTCATGGGCAAAGGAAGAATAAGCCCAGGGGGTTTCCGGGGGTTCGTTCTTCCAGTCCCCCGAGTCTAAGTAGAAGGCTCAAAGTGACAGCTAGCTAGGGTTCTTCTGCCTGCTCCTCTCCCCTCTCACAGCCGACCATGGGCCTCCTTTTATATGCCAAGGGGAGACCACAGGTGGTCAAGCTGCAAGCGCGCCACCGAGGCATGTCACGCGTCGTGCCCGAGCCAAGGTGGCGCTCGCCGGCTGCCTTCGTGGCAGCGTGGCACCGCGCTGTCCTCCAGGTCGTCCGTCCCGCCGGAACAGAGGAGACGACGAGTCTTGTCTTGTCAAAGGTCCGGGCATCGCGCCGAGTGCCCTGCCTGCGTCGGGTGGACAGCGCGCGGGGTCTTGTCGATGTCTCGCCTGCGCCCAGCAGAGGGTGCGTGCGGTCTTGTCCGTGACGCCTGCCGCGCCTTCCTTGCCTGCGAAGCAACCCTTGCCGGGGCTGGGCACAGGAAACGCCCGCGACGTTGCTGGTCCCAGTCTTCCCGGGATGGCGGCGTTCTTCCCGCGAAGGGTCCCCACGGAAAAGGATCCAATGTGCTCCCGCAGCTCCCTCTCCGGGGCCTTTCTCCGTCTTTGCTTCATCATGGCTTGGTCGCTGGTGGCGGCCCGAACGCCGATAACCGGCGCCCTCCGTCATCCTTCGCGGCGGTGAGCTCTGGACGGGCAGACTGGAGGAGGTCCAGATGCATGTAATATGTTTGATAAAATGTATGTCCAGAATTTCAATTGTAGGGACGAATAAATTTGAAGACACACAAATATTTGGTGTATTTTGTAAGAAAACAAACCGCCACGTCAGCGACTTAACGTCCGTCTTGACAGAGTGACCAATTGGCTCTAACTCACAACTATGTGACAAAAAATTAGCACTTTTTAAGTTCGTGACCAATGCGCTCATCCGTGGCAACTTCGTGACCGCTCAAGCGTTTAACTCTTTTTCCTATTATATAAATCAAAGGAGCCCTACAAGGTGTATGTCTAGTAACATGTGCATCGCATACATGATTTTAAATCCAGTCGGCCTGAGCTACATGCAAGAAAACGGAGCACAATGCCGGTCATCATTCTTCAAGATGTGTGGCAGATGCACTTCATTCTCTTGCGGAATTTCTGGAGTGCAATACTTCAGGAGGTCAATTCAACAAGATACAGCACATGTGTGTACTCCAAAATTATTGTTAGTAGTACTATTTGATTTTGTGCTGTTATCCTTTACTTTCTTCCGGTACCTCTTGGGGTTGGACACTCTTTCATTTCATTTTCTTGCGTTTCCGATGGAAATGGCCGGGCTGGTTAACAGAACAAATGGTTAATTATCGCCAACTAAAAGGGCCATTTTCTTTGGCAATGCCCTTTTGTTTTCAGAATCTGTACCACCAATCTTGTTGTAATCTGTAGTTGGCCCCCCGGTGGGGTGGCTCAAATCTTGGCAGGGCCACCCAAAAGTTCAAACCCCATCCCCATGTTATCTCTCTCCCCTTCAATTGGTAGGCCATGTTATGTACCCCATGCTTAACTCCATTGTACCATTCCTTTCTAATAAAGCTAAAAGATCTATAGG
This sequence comes from Poa pratensis, assembly GCA_947311845.1. Taxonomy (NCBI): domain Eukaryota; kingdom Viridiplantae; phylum Streptophyta; class Magnoliopsida; order Poales; family Poaceae; genus Poa; species Poa pratensis. The sequence goes on along the minus strand of CAMZMU010000128.1, from coordinate 72,858,736 downwards.
GTGATATGCACGCAACATGAGGGAGATACATAATCACTGTGGATATCTGCTCCGTAGTTGTTAGACTAGTCATAATGTGGAGTAACATTGGAGTAACATCAGTGCCACATAGGCAAAAAATCTGATGTGACGGGTAATTAATGAGGAGAGAGATGATGGTGGTAACTAGCTATGTTACCATAACATCACACATTTCAAGGTAAGATGAGTGTATAACCTATTAAATATGACACTACACACATGTTACTCCCCACTATGGAGATAGTTACTTAGAGTAGTAACATATGCATGTTACTAGTCTAAGTTACTCCCCATTATGACTAGTCTTATTGATTCACAATCAATAGATCGGTTAAAAGAGCGTCAATTGGAGATCTTTAAAGTGATGCTTATGTCAAAACAGTGAGCTCTTAAAGCATGGTTTTGATGACGCATCTTGCTCTCGATTGACTTTATCACAACCTTTTCTACTCTCTCCGTTACGGTTTATAGGATGCAATTCCAAAACCAGGTTTTTTCAAGAATAAGCAATAATTAGCATTAATTACGAGCAGTTAATGTTGGGTTTTGGCCTTTCCCAAAAACAATATGAAAATCGATTGGGTTTGGCCTTTTTCTAATTAATGTAGACATTAAATATGAGAGTGCTAATTGAGTGAAATATTGAGGAGATAGATTTTATATGGCCAATCCTCATTCACCTAGTTAATAGAGATTTGACAAATACATCATATAAACCGGAATTGAGGGAGTACTAGTTCCTCTGGCTCTCCATCATTCCTTCTTGATGCAGGCTCGACATGTGCCATCAATCGATGATTGCGCTTTCGAGGAACAGCATCAACAGAAAGGTTTAAAGGGAGGCCCTCCTTTGCATGCATGCGTCATTACCAAGCACTTCCATCCTAGGAGAGAGGACAGTTGGTTTAACACCAAAGAACCGGTGGTAAATGCTTATCTGAATCCACTTGAATGAATCTCCTTTCTATACACCCTTTCATAGTTTCACCTTTCTAAAATCCAAGAAGTTGTTATTTTTCCTACAGAAACATGCTTGTATAGAATGGACATGTGAATGTGAATTTTGAAACTTAGACATGACTGTATGCAAGCCATGCAAAAAATGGCAAATGATCAAGCTATAGTTAGCGATTTAAAATGTAACATTTATTTTTTCATTTTCATGTTGGTCGTATGCAATCATATTATTTTACTAAAAAACTGCATAACTCAGTTTCTACTCCGTTTGTGCGTGATTTATTTCAGCATGTTTTAAAACTTTGAAATATTTTTAAAAAAGTTTTAACATGCGGGTTCGATGTATCTAGGTTTAATCTAGCAATTTGCTACATTTCCAGCATTTCGTATAGAAATATATGCGTACGTGCCTGCATAAAAAGATACTGTGTGCGTGTCTATATACCATAGATGTATTAGTATGTTTGTATTCAATACATATATGGTCATATTTTAACATCAGATTGGTCAGTGTACATTACATATATTGTAATTCTAAAGAAGAGAACGAAGAAGTCTCCTTTGCTTAAGATCCACCTTTGCATGCATGCAACATTAGCAAGCACTTGAATCCTACGCGGGAGGACGCTTGACCGTAACAGTCATAACATGCTAATTTCTCGAAAAGGAGGATTACCTACTATATATTATTAACTATTATACACATTGATTATAACAAGTCGACTTACGAAAAGAGAAGAAAACCTCGAGGCCACCAAGGCATCAAGTCAAAATCGAACCACAAACCATTCGATAGTCGACCACAATCCACACATGTCGAAGGACCCAATACTCGAAGACAACACCTTCAAGAAGGAACTGTCATCATTCCCACGTCAATGTTGGTCGATCTAACTATAAACATGGAGCTATTCCTCCCACGGAACTTCGAGCCAACAACTTCAATATGGGAGTGACATGCAAACGTCAACGCTGCGTGATATAGGAAGAAGGATAAATTTGGGTTTCCACCCACAGAGAATACATCCACAACGTCGTCATCCACCTCTCCTATTGACTTGGCACATGTAAAACTAGCCGACCAATGGAGGATTCACACAAAGGGCGACATATAGAAAACCAACACTAACAATTATTAGACACTGGAACAGCCTAATCAGTTGTCAAACGATGTAATTACATGTTTTCGTGTTATGTGCAAATCATTACGCCAACTATTGGTGTTTCGTGCAAAAACAAAATGACCCAACAAGTGGTGTGAACTGCAAAAACCTCTCAAATCAAGGTTAAAACAAATGCAACAGCAAGATCAGGACATTATTATGCAACTTATGATTTTTTTGCCTCGTTCCTTATGCATAGGAATGTGAAGAAAAAAAGATTTGGGTGAATCCTAGAATTGTAATTTTTTGGAATCTGAATCAAAGGAAAAATTCATACAGTTTTGTATGCTCCATTACTTTGATTAATGAATGACTAGTGCTGTCAAGATTTCTATTTTCTATGTTCTTCCTCTAATTTTGCTAGACCCCTGAATAGTTGAGATACTTCCGGGACCTATAGGTTCAGAGGGATCAGATTGTCAGAAGACGGATATGCTTCAATGCTCCGTGGCCCACGGCTTATCCACCACAGAGACGGTGATCGATCGGCGGAGGCCGGAGGTGCGATACATTCCCGGTTCCCCACGCACGACAGTTAAGAATGTCTGCGTCAAAAATGAATGGGCACTGCCTTGCTACTAGTAGCTCTAGCTCGCCTCTGTCGATACGATCTTCTACCTCTGCGTGCTCTCATTCATTCAAGAATCAAGACACCATGCATCAGAAGCAGATTTGGTCTGTCCACACAGCTCTATAGCACTACTAGCAGCAGGAGCAGCAGCGCACATCTTTGGCGATATTCCCGCCGCTCGCAAGCGGACATGCGCATGTCGCCAAGACTCCGATCTCCCCACCGCAACTCTGCCGCTCTTCGCCGGCGGCCAGAGACGCTCCAGCGCCGCACTGAGAGAACCTGTATCGCGCATTGAATTTCCTGAAGCCAGCCAGCCATTCGATGCGAGAGTTCCTTCGCTGAATTAAAATTCGGATACGATGCTTGCTTTGCCTGAAGAGAGATCACACGAGGATCGGATTTTGGATATCGATCGATCAGAGGAGACTGTCATGCGCGATCGTTTGTTTATTTGCCCCGGTTTTATGGCGTGTTTGAGGCGATCTTGCTGGACTGCGTAGTGCGTACGTGCGCGGCATTGATCTATCCACTTATGGATGACAGTGAATCGTAGAGCAACTGGCGAGAGATCTTCCCTCATGGAGACGTCCGATCGAGCGGTCGCATCGGTGGACATCGATGCCCTGGGCTCTGATTCGGTGCAACTAGGCGTGTGCGTACATCTATCCACGGAGGGGAGAGTGAGAGCGCCTGACTGGCTGTCTGCCTAGTCATGTCGGAATTCTTCCTGGTAGACTAGTCTCTGGTACACCCTGTCTCGGCGCGCCCTAGCTACTAGCTAGTCGTTCCAGGTCCAGGTCCAGGACCAGGAGGATGCCCCTGTGCCACGAGCCAACGCTCAAACCTACTGTCGCTGAGAGCATTAGGATGACTCCAACGGGGCGACGCAAACGGACGCACGTTTGATCCGCGTTTGGTCCGTTTGCATCGTCAAAAGGACCCATGTCCGGCCCACGTCCGCCCCTTTCCGGCTACTGCCCCCAACGGGGCGACGCATCGAGTCCGCCCTCTGTTTTTTTTTCCAGTTAAGCAGACCCTATATGGGCCATTTTCATTGATACATAGGGGAGGTGGGCCACAAACGGCCAGGGTTTTTGATCATTCTGAATAGTTCATCAAAGCTCAAATAATACAATTCATAAAAGCAATCCGAATAGTTCATCAAGTACTTATTATTACAATCCAAATAGTTCAAACAAACACAAACAAACAGTTTCAGAAATAATAAATTGTTTCATGCATTACAAACCAAATAAATAAGACAAGTAGTTCATCAAATGGAACTACTGCCCCTAATCACCCTGGTTACCGTAGTGCTGCTAGACATGCTCCACCAAATCATTTTGGAGCTGAACATGGGACTCCTTCTCACGAATGTCACGGTGGAAGTCGAGAAACTGAGCAAATGTGGACGGTCCTTGGGGCTGAACCAACTCACTCCGGAACTGCCATGCCTGATCATTCAAGCCCTCGTCGCATTCGTCCTCCACGATCATGTTGTGCATCACGCCCACCCGGATGCGGTTGAACAAGGACCTCCTCATCCGGAAATGGCGCCGGAAAACCTTGGGAGGGTATGTGGGCTTGTGGGGACCAAAGTAGTCCCCATACAGCTGGATTTGGCCAGCTCGCCGGTTCCTGTCAAGAGCAGGAGAACGGCCCGGCAAGGAGCCAAGGAACACCGGTCGCATCCTCTCTATGTACTCGTTGACGATGAGGGTAGCAACCAGGCCGTCACTGTCATCATTGTCGGAGGAATCGTCCGAGCATGAGCGCTGCATGATGTGGTTCTTGTAGAACCACTCATCCGAGCTATCCATGGCCGAGGGACGTACCTGAGTAGCCGGGGCGAACGGCCGAACACCTTGTGGGCGGCGTGTCTATCGCGGGGCGCTGTGGACGCTCCTGGCCGCAAGAATCACCGGTGACGGTGGGGAAGCACCTGCTCCGGTGACGGCGGGGAAGCACCTGCTCCGGTGACGGTGTCCCCGAAATGGCCAGCGGTGCCAAATCGAGGGTGCGACGGAGGGTGGCGGCGAGAGGGGCGGAGGAGGAGGAGATTGGGGTGGGGATGGTCTGATTTGCGGGCCAGGGGCGGACTAGGGGAGGACACAAAAGAGCTCCGTTTCGCGTCCGGGGCCGACGCATCGGTGGCCCAAATTTGGGACAGGGATGCGTCGCGGCGGACCAAAAACGGACCGCGGTCCATTTGCGTCGCCCCGTTGGGCCATGTTTTTGGCCCTCGCGGACACGAACGGATGCGCGCGGACTCGATGCGTCGCCCCGTTGGAGTCATCTTAGAGCATCTCCAGCGGGGCTTCCAAATTCGTGTCCGGCACCCTCCAATGGAGACCCAATTAGGGGGTGCCGGACATGTGTCCGTCCATGTTTTCGACCGCGTCCACAGCGGCGCACCCCAAACGTCCACCCCCAAACGCGAGCAAATCATCAAACACCTTGCGGGCGGCGGATTTTATTAAACGAAATTTAACAAACTTACAATTTAAAATCTAAACGAGATTTAACAAACTAAACCTAAATTACGCCGGTACCGGCTACACGCTACAGCGTCTAGCCAACCACTACACGCGCCGGCGGCGAGGAGAGAGCCGCTCCATGGTCTAGCGAAGGGGAAGAAGATGCGAACCAAGCGCCGGAATCATCAACAGACTTGCATGTCTCGATGATCCGGCGCGGGAAGTTTCATCTGCTATTCCCATCGGATCCGGCGCGGGGAAATTATTAGACACTGTAACAGCCTAATCAGTTGTCAAACGATTAAATATAACAACCGTTGCCCATGTTAGGGGCAACGGTTTATCACCTCCGTTGCCATTGAGCTCTTCACATCAGTGACATGGTCGGGGACACGGACCCTTTCTCCGTTGCCGATGGGATTTTTGACCCGTTTCCGATGTGTCGTTCTATACTAGTGCCGGCTGGAAAGGGCGGCGCCGGTGGCAGGTCCACGTCCATGGCCTCCTACCACCGTTGGCTCCATGATCGCGGCCTGCTCCGCCAGCAGGGCCTCTCCTGCTCCTGGGCGACGTCCTGGAGGACCATGGCCCAGCGCTTGGCCTCGTCCTCGGCCATGGATTTCTTGGAGGCCTCGAGCGCGGCCTCGAGCGGGGCGGCCTCGTCGTCCACCTCCATCTTCACGTCTGGTGGAGGCGGCGGCGGTGAGCCAATCCGCAGCGCGTGCGGCCGCGGCACTGGTGGTCCGCCCTGCCGCAGTGTGTGCGGCGGCGGTGAACAACGCCCACTCGGCGGTGTCGGAGCCCGCGTGTAGAGCGCCTGCCGCCGCAGGTCGTGCTCGTCGCTGAACCACGTGCCCCAGTTGGGGGACGTGGCCGCGAACGCGGGGTCGTCACGGACGGCCCTCAGGAGACGCGCGCGGCGGCACGCGATCTCCAGCTCCCGCGTGCGGCGGCTCATCTGGATGGGCGGCACCGGGATCCGCCGCGAGTTCAGGTGCCAGTTGTCAGGTTGTTTGACATCTGGCCATGGCACCAGGACCGCCTGGTTCCAGTACCATTAGCAGTCCTCGACTCGCATGTACACGCGGTCGCGGCGCGCTACCTCTGCGCCCGGCGGGACGAGGGAGAAAACCGTGGGGAGCGGCGCCGGGGATGAGGGTGGGGATCGGGATGAGGAAGGGGATGAGGTGGGAGTGCGGCCGCGGCTAGAGGACTAGCTTGCCTCGCCGTCGTGCTTGGCCCTGCCGAATCCTGGCCACCGGAGCGGCATAGTGGCGGTGGCTAGGATTTTGGTCGCCGGAGAGGGAGCGACAGTGGAAGAGTGGGAATGGAGGCGGTGGGTGGGGGCTGGCCGTCCCTATCCCCTGGCATTAAAAAGGACTAGGCCAGGGGAGGCATACCGGCGCCGTGTCACTGCCAGGTGGGCCTGGGGAGGACACCACCCGTGACCACGCGGACACGTTTTCACTCCGCCGCGCGTCCGCGCCGTCGCATCCGTGGCCCAAATTTGGGCCAGGAATGTGTCGGCGCGGACGCACATCGGACTGAAAATGGCCAGGGTCCGGTAGGACCCACACGGACAGGTACGGACTCGATGCGTCGCTGCGTTGGAGTCATCCTTAGGCACCTCCAACCGAGTCCTGCAAATGGACAGCTAAAGCGGACCGAATCTGTCCGTTTGGGGCGGACCGCGGACAGATTCTGGGTCTTTGCCCGTTTGGTGGGGGTGCCCCCAACGGTTGGCTGCATTCTGTGCCCTGGTCCGGCATATGCCATTTTCTTTGCTATTTCGATAGAAATTTGTTTATCACACTAAATATTGAACAAATTAAAATATGAATCGTTTACAAATAAGTAAAAAATATGGTCGAATTTTACAATAAAGTTCGTACATAGGAATAAATAACATAGTCCACGCAATGAAAATAAAATGAGGAGAGGACACTATTGGTTTCCCAAATGAATCCACATATGCTCTACCAAATCATTCTGGAGACGTTCATGCGTAGGCTTATCACGCATCTCATGATGCACGTGCATGTACTGCTGGAACGTTGCCGGTCCAGACGTAGGCTCAACCAACTCACCCTGAAATTCCTATCCCTGGTCGAATAGCCTCGTATCATCACGCTCATCCTCAACGATCATGTTGTGCATGATCACACAAGCAGTCATCAACTCCCACATGACCTCCTTGCTCCATGTTCTTGCAAGGTGCCGAACAATAGCAAACCGAGATTGGAGCACACCAAATGCTCGCTCCACATCCTTCCGGCATGTTTCTTGTTGCTGAGCAAACCTGCGAGCTTTCTCACTATCAGGTCTGCGGATGGTCTTCACAAATGTGGACCATGAAGGGTATATACCATCAGCTAGATAGTACCCCTTGTCATATGCATTCCCATTCACCTCAAAGTAGATCATTGGAGCATTGCCCTCGGCAACTCTATCAAACACAGTTGATCGCTGAAGCACGTTGATATCGTTGTGAGAGTCTGCCATGCCGAAGAAGGAGTGCCAAATCCACAGATCCTTAGATGCAACCGCCTCAAGTATGACTGTGCACTCTCCAACATGTCCCTGGTACTGTCCAAGCAAACGGACAGTTTTTCCACTCCCAATGCATACAATCTATGCACCCAAGCATTACAGGAAAGCCTCTACTCGAGTTCATCGCCAGAAGACGGGCAGTGTTTTCAACATTTGGCTCTCTCAAGTATTCACTACCAAACACCTGAACTACAGCTTCGCATAACCGATACATGGAGTCTAGGCAAGTGTACTCGCTCATACGCAAGTACTCATCTACGAGATCACCAGCTACTCCATATGCAAGCATCCGTATAGCTGCAGTGCACTTCTGATAAGAAGAGAAACCATACGTACCAAGTGCATCTGGCTTGGCCTCGAAGTAGTCATCATATGGCCGCACTCCTTCAAGTAGACGCATGAACACATGCTTTGGCATCTGAACACGGCGACAAAACTTGTGGGCCGGATATGTTGGCTTGACGGGGTGGAAGTGACCCGTTTCCCGGTCACGATCCAACGCCGGCGCCCTTCCAATGACCGAGCCGACATGCCGAGTTGTGCGACCTCGTTGAAGTTGTCGATGAGAGTTGCCGCGGCCATCATGATTTCGGTATCATCATCGGATGACTCGTCCGACGTATCGATGAAGGTGTTGTAGAAGAACTCATCATCACTATCCATCTAAACAAAAGGAACGATCAAATTATGCAAAAGAATTTGTATCTAGTTTACAAAACGAAGAGAAGGAGTCTCCTCTACCTTCCGTCGAACACCTTCCGGGCAGTGGACTTCGCGGCCGAGTCTGAGCCAAAGGCCGAGCCTACAGAAGTATCCCGGCGAGAAGGTTGAGCTCTGACTTCCCCGCGGTGTCCTTGAGGCCGAGGACGGGATAATCTTGCCAGTACCGGAGCCGGAGAAGACGAGAGGAAGGCGGCCTTTGGAGAGCTTCCCCGAGATAGGAAAACGGCAGCGAAGGGCAGCCCAGCCGATGACGCAAATGGCGGCGAAGGGGCAACCCGTTGTTGTGGCCGACGAGAGTGGACGACGGCGAGGACGGAACAGTCAGCGGCAAGTGTGGACCAAGCGGCGGCCGGTCGAGATGTGGGAAGGGGTGGGAGGGGCGGGGTTGGTGTCGCTGCCGACTGGGCCCAAGGCGGACAGGGGAGGACATAGGGCGGACCAGGAGGCTGTCCGTTTCTCCCCAAACGTGGACCAAACTTGGGCCAGGTTTGGGGCGAAAAACGTGTCCGCGCGGACAACGGTCCGCATGCGATGGCCCGTTGGAGTGGCTCCCCTGTCCGTCCGGACAGATTCGGACTGGGCATGTCCGTTTGCGGGCCTCGGTTGGAGGTGCCTTTATGCCGGCACCAGCGGCGCACTCGATCGGCCAAAAGTGACCGACACAACCCAATAGAGCATCTGGCAACCTCGATTCTCGCACTGATTCTTTGGACGCAAGCGGACGTGCCGGCAACCTCGGCAACACGCGCCACGTCAGAACCTGACGGGCGGGGCCAACGCGTCAGTGACCAATGGACGGTCTGCGCAATTTATTGCGGTTCCTGACGTGGTGTGACGCGTCGCTCCTCGTCTTCCCGACGCGCGTCGCTGGAGTTACGACACCTCGGGAACTGCGCCAGAGTAATGGAGCGCCAACGAGCTCCACGTTCGCGCGCTTCGCCTCCCCGCCGTCTTTATAAAGCCCACGTGGCGCCGCTGTCCGTCGTATTCCACCCTCTCCCCTTTCCTCCACAGTTCATCGGCGGCGACGAGCAATGGCGTACAACGACCAAGAGGGAGGCAGCGGGGGCGGCGCGGCGAAGAGCTGCCTCCGGAAGGCCGAAGCGGCTTTTTTCTACAGCCATCACATCCTCGTGCCGCTAGGGATGCGCCTCCCCAGCGGCGGCGGCTGGGCGATGGGGTATGTCGTCCCTCCCCTCTGGGAGGGGGACCGTCTCCGGGAGCTAATCCGCACGCGGCGCCGTGAGCTGACGCCGGACCAACGCGCGGACCCAGCGTACGACGCGGACAGCCCCAACAGGGCGGTACTCCTCCAAGTGCAACGTCAGTATGCGCTTGACGACCATGGCGGCGGGGCGCGGCCGCCATTCAGCAACGCCGCGACGCGCCGCCGCTGGTGGGAGCCCCGCAACTTCCACCAGGTTATGCGCGAGTTCGGCTACGCCGCGCTGGAAGACCACTCGCGCGACATGTGGGAGTTGCCGGCTGCGAGGTCCTCCTCCCGCAGCTCCCCCTCCAACGTGCGGTCGGTGGCGCCGCGCTTCGCCAAGGTCAAGTCCGAGCCGACGCCGGCGCCGCCGCGCAGAGGCAGCGTGACCATCCGCGACTTCTGTCCGCTGCCGCCCGTGAAGGTCAAGACCGAACCAGGGACAGCGGCGGCGTCCTGTGGCAAGAAGCGCGCCGCGCAACCGGTGCCGCAGACGCTAACGGAGGAGCAAGCCGAGGCGTAGTTCCAGAGGGACCTCGCCCTCGCCGCCAAGCTCTCCTTCGACACCGTCCAACCAGCGTCGAGGGAGTTCGCCGAGAAGTTGTCCTGCGCCGACCTCGACATCGTCGTCATCAACATGACGAGCAGGCCGCCGCGCCAACGCCTCCCACGGCAGCCGCCGCAGTCAAGGAGCAGGTGGAGCAGGGCGACATGCAAAAGGATGGCGCGCAGGAGGGCGGCGCGTTCGACGTCGACGCCGCCGTGGCGGCGTACGACTGGGACATGTACTACACCGGCTATTAGGTTTAGTTTTAGTTAATTCCGTCCGCAAAAACCTATCAAATTTCAATGAAATCTATCAAATTTGAATGCATTTGATCGTTTCAATTTTTATCGAATAATTCTATTGGGGGCGCCGGTGGGGCGCGCCACTCCCAATAGGCGGCAACGCGTGTCGGCGTACCCAATAGCACCTGTCGGGCAACGTTGACGGACGCTCTATGGGGCGCGCCGGTGGAGATGCTCTGAGTTTGAGATCTTTCAAGTTGAATACCCCCTGGTCTCAAAATATTTGAGCGTCAATTTGTCTAAATACGAATGCATATAAAATTAAAATATGTCTAAATACATCCTATTTAAATAATCTGCGTAAAATATTTTGAGAAGGAGGGAGTACAGTACAACATCGACTAGAGGTTTTTGGGTACCCACATTCAAACGGATATCGGTCGGTAATTGTTTAGGAAGAGGTTCCTCCCATGCCTCGTCAAAAGTGGTAGATCCCCAATGCATAGAAAATCATTTGGGATCTGTTATTTATTTTATCATTTGACTGGCTATTCATGTACTTATACAAGCTACCGATGTGACGGTGGTGAGATAAGCCACAAGCAAAGAAAGCCGATGAAGGGATGAGGATAGTCATGAACCTCTAATAGGGTCCCAACCAAGTAATTGTCAGCTCAATGTGCTCCTAATCATAGCAACATGTCATGCGACTTGGCTCCAGATTGTGAATACTTGAGAGGGCGACAGTAAACTATTTGTTGACATCTCAAACGCTCTTAAATGTCATAGTGCTTATATCCAAGTTAGAAAATCATGCTGTACAAAACTTTATTAAATATTTGTTAAGACTCATGTACCGTATTTCCATGCATGAAGATATTTTTTCCAGCATTATTGATCAAGGCATAACAATGTTTGTACAATCTTCGACGAGTAGGTATTTAAATATACTAAAATATACACTAACAAATTATAGCATGTGATTTTCAATTTTACAAGTACTAGAGAAAATTTAGTTCATTTTGATATTCTAAACAAACATTCAATATAACAAAAAGTATTATGAAAAAATAGAGTTGATACAATATCATTATTCTCAATGGTAAGGGATCAAATTATGTTGTATAATAATGAAATTTAAGTTGTTATGTGTGTCTAAAGTAGTTAGATATAGTAAACATTGTTATGAAAAACCATTTATATATAATTTAAGAAGATATATAAATAAGTAAAAAAGTTTAGTATAAATAGATAACGACCATTATTTATTGACTCCACATGCATTAGCCTAGTAAATAGTAGGACCGAATACAATCTCAAATATAACATAAATAAGAATATTTAGCGCTGGCTTACTCGATGTAGAGTTTTATAAGTTCCAAAGGACGAGAATGATCTAGCTTTGGTTTATTGCATTGGGGTTTGGGTGTTTCCTTTGATTTCATTGTTGACCAGCGTGTTTGGAGATGGCTTTGCGTGATTATATTCAAACTATTATTTTTAACTAATATTCTTGGATATGCAACTTAAAAACTAATTGCTAGTACATTTTCTTCATTGTCATGATTAAATGTTGTATATAGGACATGCATCACTATTATGATGAAAAATTGTGCCAACAGTGCTAGTCCATTTGTATTGTATTTTATCAGAATATGATTATATTTTCTGTTAGTATGTTACAAGCTCCGCCACTTTCTCGCTTTGTAGGGTAAAACATATTTTGTCCATATTACATAATCATGATCGTCAAGTGTTTTATTCAAATAATAGTATTTGACCAATAGAGTTTATTTCATCTTTAATTGGAGGATAATCGGGACTGTAACAAGAGTAACACATGAAGAATAATATTTAAACATAAAATGTACACAATTTAATTTTACAATAATCAGGCACAGATTGGTTGAACTTCATCAACACGTGAAAATAAATAGTTGTATGTGAAAAGGATCGTATGGGCACCTAGAGGGGGGGTGTGTGGGTGGGGGGGGGGGGGGTTGAATAGGTGTTACTTCAAATTTTAGTTGTTTTTCAAATTAGGCTTAACACAGAATGTAAATTCTCTAGATATGCAACTAAGGTGAATTTACCTATATGACAAGCAAACCACTAAGCAAGAAACAAGATACAAGTAAAGACTATAAAGGATAGAAGTAACCGAAGTGAAGCACGCAAATACAAGGGTTTGATTCCCGTAGTTCCTTCCTTTTGAGGGGAAGTATGTCTACGTTGGAGGTGTGTGAGCTTCACCACAACAGGCTTCCTCAACGCCACAAAAATCCTCACCCTATTTTCCGATGAACTGCACCACAAAGGATTGGTTCACCTTCCACTATCGGTAACCTTCAAGGCGGAAACCAAAGCCTTTACAACAAGCTTGGGGCACACATCACAGCAGAATTGGAGGCTCCCAAATCACATTCTGTCACAACACAATAAGATGTGAGAATGGTGGCCTAGGTTTCCCAATGGAAACCCTAGGCTCGAATCCCTATAGTGAATGAGGGGGAAATGTAAATCGCTTGGGTGAGAATGTAGATCTTGCTCTTCTCCTTCAATTCTCCGAAGATCAGCAAGTTTGGTTGGGAGGAGGGAGAGATCTAGTAGTTCTGGTGGCTCGGCTTCAAGGTGTTCTTCGAGCTTGGTCAAGCTGTATTGAGGTTTAAGATAAAGTGGGTATAAATACCCCTTCCCAAAAAAGCCGTTTGGAGCCGTTACAGGGTTTTTGGGGCCAGATAATCCGGTTCAAGTTGGGGGCGGATTATCCGGTTTCTGTCATATTCCGGATTCCAACCAAAATATTCGGCCATATCCGAGAGCCGCGCCTTCGGGCGCAATCTTTCCTTTAGCAAATTTCTTAGGGGTCGGATTATCCGGTTTTCCTGACCAGAAATCCTTCAATATTCTTGTGCTCTCTTTTCACTTTGACTTTTGGGGTCGATGCTAACATGATTTACTTAACTAAATCCTGCATCACTTAGCACCGGATTAAATTATCACTAGTGTTGTTGCCTAACACACAAAACCAACAAGGGATTAAGAAATGTTCTTTCAGTATGTTTTCACGGTTCATGCAACAACAAAAGTATCGTGTAGTTATGTGTTTGTTTGTACATGTGAGCATATTCCAATAGCAACATAAAACGAGCTTTTAAACATCTGGTTTTGCATACAAAATTCGAAACAAATAGAAAAACACTTCACAAAATTCTGAAACCAAAAGGGAAAAAACATATTCAAAAGTTCTACATACGTGCAAAGTTTCGTGAAGAAATAACACTTCTTGTGCCCTGTGCGGAAAAACAAAAATCAGTAGCCAACATAGGAGATAAAAAATATCTTTTTAGAGCACTTTTATTTTTGCACAGAGCACAAAAATGTCATTTCTTTACGAAATTTTGCACGCATGTACAACACTTGGACATGTTTATCTCTGATTGTTTTCAGAAGTTTTCAAAGTGTTTATATATATATTTTTCGAATTTTGTACTCAAATTGGAGTGTAATAGCAGATTTGACAGTACACGTTTTGAGAAACTTGAAATTATGCCAGATTTGACATTTTGTTGAGACTAAAATAATACGAATGCTGCATTGAGATTTTGCACGCTGGTGAAATTCGACATTATCAACACCTCAGATTTCTATTTCAAATTTTTTGAAACTTAAGAATATCGATATTGAATTTTTGAAAATACTGAGCTCCACGGAGCTCAGCCTCCTTTGCTATTTTCGTTGAAACCATCCTCAAATACATCGTTTAAATTTTATTTTACAAATACAAGTTGAAGAGTTGAGCTGTGCATATTTTGCTAGTATACCGGTTACTAATTGTATTCAACCTGAACATAAAAATGTGAATACATCTAGTCTACTTGCAATTAGTTCGATATCGACGGGATAAGCCAAACACTATCAACTTTAATACTCCAACACGATATCATATCCCCAACACGTACTCGAGCACAGATATACAATCCACAAGATACGCATCCAGAAGAGCATGATTTAGTTGGCACAGACATGCGAATAAACATCCGCAAGTTGTTGTTAAACCCTCGAAAGCGTATCCCGCACCGGATCCACGTGCTGACTTTTCTAGTCACAACCGAAACCGAACCCCGTCGTGTCACAGGATCGAAACTCGATCAGAATCCGTGCAGGTCAAACGGTTTTTAAATCAAATCTCCGCGAGCGCACCACCGGTGCGGTGCACATAATTACAAGAAACGCCGATGATGGTGATAAGAATAATAGGCAAGAAAGATTTATCCGATACCACCGACGGGGCCGATCGCCGTCGTAGTGGCAAATCCGGGGGAAGGAAGGAAAAGGGCAGAGGGAAAACTGGAAAAAGGGTGGTGGAGAGATTCCCCGACAGCAAAATCTAGAGGGAAAGCATTCTCTTCTCTCCCGTGCCCCACGAGCTGGCCTGGCCACCGCCGGGCGGGGCCCACCCCCTAGCTCGCGGTCACCACTACTGCCTCTCTCTCCCCTCCCTGAAGAAGAGGAGGAGCCTTCATCACTCGCCTGCAGGCCATCAAATGCTTGACCTCCCTCACACCACCTCCTCCTTCCCGCTGCATAAAAAGCATTCTCGGTGACCTCACTTCGGTGCAACAACAACACAACTTGCGGTAACAATTCTAGTATCTTACCACTAGTAGGAGGAGAGCATCGGCTGCTGCTGCTGCTGGAGTTGTTTGTTTGATAATAAGAGAGATGGAAGGAGGAGGCGTGGAGGAAGGGGTGATGAGGGTGCTGCTGGTGGACGACTCCCCGGTGGACAGGAAGGTGGCGCAGCTCGTGCTCGGCAGCAACTCCTTCGCCGGCTCCTTCCACGGTCCGTCACCTCTCCCTCCATTCATTCCTTCTTTCTTTGTTTCACGGCTGCTGTGTGTTCAATCGGTTTACCCCATCTCCCATGTTGCAATTCTGGGACGGCGCTTATCGTTCGCCTCCCGCGTGCTTTTGCTCTGCTTTGTTCGTCCCATTTCGAGCCGTTCCTAGAAACAGAAAAGAAAATCCGGTGCCTTGCTTTCCTTGCTTGTTCTTCTTCTTCTTCTTCTTTCTGCAAAGTGTAACCCCATCGTCACATGTTCTTCGTCCTGCTGTCTCATGCATTGTTTCTACTGCAATGAATCTGAACATCATCTGTTTTCGTCAGTTATCGCCGTCGACAGCGCCAAGAAGGCCATGGAGTTCCTCGGGCTGAAGGACGGCAAGGTATGAATTTCGTCACCCGCCCTGCCGATCTCCTCGCATTCAGCACACAGCAATCACCATTCACCAACTGCAAAGCAAGACTTTGCCTTTTCTTTTCTTTCTTTTGCCTTTCGCCATTGCCGCCGTACCGTACGGGGGGCAGCCGGGCATGCGCGCGTGAGGGTTTTGTGTGTTCTTGGGAGAGCACAGCACAGAAAAGGCCTCCACTTTTTCATGGCAAGAAAGAGATTAAAACTTGTCATCTTACAGCAGCCTGCCCAGGCTGTCTGCTAGCTAGAGGACAGGAAACCTCTAGTAAAAAGCATCGTTACAAAAAGCTGTTCCTTGGATTAGGGTAATTTAATTAGCCTAACCTGTGGTGGTTCGTTTGCAGGAGCAGGCCATCGACATGGTGCTCACTGACTACTGCATGCCCGAGATGACCGGCTACGACCTTCTCAAAGCCATCAAGGTACATGTCGCTCGCTGCATATACTTTGTTTTCACATTTATGTTCTGACCTGTAAGGAGTGGGTAGATGTCTCATGCTCCCAAAATTTGTTCTTGCAATCCCCTGATATCCGTGGATGTTTTCAGGCGATGAGTCCCCTTAAGCCAATCCCGGTGATCGTCATGTCGTCGGAGAACGAGCCCCAGAGGATCAGCAGGTGAGCCTCGCTCTTTCTTTCTCTTGAGCACCCATTTTTGTGCAAAGCAGATGCAGCTATATATATGGGGGCAAAGAAAAAAGGGGGAAACCGTAGGCAGTAGTACATCATCATGGGGTTAAAGCCGGTTAAAAACATGGATTCGCGACCACAGTGCTCTGCTTCAGTAAATACTCTGACAGTCAGTTCATTATGCTGCCTGTACTTTTCTTCACAATTATGGGGCGCTTCTTGATCGTCCCAGTGAACTTTGTTTGTTTGATGGAGATCTCGCTTTTTCTCCACGCATTCATTGTGTCTTTGTAATCTTCTGATCGTACTATAGAGAATCCTGCGGCTGATACCTGATAGTAACCGTTTTAACCTTTTGCTGGGAGCAGATGCCTGAAAGCTGGCGCTGAAGATTACATCGTGAAGCCTCTTCAGACCAAGGATGTGCCGCGCCTGAGGAGCTGCTCAAACGCCAAACCCAAGGACCCCTTGTGCAATACTGTGAGCAAGGGGATGCTGCCGCAGACCACGCCGTTGTCGTGGATGGCACGTCATCGCCAGGACGGCGAGCACACCTCACCGGAATCGCCATGGCACGTCATTACCCCACCACCATTCATAACGCAAATCTATAACCATCTGATGTTCCATAACTCATTGTCTTCTCTCTGTTTTCTTCAGGTTCTGCACTCGTCGAGCGCCGGGCTCTCGCACTACTTCCCATTCCTGTTCAAGTTCATCCTGCTGGTTTACGCCATCCTGTGCCTGGGCGAGCTCCTGCACAGATGGTCCAACGGCGCCTTCCTCTCCCTATGGTGATTGTGCTGCAGTCCGATGACATGCCGCAGCTCAGCTCTGCAAGTAGTAGTAGCTCTTCTGTAGCTTCTGCAGTGAGCAGTGAACCATCCATGCTTCAACAACCATGGATGGAGCTTTAGGTAGATTTGTTTGCTTTGAGATGATTCTAACCGGGCGTTGGTTCTTTGGTCCTTGGCTGATGAGTGAGTTGAGGAAGAACACCTTGTATCCTTGTACAAAACGCACAATGAGGCAGGCAGTATCTCATGTCCCTTTTGGCTTGGATCTTCGTTGATCTGCTGATGTGACGTTCAGGGAACTTTTCTTTGCCTTTCGCTTGGTCGACGGCGACTGCTCACCTGTTTCATAGTAGTTCAGATCAGATCTCATGAGAAAACAACAGCACAAGTTGACCTTAAAGTAGCATCCGATTCTTCTTCTGATGGGAAAAGAAAATGCATACACTTCGCCTCAAAGTTTGATAGTCGTAATTGCGCTTATACAGTAGCTCAGAGAGCGCAATTGCGTGATAGAATGTTTGCTTTCACCTTTCAAATGGGCGACTTCAGATTGAATATTTGCCATTGAAATGAAACAGAATATTTTCTATTTACATGCCTAATAATGTACAAAGGTGGGGATCCAATATCGCCAACTGAGGCATGGGATCACCCGTATTCCTAATGCTACTTCTGATTCATGTAGTATAGTCATTTGCATAACTGCAAGTTCCTTCCACTGTTCTACATTTCATCATCTTGTTGAGCTGCAAATTCTTTCATTATGTCTTCCTTGTATGGACCTGAATCGCGCAGGACACTGATGACATGCTTAACCTGACACAAAACGCAAAGGACAAGCATTAGTTGGAATTGTGAGCAATGGCACCAGGTGGATAAGCATCTCTTGGAGAATAAAAGGATTCTAGTATTTATAAATGAAAGAGTGCCATAAAATCAGTGTTCTATATTATTTGTCCTTAAATTCAAAAGAGTGGACTTAGCAAAGAGGAAATAGTATTTGTCACAAACATCGAATGAATCACGACATCATCAGATGGAGGTACTATGTACTTATATATTTCCAACATGTAAAGTCTCAAATGTTTACTAGTTCATTTTTTTTAAGTGATAAGTTAGAAAATAAATCACAAGGGTCAGTACAGGGCGTCAATATTCTTTTCTGCGGGAAGTGACATTTAGAAAATGTTATCATTTCAATAATTTCTATTTAGTATTTTAACATAAACCTTTATTTTAAGTGTGCAAGAAAGCATACTCCTTTGCATGAGTTTAGCTCCAAAAGGTGAGGCTCGTGAACAGAAGCAACAAATTTCTTCGTCCTATGAACATAACTCACCGTACAATGTGAGAGAGGGAGTAAATACAAAACTGTGGGCCAAGGAATTATATGAGGTTTAATGGTGATGCAAGCTCTACACAGTGCAAACTCAAGAGCACTCAATCTGCACAGTAGTGGCGTATCAGCCATCATAAATGAGGCCATAAACTGGAATTATATGAGGTTTAATGGTGATGCATGCTCTACACAGTGCAAACCCAAGAGCACTCAATCTGCACAGTAGCGGCGTATCAGCCATCATAAATGAGGCCATAAGACTGGAATACTTTAATCGAAAACATGGTACTATGTTGCACATTTCACGATTAAGGACGCCATAATAGTCTTCTACTATGAGTTTGCCTTTTGGATGTCAACATTGCAGTAAGTACTTGCAGGTACTATGCATGCAAATGGCGAATAGCAAGTGTGGATGCAATATATTTAAGAAGGCAGATTTCAGAAGATCCATATGAGGCGCACATATTGAAGCGAACAGAAAAGATGACCCATCCACATTTAAGAGAATATTTTTGAATGATCCCTAGAAATTGATTGAGTATTCATGTGGAATACCTGAGCTGTCTCATGTACAAGAAAGTTTCCTATAGCTGTCGCAAAACCAGGTTCTAAGAAGTAGTGGGAGCTGTATGTGGTCACTGGGAGGTAACCCCGCTGGATCTTGTGCTCTCCCTGAGCACCTGCTTCCACCTTACTGAGGTTTAGTTCTATGGCTGCTTCAATTGCCTGAGCATGTAAATGTTCAATAAGAACCATAAATCTCATTGTTCGGAGTACCAGTTATACAATATGGCTACTGGAAATATAAGATGCTTTTGAATTCAAACTTGTACAGAAGGACGATTCTTATGCCAAGATGAGAAGCATATGTGCAATTAATGGCTAATTGGCCAGCCCACCATTTGAAACATCTCTAACTTTTTGCAGAATAGTCGAGTGAGCATGTCCCAATAAAAGTTGGGAATGGTATTGTTATGATGGATTAGTCTCATTAACACAGTACACATTCTTGTACAAAGATGTGTGAATTACCTGGTAATAGCAAGCTTCAAAATGCAAATTGGGGAAATGAACATCTGGTAGGCATCCCCATAAGCGGCCATATAATGTATCGCCTCCAATAAGATTGAGAGCTCCAGCGACAAGTTTATCATCATGTTCAGCAACAATAAGCATTACCTTGTCACCCATCTTTTCTCCCAAAAGGTGAAAGAACTCCCGTGTCAAGTACGCTCTGCCCCAGCTGCAAACAAACTTATCCTATAAGTAAAAAATCGGGGCAGAACAGATTCGATGCAAGTACCACAGATTCGAACAGAACCTACTAACAAATATTCATCATGCAAGGATATGCACTAGCATTTACCAGTTGAAGGCATTTTACCAGCTATTATTGGTTTAATTAATTTTGAGTTCTTACTGCACAGTGACACATGTATTGATAAAATGAGTTACTCGTTTAGCAAAGTTTAGTTTAATATAATGTCGACAGAACAGACAACTATTTAAAGAAGTCCTTGTGATTTATTTAGGACAGTACCACTTGGGAAATCATTTGTTATGAAACAAATACGGAAAGTAAGTTACAAGGGAAGAGTGTTATTGGACCAAACTGATTATCAGTTGTGTTACGGTAGAATTTATAGAAGGTGTCCCAGTGGCTGCTCTGCAATGCGAGGGAAAACCATTATAAATTAATAATACATGTAATTGTTTTGTGAAATAAACATAAAATACCTGAGATAGAAAGGAGGCTGAGAAGGTATTAGTGAAGTATCTGACGATGTCAAGCAAACTAATATCGAGTATAAATAAGCAGTTGACCATCGTAAGTACCGTTATTTCATCTCCACGGAGCCGCTTCATTTTTAAGTTCTGAGCAGGAATCTGGAAAGTAGGATATAAATTTATTTACAGCCAAGATTGAAACCAGGGAATCCAAAACAAAGGCAAACCTTTTTGCGTTCTTGTCTGATATTCTTCCGTTTGGGCTGCTTCAAATCCATCAAAAAATCATCAAAACTGAAGGGGTGGGAAAAAAATATCAGTAAATATTGATATATCATAATCAATAGCACGCAATCTCATAAATATTCAAAAGAAGCAAATGCAGGCAACAGCTCCATCATAAAGTCCGCAAGGTAAAATGTTTACGATTTTCGCATGTCGATCTCCGTTTCTAGCTAAGGCCAACAATATAAAATGTAATAGGTTTATTCTGTCAAGTTTCCAACACAACCAAAAGTACGAACTGATGGAAAGGGCTAGTGCAATCCACATATACATTCAACACCCCCTCTCACTCGTGACGTGGAAAGTCAACACGTGTAGAAGAAGAACACACTCACGTGTGACGCGGAAAGTCAACACGTGAATAGAAGAAGAACACTCTCACGTACGACAGAAGAGGCCTATACGTGGACGCAAGGGGGGGGGGGGGGGGGCAACAATTTTTAGATAAATTGCGAAAACTAGGAACTCGAGACCCTGGGCTCTGATACCATGTCAAGTTTCATGCACTAGCCACACAACCAAAAGTCCGAACTGATGGAAAGGGCTAGGCACTTCACATATAGACTTCAACACCTTCTACAATGATCTGCTGTGGCAATATTCTATCAGGATGGTCACGACGAAGTAAATCAAAACAGACAGAAAGACCAGAAAGGAACTCTAAGAAGATTGTATTACTAGCTTGTTCACCACACTGTACAAATAAAAGGAAACAAAAAGGTATATCAAGCTATCAACAATCAGGCATCATGATATGTCAAGAAGTGTGGAAGGTGGTCTAAAAAAAATGGGTGTGGAAGGTTGTTGTATAAAAAAACCTGGAGTTTGCGTTAATCTACTGTAGGTGCCCCCAGTATGTGAGCTTGTTTGTGATGTAACTATGTCTACCAGGCCGTTCTTATGACTAAATGTGAGCCCTGAGTTATAGTCTTCTATGGTCAGAAGTGCACTTTAAACTTTAAAGCACTAAAATCCAGAAGTCCTATAAATCCCATGTTAGCATACCTTTTGTAGTTCCGGTTTCTCCAATGGTATTGCAACCCAATTCTTTGCAACAACCCCTATCCTTCAACTTGCTGAATTCACCTTCAGATGGAAAAGTTATGTGCAGGATGACACGTTCAGCTGAAATGCAGCAGAAAGCAATAAGATTGTCAATTCGTTCAGTAGATTTGAAGGCTATCCACCTATTTAAGTGTCACAAAAACTATCAATGAAATCAACAATGAATAGGCAACTTACATGCTATTATTACATCGTGATACCCAAATTCAAAGTTAGCAAACACCAATGAAGGTACAGCAGGTTTAAAGGGGCCAGACTATAAAACTCTTAGTACTTTTCACATTAATTATCACTGTTAGACAATTCCATAAAGATGTAGCATTGATTTGAAAACATTAGTGCAAGCAGACAACAGGGTTCTTCCAATTCAGTGAAACAAACTTGGTGCACTGCTATATTCATTGGAAATGCCAACAGAACTAGAGTAATAAAAAAAACCAAGTGATGAATGATGATTCCTATTGAATATCACAATGCCATATTGCCATTGTCATACGAAGGAAGCACTTGCAAATGCAGAATTAATGACAAACATACAAAATATTGCTAGTAGTCTGATTTCAATACCTTGGTAGCTAAATTCTTCAAAGCTTTTACTAAAGCATCAAAAACTTGATCCCGGTAGGATGTATCTCGAAGTAATATTCTTTGACCAGTTACTGGAGTAAAAGGCACACAAGACTGCAACTTTGGATAATATTCAAGTCCATAGCTGTAGTAAGCTTCTGCCCATGACTGATCGAATACAAACTCGCCCCTAGAATGGCTGAATTGCACATTGCAGTTGTTCAGCCAATGAGCGAGATGAAGGGAAGTTTAAAGCAAGCAGACAAACAGTAGATGATATTGTGTTAATGATGTTAAACCTTTTAAGGTAAAGTGGAACAACACCTACAATATCTTCGTTCTCGTCCCGTGCAACAACATGCAGAGGTAACCACCCCGTTTCCTGAAATTGGTCCAGAACATGACGGTTTCAAGGATGCTCATAATAATTATAAAATGTAGCATCCGTGCTTACTGGGACAGAACAAAGGTTATAGTTAATAGGTACTGAGATTTCTGGAAGTACATTAGCACGAACAAATGAACCTGGCAATAAATATAAAGTCTGGTAACGGGGTTAAGGAATAAAGAAATGGTGCTCCATGTGCTCACCTTCACCGCAGAACCTGATTCTTCTAAGCTTGAGAGGAATGCATGGGTAAGAAACGGATTTAGCTTTTCAGGCTCTGCTGAGTCAACTGCACAAGCATCCCACTCTGCTGGAGGTATGTCCATGATAGAAGACACGACAGAAATTGATACCTCACGTGGCTTCATGTCCACCTAAAATCAAGAAGTTGGTTAAGAAAACCACGAACTAGGTGCATAAGTCCTGGAAAAGGAGTTCACTCGAGAAACACAAAAACACCTCTGAGGCTGACCCAGTGAGAGTGTATGATTCAGCGGAAGGGATCAATTCACGAGACCTCGCAACTCTATCTCCCTTAATCCACCCAAAAAGTGCAGTAACTTTTAACCGTGAGACCGAGCCTGGGAAACCCAATTTGGAAGGCGAATACTCCTGCAAGTAATTGTGTAAGCAATGGCTTCAGAACAGAATTTATCACAAGATAAAGAAGCATTGCACAGGACCAGAAACAGATATAGAACGAAACAATGAAGTTACACAGATTCCAGAATGGAAATCATTTGTAAACGCAGGCGAGGAAGTCAGTGTAATGACAGGTCTGAGTGTATACATGATTCATTTCTCTCATGTTTAATGGGTCCCGCGTTCATATGGGTGTAGATACTTAACCGCACGAATAGGCAGGGACCAGTCTTAAATTTACTGATCTACACCATTTACAAAAGAAATGGTCTCTAACTGGCAATGCACGGGGCATACGGTGACACAAGCCAAATCATACAAACCTCAACCCTAAACCTAATGCTCCTGTCCGCTCACGTAAGTGGAGCCAATCCGATTATCCAAGGGCAAAGGCCCCTATACGATCCCGTGATGCCTAAAGACTAAAGTGGGCAGTCAAACTCTGCAGGCAGCAGCGCTGGCTGAACTAGATGGATCATAGACATGGTTCCACATTCCACAATCAAAGTACATGATTACGCCATCAAAACGCTGATACTAGGCCGAGAACGCCAAATCCAGAAGGCGCGGATAAGGGTTAAGACAATTTCGGCCGTCGAGGGCCACGGGATCGGCGAGAGCGGGCACTCACGTGACGGAGAAGGCGGCGGCGAGGGGCGGAGGCGAGCATGGTGGGGGATGGGCGCCGCATCGCCACCGCCGGCGAGGCCATCGCTGTCGTGTGCCTGCCTCCGGCTACTCGGAGAGTTTCGGGCAGGGACCGAGCAGTAGGTGACTGACAACCGGGACCCAGCACGCAGGGCATCAAATCCATCTGCGGCCACAGAGCTTGTCGTAAAAACAGCAACCACGTGGCGTATTCATGAACGATGAACCGCTTCTTCTCGTTCTATCTTCTCCTCTATTTTTTTATATATTTTTTTGTAAATGTTACTACTTTTACTTTCTGGAGACAATGTTTTCGATCTTGACTTGCTCTGTATTTCTTGTAGTTTTGATTTATTTTTCTTCTAGTAACCTGAGGCTTGAGATTTATTTTTCTTCTAGTAACCTGAGGCTTCTACACAAGATAGCATGAAGCCAAAGGTAGGGAAAAAACAGTTGGGTATCAAGGGCTAAATAGCAAAAATTGAGCATTAGAATTTAGATCTGAGGATAGGGACTGCTAATGTTTCGTGGGTGGGAGGGCAAACTTTACAAAGATTGGCTTTGACTAAACCCAGAACGTAGGATAATTAAAAACGGAGAGAGTATTTAAGGTACAAATGTCACACTGCAGAATACAAATCACTGTCCTTACATCAAATTTTTGAGTTAAAATATAACATCTGAAGTTATTTTCAGTGTCACGGCTGCTATTGCCTGTTTCCAGTGCTTTATTGATTGGAAAATTTAGGCCCAATTTGGAACGAAGGAATTTCATAGAGAATTGGAGACAAGTCCATCGCTGATGAATTGGCCCATATTTTCAATTTTTGGGATGATGCCGACTCACTACTACAACAATGCAGAAACGACAGTCCTTCTGATCTTCGTCAATTTAGAGCTCTCCTTCTTTTACAGCAATCCAGAGGCAAATAAAGCTACTGTGCACTTGGTTTTTACTGAATCCAGTTTTCTGGCTACCAATCCTTTCGCTAATCCCAAATAACCGGCCATTAAAAGTCCCACAAAAAAATTGCACAATCTATCGCAGAAGCTCCAACCAAACACAACTTACAAACTTCCCCATGATCTTTACTCGCTATTCTAACATGCCAGTATATGTATAAGCAACGTACGTACGTACGTACCTCTGCCAAAAGAGTGTTATTTTGAGGCGTTGACCCACAGCTCCCGGAACCACGGCGCGGAGGGGGCCGCTGGGAAGGGCAGACCGGACGGGCGTGGGAATACACCGTTCTTCGCTTCAGACGTCCAGGTTTTTGCGGCGGTTCTTCCGAAATCCATCAACTGCTGCAGCTGCGGCGGCGGGCGGAGGATTCCGGCGAGCAAACGTGAGGGACTCGTGTTTTTTTTCTGTCTGTCCGCGCGGTCGCGAAGGGGAACAAATTCGTGGGTGGGAGGGGAAGCTCGTTGTTATATGGCCGTGGTAGCCTAGCCTGGTAGGTGGAGTCCTCCGATTCGGACGGTGGACGTAAAAAACGCGTGCCAACTGCGAACTCCAGCGAGGTAAAGCTCGTGGTGGACTCGGTATCCGTTTCCGTTCCCGACAAGTTTTTCTTTTTTCTGTTCTCGAGGGCCCGTTCACGTCAGGAGGTGGTTGACTCTACGAACACTTCTGGGCCGGGCCAGACCGGGCTGCACCTAGCGAGCGTACGTGAACTTTTCTCTTTTCTCAGCCATCTGATGACGGTCCCATAAAAAAAAAACATCTGACTGTAGATCCAGCAGAAGGGGCTTTGCATTGTTAAACGGTATAGATATTTATATACAGCACATATGCAAAATCTTCATGGCAAATCGACACAAGCAGCGAGGTGAGTTACCTACCGAAATATATCTTCGACAGCGAGCCAGTTTAACAAGATCTTTGACTCTCATTCCTGCTGCTTGTGATGTTTCCTCAGTCAGACTAGCACCGTTAACAGAGCCCAAGGTGATGATGTTTCTGACATTCTTAATGCCAGAAATTGTTACCAAAGATTTCCAGAGTAAACCTGTCATCAAGGAGCAAAGTTTGTAACTTCTTTCAGGAGCTCTGTCCCATTAGGCTGCTTAGTCAGTTATAGTGAGAAACGAGTCGCCAAGGATATCTTGTTAACATAAGAGTTTTTTTTTTTGACATGTTGTTAACATAAGAGTTGTACTGGGAACAGTCAGAACTACTATGAAGGAAATAATGCCATTGCCTGATATGATCACCATGACAATTTTATTGGTTTACCAAAGGAATGATTATCAGAAAGGTAAGTTTGCTGGGCGTGAAGGATTTAGGTACAAGTATTAATGATAATAAGGCCACAGCCCATATTGAACAAGAATGTTTACTCACGTGTCATGCCCAAAGAAATACATAACTTCCTCTGTAGCTAAACTAAATCAGCAGGAACCCTTCTCTTATACTAGTTCAGCATCATAAAAAAATTAACAAGATGTCGGAAACAAACAACATGTGATAAAAGGCATGAATAAAATGAGATGTTATCAAACCTGGTTTTGTGGAAAACCGAAAGAGAGTTCCAATGGAGATGGCACATGATGTAGTTGCTGCTTGCTTCAATTCCATGATGCGTGCTGTGGTCCAGTGGATGGTGGCATGTTACTTATTTGCCTCAACTCTGCCAGTAGGATGAATTTGTTAGTATAACTAAGCAGTAATGGATACAAAGTTATGAAGTTCATGCATATTTCAACTACACCAGATGTCAGGAGAAAAATGGGAATGCACAAAATGCATACCAAGTAATGTGCTTAGGTAATTGCTTATTTGCATACCTGAGGGAGATAAATACTATGGATGGAAGCAAGTTATCAAAGACACGATTGACAAGAAAAACTTGAATTCAAGTTTCTGCAACCTATGACCAGTTCGACTGCACTAATGTTGAAACCCACAGCTGAATGTTCTGTGCCTGCCTGTGTATCTTTCATTTGCTGATACAAACTTCCTAACATGTTGTAGATAGAAGACCTATCTTGGTGTTTAACATCACTGGCCATAAACAAGTGCCTGGCTGCATCCTGCAGGCTTCTTCATATCCTTGGACTCCATCAGTTTCCTGACATGCTCAACGCCATCCCATTTCTCATCAGCTGCATAGATGTTTGACACACTAATATAGTTCCCCAGGTCCCCGCCCTCCATGGAGAGCAAGTGATCAGTTGCGAGCTGTCCGATTCTGACGTCTCCGTAGACGTTGCACGCCCCTAGCAGAGAGCCCCATGCATTGGCATTGACCAAATGAGGGGGCATATCCAATGCAAAACTGTATGCATCTTGGAGACGCCCACCACGGGAAAGAAGGTCAACCATGCATGTGTAGTTCTCTGCTGTCAGTTCAACTCTGTAAATCTCTTTGGCGAACTTAAAAATCTTGATTCCTGCATCAACAAGCCCAGCATGACTGCAGGCTGACAGCAGAGCAGTTAGAACTACATGGTCTGGTTTAATGTCATGTGTAAGCATTTCAGAAAACAGCTCTACTGCTTCTTCTGCCATCCCATGCATTGCGTAACCTCCTATCATGGCAGTGAATGTGACAAGGTCCTTCTTAGGGCTGACTTGAAATAGGTTGAATGCATTGGTTACATTCCCGCACTTAGAGTACGCATCAAGAAGAGCTCCTTCAAGATAAATGTCTTCTAGGGATGCTCTGAGCATGTAGCCATGGCATTGTTTCACAAGTTGTACCGAACTCAAATGGATGCAAGCCAGGAGAATATTTGTAATGCTGACAGTATCAGGACACTGCAACTGATGAAACAGACTGAAAGCTTGGTCGCACATATTATTACGCGCATACAACTGGATCATGAGATTCCATGTTGTCAGATCTTTCTCAGACATTTGGTGGAAGATTATCTCAGCTTCCTTTACACTGTTATTTTTCAGGTAGCAAGAAATCATAGTATTGTCTGTTACAATGTTCCGACCTGCAAGGTTTGTGAAAAGTATATCTGCATCCTGTGGGTGGCCACACTTTGCATATGCATCAAGAATAGCATTTGCAACTGAAATTTCACTAATATAACCAACTCGCAAGGAATACCCATGAGCTTTCCGAACCATCTTAATCCCACACGAGGTACACATACGGATAACATTCAAGACTGTGACCGAATCCCAACGAGTTACCTTGCGGCACATTTCACCAAAGAGTTTGACAAACTCGTCAATATGGTGTCCACTGTTAGCACAGGATGATAGAATTGCATTCCATGATACCAAATCCTTGTCCGAAATATCAGCAAAAGCATGAAGAGCATCATCAAACCTGTTACACTGGCTATAAAAACTAATAAGAGCGTTCATTAAGGATGTTTCCTGAAGATGCGCTGGGCGTCGAAAAATATAACCATGAATCACCATCCCTCCTTTCACATCACCAACTTGAGCACAAGCAGTTAGCAGACTGATGAAAGACACCGAATCAGGGGTCATTCCTGTAGACAGAAGCCTATGGAACAGGTCTAATACCCTGGAGTGATACCCATTCATCACATACCCGGCAATTAATGTGTTCCATGTAACGATATCTCTTGAATTCATACTTCTGAATATTGATTCCACAACCCTCATTTCACACACCTTGGAATAATGCGTCATCAACGCATTACAAACAGATATAACCATATGTAAGCCAGACCGGAAGACAAAACCATGCACTTCTTTGCCATAGTACTTCCCGTCCTTCATGAATGAGCATACAGGAAGAATATTAGCTACTGTTGAATAATTCGGAAGACATTCCTCTGAGATCATCTTTGCGAATAGTGTGAATGCTTCTTCGAGCAACCCATTCTCGGAATATCCTGCGATGATTGAATTCCATGAAACAACATCCTTGCAACGAATTGAAGAAAACGCTCTATGCACATCATCCGTGATTCCGCTCACACCGCCACATTTTGCATACATGGATACCAATGCATTCCCACACAAAGTATCAGACTCCAGCGCAGTCTTGATGACATAGCCATGCACACTCCTCCCAGCCCTCAAATCTCTCAACTTTGCGCATACCGGAATGACGACAGCCACCGTCACTGCAGTCGGCATGCTCTCGTCTACACCACAAGCAAGCATCGAACGGAACAAGCCAAACACGTCGTAAAACAACCCAGCTCGGGAGGACCCGGTGATCAGGATGTTCCAACACACCGCGTCGGGGCAGCTCATTTCATCAAACACCAGGCGGGCGTCCGGGAGAGCCCCGCGCCTCCCGTACATGTCCATGATCGCCTTCGCCACCGCCACGCCCGCGGCGTACCCGGCCCTGATGAAAAACCCGTGGAGGCAACTCCCGAGGGCGCCACCGTCCGGGAGCGCCGACGCCGACTTGACCGCTGCCGCGAGCGCGAGCCTGTCTAGCCGGAGGCCCCGCCCCAGCATCCCGCGGAAGAGGGAGGCGGACCCGGAGTGATCCCCGCTCGCGGTGCGCGCCATGAAAAGCGCGCTGCACTGCCTGTGGTCCGGCGGGGGCACCGCGCCGAACACGTCGTGCGCGTCCCCGGTGTGGAGGTGGAGCCGGTTCCGGCAGAGAGCGACATGCGCGAGACGGGTGGAGGTCGTGGGAGAGCAGCATCCCGGTTTGCCCAGCCTTGCGAGGAGGAGCATCGGAGAACAGCTCAGGGGAAGGTCGACTGAGGGTCGAGTCGCCGGAAAGCTTGCCGCGGCGAAGCGACGTAGGCCGCGGCGGCGCGCTCTCGGAAGGGAGCAAATGGGGCCGACAAAATCGAATCCCGGACACTGTCCGGTTTGGAGATATCTAGCGCACCACACTTTAAAAGAAACCATGATGCCATTCGTCAAAATTCAAATTTACAAGTGTCAAAAATTTCTGATTTCTTTAATTTTCAGAATCAAATTCAAAATACACACAAAGAAACAAAGTAGACAAATTGCTATCAGAATAGTGTCATTTTGTATTTTTTTACATTATTCATGTTGGATTAGTCTTTTTATTCTCTGTGCGTATTTTGGATTTAGTATTGCAAATTCTAGAGTTTGTGAATGCACGTCTTGTGAACATGCACAAATTTATTTATTTTTTTAAAAAAATTGAATTTTGAGGAGTGGTATCATGATATCATATGAGATATGGCATCAGTCGGGCGTGTTTGTACCTGGAAGCCCCTCAACCAGGATGTGGAATGCAAAAGTGGGTTGTTTACTTGGCTGACTCACTCTGCGTTGTTAGTCCACGTGGAATTTAAAACACTCTCAACTAGGTCAGCCGTTTCCGCTTAACCAACATTTTCGCGTGCATTCTTGGACAGGGTTGGAAATGCGGTGTCGAGCTCATGCGAGC
Organism: Poa pratensis; assembly: GCA_947311845.1. NCBI lineage: Eukaryota > Viridiplantae > Streptophyta > Magnoliopsida > Poales > Poaceae > Poa > Poa pratensis. The sequence goes on along the minus strand of CAMZMU010000128.1, from coordinate 72,828,599 downwards.
ATGGAGATGGCGCGAACTCGCGCGCGCACCAACAAACGGCGGGAGATATTTCGTCACCGTTCATTAACGTGGTGTTAACACATCAAATCCCATGGTTCGGTACCTAGGGTTGAGATTAAGGGGAGAGACGTGGTAGCGCTGGTAGTATCGTCGGCTGACAAGCAAGTTTTACCCAGGTTCAGGCCCCCGGAGGGTAACACCCTACTTTCTGCTTGTCTGGTTATTGATGTATTAGGTGTACAAAGGAGCTACAATGGCGTCTCGGAGAGATGCGATCTCGCTACGGATTTGGTGGTTTGAGTATTGCATGTCCTAGATCGGCGGCCCTCCCAGCCTTTATATAGGAGGCTGGGTCCCGGGGATTCGCAACCGATTAGGTTTACAGGTAAGATAGGTTTCTACCGACTTAGCCTCTACTTGTCTTGGGGCGTACGCCATCTTCTTGGGCCCCCTTCGTGGGTCTTGATCGTGTATTACTGGTAGGCCTGCCGATGGGTCTTACCTTGTATGTACACCAGGTGTCCTCATGGTGGGGCACCCGAAGGGTAAGCCCACGTCAGTAGCCCCCGAGTGCTTGGTCGACTCGAAAAATCGGACAGGGACTCTTCCGTAAGTGCACGCCGTAATTTGCTTGCTTTGCAGTATACCTTATAGGCTGATTATGCACTGTTTTTGTTCTTTGTTCGCTAGGTATACGCGAGTCGAGATTGCCTCGTTTGTGCATGCTGAGTCGGAAAACACGTCGACTGATGCTTTGTTTATTTTGCCTAGGGATGGTGGCATAGTAGGCCTGATACACTCGACGGATCGGGACTAGTTAACTGCACTTCTAGGCAAAACCTTACTAGCCTATTTCAAGCTCGAGTCCCGGACTCGAACCCGGAACAAGCTGGTCAGGTTCGACTCAGGCCGCGGAGGTCTTACTGAGCCAACCTGCAGCATAAATTTATGACCTAACGCGTCCGTTAGGATTTTCTTCATGTCTGTTGACATGGAAAGTTGCAGGACAAACGCTGCCGGAGCGGGCCCCGGCCCAGCTCGACAGATCGGCGGGTTTTACCTTTGCACTGTGCATGCATCATCTGAGGTATATGCGGCGGACGCAACCTGGGGATTTGTAATCGATATTTTCACAAGGCTAAGCAGCCAAGTCGAGTAAGCTTCGACTGCTCGTTTGGACAACTTAATGTTTATGACTTTTGATTTATCGGGTGCGCGACAGCGCTCTCGATGGGAGTAGTCCCCGAGATTGTGCTTAATTGCTTGCAGTTGAGGATAATCTCCAAGCTTTGAAACTTTTGCAACAGTCAATGAATTTTTTGATTCGCTCCCTATGGGAGTTATATGACTCAATCTATGGAATGGTCGAGTGACCAGTTTTGCTTAATTTGATTGTTTCCCTCGGAGTCGACCCCTGGAGGGATTCGAGTTCTTTTTTGAGCGTTGCGCTTGTGATGACGTCAGGGATGACGCGTTTGGCGACTGTGCCATCTGACAAGCGGTTGCGTGCTTGCGACGCGATAGATGGGACGTGACGCATGCGTCCCACATGTTAACCAAGGATGGTGCCGTTTGGACTGGATTTGACCGTTCTGGCGCGGTTTTCACGGCGACGTGGTGATGGCCTCCTCGTTTCCCATGCATAGTGGGCAGAGTGGCCGACGATGGTTGCTCTCCGACGCTGCCACGTGTATGGTTGGATGAGCGTTGCGGCGTACGATCTCCCATCGACGATGGAGATCGGTGGCCTGTGTGAATAAGTAGGGGGACGGCGGGTAGATTATTTTCACTTGCCACTTCCCTCCGCCGCCGCTGCTTCTGCTTCTTCTTCTTCCTTGCTCTCCATCTCCATAGCTACCGTCGTTATGACCAAGCCATCCAAGAAGAGAGTCGTCGCGGCCGTCGCTGCTCCGGCCACCACCGCTGCGACCACAAGCGACGCGGCCCCACTGAAGAAGAGGGCTGGTGACTGGACGAGGTCCAATTTGACGACCTCGAAGCTGGACGGGTACCGGCGGGATGGGTGGCTTCCCTTCGCCGTGCTGCTGCCGACGCGCGTCCCCGGCGACGAGGTAAGCCCTCAACCCAAGGAGGGCGAGCGCGTTTGCTTTCACGATTTCATGAATAGGGGATTTTCTTTCCTCATTCACGATTTCGTGCGTGCTTTGATGTACGCATACAAGGTGCAGCTGCATGATTTCACCCCCAACTCCATGCTGCACATTGTCGTTTTCTTCGTGCTTTGTGAGTGCTTTTTGGTGGTGCACCCGCATTGGGGTCTTTGGAAAAAGATCTTCAATGTGAAGAGGAACGCCGGCCCAGGCAGCGTGTAAGCTGTTGGCGATTTTAACATCCAGGTTCGCAAGGAGGTCAAGTACTTTGACATTCAGCAAGTCGAGTCAGCGCAGAACTGGCGCAAGAAATGGTTTTACGTCAGCACCCAGCAAGAAGGGCTGCCAGAGTTCGATGCCCACGCGCCTCTGGTAAAGACCCGAGCTTGGTTGCACCAGACGTCCGTCGCTGAAGAGGCTGAGGTGAAGCCTTTGATGGCGAAGAATACCAATCTCATGAAGACTGTCGGTCGCGAAGTGAGCGGCCTCCATCTGATCTCAACGTTCATTAAGAGGGGTGTACAGCCTTTGCGAGTGCGGGCACACCCAATGTGGGAGTTCCAGGGTGTGCATGACCCAACACGCTTGGCAAGAGAGGAGCCTTTGACATCGAACAGGGAGGTGGAAACCTGGGTTCGGGCAATCACCAAACTGACAGCGAAGGACGCATGCCCTCTCGACTGTCCGGTTGATGTGTTCGACTGTGAGCACCTGCTGCCGGAGGTACGCTTTGAACTTATGCTTTTCCCTTTTCGGAAGATATGTGTTTGTCGACTGAAGTTTTTTGGATGTCTTATGTACAAGGTCATACTTCTTCCAGGTGCTTGCCACCACTTCCCAAGGATGGGGAGACTGTTGAGGTAGAGATTTTATTGGTCGAGACTGACGTCGACGATATTTCTCTTGCCTTCACACGCACGCCAACTGATGAGGTGGAGGGGTCCGAGCAAGAGGACGAGGACGAGCTACCGCCTAAGCGACGCCACATAGACGAAACAACGTCGACTGCGGCCAACTCTCCTCCGCACGCTGATCATGGCGAGGACTCGGGTTCCTCGTCGCCTGACTCGAAGGAAGCCAGGGTTGTGACTCCATTGCGCGCGGTTTCCCCCGAGGGTGCACCGGAGTTCGTCGCGCACTTGGATTACACGAGCCTTCTGAGTTCTAATGATAATGATGCAAGGTAAACACTCGCTTATTTGTTCAAGTCTTATGCTTCGTGTTTCTGTTTTTGTTATCGTCTTTGGATGATGCAGTTCGGGTGGAGAGAACTGTCCCGTCGAGTATGCCTCCTGCACCACAGGGAGACGCACCTTCTTCTTCAGGTGTTATGCTGCCAGCACACTATGACCATGTAAGTATCATTTGAGGTTTCATGATTTATCGGGTGCGCGATAGCGCTCCCGATGGGAGTAGCCCCCGAGGCTATGTGCAACTAGGTGTAGTTGGGCATAGGCTCGAATGCTTATGTTTTGCCCTTTTTACCCTGTAGCCATTCCTCCGTGCGCTGTTGGTGTCGGGTGAGACATACATGTAGATGGAGCAGGAGCGCGACCAGCTACGGGCCAAGTTGGAGTAGTCGGACCATAAGGACCTCCTAGTTGCTTGCCTTCTGTTGTGTGAAGAAAAAATTGTCGTCAAGCTTCACTTTTCCCTGTCTACAGGCGACCAAGCATGGGCCCTGACTCGAGTGCAGGAGCTTGAGAAGGGGCTCGCAACTGAGCGGGAGAACGCTCAGCGGAAACTCAATGAGGTGGAAAACCGCGAGGCTCTTCAGACCGAGCGACTCCGCTCGCTGTCTCATGTGATGCGAGGTAATGCCTTGGCCATCTGCGTGTAGTTTATGAACTAATGGATTGTTGTTGGTTCTGATTGTTTTTTACTTGACAGAGGCTATTGGTGCTACGCCTGCTGCGGACGAGGGGTCCCTCGAGGATGTGCTGGGTGCCTTTGACAAGATATGCGCCCGAGCCAGGGAGGCTCTCAACAAGTCCGCGGGTGCCCTGACGGCTCTTCACCAGACCGTCTTTCCGAAAGGCACGCCACCCGCGTCCGTAGAAGGTATAGCTGATGTGTTCGAGCCTGGGACGTCCACCCTGGCCAACTACGCCCGCGCCCAAATGGTAGGTGGCTCTGAGACCACCTTCCTTCTACTTCTTGGACACGGTATTGCAGGCGACTTCGAGAAATCCGTAGCTGGCTTCCCCAAGAAACCCGATGGGAAGACTGTCGTGACAGGCGTTATGAAGGAGCAGGAAGGAACGCTGTCGAGGAAGATGGTGGCTATGATGGAGAAACGTGCCGCCACTCTTTCCGAATGTGCTGCCCGCACCTTTAGGTTTAGGTCGGAGTCGATGTCGTAGATGACAAGACTGGCTCCTTTTGCTTCTTTTGCCTGTAACGAGTCGTGACTCTATTTTGTTGTTGAACAAATGTAATGCTTTTGCTGTCACTTCTGCGTTTGGAGTGTGCTCTTTGAGATTGCGTCCCCCCGCGTCTACCGATCGGGGTACACACTTGATTTTACCAAGTGCTTACGACTGAACTTGCTTTTGTGTAGTCCAGAGCACCCGACACATCTGCTGGCGCTTCCACCGGAGGTGCTGACCCCAAGGTGAGTTCCTGAAGCAAGAATGATGAAAAGCTCATCAATTACCTTAAGGCGATGCTTGCGGTGGTGGAGGAAGAACTGAGGGAGGCAAGGGGTGCGTTGGCCGAGTTGCAATCGAGGCCATCACCGGCCATAGAGCGGGAGACCTTTTTCCTAGCGGAGCTGGACAAGGTGAACGTGCAGCTGGAATGTAAGTGCACTCGAAGGAAACATCGAGTTGTTGTTCTGTGTGACTGTTTTTATGATGTTTCTTGTGCTTACGCAGGTGCTTGTTTAGATAAGCTGGCGGAAACGGCACGCTTGCGCGATCGGCTGGATGGTTACGCCAGCAGCTCGCAGTATTCCACCCACCCTTCTGGCCGGATAGGGTGAGAGGTCGCGTCCTGGCTAAGCTCCAAGATCGTGCTTGGCGCGCAACGATTCTACTGGAAACTTGCAGGTCAGCTCTAGCTCGAGTGCACCATTCCTTGTTTCGTTGAACGAGCAACCACAAGGCCTGGCGACGCTGTTGAATAAGTTCTGCAAAGGCAAGGCCATCAAGAAGTTTGTTCGAGAGCAACTCATTAGCGGGGCCAATGTTGCACTCGCCTTCATGCGGGCTCACTGCCCCAACCTTGACATGAAAAAAATCGCAGTGGGCCCACAACCAGTGCCTGGTGGCGGTCCTGTGCCTATGCTGGAGCATTACCAGGCGACTCGTGTTGATGCACTGGTCCTTATTCACCAGGTTTTGAAGGAAGAGGAGAAATGGGCGGAGCCGAAGGAGGAAACTTCAGAGTAGGTTAGGTGCAATTGTGTACAAGTTTGTATGTAAAGTTACCTGCTGCGTGTTCGTAGTTTGTATGCATGTCTATTGGAGCTTGTTATGAGAAATTGTAATATATGCGCGGGGCTCAGCCCCCGAGTGTGAAGTTGTAAATTTTGCATTGTGAGATGTGGTTTCGTACACTGTCAGACAGAGGCCCCGAGTATTCGGGTGCGTTGAGCGAATTGTGATGTTTTGATCTTGCGTGGCGCAGCCCCCGAGCGTTCGGGTGCGGCCAAGGTGTTCGTTTTGGTTTGACCTGTACAGCGCAGCCCTCGAGTGTTCGGGTGCAGCCAAGGTGTTCGTTTTGGTTTGACCTGTACGGCGCAGCCCTCGAGTGTTCGGGTGCGGCCAAGGTGTTCGTTTTGGTTTGACCTGTACGGAGCGACCCCGAGTGTTCGGGTGCGGCCAAGGTGTTTGTTTTTGTTTAACCTGCGCGACGCAACCCCCGAGTGTTTGGGTGCGACCAAGGTGTTTGGTTTTGTTTAACCTGTGCGGCGCAGCCTCCGAGTGTTCGGGTGCGGCCAAGGTGTTTGTTTTTGTTTAACCTGTACGACGTAGCCCCCGAGTGTTCGGGTGCGACCAAGGTGTTTGGTTTCATTTAACCTGTGCGGCGCAGCCTCCGAGTGTTCGGGTGCGGCCAAGGTGTTTGTTTTTGTTTAACCTGTGCGGCGCAGCCCCCGAGTGTTCGGGTGCGGCCAAGGTGTTCGAGTTTGTCTTATGCAAAAAATAAAGAAGAAAATAGAGGAACATTGATTGTATTCCACTTTTTGTGAGTTAAGCTGCAGGCCGTCTCATTAAAAACGTTCCAGTCCCCTTAGGTAACCTGGTAAGGAAAAGAGCGCGTCTGAAATCTGCAGCTATCTGACATGTCGCCTATTACATTTGATGACTGAGCAGTCTAAGCATAGAAACAGCGCAGGTGCGCAATGTTCCAGGGGTTGTGCGAGAGCTCTCCCGTCTTCACGTGCTTCAGACGGTATGCGCCCCGTCGATGACTTCCGCGATGATGAAGGGTCCCTCCCATGGAGAGGCAAGCTTGTGCACCTTCTTCTGCTTCAGGCGAAGCACCAGGTTGCCAACCATGAAGGACCTGGTGCGTAGTCGACGGCCATGGTAGTTGCGGAGATTTTGCTGGTAGACAGCCATGCGAGCGAGCGCGATGTCGCGTGCTTCGTCCAGCGTGTCGACGCTATCTTCGAGTGCTTCCTATGCTTCATAAGCGATGACTCTGGGTGCGTCGAACTGTACGTCAAAGGGTAGGACTGCTTCTGCGCCGTACACCATGAAGAACGGTGTGTATTGTGTCGACCTATTTGGAGTAGTCCGCAGGCTCCAAAGTACGACCGGTAGCTCTTCCACCCAGGCACCTGTCGGGGGAATACTTTGTGGAATAACCCGCGGCCCGTATCGATAAGTGTGACCTGTTTTACTCGCATGTTCATAGGCCTACATGAAAGCAAGCCCAATATCGCACCGCCAAGAGGAGAAGAATCTGGAAGACGTATCCTGGAAGACGCGAAGACTAATTAGTCTCCAAGTAGGTTCCAGTTGATGTATTCCTTGTGGAGGAAGTTTCCTTTGTAACCTGACGAGTCTCTGTGTATATAAAGAGGACTCGCAGGATTTAGACAGGGTCAAGCCCTCACACCTTAGTTCATACGGCGAGTACCGAGATCGGACCGCCTCCATTGTAACACCTCATATATCATATCAATACCAATCTAGGGTAGGTAGGAAGTAGGTCTTTACCTCACATTGAGGGGCTGAACCTGGGTAAATCTGTGTTGATCTTTGTTCCTGCGATTCCAAGCTCGGAGACGATTGACTCACGCAATCCCACACCTACGAAGTCATCCATGACATCTGACGTGACCCACGACAGTTGGCGCCCACCGTGGGGCCTGGGGTCAAAAGCGTCACGTTCTAGGCAGGATTGGAATCAGGGTTCAAGGACATCGCCATCGGCCAAGTTGAAAACATCAATGGTGTTCCCTTCATCGACGACTCAGAGTGGGGACCTGAGGCAGATCATGTCGAGTTCGGGTACATCATCCCCATTGGGTCTGTGAAAATCTTCGTCGGATCCGTCAGTCGTAGATCTATGGACGCGACTCAAAGAGGCGAGCCAGGAGAGGAACTGCGGCCAGTCAGGGTCCGTGTACTGGAAGAACTGTAGCAAGCCACATCAAAAGTATCCGCCCCCGTCCCGTCAAAACCAGTTTGGGAATCTCTGCCGAGCTGGGAGGAGGATCCCAAAATTGAAGAAATCGAAGCTGTCAGGACGGAGCTTTGTGAAGAAGCGTAAAGGCTCGCGGCCGAGTGCAAAAAACTCCAGGAAGAAGATCGGCGACTGCGGTGTTGGCAGCAAAAGCAGCAGGCGATTTGGACCGAGACGGACAAAGGGGGCGAGTGATGAAGCAGTTGCATGCCGCGATCGGGATATTGTCAAGAATAGCACCAGTCGGAGATACGCGAGTTGATAAGAAAGCTCGCCATGCGATCGATCTACTACAAACTGTCGTCCTACAGCAGGCAAACATGTATGGAATCACGCCTAACGAGCCGCAACACGAGGTGTCATGGGGCGGGGAAAGATGTGCCGTGGAAGAAGTAGTCAACCAGCTAGCAGGTCTGCAAATATCACCAGGCAAAGAAAAAAAGGCAAATGATAAGCCACAAACGCTCGAGGCGACTCGACCAACCCAGTTTGAAACTGATTCAGCACCAGTAAGCTCCTATTCGTTATTGAAAGGGTCAGCATGCTTTGGGGAGGAAATACGGCTCACTCGTTTCCCTCCAAACTTTGGCGAGTCGCAGCGAGTCACCACCTACCATAACGATCAAGACCCCGCCTTATGGATAGAGGACTATGAAATAAACATGATAGGAATTGTTGTAACTCAGGAGGTGCGCGCAAAGTATTTTCACTTGGCAATATAGGGAGACGCCAGGGATTGGCTGCTAAAGTTGCCGCCAAGGTCAATAAGCACATGGGAAGACCTGAAGGATAAGTTCATCAAAAGATTCCAAACGGAAGACATGAAAAACCTCAGGCAATGCGTCCAGAGGGAGAACGAATCAAGCAGCGATTGGATAAAAAGAGTCGCAGAAATCCTTGGCTCCGCCAAAAATATAACAGTGCAATCTGCAGTACAATTCATAAGGAAGAATTGTAGATTCGAGCCGCTGGTGCACAAATTAAGCGCGCGGGACAAAAGATCGATAGTTTCGACCAACTTTTGACAACGACCAATAAGTATGCAGAGACGGATAAGATGGCAGGCGGCTTATCACAAATCCCAAAGGAAAAGGCGCAAACAACACAAACTAAACACCGTAAGTGTCAACTTAGGGAGCAAATAAGAGACAAGGAACCACTCCCCAATAGCGCCTAAGGGATCTTTGATAGTCCCTGCGATTTGCACCGCAGAAGAGATGGGAGACCCGCGGGCCACACGAAGGCACAGTGCCATTACTACAGGCGGTGGAAAGAAAGTGATTCATCAGCTGTGACTCACAACAGATCAATGCAACATAAGGACAAGGCGAGCCCCACCAAAAGCACAACACTTCATTTAGAAGAAATATAGGGCAATTTCATACCGTGGAGGTACAAACAGCGGGCAAAAGAAGACAAGCGGACAGCAACCGGAGATGTGACCAAATCCCAACGTTGGAAAGATGTCGTCGCTGGACGGAGCGATCGATCATTTGGAGTCGCGACGATCATCCCCCAGAAGTAAAAGATCCAGGACAGTTGGCCCTTGTAGTCGCACCACAAGTCGCGGGATACAGGTTGAACAAAGTCTTAATGGATGGAGGAGGAAAAGTAAACATCCTATACCAAGACACGCTCCGTCGAATGAACATACCCGAGTGGCTGCTACAGCCAACCAGGAAGGATATCCAAGCCATAATCCCAGGAGTACTTACATGACCTATAGGAAAAATAACCCTCGAAGTCAGCTTTGGGACTGAGCAAAACTTCCGCACAGAACTCCTAGACTTTGAGGTTGTAGCTGTCAAAAGCCCATAGCATGCACTCTTCAGGAGAGAAGCCTATGTCAAATTCACTGTCCGCCCCTGCTACGTCTACCTGCAGTTAAAAATACCAAGACCAAACAGCGTGATCACGGTACATGGAGATAGGCAAAGAGCACTAGAATGCAAGGAAGCAGGCTTAATGATCGCAGAAGAAGCTTGCATCACCAACTCCTCACACGGTTACAGGCCACAGATGAGCCTTCGCAGCCCAAAACGAATTGCATTGGGGACGCTACGGAGGCGGATGGCGGGATGCACTCACCAGATGGAAAATTCCAACCAAGCAGTCGCAAATCAGGAAGATAATGTTTCAGAAATCGCTTTGATACCAAAAAGAAGACAAGAGATGGCACATATGCATAGATCCAATCTCAATCAACAACCCCAGTCAAAAAGAGGTCCAGTTATTGTGAGACCCTACAGCACAGACGCACCAGCATAAGTCGCAACCCAGTGCGACTAATCTTCTGAAGGATTTGCTCCTTACTTTGACATAAAAACACATCGGAGCTATCATGCTCGACCCGAGTCGCTCTTATCGACTCATACATGAACCAATCTGGAGTTCAACCCCACTCCATCAGGAGTATCAATTCACAACCAAGTGCGATGAGTATCAAGTATGCATGGCCTGCAAGGAACAGAAAACTCGCATTAAAGGGCCTGCATCGTCTTTGTCACACCTTGTAAGAAATTACGTGATTATGAAATAAAGTCGGCGTCCTTGATATTCAAGGGTTCGTCGTTTCGCCTCAACTATCATTGAGTTGCTAAGTCTTTTGAATTTCATACATCACTAACGCTTGAGGGCTTTTTACAGCACAGCGAGCACAGCTCGCTACGTCAACCTTCGCCAAATGAGTGGCACTTATCCTTAAGCTAGAAGCGACTTGCATTACGCGGCCAAAGTACTGGGGTGTGGCGTCAATCGAGTTTGAATGTCTATCAGGGCCTTTCTCGACCCTGAACACACATGTTCCTAGGAAATACTGAGACGCGCGAGCGTCTACTTAATGGAAATATCATAAAAGAACATGCTTGTAGGTCACAAAAGTACTGTTTATAGTACACAAATGTTTTACAAACTAACGGGCATGTCCCACATTGCTATTTATTTCTGCTCCCGAGTCACAGGAAAAGAAGTCAAAATACCCGAGTCGCATGATGGATTAGAAGCCCGGGATGAATCAGCCCCAGTGGATTTTTCCTTCGCAACTCTGCTGCCATCAGGATTGAACCTCCCCAGATAAGAGCCCAAGTCTAAGTTCCTAACAAACAGTGTGGCATACCCATGCATCCCCTTCCAGATGTCAAAATACTCACTCATTGGAAGATCAGTATCATCCGCGCGCTTCGCCCGGTCATGGCAAGCAATCTTGCCAATCTCTATTTCTGGATAATATGCCCAGAGTAATGTCAAAACATGAGCAGCTCCGGCGCGAGCAGAGGACCCCTTCAAATCAGAGACATAATGGGGAGCCTTTAACAGCCTATTCAGCCAATGCTCACATGACACTGGAGCATCAGTCGCAGGGGAGATTTTTGTCATAACTTCCTTGGTCGCCTTAAAGAGGCACTGGCTAAAATCTTGAAGATATTCCTGCTGGTCCTTCAAATTGGAGCGGCATACTGGAGCACCAGGCCCTGCGTCAAAAAACAAAGATAAGATCCAAATCAGCAACTCATGGTGGTCACCCAAATATGCATGATCAAGAGACAAAGGACTAAGGATGTACCGGCAGGTTGCAGGATGGCTGATTTAACAACAGATCCAAAACCCTCAAAAGCCTTGAGCAGCGAGTTATATTTTTCATCTCACGCGGCGAGATCCCTCGCATGTTCTCCTTTCAGTCGATCAATCAATTCAGACTTAAGATTCACCCCTCTCGCAAGGATTTTATGACCTCGTCCTTCTCCATGAGTCTCTGCCCGAAATCTGCTTCGAGCTCTTTAAATTGCTCTTCACCGGAGTCAAGATGACCTTTGAGTACCTCTATTTCTTGTGTCTGGCTTCTAATGATCTCGTTATGTTGCTCCAAGGGAGATCGCATTATATCAGGCTGACCTAATGACGTGCCCTTGCCTTTCATCGAATCAGAGGCATCAAGCGAGGAAAGCTCAAGCTGCAAACAAATAGAGAAAAAACATAAGCAATTCTTAAAGGCACTTGGGCTCGAAATTGGAGAAGAAAAAGAATCAACACCCCGTTAACTAGCACAAGGTCTTGATCCTTGGGGGCTACGGTATGCGTACCTGGCGACTTGAAGAAAATTGCTCAACCAGGTCGTGCAGTAAAGCGGCGTGCCTATCTCCAGCTGCGATTATGGCATCCGCAATTGATTTGGAACTATTAGCGCCTGGGAGATCAGCCGCTTCAGAAACCGGAGCTCCAACTTTAATTGGTACCCCTATAACATGAGGAGCCACAGATGGTGCCGCAACTGGAACCATGGCAGGAGCCGCATCAGCAATACCCTCCTCCAAGGAAGGCTTCAGATAAGTCGCGCCATCGCTAGTCCCCATATTTTCGTCAGCAACATCATCTTCGCTCATGGTTGGCTGAGAGAGAGCAGCGAAAGAGGCGGACTTTGTATCCCCTTCAATCGTGGCCCTGCAAGATATTGACGGTTATGGATGAAAGTAGCGGTGTCACAGCCATAAAAGGGAGACAAACCATACCCAGAGGCAATACGGATGCTCTTCATCAGGCAACCAGAGGAAGGAGAAGATAAATCTTGCAGATCTGAGCCTACAGGACAGGAAAAATAGTGGTGATTAACAATCCTTCATGGAGACACATGAGTACAAAGAAAAGAGAATATCGCAAGGATATACCCGAACTCATCGAGATGCAGTTCTTCGCAACAGGCTCGGAGGAAAGGACAGCACAGTCAGGCTCAGCAAGCTTCAAGGATTTGGTAGCTTTTATTTCTACGAGCAACGCCAAGGCCTTGCGACATTTTTCAGGTTGCGAGGGGCCTTCCGGGATCTCGGATAAAAAACGCTTGAGGACCTGCGAGGTACTTCAGGAAACTCCTGGAAGACTGTGCCCGGAGCCGTGGACAGAAGAGCATCGGCCATTTGTTGCTCCTCTTCGGATACGCTACCCCAGGCTCAGAAGCAGCGTCGTGCGTAATCGTTTCCTCACCAGGAGCAGCGACTTGTTCTGATGACTCGGCAGCAGCTCCTTGGCTTGAGTCGGCCTCCTCTGATGGGAGAATCCAAAAATGGGGATCGATCTGAGAGAGAGCCAAGGTCAGAAATAATCAACTTTGAAGGTAGAATCCTAGAAGGAAAAAGTCACAAGAAGAATTACCACAAAAGGCTTGTGCTCAGCCCAGAAAGGAGCAAGACCGACGTTATCATACGAGTTAATGTCCTCGCCAGTCACTCGACGAATGAAATTTATCCATTCCCCTTTGTCCCAATCTTCAGGGCAAGTACGATCTACATCATCCGCGTGACAGGTGAAATCTACCATAAGTCGTAGACGGCGGCTCACGGGCTGAATCCGCCATTTGGTCCAGCAAGATATGAGATCTAACCCGGTAAGGCCGTGGAGCGTCAGAGCCCTCACCCTGTCCAAGAGGATCTCGATGGATGACATCGAAGAAGGATTGGGCTTGGAAGAAAAAGCAGTGGTAGCCTCGAAAGGAAGTGGCGACCAAGGGGGAAGGCGAATTTTGCCCTCAGGAGAAGTATCTCTGCAGTAAAAGAATGGTCTCTGCCAATCCCTAACTCTATTAGCGAGGGCTAGCTTTGGGAAAATGCTACCCTTACGACGTTGAAAATATATGGCGCCGCATTGGAGGAAAGGAGCATCCATCGTTTCTCTTTGACTATTACGGCCAAAGAGGGCAAGCTAGAAATCTATTGAAGGAGGGACACCCAAATAATCTTCGCAAAGAACATGGAAGTTACTCACTTGCAACATTGAATTGGGACCGATGTCGTGGAGACGAAGACCCAGTCGCTGCATCAAGGAGCGGAAGAAGAGAGAGCCTGGGGGCTTGAATCCACGCTCGACGTGTTCCACAAAAATCACTACCTCTCCCGGCTGCGGATCAGGGATTACCTCCTCACCGGGGGCACGCCATTCACATTGATCTTTCGGTGGAAGAAGGCCGCGGACGGCCAAAGACTCCAGAAATACCTCGTCGATCCACGAGTCTTCCCAATTGCAACTACGGCGAGGCATTTTTTCCAATCGATGGAGATTTCTGCCAGAAGGTTGCGAGCGCAAGAAGCGGAAGCAAGGGCGGCGGAGAAGAATAGCATAGGTGTAACCCAAGTCTCGAAGCAGAGCGCCAGAAAGGCCGACGGGCCGAACTAAATAGCCCAGACACAGAGGACGTTTAAATCTGGAAACCAACAGGCACGACCAGATGAGTTGCACCCTTGAGCCGTCAAAAGGATTAGCGGTTATAAGCCGCAAATGGCGATACAAAAACTGGAGTTCAGCTGGGACATCCATGTGTGCGGTTCAGTAGTCTATCAAGACAAAGAAGCCTTCATCTGAAGTCCAAACTGAACTTGGGGGCTAATGTTGGGGGAATACTTTGTGGAATAACCTGTGGCCCGTATCGATAAGTGCGACCTGTTTTACTCGCATGTTCATAGGCTACATGAAAGCAAGCCCAATATCGCACCGCCAAGAGGAGAAGAATCTGGAAGACGTATCCTGGAAGACACGAAGACTAATTAGTCTCCAAGTAGGTTCTAGTTGATGTATTCCTTATGGAGGAAGTTTCCTTTGTAACCTGACGAGTCTCTGTGTATATAAAGAGGACTCGCTGGACTTAGACAGGGTCAAGCCCTCAAACCCTAGTTCATACGGCGAGTACCGAGATCGGATCGCCTCCATTGTAACACCTCATATATCATATCAATACCAATCTAGGGTAGGCAGGAAGTAGGTCTTTACCTCACATTGAGGGGACGAACCTGGGTAAATCTGTGTTGATCTTTGTTCCTGCGATCCCAAGCTCGGATACGATTGACTCACGCAATCCCACACCTACGAAGTCATCCATGACATCTGACGTGACAAATACACGACAGCACCCACAACTCATTTGAGTGGCACTAATAGCCGCTTCTTGATTCCGCTGCATACAAGTCCATTGGCTTTTTCCACCTGCCCGTTTGACTGCGGGTGTGCTACTGATACATAGTTGAGCTTCACGCCTTGGTTTTTGCAGAAGTCACATAATTCTTTGGCCGTAAAGTTTGTACAGTTGTCTGTTATGATGCTATGAGAGAGCCCAAAGCGGTATATGATTGACCTGATGAAGTTCACCGCTGTCGTGGCGGTCGAATTTGTGATAGGGACCACTTTGATCCATTTGGTAAACTTATCGACTACCATCAGGAGGTGGGTGTGTCCTCCACGTGAGGATTTCCTGAGTGGCCCAACCATGTCGAGTCCCCACTGGGCAAAGGGCCAGGCTAGTGGTATGGTTTTCAGCTCTGATGCTGGTGTGTGCGGCTTGGTGGCGAACTTCTGGCAGCCAATGCACTTCTTCACTATGTCCTCCGCGTCTCTGAGTGCCGTTGGCCAGTAGAACCCTGCTCGGAAGGCCTTGGCGACGATCGCTCGACTGCTCGCATGGTGTCCATAGGTTCCTGCGTGGATATCTCGAAGGATGGCCTTGCCGTCCTCCAATGCGATGCACCTCTGGAGGATCCCTGAGATACTATGTTTGTACAGCTCACCTTTGATGATTGTGTATGCCTTGGCGCGTCGAGTGATGCACCGTGATTCTGCTGCATCTTCGGGCAGCTCATTGCGCAGCATGTATGCAAGGAAAGGTTGCGTCCAGGTTGGTTCGATGAGGAGAACTTCGACTGGCGGATCCTCTGTGCTAGGTGGAGGTGTGTCCTTGGCTGCTGCGGGCGACGCCGAGGGTGCTGCTGCGTGCTTGACCTTGATAGATCTGTGCTTGATGCGCTCGAGGAAAACGCCAGGCGGAACTGGTGCCTTTATGGAGTCGAGGTTGGCTAACATATCTGCCTCTTCATTGCTTTCACGCCCGATGTGACGTAGCTTGCAACCGTCGAAGTTGCCCTCCATGATATTGTACAGCTCGCGATACGCGATCATATTGTCTGCGGTTGCGTCGCATGCCTTCATTGTTTGCTGAACAATGTGGTTTGAGCCACCATATATCATGAGTCGAGTGCACCCAAAAGTTTTGGCCATCCTCATGCCGTGTAGTAGGGCCTCGTACTCTACCTCGTAATTGGAGGGTCTTGGAAAGTTCATCTGCAGGACCTAACTGAGCTTGTCCCCTTTTGACAATATGAGTACGACACATGCGCCTGCGCCCTCATGCTTCTTCGAACCATCGAAGTACATGGTCCAGGAGTTGGACACAGCTAGGACTCCTGGTAGCTGTGCTTCGATCCACTCGGTGGTGAAGTCGGGAAGGACTTGCGCCTTGATTGCTTTCGGGTGCTCATACTAGATGTCTCGAGGTCCCAGCTCGATGACCAACTTGGCGACTCGTCCAGTTGCGTCGGGGTTGGTGAGGATGTCGCCAAGTGCCGCCGAGCTAACAACAATTATCGGGTGTTCTGCGAAGTAATGTGAGACCTTTCGTGATGACATGAACACGGTGCAAGCCAGCTTCTGATAATGCGGATACCGCTGTTTTGATATGGAGAGGACCTCGCTGAGGTAGTATACGGGTCTCTGTATGCCATGGGTGTGTCCTTCCTCCATGCGCTCGGCGACAAGCACGGTGCTGACCACCCTATTGGTGGCGGAGACATATAGATATAGCGGCTCCCTCTCCCGAGGCGTGACCAAGATTAGAGGGGTTGTGAGTACGCGTTTGAGGTCGACGAAGTCTGCTTAAGCTTCTGGCGTCCACTCAAATTTGTCCGACTTCTTCATCAACTTATAGAATGGGAGTGCTTTTTCGCCGAGCTTACTGATGAATCGACTGAGTGTGGCTACCCGACCTGCTAGCTTCTGCACCTCTCGAAGTTTGGTCGGCTGCGGCATGGTCAGGATAGCTTGTATCTTCTCCGGGTCCGCCTCAATGCTTCGAGCCGAAACAAGGTACCCTAGAAGCTGTCCGGCTGGCACGCCAAAGACACACTTCTTGGGGTTTAGCTTGATATAGTATCGGTTCAGGTTGGCGAATGTTTCACGTAGATCATCGAGGAGTGTGTCCTCCTCCTTTGTTTTGATGACCATATTATCGACATAGACTTGGATGTTGCGTCCGATCTACTCCCTGAGGCAGTTTTGCATCATGCGCTGGTATGTGGCACCCATGTTTTTGAGCCCGAAGTGCATGGTTGTGTAGCAGTAGACACCGTATGGTGTGATGAAGGCCGTTTTGTCCTCGTCTTCGACCTTCATCCTTATCTGGTTGTAGCCTGAGTAGGCATCCAGAAAGGATAAGCGTGCACAATCCGCAGTCGAATCGACAATCTGGTCGATGCGTGGTAGCGGGAAGTGGTCTTTGGGACAACACTTGTTCAGAGATGTGAAATCGACACACATACGAAGTGTGTCTGAATTCTTTTTTTGTATGAGGACAGGATTGGCCACCCAGTCTGATTTTTTCATCTCGCGGATGAACTTGGCTGCGAGTAACCTGTCGTCTTCCTGTCCGATGTCTTCGCACTTCGGCTCCTAGAATCGACGCATCGTTTGCTTCACAGATCTAGTGTCTGGAAATAATTGAAGGGAGTGCTCGGAAAAATTCCCTGGGAATACCTGGCATTTCGGCTGGACACCAGGCAAAGATTTCCCAGTTCTCATGGAAGAAGTTGACGAGCGCGCCTTCCTATGCGGAAGTTAAGCTTGATGACACGTTGACTATCTTCAACGGATCCGTCGGGTGCACCTGATGTGACCTTGTGTCGTTTGTGGCGTTGAAGGCACTGTCGGGTGCAGATTTTTTGGTTTCAGGAAAGAGTGTGCGGTCATTATTCAGGGAGAGCTCCTGGAGTTTCTCCTGCATGCCGAACATCTCGGAGATCTTGCTGAACTCCCTGTCGCAGCTATCCGAGCACTGGAAGTTTCGCTCACCGTGATAACACCATTGGGTCCCGGCATCTTCAGCTTGAGGTAGGCGTAGTACGGGACCGCCATGAACCAAGCGAATGTCGGGCGCCCAAGGATGGCGTGGTATTGTGAATTCTAGTCGACGACCTCGAAATCGATCTTCTCTGTCCTGAAGTTTCCCGGCTCGCCGAAGACGACTGAGAATTGTACGGTGCCAAGCAGGTAGACTGCTTTGCCTGGGACGATGCCATGGCATGTGTTATCTGATTTTGCCATATTTTTGGTTGAGTGGTTCATTTTGCGCAGCGTGTCAGCAAACAGGATGTTGATTCCACTCCCTCCGTCCATGAAGACCTTGGACATGGCAAAGCTGCCGATTTGTGCATCGAGTACCAAAGCGGCATGCCCTGGACGAACCACGGCAGGCGGGTGATCCTCGTGAGAGAATGTGATGCTGGTGTCTGACCCCTTCAGGTACTCGGGCACAGCGGGTGGTGCCATGGTGGCCAGATTAACTTGGCGAGTGATCAACTTTTGCTCTCTGTTGGAGGTGTGTCCCTTCTGTACCATGTTCATCTACCCACGTGGTTCGGGATATTGATCTCCTGCCGCTCCAGGAGCTTCAACGCGTGGCTGGTGATGTACTGCACCCGCCATGTGCCCGGCTGTTGGAGGTGCTGGAAGTGCTGGAGGGGCTCCATTTGCAGCTGCAACGGGAGCTGGGTGATAGTGTCGGACGTACTCACTCGCCAGTCTTGTGAATTTTCTGCAGTCCTTCAACAGGTGTCATGAATGAAGTTTTCCATCCTCACCCTTGAACATGAGGAATCTGCACTCCTCCTCTATTTCCTCTGCGGGTGTGCGCTGGTCTTGTGAGTCATCACGGGTTTTCCGCCACTCCCGCTTGCGGTACCCATCGCTGCGCTGACCATAGTCACGGCTATCTCTACGGTCATCCTGTCGACTCCCGCCACGGTCGTCCTGACGGCTTCCATTGTGGCCATGATCATCGCGAGTGTCGACGTATCTAGTCGCCACCAGTTCGGCGCCATCTGCTTCGTCGTAGTGGTGAGATTTGCGCTTCCGCCTCCGATCATTGCCGCGGCTATCTTTGCGACTCCAGCTATTGTTGTCATGGTGTGGTGACTCGTGGTGCTTGTCTCGCACCGAATCTTCTCTGTAGACCCACTCGTTGGCGACCTTCATGAGCTGGGCGACGGAGCTCGGCTTCTCCCGTCTGAGTGCTTCTTTGAAATCTCGCATGGCTAGGCCTTGGGTGAAAGCATCGATTGCTTTGTCCTCCGATACCGCGCCCACGGAGTTGCGTATGGTGATCCAACGCCGGATGAATGATCGTAGCGACTCATCCGACCGCTGTCTGCAGGCTCGCAGCTCTTCGAATGTGCGGGCCGATCGCATGTTGCGGCGAAGTTTTTGACGAAGTCCTCCGTGAAGTCATCCCATGAGTCATATGTGTTACGGGGTAAGCTTTTGAGCCAGTCGCGAGCTAAACCCACGAGCATCAACTGGATGTATTGCATTGATGTTGTTGTGCCTCGTTGACAGGAGACTGCGATCTTGTAGTTCTCCAGCCAAGACGATGGTTCTTGGCGGCCGTCAAACTTGGGTGTTTCAGATGTTAGCCTGAACCCTTTGGGCATCCTAGAATCGTGTATGCGTCAACTGAAGCACAAAGATTCACAGGGCTCAAACTCGTAATCAGAGTGTGAATCGCTGCTAGAGGAGCGAGAGGATCTCCTGGAGCGACTTTTGTTGACTCGGCGTTGAGTTATGATGTCGTGCAAATCCTTGCCCTCCTAGCGGTGGCGAGTGGCTAGTTGTCCTCGACTCCGCCTGTCATCGTCGCGATGTCTGCGGTCTCTATCTTCACGGATGGTTACGGCTCGGTCGCGATCGTCGCGACTCCTCAATTCTCGCCGTGGGCTTTCCGCGCAGCGGGTTCTGCTTCCTCCATGTGGTGGGTGCCCCTCAGCGATCTCAACTCCTGGGGTTATGGCTGCGGCAGCCAGATTGAGCGATTTGATCTGTTGCCGATGCAGGGCCGTGTTTGGATCATTCGCGGGTGGTTGTGTTGTTCTGAGATATGCGGCCACCGAGAGCAGGGCTCCCGTGTGTATCTTGGGGATAGGGATCCCTTCTTCATCGTGCGTCATGAATGAGAGGTCTAAGTTGCGGGTTAGGGCCGCTCTGTCTCTTTTTGAGATGCGTCGTGTCCTGGACAGACGCCTCAGGTATGTCTGTCCTGTTGAGTGGATAGACAGTGCCGCTCGTCGTACGCTCGACGCGCTGGCTTGCCTCCTGCGTTCATCGAGTGCTGCTTTGTAGTTCTTTAGCCGAAGGTTTTCTTGCCAGATGAGGTATTGGTGTGTTGCGAGTTCCTCACGAGTCGAGTCCTCGGGCATCATGGTGCATTCCTCGATGGCCTTATTTGCTTTTGCCGCCATCTCCTCCGTGATGACGAGTGTCGTCCTGCCATCCGGCATGGTTACCGTTAGGGGGTAGGCTGGTGCGTCGCGGCGACCCGCAGCCTCAGATGTTCTGGGATCTGTCCCGCTGGCTTCGAGGGCCATGCAGACCTGGAAGGGGATGGCACGCAAGATTTTGCCTCGGTTGCCACCACTGCAGTTGTCGGTGGAGGTATCGGAGTCGACGTAGTCGTCGAATAGTATGCGAGGTTCGTCGTTGTCGTACTGGCAGGCGGACTCGACCTCTACCTCGGCCTCGCTTGGTGAGCCGAAGGACGGTGATGCCGAACTTGGTGAAGCAGTTGACGAAGACGCGCCTCCCGTGAACGAAAAAGGTGTGGATTTTGCAGTCGATGGAGACACGAGTGATGAAGGCACGATCGATGACGGTGCAGCCGATGCGGTAGCGATTGTTAACGGAGATGCGGCCAACGCCATGTGTCGTGGGTTTGTCACGTCAGATGTCATGGATGACTTCGTAGGTGTGGGATTACGCGAGTCAATCGTCTCCGAGCTTGGGATCGCAGGAACAAAGATGAACACAGATTTACCCAGGTTCGGCCCCTCAATGTGAGGTAAAGACCTACTTCCTGCCTACCCTAGATTGGTATTGATATGATATATGTGGTGTTACAATGGAGGCGATCCGATCTCGGTACTCGCCGTATGAACTAGGGTTTGAGGCTTGATAGCTTGTCCCCGTCTAAGTCCTGCGAGTCCTCTTTATATACACAGAGACTCGCTAGGTTACAAAGGAAACATCCTCAACAAGGAATACATCAACTGGAACCTAATTGGAGACCAACTCTTCCTTACGTCTTCCAGTATATGTCTTCTAGATTCTTCTCCTTGTGGCGGTGCGATATTGGGCTTGCTATCATGTAGGCCTTTGCTAGTGCGAGTAAAGTGGGTCGCACTTATCAATACGGGTCGCGGGTTAATCCACAAAGCATTCCCCCAACATTAGCTCCCAAGATTGATTAGGACTTCACGGTGAGGATCCTTTGGTTACTTGAAGTAGTTGTTGAGCTGCACTGTGATCGTTCTGACCGATCTCTGATTGATGCGATTCAAAGCCGCGACTCATTTACGCTACTCATCTTCCCCATCCGAAATATTCTGTTTCCTTCAATTGCGGACCGTTCCTCATTCTGCGGGCGCTAATTATTCCGTTGATTTTGGACACCCCAGTTATAAGCTGCGGCGGCCTAGGTCAATATTCACTTGCCTCTGCTCTCCCTTCATTCCTAACCGCGCCGACGTCTTCCTCAATCGAGTTTAGCTCCCGATCCAATCTTCTCTTGCAATGGCGCCCAAGGCAAAGCCATCTGAGGATAAGCGCAAGCTCTCCTGCAACTGGGAAGGATCTTGGGTGACGGAGGAGGTCCTTACAGATCTCGTCGACAAGGGTTTCTTGCCGCCGAAGGAGAACAACGTATGGCGGGCGCCAGGTGATGAAATCGAGCCGCGCCCCAAGCCCAACGAACTGGTGATGTTTGTGGAACACGTGGAGCACGGATTCACACCGCCCGGCTCCCTTTTCTTCCGCAATCTGATGCAACGCCTAGGCCTCCGTCTCCACGACATTGGGCCTAACTCAATGCTTCAGGTGAGCAATTTCCATGTACTGTGCGAGGACTACCTCGGCATAGCCCCCAACATCGATCTGTGGCTAGCCTCTTTTTCTTCCAACAGCCAACTTGTTTCCAAAGGTGGCGCCTATGTTCAGGTCGGCGCCATCTCTCTGCAACGCCACAGAAATGTTGGAAATATGCCCTAGAGGCAATAATAAATAAATGTTATTATCATATTTCCGTGTTCATGATATATGTTTATTTCCATGCTATAATTGTATTAACCGGAAACATAATACATGTGTGGTTGCGTAAACAACATTGCGTCCCTAGTAAGCCTCTACTAGACTAGCTCGTTAATTAATGATGGTTGTGGTTTCCCAACCATGAACATGAGTTGTTAATTAATTAACGGGATCATGTCATTAGAAGAATGACGTGATGGACAGACCCAACTAAGCATAACAATATTGATCGTTTCATTAAGTTTTTATTGTCATGCCTTTTATTGTCAAGTATCCTATTTCTTAGACCATGAGATCATGTTATTCCCGGGTACTGGAAGAATACTTTGGGGACATCAACCATCGCTTCGTGACAGGGTGATCATAAAGGTGTCTTACGGGTATCTCAGAAAGTGCTTGTTGAATTACATGAATCAAGACTGGGATTTGTCCCTCCGTGTTTCGGAGAGATATACTCTGGGCCCACTCGGTAGTGCACATTCGGTAAAGCTTGCAAGCACGTGACTAATGAGTTAGTCACAGAGAATGTTGTATTACGGAACGAGTAAAGAGTACTTACCAGTAACAAGATTTAACTAGGTATAGTGATACCGACGATCAAATCTTGGGTAAGTAAAATATCGCGTGACAAAGGAAATTGTATACGGATTATAGTAGTCCACGACATAGTGGTTCAACCGATAAAGATCTTCGTTGAATGTGTGGGAGTCATTATGGATATCCTGGTCCCTCTAATGGTTATTGATCGGAGAGGTGTCTCCATCATGTCTGCACGTTCTCGAACCCGTAGGGTCACACACTTAACGTTCGGTAACGCTAGAGTAGCTCTGGGATAATTTTGTTAATGGTGTCCGAATATTGTTCGGAGTCTCGGATGAGATCCTAGACATCACGAGGAGCTCCGGAAGAGTCCGGAGGTAAAGATTTATATATGGCAAGTTGATTTCAGGGTTCCGGAAAAGTTCGGGATTTTTCGGCAGAGTGTCGGAATGTTCTAGAAGGTTCCGGAGGGTCCCATAGTGGGGCCCACCTGTCCCCAACGACCAAGGGTGGCCCACTGGTCCATTTGACCAGTCCTACTTGGTCCATGCAGCCATTCAATGGGTAGCCCTTTAAAAGGGATGTTACCACTCTTGAAAGAGGGGGTTACCACCTTTTAAATGAGAAGGGGTTACCACTATTGAAAGAGGGAGTTTCTACTTTGGAAATAAAGTGGCTGCAGCCCCTTGCCTATATAAAGAAGAGGGAGAGGTGCACCAAGAGACAGAGGCTTGGCCGCATCACTGGCTTGCTGCTCCTCTACCTCCCGCGCACCGCTTGGCGAAGCCCTGCCCGCGGGAACTCTCCACCATATCCACCACCACGCCGTCGTGCTGCTGGAATCGATCCCACCTACTTCTCCCTCTAGCTTGCTGGATCAAGAAGAGGGAGACGTCATCGAGCTGTACGTGTGCAAGCCTCCGGAGGTGCTGCTCGTTTGCGGTGCTGATCGGATCGAACATCGTCAACAACTTCACCGAGCTGCGTTGAATTAAACGTTCAACGCGCGTGTTCTTCGAGGGTATGATGAACTACTCTCCCCGTTACTAGAATCTTCTAGATAGGATCTTGAGTGTTGCTTCCGCATGTGAGAGAAATTTTTGTTTTCTATCGCGCAAACTCCTACAGTGGTATCAGAGCCGGATCTATGCGTAGATGTTTTGGTACGGGTAGAACACATATGTGTATGTGGGCGTTGATAATCTTTTTATTACTTCCTTTGTGTATTTTGAATCTTAGTGGCATAGTGGGATGAAGCGGCCCGGACTAACTTTACATGTCCACGTACATGAGACTTGTTCCACGACTGACATGCAACTTGTATTGCATAAGTGGCTTTGCGGGTGTCTGTCTCTCCCACTATAGTTAAGATTTAATCTACAACGGGTTGTTAATAATTTGTTTATCACCGTTGTGGTTTCATGTTCGTAGGTAAGAACGGTTCTTTCTTCGAAAGCCCTAAGCCACGTAAAATTTGCAAAGAATAAGGGAGAGGCGTCTAACTTGTTTTTGCAGGGGTGCTTGTGATATGGTATAGCCCAAACTGTTTCATATGATATATTTGTGATGTATGAGATGATCATGTTTTGTAATGTTTCACGACTTGCATGTCGATGAGTACGGCAACCGGCAGGAGCCATATGGTTGTCTTAATTATCAATTGTATGACCTGCGTGTCAACTTCAAACGCCATGTAATTGCATTATTTATCGCTATGAGTTAGCAATATATGGGATGCAACGTGGTGGAGACAACCAAGGCGCCACATGAACATGGCGCCATGATGGAGATCATGCCGGTGCGTTTAAGATGGAGATCAAGACGCAATAAAAGGGCTATACCATGTCACATATTTTTATGCATGTGATGTTTATCCTTTTATGCATCTTATTTTGCGTGTGCTCGACGGTAGCATTATAAGATGATCCCTCACACAATATCAAGATAAAGTGTTCTCCCTTAGTATGCACCGTCGCGAAAGTTCGTCGTTTTGAAGCATCTCGTGATGATCGGATGTGGTAAACTCTACGTTCACATACGACGGGTGTAAGCCAGTTTTACACATGCGGAAATACTTTGGTTAACTTGACGAGCCTAGCATGTACAGACATGGACTCGGAACACGACGAACCGAAAGGTTAAACACGAGTCATATGAATGATATGATCAACATTTCGATGTTCACCATTGAAACTACATCTTCTCTCGTGAAGATCGGACTTGGTGTAGTGGATTTGGATCGTGTACCACTAGACAACTATGAGGGATGTTGTTTTAAGTGGGAGTTCGTTAGTAATTTGATTAAAATGAACTCTTTATCATGAACATAGTCTAAAGATGTCTTTGCTAAAATGTTGTAGATCATGGCCCGCAACGTAGCTCAGTTCAACTTCAGCGCATTCCTTGAGAAAGAAAAACTGAAATCATCTGGTTCAAACTTCACTGACTGGCACCGCAACCTGAGGATTATCCTCACTGGGTGTAAGAAGCATTATGTGCTCGATGCTGCGCTAGGTGACCCACCTGCAGACAATGCGCCTGAAGCAGAACAAAATGTCTTTGAGACGCGCAGAGATGACCACATTATAGTTGCCTGTGCCATCCTTACATCTCTGGACACTGATCTCCAGAAACGTTTTGAACATCACGGCGCCTATGAGATGGTTGAAGAGCTGAAAACCATGTTTCAGACTCAGACCCGCGCTGAGAGATATGAGATCTCTGATAAGTTCTATACATGTAAGATGGAGGAGCACAGCTCTGTCAGTGAACATGTTGTCACCATGGGAGGCTATATCCAACGCCTAATTCAGCTGGGATGTGTGATCCCGGATGAGTTAATCACTGACAGGGTGCTGCAGTCGCTCCCTCCGAGCTACAAAGGCTTTGTGCTGAACTATAACATGCAAGGCATGAATAAGACTCTTAATGAGCTCTTTGCGATGCTGAAATCTGCAGAAGTGGACATCAAGAAAGAACATCAAGTGTTGATGGTCAATAAGACCACCAGTTTCAAGAAGGTTAAGGCCAAAAAGGGTCACTTCAAGAAGAGTGGCAAATCTGTTGCTGCTCAGGGCGGCAAACCTGTTGCCACACCTGTGAAACCCAAGGCTGGTCCTAAGCCGGACACTGTGTGTTTCTACTGCAAGGGAGACGGTCACTGGAAGCGTAACTGCGCCAAATACTTGGCGGATAAGAAGGCTGGCAACGTCAAAGGTATATTTGATATACATGTTATTGATGTGTACCTTACTAGTTCTCGTAGTAGTGCCTGGGTATTTGATACTGGTTCGGTTGCTCATATTTGCAACTCGAAACAGGAGCTGCAGAATAAACGGAGACTGGCGAGGGATGAGGTGACGATGCGCGTCGGGAATGGATCGAAGGTCGATGTCATCGCCGTCGGGACACTACCTCTTCATCTACCTTCGGGATTAGTTTTAAACCTGAATAATTGTTATTTGGTGCCTGCGTTAAGCATGAACATTATATCTGGATCTTGTTTATTGCGAGACGGTTACTCATTTAAATCAGAGAATAAAGGTTGTTCTATTTCTATGAGTAATATCTTTTATGGTCATGCACCCAACGTAAATGGTTTATTCTTGTTGGATCTCGATAGTAGTACTTCACACATCCATAACATTGATGCTAAAAGATGCAAAGCGAATAATGATAGTACCACATACTTGTGGCACTGCCGTTTAGGTCATATTGGTGTAAAGCGCATGAAGAAACTCCATTCTGATGGACTTTTTCAATCACTTGACTTTGAATCATTTGATACGTGCGAACCATGCCTCATGGGTAAGATGACTAAGACACCGTTTTCCGGTACGATGGAACGGGCGAGTGATTTGTTGGAAATCATACATACTGATGTGTGTGGACCAATGAGCATTCCAACACGTGGTGGATATCGTTACTTCCTAACTTTCACTGATGATTTGAGTAGATATGGGTATATTTACTTAATGAAACACAAGTCTGAAACATTTGAAAAGTTCAAAGAATTTCAGAGTGAAGTAGAAAATCATCGTAACAGGAAGATCAAATTTCTACGATCTGATCGTGGAGGGGAATATCTGAGTTACGAGTTTGGCATGCACTTGAAAAATTGTGGAATTGTTTCCCAACTCACGCCACCTGGAACACCACAGCGTAATGGTGTGTCTGAACGTCGTAATCGTACTTTATTAGATATGGTGCGTTCTATGATGTCTGTATCCGATCTGCCAATGTCATTTTGGGGGTATGCATTAGAGACAGCCGCATTCACTTTAAATAGGGCACCATCTAAATCCGTTGAGACGACACCATATGAGTTGTGGTTTGGTAAGAAGCCAAAATTATCGTTTCTTAAAATTTGGGGATGCGAGGCTTATGTCAAAAGATTACAACCTGATAAGCTCGAACCCAAAGCGGAAAAATGCGTCTTCATAGGATATCCAAAGGAAACCATTGGGTATACCTTCTATCACAGATCCGAAGGCAAAGTTTTTGTTGCTAAGAATGGATCCTTTCTTGAGAAGGAGTTTCTTTCGAAAGGAGTGAGTGGGAGGAAAATAGAACTAGACGAGGTTATTGAACCTTCTCCCGAATTGGAGAGCAGCGCAGCGCAGGAAGATTTGGATCTTCAGGCACCGCCTTCACCAGCTAGAGAGAAAGAAGCTGATGATAGTGATCATGCAGCTTCGGTCAAAGTTCCCGTTCGCAGGTCGACAAGGTTACGTACTGCTCCTGAATGGTACGGTAATCCTGTCTTGAACATTTTATTGTTAGACAATGATGAACCTATGAACTATGAGGAAGCGATGATGAGCCCAGACTCTGGAAAATGGCAAGACGCCATGAACTCTGAAATGGAATCCATGAAGGAAAACCAAGTGTGGACTTTGGTTGACCTTCCTGATAGCCGTAAGGCTGTTGAATGTAAATGGATTTTCAAGAAGAAAACAGACGCTGACGGTAATGTCACCGTATATAAAGCTCGACTTGTCGCAAAAGGTTTTCGACAAATTCAAGGAGTTGACTACGATGAGACCTTCTCACCCGTAGCGATGCTAAAGTCTGTTAGGGTTCTACTAGCAATTGCTGCTTATTTCGATTATGAAATTTGGCAGATGGATGTCAAAACTGCGTTCCTCAACGGAAACGTTGAAGAAGAGTTGTACATGGTACAACCTGAAGGTTTTGTCGATCCTAAGGATGCTGATAAAGTGTGCAAACTTCAGCGATCCATCTATGGACTGAAGCAAGCATCCCGGAGTTGGAATCTTCGATTTGATGAGGTGATCAAAGGTTTTGGATTTGTCCAAAATTATAAAGAAGCTTGTGTTTACAAGAAAGTGAGTGGGAGCTCGGTTGCATTCCTGGTTTTATATGTAGATGACATATTACTTATTGGGAATGATGTGGAGCTGCTTAACAGTGTGAAAGATTATTTGAATAATAGTTTTTCAATGAAAGATCTTGGTGAAGCTGCATACATATTGGGCATAAAGATCTATAGAGATAGATCAAGACGCTTAATAGCACTTAGTCAAAGTAAATACCTTGAGAAGATAGTGAAGAAATTCAATATGCAGGATGCAAAGAAAGGTTCTTTGCCCATGTTACAAGGTAAGCCATTGAGTATGACTCAGTGTCCAACTACGGCAACAGAAATAGAAAGGATGAAGAAAATCCCCTATGCCTCGGCCATAGGTTCTATTATGTATGCCATGTTGTGTACTAGACCGGATGTGTCCCATGCTCTTAGTTTGACGAGCAGGTACCAGAGTGATCCTGGAGAGGCTCACTGGACAGCAGTTAAAAATATCCTTAAGTACCTAAAAAGGACTAAGGACATGTTTCTTGTCTATGGTGGTGATGAAGAGCTCTCCGTAAAAGGTTACGTTGATGCTAGCTTCGATACTGATCCAGATGACTCGAAATCTCAAACAGGGTATGTCTTTATCTTGAATGGAGCTGCGGTTAGCTGGAGGAGTTCCAAGCAAACCGTCATTGCGGCATCTACATTAGAGGCGGAGTATATGGCCGCTTCTGAAGCAGCGAAAGAAGGGATATGGCTGAAGGAGTTCGTCACTGAACTCGGCGTTGTTCCGAGCGCACTGGATCCCATGGAGATTTTTTGTGACAACACTGGTGCCATTGCTCTAGCCAAGGAACCAAGATGTCACAAGAGTTCCAAGCATATCAAACGCCGGTTTCATCAAATTCGTGAGCATGTCAATGAAGGAGATATTACCATTAGCAAAGTACATACGAATCAAAATATCGCTGATCCGTTGACTAAAGTTCTTCCACAGACAAAACATGATCAACACCAGAAGGCCATGGGTGTTAGATTTTTACCAATGTAAACTAGATTATTGACTCTAGTGCAAGTGGGAGACTGTTGGAAATATGCCCTAGAGGCAATAATAAATAAATGTTATTATCATATTTCCGTGTTCATGATATATGTTTATTTCCATGCTATAATTGTATTAACCGGAAACATAATACATGTGTGGTTGCGTAAACAACATTGCGTCCCTAGTAAGCCTCTACTAGACTAGCTCGTTAATTAATGATGGTTATGGTTTCCCAACCATGAACATGAGTTGTTAATTAATTAACGGGATCATGTCATTAGAAGAATGACGTGATGGACAGACCCAACTAAGCATAACAATATTGATCGTTTCATTAAGTTTTTATTGTCATGCCTTTTATTGTCAAGTATCCTATTTCTTAGACCATGAGATCATGTTATTCCCGGGTACTGGAAGAATACTTTGGGGACATCAACCATCGCTTCGTGACAGGGTGATCATAAAGGTGTCTTACGGGTATCTCAGAAAGTGCTTGTTGAATTACATGAATCAAGACTGGGATTTGTCCCTCCGTGTTTCGGAGAGATATACTCTGGGCCCACTCGGTAGTGCACATTCGGTAAAGCTTGCAAGCACGTGACTAATGAGTTAGTCACAGAGAATGTTGTATTACGGAACGAGTAAAGAGTACTTACCAGTAACAAGATTTAACTAGGTATAGTGATACCGACGATCAAATCTTGGGTAAGTAAAATATCGCGTGACAAAGGAAATTGTATACGGATTATAGTAGTCCACGACATAGTGGTTCAACCGATAAAGATCTTCGTTGAATGTGTGGGAGTCATTATGGATATCCTGGTCCCTCTAATGGTTATTGATCGGAGAGGTGTCTCCATCATGTCTGCACGTTCTCGAACCCGTAGGGTCACACACTTAACGTTCGGTAACGCTAGAGTAGCTCTGGGATAATTTTGTTAATGGTGTCCGAATATTGTTCGGAGTCTCGGATGAGATCCTAGACATCACGAGGAGCTCCGGAAGAGTCCGGAGGTAAAGATTTATATATGGCAAGTTGATTTCAGGGTTCCGGAAAAGTTCGGGATTTTTCGGCAGAGTGTCGGAATGTTCTAGAAGGTTCCGGAGGGTCCCATAGTGGGGCCCACCTGTCCCCAACGACCAAGGGTGGCCCACTGGTCCATTTGACCAGTCCTACTTGGTCCATGCAGCCATTCAATGGGTAGCCCTTTAAAAGGGATGTTACCACTCTTGAAAGAGGGGGTTACCACCTTTTAAATGAGAAGGGGTTACCACTATTGAAAGAGGGAGTTTCTACTTTGGAAATAAAGTGGCTGCAGCCCCTTGCCTATATAAAGAAGAGGGAGAGGTGCACCAAGAGACAGAGGCTTGGCCGCATCACTGGCTTGCTGCTCCTCTACCTCCCGCGCACCGCTTGGCGAAGCCCTGCCCGCGGGAACTCTCCACCATATCCACCACCACGCCGTCGTGCTGCTGGAATCGATCCCACCTACTTCTCCCTCTAGCTTGCTGGATCAAGAAGAGGGAGACGTCATCGAGCTGTACGTGTGCAAGCCTCCGGAGGTGCTGCTCGTTTGCGGTGCTGATCGGATCGAACATCGTCAACAACTTCACCGAGCTGCGTTGAATTAAACGTTCAACGCGCGTGTTCTTCGAGGGTATGATGAACTACTCTCCCCGTTACTAGAATCTTCTAGATAGGATCTTGAGTGTTGCTTCCGCATGTGAGAGAAATTTTTTGTTTTCTATCGCGCAAACTCCTACAAGAAACTCTTGTCTCCCCAAGCTAGCCCTGGCGAATCGACCCAGGGCTTGGCAAAAATCTTTCTTCTACTGCCAAGATACTTCACCGGAGCGCGAAACCCGCCTCCCTTCCTGGTCCAATTCTATCTTTGTGTCTTCTGAGGCACTAAATTCGAAACCTCGGGATGCCGCTACATCCTTTATAAATGAGTCGCTGATCAAGGTTCGTGCCTTGATCGGTCATGGCCTTACTGGCCTTGATCTTCTTTCCTGCTGGACGAAGTGGTGCATCCAACCAGTGAGTCCCCGACAACAGACCTTCCTCGAGTGCTCTGGCACCTATGCTGATGTCGATCGCATCAAAGCCGATGACTGGGAGCCTGAGGAATGGGTGGATTTTGTCGCCCGTGTGACTGAGGAGAAGAATATCTCCTTTGACAAGGTGGGGATTGCCCCTTTTAGTGTTAACAACAAGCCTTTTGAGGTAACCTTTCTTCTCTAGTCCTTTGTCCTTGTAGCAAAATTGCATTTCTCTTTGATACTAAGATCCTCCTTTTTTGGTATCAGGCTGATAAAAACTATTGGTCGCTTCCAACGGCTGGTGTAGGCATTGCTGCTCCCAAGCGTACCACAAAGAAAAAGTTGCTGCCCGCTTTAGAGGGCAGTGAAGTTGCTGATATTCCATCTGTCACCACTGCGGCTTCAGATGACGTGGAAATTGAGCTGGAGGAAGACGACGGCCCTGTGCCTGTCGCGAGTCCTTTTGCTGCGGCTGGCCCAACTCCCCGTAGGGTCTCGAAGAGACTATCCCGGGAGGAGCCAGAACTTAATACTCTGGAAAATCCTGAGGTCGCCAAGCGTCGCAAACCTGCTGTGGGCGCGACTCCTTCCATTACCAGGCGTGTGCTTAGGACCACCGTCTCGGCTGAAGAAGATATGGGGCCCAACTCTGGTAACTCTCGCTTCCCTGGCATCCTGACTGCATATTCTTTTCCTTGTTTGTGCTAACACATCTCTGATTGTAGATTCAGGGTTCCAAGGTTTGTCGTCGCCATCGAGTGACGACCTTATGACCTCTGTGAAGATGGCTCCAGAGTCAGTAACTTTCCCTTGCGCTCATAGCGTTTCTCTCCTGACATGCATGCTTCTTTCTTATATAATTGTCTTGTTCTTGCAGAGTTGCGATTGAGGCTACAACCGCGGCTGATCTGGGAGTCACTTCCGAGGCTGCGGCTGAGCCGCCTAGAGCGCCTGCGGCTTCTACTGCCATGGTGGAGGGCGTGGCCACCACTGACGATCTGGCCGCGACCCCTGCTCCTGACACGGCTGCCCAAGAGGTGGCTCTGGAAGACAGGACAGATCCCCTCGTTGCCCAAGACACAGAGGAGGTGGACCCCACAACCGCAGTTGTGGTGGCCAAGGATGCCGAGACACCACTGGTTGAGTCGCCTGCGGCTGTTAATCAAAAGTCGCCGGTGCTACATCTTGAAATTACTTCCTCCTCCTCATCCTTGAGCCGCACTGAAAAGCTATCGCAAGCCATTATTGCTTCAAGTGATAAACAAGCCGTAGAGCTGCGTGAGGCACTGTCCAACTTGTCTGTGGCTTACAAGGTAATAATTTATCTTGTCCAATCAGTCTCTAGCCCCCAAGGATCGAGTTTCTTCTTTGATTCAAAGGGGAACTTGATACTTCTTGTAGTTGTTAACTTGTGTAGTAACTGCCCGCAAATTATTGCAAACTTCTCCATTGCTATTGATATGTTGGTCTTCTACCTTGTAGGAGGAATTGTACGCCATGATGGCTGAAAAACATGCCCTGGAGAAGCAAGTGCAGGAGGCTCCGGCTGAACAGGAAAATCTGCGCGAGCTCCTTCGCCAACGCGATGCTGAATTGAAGAAAAAAGACGCCAAAATTGGCGATCTTAATGATGAGAGCTATAAGCTGTCTGAACAGGCCAAGGCTACTGAGCTGCGGCTTAAAAAGGTTGAAGAGAAGTCTCGTGAGAGGATCCAGCAGCAGGATCAGCAAATCAATGCCCAGAAGGATGCCATTACTCAAGCCAATGAGGATGCGCGGCTTAAAGTTGTTGAGATTGGGCGCCTCCAAAAGGAGCCGACGAAAGTATTGAACGCCTCCAACCTTGTCCATGGCAAGGTGTGCATCATGACGCAGGAGCTGGCTGGTATGTCCTGTAGACCTCTGCTTTGTTTGTGATATTGAAATCTTGTGTATGCCTCTGTATTCACTAGTGGGTGCTTTTTTCTGGCAAGGATTCTCCATTACTTAACCATAGCACCCAGGAGCAACTTGACCACGTCCGCGAGTTTGCGCATAAAGCTATCGATGCTATGAAGAAATTATCAGCTTGCCTTCTGCCAACCAAGTCTGTCCCTGCAGATGCTGAAGGGCTATTGAAAAAGCTGCTTAAGGCGCCCCATTACTTCTTGGATTGGAAAGAATCCTTAGCTCGTTCTGGCGCGACTCATGTGCTTGCATTGGCCAAGACATACGACCCATCCTTTGATGCTGCCAAGGTCGCACAAGGCAGGCCTCCAAAGAAGACCGACGGCACCGTGTTGACGCCCTCGGAGTATGCGGCGACATGGAAGAGCATGCGTGGTCATGCGACTGAACTTGTGCATGGAGTGGACCTGGCGACCTTTCTGGGAAAGTATCATCCAGATGGGTCGAGATTTGAGAGATTACCCACTGCGTCGACCAGCGTGGTGGCTCCACAAGAGAAGAACTCCTCTCCAGGTGTATCCAGCTCCGCAGCCCCCAAGCCCGCGACTGACAAGCCTTCAAGTGAGCCTGCGACTGCTGTTTCTGTCAAGCTTGGTAAGCCGCCTGTGCCTCCTTCCCATAAGCCAAAAGGTGGGCAAAAGTGAAGAAAAAACAATTATATGATAAAGTTAGCCCTTAGTGGCTTGTAATAATTGTTGAAATGATGTGTCAGCAACAATATTTTATGATTATTAAGTACTCTCAGCAGTACAAGTTCCGACCAATAGTCTGGTCCTTATGATTTGTCTCAGTTTTCCTTACTTAGGCCCTTGCGTGGCTCAGTATTTTCAAGGAAAATCTGTGTTCAGGGTCGAGAGCGGCCATGATAGGCAATCATGCTCGATTGACGCAACACCCCAGTACTTTGGCCGCATAACGCAAGTCGCATCCAAGTGAAGGTTGAGTATAATCACAATAAATGCCACTCGTTTGGCGATTCCAAGGTAATAGGCCGCGCTCAGAAAGCTGCCGCACCCCCAAGGAACCAATGATTAGAAAATAAAAGACTCACAACTCAATTGATAATTTGAGGTGAAACGACAGCCACCTACATAGTAGGGGTGCCGGCTTTATTTCAGAATCATTATATGATACATAGGGTCGGTCGCGTCTGGGTGGCGACTAGAATTGATACGTGGGGTCGGTCGCGCCTAGGTGGTGACCAGAGGTGATACATGCGGTACGGCCGTGCCTGAGTGGCGGCCAATTTTAGATGCACGGGTTACGGCCGCGCCTTGGTGGCGGCCAATTCCTGGTACATGGGTCGATCGCGCCTAGGTGGCGATCAGATTTGATGCATAGGGTCGGTCGCGCCTAGGTGGTGACAAGAATTGAAGTTCGAGCCCTGAGTGACTAGGTTGGTACTATGAACCCTTGGTGGTTCCGTTGCGATCGCTGATGGCGACTCGCGATGTTTGGAGTATACTTTTATGGCCGATAGCCTGTAGTTCTTGCTTTCCTCGCATCCCTTGCGGCTGTAATCTGAAGTCGCAGGGCAGGCAGGTGTCTTTTGGCCTCCACGATGTCATCAAAGTTTTGTTGCAGCTGAGGAACAGGCGCATTTTCTGCGACGCAAGCGCCTCTGGCCATAGCCCTGTCGCCTTCCTCGCATTCTTGTGCTATCTCTTTATTGCCATTTATTGTGATAACTCCCTTGGGACCGGGCATCTTTAGCTTCAGGTATACGTAGCATGGTCGAGCCATGAATTTTGTGAATGCTTCTCTGCCAAAGAGGGCATGGTATGGACTCTGGAAATCTACAACCTCGAACCAGACGTACTCGCTTTTGAAGTTGCTTTGCGTCCCGAAGGCGACTTCCAGGTTGATTCGCCCTAATGGTTGGGCTGACACGCCTGGCACGACTCCGCGGAACGTTGTTCTGAACGGATGCAGCTGCTTTTCTTGGAGGTTCATCCTCTGGAAAGTTTCATAATATAATATGTTGATGCTGCTACCTCCATCCATCAGCACTTTGCTTAGTTTATATCCTGTGATTTGAGGGCAACTACAAGCGCGAGCTTGCCTCCTTCGTTTATTTCTCCCGGATGATCTTCGCGCTCCAAACTATTGGTTGCTCGGACCACTTCAGCCACTGTGGTATGGCTGGTACTACTGTGTTAACAGCTTGATTGCGTCGTCGCAGCTTCTACTCCCTCCTTGAGGTATTAACCACAATTGTGTGATATTGACCCAACTGTTTTGGGAACAGCGGTTGGTTGGGCTGTGGGTTTGGAGCAGCATTGTGGTTGCCTCCCTCATTGTTCTGATGGTTGTTATTCCCATTGAGTGGCTGCCCATCCTTCTACTTTTTGTAATGATAGCATTGCGCCTTTGTGTGGTTGGGTGGTTTTCCATCTTTTCCCACGTGGATGTCACAGGGGCGATTGAAAACTTCTTCCAGGTTAACTGGGTGGAAATTTCTTCCTCTGCCGCTGCTTGGCTTGTAACGAGTGTTTGTGTTTGCGACTAATCCCGAGTTTCCTTCCTCGTTCTTGCGCTTGTTGTAACT
This sequence comes from Poa pratensis, assembly GCA_947311845.1. Lineage (NCBI taxonomy): Eukaryota > Viridiplantae > Streptophyta > Magnoliopsida > Poales > Poaceae > Poa > Poa pratensis. Next base: position 72,793,260 of record CAMZMU010000128.1, on the reverse strand, counting down.
CACATTACTATTGCTAGCTTGCTGCTGGTCTTCTTTCCTTTGCCAGCAATTTCCTCTTCCTCTCCATCAGATGCGTCCTTAGTTTTATCCGAGCTTGCATACTTGTTAGCCGCTGCCATCACCTCGCTTAGGCTCTTTACTTTGTCCTTCATGCGACCCAGTTTATGGACCAGCGGCTCAAACTTGCAGTTTTTCTCCATAACCAGGACAGCTGAGCTTGGAGGTATGTTGTCTGAGGAGTGTATAATTTCTGCCACTCTCCTCATCCAGTGGCGACTTGACTCGCCGTCCTTCTGCACGCAGCGCTCAAGGTCTTCTATGCTGCAGAGTCGCTTGCATGTTCCTTGGAAATTCTTGACAAAAGCTTCCGTCATCTCATCCCAAGAGTTTATTGAATTTGGTGGCAGGTTCTGTAACCAGATGTGGGCTGCGCCTTCTAACATCATATTTAAGTATCGGGCGCATATCTCTTCAGATGCGTTGAGAATGCTCATACCCATCTCATAATTGTTGAGCCAAGTTACTGGATCGATGTTTGGGTTGTAATTCGCGACCTTGCGAGGTCCTTTGAAATTTGCGGGAAACGGCTCAGACCTAATCTTTTGCTGAAGCAGACTGGATCTTTGAGTCGCGATGACAAGTTGGATGGTGCCGGCCTCCCTGCTGGATTAGCCATCACGTGCGGCTGCACAACTTCTATGGGTTGGACTTGCACCGCCGGCTGATTTTCCCTTTGTCGCCTGGCTGAACTTGAAGTCGCGACTTGCGGCGACTCGGCGTGGATGCTTCTTTCCGCCATAACTCTACTGTTGTAGGGGGTGGCGTGTAGCCGTCCCGCATGTTCAGACATATTTGCCTGCTGTACTACTGATGTATTAAGCATCTCAATGGCGCGCCGCGCTTCTCTGTCCATCGGTGTGTTTCCTGCCGACATCAACCTGGCCAAGATACTGGTAGCCGCATAGAGATTCTCCACTGGGCTAACATAGTGTCCTTGCGGCGTATGGAACCTTTGAGGCTGCGGTGCTGGCTGCTGCACAAAGGTTGGCTGTGGCGATGGAGGTGGCATGACAGCCCTGTTGTTGGCTTGCACCACAGCTCTTGACCCTGGTGCTTCCGCCGCTCTTGGTACTGTGAAAGATGGAACTGCTGGCGCGGCTGGTGGTGACGCGAACGTCCGAACCGCAGGTGCGACTAAAGGCACCGCGGGTCGCGTAACCACGACGGGTGGTGCCATGTACGAGGGTGCCGCAACTGATGGTGTTGAGGCTTCTGACCATGCGACTGGACGCACCGTGTTGGTTGCGATTGATGGATCGCGTGGGGTGACGCCGTGGCTGTTGGTCCAGAGGTGGGTGATTGGAATAACTCCATGGGATTTACTGTCCCTGGCTGCAGGCGACTGACTTGGCGTCTGTGCGGCAAGGTGCTTGGCCCTCCTTGTAAGATGATGGTGTCCTCAGCGAGTCGCCGTTGTTCTTGTTGGAGGCGCTGGTCCTCGCGTGCTAGTCTGCTCCTTTCGTCTGCAATCCTTTGGACTTCATCATACATCCCAATCCTGGTAGCTTCCAGCTCTGTTACTCTAGCGGCAGCATTAACTGTAGATATAGGTGTAAATAGTGGGCTGCTCCGTGGCATCACCATTGCTGCGTCAGGGGTTGTTATTGGTCCTGTCTCCGTGGGTACAGCTCCGGATAGGACTTCTCTGTTTGGGACTCCTAAGGCCGCGACTCCTGGGGTGGTTGCAGCGGGCGCCGCATGACTTGAACCGAGCTCTACGACTCCTGATTCTTCTGGCGCGACTTGTTTCGCTGCTTCCGGCGCCGTGGGGGCTAAGCTGCCATGTGGCATGCCCAGCCCTTCCTCTGCTTCCACGGCCCTGTAGATCCCTTCCATGCACTGATCTCCTATGGAGGGCGAGCTGCCTCCCCTAGGGTTTCCACATAACCTTTCTTCGAGCACATACTCGATGGATTGAGCTTCTTCGTCTTCGAGGGGTAGTGGCTCGTTGTTGGCAGATTCCTCTTCTTCGTCTCCCGTTACAGCGACTCCTTCTTTTGAGTCGCCCTGCTGTGAGGGGTCCTCTGATCCGCCGCCAATGAAGCCGATGAAAACATGGATAGATCCAAACGGGATGATGCGACCCGTATCCAGGTAATCTGCTTCTGGTCCCCAGCTTGAATCGTCAATTAGAGGCGTGCCATCGACCGTGATGATATGGCCGATGGCGAGATCTTCAGCTCCTTTCATCAATCCTGCGCGGAACATGACGCTCTTGACCGCAGGCCCCACGGTGGGCGCCAACTGTCGTGGGCTTGTCACGTCAGATGTCATGGATGACTTCGTAGGTGTGGGATTACGCGAGTCAATCGTCTCCGAGCTTGGGATCGCAGGAACAAAGATGAACACAGATTTACCCAGGTTCAGCCCCTCAATGTGAGGTAAAGACCTACTTCCTGCCTACCCTAGATTGGTATTGATATGATATATGTGGTGTTACAATGGAGGCGATCCGATCTCGGTACTCGCCGTATGAACTAGGGTTTGAGGGCTTGATAGCTTGTCCCCGTCTAAGTCCTGCGAGTCCTCTTTATATACACAGAGGCTCGCTAGGTTACAAAGGAAACTTCCTCCACAAGGAATACATCAACTGGAACCTAATTGGAGACCAACTCTTCCTTACGTCTTCCAGGATATGTCTTCTAGATTCTTCTCCTTGTGGCGGTGCGATATTGGGCTTGCTATCATGTAGGCCTTTGCTAGTGCGAGTAAAGTGGGTCGCACTTATCAATACGGGCCGCGGGTTAATCCACAAAGCATTCCCCCGACACCATGGTCGGCGCAGATGCAGTCGACAGGGATGCGGGTGCGATCACCGCGAGTTGACGCGGGTCCGTCAAGTCATGTGTTCCCCACAGGCTAACATGAAAGTTGAAACGACCGAAAGTCAGATTCGTACCTGAGTGGAGGTCCGCGAACGCCGGGCGAGTGACCGGCGGGTGCGGGTCGAATCCGAGGGTGTCGAAGTACATCGGCTTGATGATTGATGGGGCCAGCAAGCCGCCGTTTGTCGATGAAGTCGGCGAGTTGCCGTTTGCCAATGGAGCCACCGAAACGGCGGATCCAGCGCTAGTCTTTCCCACAGACGGCGCCAATTGACGTGGTGTTAACACATCAAATCCCATGGTTCGGTACCTAGGATTGAGATTAAGGGGGAGGGACGTGGTAGCGCTGGTAGTATCGTCGGCTGACAAGCAAGGTTTACCCAGGTTCAGGCCCCCGGAGGGTAACACCCTACTTCCTGCTTGTCTGATTATTGATTTATGAGGTGTACAAAGGAGCTACAATGGCATCCCGGCGAGATGCGATCTCGCTAGGGCTTTGGTGGTTTGATTATTGCGTGTCCTAGATCGGCGGCCCTCCCAGCCTTTATGTAGGAGGCTGGGTCCCGGGGATTCGCAACCGATTAGGTTTACAGGTAAGGTAGGTTTCTACCGACTTAGGCTCTACTTGTCTTGGGGCGTACGCCATCTTCTTGGGCCCCCTCCGTGGGTCTTGATCGTGTATTACTGGTAGGCCTGCTGATGGGCCTTAGCTTGTACGTGCACCAGGTGTCCTCATGGTGGGGCACCTGAAGGGTAAGCCCATGTCACTCACCATTTTTGTCCCCCTATTTCACCCCCTCCGGCTCACCGCCGAAACTCCCGCCACCATTTTCTCCCTTTGAGATCTCCCTGTGGCAGGTTTTTTCACCGAGGAGCAGGTAAGCAGCGACATCTCCTACTCTAGTCGGCGGTGGTCGGCGGCGGCAACCCTTGTTCGTCCTCTTCTCTGAGATGTCCTCTTCCTCCCCCACCGCTTCCATGCTTGTAAGTAGCATGCAACCCTCCCTCGTGTAGACTAGATCTGTGAGCATGTGGTATATTTGAATAGATCTGTAGGTTCTATGGTATGTTTGGCTTATTGGCGTAATGACGTGGGTGTTACCGTGTTAGATCGATCATCTTGGTTAGTGTTTTGTTATATTGGCCATGTCACTCTGCTATGTGGTCATTGTTCTGTTGTGTATATCACTCATTTTAGTCCGTATGTAGTCCATATTGCAATACATAAAACATCTTATAATTAGGACGGAGTGAGTACTTACTAAAACTTATGTGAGATGTGTATATTTTGTGAGGGGGTATATACTAAACCCCTCAGATGATAAACTTGTGGTGCATCACCAGCAGTTGTTGTGATGAATTCGTGGTGCACGAGGTATTTGTGAACTGTTTAGGGGAATGTTTTGTTCAAGCCATATATGGTTACCGAGTTAGTTATGCTCATATGTTCTGTGTTCACCTTGTTGGTCGAGTGATGGTATGTCACCACTCCTCCGAGAAGGATACCACATCATGGGATTTGCACAATAACCAAACGTCACGCAATAGCAACAAAAACACCGACACACCGATAAGGAGGTTACCAAACATTAAGCATTTTATGGTGCTCTTATGCAGGCTAGAAAATTATTGGCAACCAAATGTGCTGCACAACGTGTTTCAGGCCGCGTTTTTTAGGGTTAAACCCTGCCGGGTCACATATACAGAAAGGGAAAAAAGGCTGCATGTAACCAAACATGCCCTAGATATGATCTACGTGTCCGGTTTGCATTGGTTGGCTCAAATTGATTCAAACATTTGGGACCATTTTGGAAACCAAATGGACACTGTTAATGTTCGGTTCTATCCGTTTCCATGATGGTATCCTTCCAAGTCTAACCTACACCTCATCCTCTGAAGCCCATTTCCCACCCTATCACTCTCTCCTAGCCCGACTCCTCTATCTCCCACCAAAGCACCACATGTCGGCCTCACCTCCGTGTCCTCGCCGTTGCCTCCACCTCGATCCCCGCGAGTCCGTTGGATGACCTGTCGCCTAAGTACCATTTGTTTCTGCCGCGGGTGAGCTTGGGTGACGCAAGGAACCGGCGAAAAGCCGTGTCCCACATCCCGCCGCCGCCACCACCGCCATGCGAGGACGAGCGGTCTCGACCTGAGCTCAAGCGGCGGTTGTCCTCCATCTCTAGACGCAACAAAAAGGTTTCGCGACCTCAGCTCTTCGAAAACTCGAGCTCCACATCAGCCTCCATCTCTAGCAGCGGTCTTTTGCCTGAAAAAGTTTGTAGGGTTTTTGCAAACTCTCTCCGATTACAGTACTCGTTATGTGTCCCACCACGATCCTAAATTTTCACATCTTTGGCATGATGAAAAATCCTACTCCCTCCCTCCGTTCACTTAACACTTTTATAAGGCAATCTACCTACCATTTTAATTTTGGCCACATACATATTAATGAGTAGAAAATTTCCGCAATAAAATGAAATATGTAGAAAAACTAATAACCTGCTACTAAATCGCATACATGATGCTACATTTAGTTCAGTGGCCTAAAGTGCACGGCTCCTTTCAAATGGGAGGGTAAAAAGCATGCCAACAAAATCTTCTCCCATCGTAAAAGTCACAAATCAGACTGCAACTCAGGGAACCGAAGGAACAAAGGCCAAAGACCAGAATGCACAACGTTTCTTCTTAGATATATACAGATAGCTTCCACAGGGAGAAAGGTATACATGCTACAAAAAACATACTACCACCAACGCTACCCAAAAGGTTGCTGCTGCTAAAAGCAATACTTGCTGAACTGCAGCAATTCATACAGATACCTGAACATCGATATATACATACATACGCCTATTTACTGGCAAGCAATGAAGGCGGGGGCTAGGGCACTACCACATATTGCGGCTCACCAGTTCTCGCCTAAAACCTAGCAACTGGCAGGGAAAACATCATGAAATGCCAGAATGCCTCTTCTCGGCACTCCTTGCTGCCAAAGGCCACCACAGTTCAAGATAAAGGCAGACAACGCCGTTAGTCTGTGAATCAATTATGAATAGCTCTCCCCAACAGTGTGAAGGATCATGGGCATTTCCCCGAATGATCAACGGAAGAAAGAAGAGAACTAGAGCAAAGTTAGCATTCAGCAGTCTGTGTTGGTAAATGAGGCCGTGTAGTCTAAGCCACTCCGCGGAGTGACTGATTCATGTGATGAATCCACGCCACTGAGTTTGATGGTGTCATCAATGACCGGTGACTTAGCCTTAGGTGCCAACTGCTTGGCCTCCTCGTACGAATAAATGTAAATTCTTTTCACCATGCTGCAAAACTCGCTGCAATATCATGAATTACACAGTGATTAGGACTTGGGTATAAGAAATTTGCATCCATTCACAGACAGTGATAAGGGTTCTTACTCCCAAGGATCGTCCCCAACAAGCATCATATCATCCTCTTCATCGGCATAAACAATCTGCCATTTCTTGAGTGTGGAACATAGCTCCCCCGTATATCAAACATCTCCTCCAACTTGCGGTGAAGATCGCCATACCCATCGAGTTTTGTTAAGTCCACTGCTCTTCCAACAGCCATCCCTTTCATAATTACCTAGAGTAGGAACAAAAAAATGCTGTCAGAAAAACCTAGAGGAGGAAACATGAGGAACAGTAATTAATAACTCTGTAAGTTGCAAGAAATCAAAGTCGACCATCTTTAAAATGTGACAAACTATCACCTTTGTGCAGCTTCTAACTTGGCGACTTTGGGTCTCAAGAAGAGCACGTTCACTGCTTGCTGCTGGGCCATTTGAGTTGTTGACATTGGATGGCTGAGAGAGCTCGCCAGAGTCCATGTCTACAGATGCAGCCATTTGATCATAACCATCACCTGAAACAGTAACCACACGCTGTGTTTCTTCGACAGCAGATCTTATCTCAATTCCAAATAATCTGCAACCACCAGTAGTTGGTTCAAGCTTTCTTTCAACTGTGACTTTGTTAGTGCTTGCAGCACTGGAGTCTTCCCTTGATTCTCTTGCTGGCCAGTAGAACTGATTGAATGCAGTGTTTGATGATGATGAGAAGATTGATGTACGAAATAACTCTTGAGCGCGTTGTGGTTCCGAAAATGAGAGGGTTTGGCTTCGTTCAGCTGGGGACTTCCATAGTCCTGATATAAATAGCACCAGCTTAGATATGTAAAGCAAAAGAATACTGGAGAAAGCACTAAGTTATATAAAAATATGATATTCATGACTATGCGCTGAGCACTGAATCCGCAAACCAGATCATTACTTGTAACAGGTGCTAAGGAGTTCAGATATCTTACCAAATCTCGGAGGAAGTTCTGGAACCACAGAAGGTGAAGCTGGAGGCCGTGCACGCTTATTTCTCAATGGAGGTTGAGGGGGTTGTGGATTAGCTGCGTCCAGTGGTTCCAATTCCCATGCTGAAACTTTATCTGGACGAAGAATGGATGAAGGTTCGTCCCACTGTACCTGGCAATAATTAGAGGACAGAATCAGATCTGGAAAGCAAACAAGGAAAACATGACAATGAACCACTATAAGCACTCCAGAGAAACACATGGTTCTTCTAGTTGAACCCTCAAAACTCAGTATCTTCGTACCTTCAGAGATTTCCAATCAGAATCTGCCCATAGAGATGTTGGCATTGTGGTTGTGCTCCCAATACCAGTAATTGTTCCACTGAAACTGTAATACACAGAAATATTTATCAATCCACCAAGATGGTTGTAGTAAAAGGCAAAGCCAACATCTTGTCTAAAAGCAACACACGTTACCTTCTTTCAAGAGCTTCATCACCTTCAAATTTCATCTTAAACCTCATTCCAACGGAAATATTTTGCTTCTTCGCTTCAAGGTACTTGTTAACGCTCACTACAAACTCAGATCGACTTGTTCTGGGAACAGAATCAGAGACAAGTATTAGGTATTTTAGACAAGATTGTATGAATATAATAAAATTTGCCATTTTTAATATTAATTATGATAACCATAATGCTATCCCACTTCAGCAAAAATGGATGGTTGGAAGGGGTAAATTCTCGGACGTAAATGCACAACAGGTATAAGCATCAATCTTAAAGGCCTTAAGGAGCAGTAACTATATCTCACACCTAAGCAGGATGTACAATAATACACAGAGAATTGCCATTTGAGTTAATAAAATCTGCAAAGAAGTATTCTTTATTTATCGTGCATTACTGGTAACTCTTTATTATATTGCATTACTGGTGATGCTTCATTAACATTGCATTACTGAGTTTTTTTTGCGGGCTACTGGTTGGTTGCCACAAATAAACATCACTATGCAAAAATAGCATAGCTAAAAGGAAAATTGGTTGAACCCTACCTGGGTTTGTAGAAAACAGAAAAGAGGGTCCCAGTGGAGATAGCATGGGAGGCTGTTGCAAGAACTCCGAGATGCATGCTGTGGCTTGATATGACAGATGACGGCATGTTATTTACTTGTCTCATATGTCTCCTTACACCAACACGCAATTCACCATTTTCACCTCTACAAATTATACGAATAATACTTAATACTATTCACCAGAATTAAACCGAACCAGGAGAGATGTACAAATGCCTCCAAGTGACAAGATTACAGTATCATGTACCTCAGAAAGATAAATGCATCACCAGCAACCAATCTTTTTGAGCTAACAAAGACACTCCAGCCAGTTGTAAGTAGATGCCGCCTAGGTTGTCCTGAAACACAAAACACATGAGATGGAACCAAAAAGAGAGATCGCACACATACTCATGAACTAACAAATCAGTAGATGCTGAATGTTTCAACAGTGGTAACAATTCAGCATTCAATTGTGACATGAATTGAGAAATTGTGACAGGAAGTTAATAGGGGCATCAAGCTGAATGCTGAAATTGTAAACTCACCACGAAATATGTGACGAAAATGCCACTCAGTTCCATGGAGATCTTTGGCAACCAGTTCTTGACATGGTGGATTCTGAGACATGTCCTGCAAAGCAACAAACCATCCAATAAGCCAGAAATAGCGTAGACATCAACTGGAGTAAAAAAATGCTTTAGATGCTAACCAGAGGAGGAAGACACTCTTCAGCATGTCTCCTAAGAACAGAAAAACCACCATGGGTACTCGTATCGGAAGCTGTTAGTGTCTTGCAAAAGGAATGTATTGTGCCTCTCTCAAGTTCTTGTGGTTCAGGACCCGAGCTTGTGAGCTCACTTTGCTAATCCAGAGAATACAATTGGAAAAATTAATGAATGTACATGTAAAGAAGAACACGAAACAGAACTAACAAAGTAAACTGCAACATGAAAAGAGAATATGCGATAAGATTGTACATTGCAAATCGCATGTTCGCAATGGTTCAAACAGAAAAACTCACATCAGCTTCTGGTTGCAGCATAATTTGAGCGTAAACTTCATCTGAATCAGCTTCTGTCTGCATTACAGAGTTCAGCCAGTTAGCTAAGTATAGCATTTCTAGCTACTAACTATTTCCTGGGCACTTGCATGGAAGGAGGTTACAGAAGACAGATAAATAAAACACTGACCCGAAGTTCTACATTGACCACACGGCATAGGATTTTGGATGGTAGATTGAACATCGGCAGGTACTGGTCAAGCTGCTGGTTCATAGACCCCTCAAGCTATAGAGTAAATCGTGATCAGTTTGAGGACGAAAAATGTATATGTAGTTATGCACCACAATTAATTAAACAAGTGAGATAGGCGGAGAAGACTCATAGACGGGTGAGTACCTGCTCCATATGACCCTGGGGAAGGTAATATACTCGTTCGTCTTGTCTAGGTACCGTGATCAGCGGACCGGCACAAGCATGCCATAGCTCCCGGAATAGTGCGTCGCTACAGTTTCCTGCATTTTAGCAATCGATTTACAATATCAGTTCATGAGAAGTTGAGAAGAGCAGAGACGAAGGATACATGGCACAACACTAGTTGCTTTATGTATTTTATAGTATTGTCGAGATTTATCTTGAATTTTCCTAACCATAATTGGACAATTCCAACTAATATCGAGCACAAAGATCTACCCAACTGAAGTGTGGTATTTATCATGAGCGCATCAATAATACATCCTAAAATTGGCAGAGTGCGAATTCAACACAAATCAAACATATTAACAGAAAACATAAGACAGTCCACAAGAACATACATATTTTTCTTTTCCAATTGAATTGGTCACGCTAGGTTAGGAAAAAGAAGCAGATCACAATTCACATCTTACAAGATGTGGTAGTAAGTAAATAGAGAGAATTGCACAAGCATATCATGGATACACTCAATAGAGAGGGCCATATCTACTGACCCGATCAACAAGAGCGACTGCAACCCAACTACTGAAACAAATTGGCAAGGGTGACTGGCGTAATAACATTCTGCTTATCAACATGGACTCAAATTGGAAGAAGAAATCCCACCGAATTTTCCACACAGAGAGTCAACTAGTCAAGTCCACCTCATCAAAACCTACCGTCTCAGTTTCGCGAAGCAGCCTAATAACTTAAACAGGCGAGCGAAACCAGAGCAGCTTTGCACCAAACCAGTTCCCCCCAAAAAGGCAAAAATCGCATGTACGGAAATTGCGAGTTGAGATCGAACCTGTGACACCGGCCGCGGGGGGATTCGGTGGTGTCTCCATCGCTGCAGCCATGCTCCCGAAACCAGAACGCCCGGAGAATTCGCTCGGTACGGGCGAAGGTACCCAAAGGGAGGTTTCCTTGTGATGTAGTACTGGAGCAGATGATGCTACGCCCGGCTCGGCTCCATGGATCTGCCTCGACGCCGACGGGCCTTACTCACAGCTTGGCGTCCAGAAACACACGGAATTTCCCGCGAATTATGCGCGCGCCCGTGGGCGGGGACCTTGCGCGCCTGCCGGGGGGAGGGGCGGCTGACTGCGCGATCGGATCCGGGTCACGGGGGAGGCCGCGCGCCCGCCGTCGTGGAAGGGGAGCGGGGCGGGGAGGTGGCGTGTGGCGTGTGGCGTGTGTGGTGAGGAGGGGGAGGAGGTTGTGAGCTGCGGGTGAGGTGAGGTGCGGATTTGGCTGCTCTTGGGTGTGTCGACCAGTCTCCCCTTGGTTTGGTTTTGACAGCGAGCGCCGGTCGCGGTTGCGGTGGAAGGGAAGGGGGAGGGGAGCTGCACGAGGCCGAGGAGGCAGGCAGCGTACGTGGGGGAGGAGACAGGCGGGTCACGGGTGGATGTACCGGCCGCCTCGGTGGGTCTCGCCACCATACGACTCCACCGTTACGCCTACTTGTTCAACACTACTAGATTCCTTGGCGCGCGCCACCCGCCGTTGACAGTGGTTTTCAGTTTGCAAAACACTATAACAAACAATCATGATATACGTTCATATCAAAGCACAGCAACAGCTATACCAAAGATAATCTGCATAGCAAAGCTTCATAGATTCATAGCAAAGTACATTATTCTTACATAAATAAAGTTCACACACATAAGGTAAGCAGGGTCTTAATTACAACACGTCGATCGTTACATAGATTGTTAAATATAGGTGGCGGCACATAATTATAGTGGTAGCTCGATTAGCTGATAAGTAGGTAGCGGCGTCTGATGGAGAGGTAGGGCAAGGATGACTGATGAAGAGCACGCTTGAGCATCTACAGGGAAAGATGGTCCATAGCGCAGAGAGCATACTTGTTAAGGAGGTAAGAATCTTCATAGCTGTTGTCCGTGTCTGGCTCACTTGAATCATCATCTGTGTTGCAGATGTGCTTGCTCAGTTGCTGCAGCTGATTTGTAGATTCAAAGATTAACTGGGCAAGATATTATGTGCCTGTCTCTACCTCACAGAGTGTGCTGTTGATGTCGTTGGCTAGCTGACTTGTACCGGCAGCATATCTAGCCTTGGCGATACCAGTGATCTTGTCATTTGTGTCGCCAGCATTGGTGATAAGGTTGCCCAGCACCTTCTCATCTTCTCTATCAGTTCATCCTTCTCTTTGATGATCTCTGAGGTCCTCCTATTGTTTTCAATAGTCTTGCCTATGTGGCTATCCTCAAAATGTTTCTTCTCAGTGAGCTTCTCATAGTTGTAATCTTTCAGGACCTTGTTTTCATTCCTCTCCATGTACTTGATAGCTTCCTTCGCTGCATCATTGTTTGCCGCGGGTAGACTGTCCATTGGGTGACCTTCGAGACCGGTTGTTCCGTTGGAGTAATGGTATCGAGGAGTTGATGGATAAAATGTGATGGATGCCACCAGCTTCCCTTCCTGAGACATGCGAGCCTCGTACACTGGGTTAGGGAGACCTAGCTGGCTCATCATCTCGTGAAATAGGACAGTGGCGGGGATCTCGACCTCCATCTGCAGGGCTGTAAGAAGCTGTCGAAGTTAGTTATGTTCTGAGAAGTTGAATCCCTGATGAAATTATGTTGATAAATAGAGCCTATGTATGTTGGGCTGGGGAGACCTAACTTCTTCAACATTTCCTCAAACAGGAGGGTGGCTGGAATCTTGATTACCTCCATCTGAAAGACCATGATTAATTACTGAAGTTAGCAATCTAGAGAAAATGCAGCCACAAAGGAATAAATGATCTGTATTGGATAGGACCACCAGTTGGAAGTGTCACGATATGCTAGAGAAACATGAGTACCAAGCGTGTTCAGTATTATCTCTACCAATTTCGAGAGCGGTATTACCATAAAGATGCATATGTAGGTTGTTTTTTTTTTTTACCTGTAAAGATGATTTATGAGTTAATTGTGAGGAGTACAGATGTCTAAACTCAGTGAAGCTCCCGTGTTCCCGTGTTCCCGTGTTTCCGACGCCGTGTTCCCGTGTTCCCGTGTTTCCGATGCCGTGTTCCCGTGTTTCCGATGCCGTGTTCCCTTCCCGTGTTTCCGTGTTTCCGATGCCGTGTCCCCGTGTTTCCGATTTCGTGTTCCCGTGCTTCCGTGTTCCCGTGTTTCCGATGCCGTGTTTCCGATGTTGTGTTCCCATGTTTCCGATGCCGTGTTCCCGTGTTTCCGATGCTGTGTTCCCGTGTTCCCATGTTTTCGATGCCGTGTTCCCGTGTTTCCGATGCCGTGTTCCCGTGTTTTCGATGCCGTGTTCCCGTGTTCCCATGTTTCCGATGCCGTGTTCCCGTGTTTCCGATGCCGGGTTCCCGTGTTTCCGATGTCGTGTTCCCGTGAGAAAGTTGATCCTTCAATTGGAATGTTTGAGAGGAAATGCCTACCTTTAAGACTATAGTTATTTATTTTGTCCTAATTACCTACTTTTTTTTATCGTAATGTCGTGTTTCCGTACCCCGTGTTTCCGATGTCGTGTTCCCGTGTTTCCGATGTCGTGTTCCCGTGTTTCCGATGCGTGTTCCCGTGCTCCCGTGTTCCCATGTTCCCGTGTTTCCGATGCCGTGTTCCCGTGTTCCCGTGTTCCCGTGTTTCCGATGCCGTGTTCCCGTGTTTCCGATGCCGTATTCCCGTGTTCCTGTGTTCTCGTGTTTCCGATGCCGTGTTCCCGTGTTTCCGATGCCTTGTTCCCGTGTTTTCGTGTTTCTGATGTTGTGTCCCCGTGTTTCCGATTTCGTGTTCCCGTGCTCCCGTGTTTCCGATGTCGTGTTCCCGTGTTTCCGATGTCGTGTTCCCATGTTTCCGTGCGATGTGTGTTCCCGTGTTTCCGATGCGTGTTCCCATGTTCCCGTGTTTCCGATGCCGTGTCCCCGTGCTCCCGTGTTCCCGTGTTCCCGTGTTTTCGATGCCGTGTTCCCGTGTTTCCGATGCCGTATTCCCGTGTTCCGGTGTTCCCGTGTTTCCGATGCCGTGTTCCCGTGTTTCCGATGCCGTGTTCCCGTGTTCCCGTGTTCCCGTGTTTCCGTGTTTTCGATGCCGTGTTCCCGTGCTCCCGTGTTCCCGTGTTCCCGTGTTCCTGTGTTTCCGATGCCGTGTTCCCGTGTTTCCGATGCCGTATTCCCGTGTTTTCGATGCCGTGTTCCCGTGTTACCGTGTTTCCGATGCCGTGTTCCCGTGTTTCCGATGCCGTGTTCTCGTGTTTCCGATTTCGTGTTCCCGTGCTCCCGTGTTCCCGTGTTTCCGATGTCATGTCCCCGTGTTTCTGATTTTGTGTTCCCGTGCTCCCGTGTTTCCGATGCCGTGTTCCCGTGTTTCCGATGCCGTGTTCCCGTGTTTCCGATGCCGTGTTCCCGTGTTTCCGTGTTTCCGATGCCGTGTTCCCGTGTTTCCGATACCGTGTTCCCGTGAGAAAGTTGATCAAATTCAAGAACATTTTTCGTTCAAAAATTAATCGACGAAAACATACAGAAAGTAAGTGACCTGAAAAGGAAGAATTAAAGAGAAATGAAGCAAGCACTGGTTTCTGCATGAACAGCTCACTCTCCTAAAAAGATCTAGTTGTCCAAATAAAGGAATACATGGAACTAAATGGTAGGAAGAAAAGCCATACCTCTCATTTTTATTTAGAAAGGGGCCATGATGTGTCCTCCATTTGAATGGTAGGAAGTAGATAGGATTAAATCACATAGTGTGTCAACATTTCAATCATATAAACCTAGAATCAAAGATCATTTGATAATGGTATGAAGCAGATAGTGTGCAATGAAAAACATACAGAAAGGAGTTTCCAATTCAGCATAACACAAGGGAGGGCCTCCATAACACCGGATTGTAATAAGTAGTCCAAGCATGTTAGTAGATAAATTTATAATGTCACAATGGTATCTGTATGCAGCTCATGTACGAATGGATATACGATTCGAAAGACAAATTTTAATTATTTGCCAAACCTTTCCTTCTGCGCAGCCCAAAAACATCAATAGCACACGCTAGTGAATGGGAGACAAAATCATAGTGTTTCTTCACACATAAAAGTAAATTTCCATACAACATCTGGAAAGTAGTGTATAGCTTTGACATCATCAACCGATTGAAACATAATTAGCATAGACATTTCTCACAATCTGGGACATTGTAATCATTTTAGATATGTGCCGGACGGCAACAAAATACAAAGGTCAAAGCAAATGAGCAAGAAATGGTTGAACACACAAGTGTTTTGACATCACCAACAACGTCTCTACTTGCATAGATAAAACTGGCTGAAAGCACAAATAAACCAGATTTAGATATAAGTGTCTACTAGTATTGAAACCAAGACCATACAGATGTTTGTCTTCCTTCTAACTTAAGTGGTAACATAGGCTAGAGCTTTCCATAGCTGTACCTAAACATCTGATACCACATCAGACCACAACACATCAAGAATAGATGTGAGTGGAATACAAAAGGAGCATCCACATAAGGTGCACATGACCATTGTCTCCACCGGCACTAAGATTATATTTACATGATGATTCCAAAAGAAACCAACGAAGTCCTTAAAGTCGAAGGTATGCAAACTAATAGATAGGGGACACTTGCTTCTAACGTGCATCTCCAGAAGCCTCCGTACCTGAGAAGGGAGCAAAAAAAATTAGGCAGACACCAAGGAAAGTTATCTGCTGGTGCTAGTCTACATTACTGCATTTGAAAATATATATACATCTGAAGAGAAGAAAAAAATCAATGGTGTCCATCAATCACATACCTAAGCTAAATTTAGGATTTCCTCTTCTTGTTTTCAGAGGTTGCACCCGCCTTTGCGGTGAGTTGCCTGCGCCTACAAACATAATCACACAACCTGGTAAGGCAGGGCGCAAACACATATGGTAGGTATAGCCACATACATATGTGTCATCTGAGATGAGTCAAGAAATGAAACTATACAGAAGTGCACATTTCAGGTGAGTAAAGAAACGAAATACCTCTTGTCTGTATTAGCTTCTGGCAGTGCTTCCTCTGGAACCTGAATCACAAATGAATGAAGCCACTTTGATAGTTGACGACAGGGCGATACTGACCAGATCATTACAGACAGGTGTTTTGTATAATAAAAGTACTAACCTCTGTTGTAGTCACTGTAGGTGGTGCCAGCTGCTCCACCGGAGCATCAGTAAGAACAGAACCATTCTGGTATGACAGTTAAGCAGATTATGAGCAAAATAGACAGAGTCCAAACTATAAAGGCAAAACAGATATAGCACATAGGTACCAACCTTTACATCCATGGCCTGAGGTGTCTCAGCAGCCACAACCTGAGAGGTCTCAACAGCCACAACTTGAGAACCCAAGTCCTGGAACAAAGGCTTCTTCACAGATGAATCTGTGGCATCTCTCATTCTGTTACACAGAGGGGTGTAGCACATGAGTATTAGGCCACGTAAACAATAAGATGAGACACTACTAAGAAAAAAGATAGTCTTTGTTCTTGGATCGCATAAACATACTTTAGTCCAGGTGGTGGCTTTACAACGGACGGTGGCGAGCTTGGAAGAGCCAACCCAGCAGGAGTCTGTTCACGACATAGGGGAGACGTTTGAAAGGTCAGAAAGAGAAGTATTACAAATCATACTAACATACCGAGAACCTAGTATAAATAGCAATTTGTAGCCAGGAATAAAACAGCAATAACCAGTTTAGTAAGAGTATGTGGCATAGCTCGATATGACATAGGTCATACAGGAACAGTACAACCAGAAATTGCAAGACCAACAAACAAACGAATGTTTAATGTAGAAAAACCACATCAATGTAAGACCACACCAACAATAGAACATAGCTAACATTTTAATAAGAACCGTTCTAACCTGATCAGTGAAAGTGTCGGTCGTGACTGGAGCTTCAGCAGATGCAGTGACAAATTCTGAAGAAGTGGACTGAGTTAATGCAGCTAGACTTGCTAAAGCAATCCCAGAGGAGCTTAACCCACTGTCACCAGAATTGCTGCCTGATGCTAATGCCAGCCCAGTACCATGACGGAGAGCAGAAGAGCTAGGTTGTTTTCCATATTGTTCGTCAATCCTGTGAACCTGATAAGACGGCTTGTCTGAAGTAGCTTCAAAGCTCTTTGATGTCACAGAAACAACCAAACGGTACTTCTTTGACACAACAGCAGCTAGCTCCCTGGGAGTAGACTGATCTGAGCGTGCAGTCTCCATAACCTGGTCCAAAGTTGTGCTCTGGGAAAGTCCAGCCCTAAGCAAACTCAACAGTGGCTTGCCAACCATTTCTTTACCCACCCTGTCAAACAGCACCAATTCCACTTCACCAGTTCCATCAGATCCAACATAACAAATGCGATACCTGCAAAACAGACAACTATCAGTAAAGAGGTAAGAAACACACGATCCTGAACAGCATTCTCAAGGGATGATGATTACCTAGGCATCGCGCCTTTCCCAACACATGCAGGATCAGAACACCTGTACTGAGTACCAAATGGAACAGTTGTCTTATGGCAAGTTGTACATGACGAAAACCACCAACGTTGAGCAGGACTAAGCCTTGTAATAACAACAGTGCAAAAGAACTTGGTTTTCTGCAAGCAAACAGCACACCGATCATGGCCAAGCAAAAACAACACTGGGAAACCAGGAGAATAATAACGTAGGAACATACATCATGGTCCCAGATGTTTAGGTCCAGCAGTTCAGCAACGGTCTTTGTTTCAAGATCAACCTGGGCGCTGATCTCAGCTGCAGATTGTCCTGGCAGTGAAATGCTCTCAATGGCAGGAATACCATCTTTTAACCTATGAAACAAAGAGAGGAACAACCACTGTCAGACATAAAAGCTCGCAGCAGTATGGAAATAAGATGAACTTTACACCCCTGTTACATGCATCATAGTTACCTTGCACGCAGCTCGTTGATTTGAGGCAAGTCCTCATTAATGTACCAACGACATGGAGCACTGCCGCTGAGTCCCTTTTGACCTGTGATGAAGAGAATAGAAATAGATTGGAAAAAGATAGTGGAAAGGTTGGACCGACATACAACGTGTTCTGATTGAAGCTCTGACCTTCATATGGTTTCACCAGGGTGCCAACAAAAATGGCTACGACTGCTTCCTTTTGTGCAGATTGAAGCACACCTTCTCCATCAAAGGCAAGCGCGCGTTCTCCCCACAGTATAAGACTGACCTTGTAACCACTGTAAACAAAGCGATAGTAGATCAAAAGATATAGTCCCAGAAAAGAACAAAGGTACAAAAAACATACTTTACAATGTACAACATAAACATACTTTATATCACTGAGGTAAACAACCCTCTTTATAGACGGTGTAGGACGGTAGGCGCTGTGGTACTGAGCAGGCGAAGATACACCAGTGATGATTCCAACTACATCTACAGATGATAAAACAACAACATTAAGTCGCTAAGGATACTGGTACCGTGAACAGAAAGATCTAACCCCACTAACTGCAGAAAGGGAATAAAATATATAGCATCCTGGGACACCTGTGAAGCTCTCTGGCATGTCTGTAGGGCTTGGCAGCTCATCAAGTGCAGTCAAAGCATAAGTGCACAGCGGATAATCCATGATGGTACCATTCATCTCCACCACAGACGTGTATTTGCCAAACCTCATCATGTACTGACCCTCGACCGGCCTGTAGTTGTTTCTTTGCAACAACCAAGAACCTTTTTAGCTCATAAACCTTTCCTTCTTGAATCCTGTTGATGAACAGGTCAACAAAGCCCTCTGATATTTCACCATACATGTGGTTCCCCTACAGCAAATAATACAAAATCTAGTTTAGCTTCGCCACAAGCTAAAACTGGAGTTGTAACAGGACAGTAAGGTAAAATTGAATGTATTGCAGCACTCTTTACTTCCACATGTGGGCAATCTGTGAATCAGCAATATTAGAAATAATACTATCTGTTTGGGATCCTTCCATTTGACCATTGTATGCATGCTTAAAATGGTATCGGCTTTGGGTATGTAGAGATGGCACATTGATACATGAGATGCCATGATTTTGAAGTGCATGAGGGGCAATTTCAGTGTGGTTGCGTAACCATCTCTTCTTGACTATGAATATGGTTAACTATGCTTAGGACCACAGCAGACCAATGAAAACAAAAACAAAACAAATACATGCCTGAGTGTCTAGGAGCACCATGTCTGTGTGTTTTATAGGCCCTTCATCCTTGCCTCCACGATGCTGCCACAGCCTAGAAACATAGACCTGAACTGTCCAGTGGCCTCTGGTCGTGGTGAGGTCACTCAATGCATTAACCGCCATCTAGAGATAACAGAAGATAGCCAATCGTTAGGTCAATAGGTAACCGAGAACTGATACACCACATTAGATAGAGTAAAAAAATACAGGCACATACATGGACTAATTGTAGACAAAAAAGATTGGAACACAGATACACAAAATAGGCACAAAACCATCAGAAATGCGACGATCCAATCGAGCATCCAGATAGCAAAAGACAGACAAACCATTATCGTTACAAAACACGGGTGGAAGTAGTCATATGATAGGAAATTAAACATAGAAACAGAGCAAAGTAAACTGATATGTACAAACATAATTTAGGGTTTCACAGCTTAGTCAAACCAGAGGCCTTAAAGACCTCATGATACACAACATTTTTCGTCCGTGACCCACAGGTCTTGTCCTCATTTAGGATTAATATTTTCAGAGACTTTCTAGAGGTTACACGGGATACAGCCACATATAACTGGCCGTGTGAGAAAACCGGTGTCTTTAGGTACAAACCAACTGAGGTAAGAGTCTGGCCTTGACTCTTATTAATAGTCATAGCATAGCAGAGTCGGATAGGAAACTGTCGTCGCTGGAGTATAAAAGGCCATTTCGTTTTTTTTGCTGTTAGCTCAATCCTAGGAATGTACACACATCTCCTATGTGTGAGCCTGTGATTATAACGGCTTTAATGACACGGTCAGCAAGATCCAAGATAATTAGCCGTGTGCCATTGCAAAGACCAGCAGACTGGCTTATATTTCTAAGAAGCATTATTGGAGCACCCTTCTTTAGAAACAACCTGTGTCTAGGGAAATTAGGCACAACGATGGCATTTAGAACTTCAGGAGGGTAAAAGAGATCATCTTCTTGGACGGCACCAGCAGGACTAACTTTAGAATCGCAGCTAAGGTACTCCCTACCTTCAGTAGGAACCATGTCAATCACATGTGTGTTGATCTCCTCAGCTATATCATTGGTGGGTGCTAATATAGCTCGCTGTCGCAAATACATGGAGTCTTGATAGTTAGAAACAAAGTCCACGTAGACGGCATCTACTATGGCTGCTACAGGATTACCGTCCGTGTGAATCAGTAGGTCATCAGGAATATCAATCCAGGTTGGAGTAACCTCAGTACCACGAGCTACCGCTGGCAACTTTCCCTCCCCAAGAGCAAGGACCCACTTGCTAAATAAGTCAATCTCTTGTAACAAAGAAACATCTGCATTTGGTATAGAGAGCCTCATGTTCTCTGTGAGGCTTAAAACAGTGACAAAATCCCACAAAGGCGATTTTGTAATTGCTGCAGCAACAATCTGTGGCCGAGAACCAGCTGCAACAACAGGAAGTATCTGTCGAATATCCCCACCCAGAACAACAACAACACCACCAAAAGGAATACCAGCAAGTTTAGGATCTTTAGTTGATAAGATATCACGCAAGCTCCTGTCCAACGCCTCAAAACACACACGGTTTGTCATCAGCGCTTCATCCCAAATTATCAAACATGTTTTTTTCAGAAGGTCAGCCAAGTGGGAACCCCTTTTGATATCACAAAACGAAGACTCGTCAATGTCAATAGGAATTTTAAAACGGGAGTGTGCAGTTCGACCACCAGGCAAAAGAAGAGACGCAACACCAGAAGATGCAACAGTAAGAACAACCTTCTCCTGCCCTCTAAGAAAGGAGACAATGGCATTCCACAGAAAAGTTTTTCCGGTCCCTCCAAAGCCAGAAACAAAGTAAAAACCAGGGTTTTGCTCCAATACACATTCAACAATCGTTTTAAAAGCAGAACGCTGATCAGTATTGAGTCTACCAAATAAGAAAACCGCCTCTTTTGCAAGAGCAGCTGAATCATAAGCCATCTCTTCTTGGATCATCCTGTTTTCATGAAAAGGGCCACTGCAAGTTGTTCTCGGCGGCAAATTAAAGTCTCCTATCCTAGAACCATTCTTGACAAAAACCTCACCAAGCTCAGCAAGTAACATGTCTCTAAGTTGTTCATCCGGAACAACATAATCGTTCTTCTGCAGAGCCTGCCTAATGCTATATTGCATATCATCGGCCAAAGCAACCCAAAATCGCTCAAAGAACGCCCTTTCATCGCTCACTTCACAATGAATAAGCATGGTCACAAACAGTTGCCTCAAACGTGCCCCAAAACCCCAAACCACAGCTTCATCGAAGGCACGGTACCACTCGGTGTCATCTCCAAGAAGACCACGAGCAGCACAGGCCTCCTTGAAAGTTCGAAAGCATTTATTCTCAAAGGTCTTAAGGTCCGCGTAAGAAGTGGCTCCTTTAACGATCATAAGCAACGTACGCAAGTAATACAGCTCACCAGCAGTTGGATTCACATAGTAGATACGGCCTATTCTATCGCATCTCCCTCTCTCGTGCCAAGATCTAGTTTCTGGATCCCATGTAAATTGTGTTGGGAAATCACAGTATGTTAATGACCTACCATGAGTAAACACTTTATTTGCAACAAACCATTCTGTAAGCATTGTCTTTTTTAAGAAATCATTGTCAACAATCTTAGTGAGGTCTGTATCAGCCCTGAACATAATAACGTTCATATCGGGTGTGTGCACAGGTAATCTTTCAACAGAAGGGGTTTTTCCATGTATAGTGTAACCATAGATCCTCCAGAATGCATCATACTCACAAATATACCTACACCGCACATACTCTCGAACCTCATCGATGTTGACAGGTTTGGTACTGACCTCAGAGACACCCTTCCCTTTAACCCTCTCTAGATATGCGTTCGAATAATCAGGGCCTTTGGTGACATATTTAAATAAATATTTCATGACCTGAGTCTTGTTACACCATTCAACATTCATGTGAGCCTGAAACTTTTTTAGCAGGGCCATGTTATACGGTACTACCCACCGATTATCAAGCCAATGACCATTTTTAAACACACGTCGTCCATTATCACGACGTCTATAAAGTGCAAAACCATTTTCATCAATGACAGTTTCTGGTTGAAAAGCTTTTGGAAAATGTTTAGAACAAAGTCCTTTTTGCATGCAAACACACTTATCATTAAGCTCCCCACAGGGACCATGCATCATGAACTCAGAGACTAAAACATAACCAAGTGGATCCTCTATGGGATCTGGAATTTCAGCACAGATATACGAATCAATCACCTCTGCAGTCACTTCACCGTCCGGCTTGTCTTGCCAGGTGAGGATGTGAGCGTGTGGAAGGCCTCGTTTCTGGAACTCGACCGTATAGAGAACTGCAAGAAACAAAAGTCAGTTAATACAGCACCATCTCACCGTCAAAGGAAGAGTAACATAAAAGAGAAATAACAAACAGTACCAGCCTTTATAGGACCATAAGCACGACCAGACTTAATTTCATCAAGAAACTCCTCAAGTTTCATGTTATAAACTCTAACAACGATATCGGCCCTATCAGATGGCTTTTGGCCAGGCTCAAGCAAAAGTGCTTCAGTTATTTCCGGCCACTTCGGGTTACAAGTGAAGGTTGAAAAGATGTCAGGACAGCCATGAACACGAGAAACAGCTAAAGCATCTTGAAAATTTTCCTGGAAGTAACGTTGACCTCCAATGTGGCTAGAAGGCAAAACGGTTCTTTTACCAACAGCCTCACCGTCAACAAACCCTTGACCTACAGCGTCTGTAATCCCCTGAAAGTGGTCACTTCTAAGCTTGTCCTGGTTTCTGAGGATGAACCACAAACGTGCCTCGTCTATGCTCGCACGAGCATCAACAACAGCTTGCGATGACAGAAGGGCATAACACAAATAAGGATTGGACTGGTCTAGTCGGTAATGACACACAAAAGAGTAATAGTCCTGCATTGTCAAAGTGTTCCGTACACCGCCTACGTTGCCAATATAAGGGATATTTAGATGGAATCCTCTTTCAGCAAAAGGGAACAGCAAAGGGTATTGCAAGGACATATAAGCAGGATGCAAAGAACTAATGTGTTGCAAGCCTTCTTTTTTGTTGTCAATTAGAATATCACGGGAAGATTTCTCAAGAGTAAAATCACCAACAACCAAAGCTGCCAATTCAGTAGTCGTTGGCAAATTATACTGAGGTCCATCATCAGCGGAGGCACCAACCAAACGAATAGAGAAATGTTCATCCTCATTGCCTTTTATCCGTTCGCTAGCTGTTCGGAATGTCTTTACCAAAGGATTACACGCATTAAGCATGGCAAGTAAACCAGTAACTATGTCCTCATCTAAGTTCGCATTGGTATCATTGTCTGGATTCACAGCATTAATCCTGTTTCTAACTTCATTACTGGTGTCATATATATACAGTTCAACAAACTTGGGGTTTTCTCTCTCCCCGTCAAACCTAGGCGAATCCTTTTTCTGTGGCAAAAGAGAACCAATCCGATGAGAGACCTGACCTAAGATTTTAAAAATATTAGGACCACGAGAGTTGTTGATTGACCGATCAATGTTGGCCCCCATCGAAGTAAAAGCAAACAAACAGTTATACTGTCGAATCTTGGAGACAAAACGTTTGGCACGACGATCACCATTAAAACGAAGCAACTTAGCAAGGAAAGCCGGTGGTTTTTTAAAGGGTGGAATGTAGACCTTTCCACCCTTACAGCAAAGGCTATAGAGGACACGCTGCAACGGGACAGAAGAGGTTGATTTAACTCGCTCCGCGAACCAAAAGATCGCACCACAGAACTGACATTGAAACTCGGGGGGGCCATGGTATGAACGACCTGCGTAAGACACTAAGCACACCAAGCGCACCATACAAACCTTAGATCAGCAATGGACGAAAAAAAATCTAGAAAAAAAG
Source organism: Poa pratensis (assembly GCA_947311845.1). Classification (NCBI taxonomy): domain Eukaryota; kingdom Viridiplantae; phylum Streptophyta; class Magnoliopsida; order Poales; family Poaceae; genus Poa; species Poa pratensis. The sequence goes on along the minus strand of CAMZMU010000128.1, from coordinate 72,769,442 downwards.
ATACAAAAAAACAAACAAATTACCTTTCAAACTTTCAGCAAAAGTAACATCAAAACCAGTCCAATCATCACTCAATGGTCCATGGATAACATGTTCTACGGAAAAAGAAAGGTGCATTGAGCAACGTAAGAAAATGGTAGCAGGAACCAAAGAGAAAGAAACGAAGATAAATCATAACTCCAGGTTTCACACCTGCATACTTGGTTCGTTTTAACCGAAGCCTAAGCCTTCGCCTTTCACGATTTATCTTTGTGATATAAGCACTGAGAAAAGGATACCAACCATCCCCTAGAATCCAAAACAAAATAAAAAATGAGACAGAAGAAAAACAGAAGGATTCAAGCAGAGCGAAGTAGTCTTAAATAAACGGCGTACTCCTTCTCTTGTGAGCCGGCAAACCAGCCGCTGGACGGGGAACCCAATCAGGAATTACTCGCGGAGCTAGGCGTCGCCGACGCGCCATAAGCAGCACTAACAAAGGCAAGAAAAAACGCAGAGCATCCTACATGGAGATGAAAAGTTGGGAGGGAAGTGCATCACTAAAAGAAAGTCGAGAGAAGCTAACAGATTACAACACAATAACATTCACTGCCAGCGTGTCCAAACTCCCCACCCCGACTACCCAACAGAAAGTCATTATGCCCTAAGCGTCAAGAAGCCTCCTCAGGATGTAAATGTTAACCACCTCATCATACCCTCAGCATCAAGAAGCTTCTTCAGGATCGAAGATAACAAACACACAAACTAAAGAATGTTCAGGGAAAAAAATAAGCAAATCGCCTACAGCACATGAACTTCTCATAAATCACAGCTATGATAGCAAACATATTTTGACAGTCAGGAACTGATGAAGTCACGCTGTCTCAATCAGGTTTCATGTTTCTTCCACGGTCAGACACATCAGATAAAAACAAATGACCCAAAACACCAAGATGAAAGAAGATACTAAACATATAAACTAAATACTGTCCAAAAGCAATAGAAGACAAAAAGAAACCTCAGAACATCCATTTATTACAAACATCATCAGCAACAGCAGAAATATCTTTTACAACTGTGGATTGGAGAAACCATGATCCCCAAAAAATATATCAAATGTTACACACAGATGAGAGCAGCTGATCACATAACATTTTCCACTGGACTACAGTCATGTCATCCACAGTACCAGCAGAAGAACTACAACCCAAGTTGCTAACAGAACAGGCCAGTGAGCTCGCGAGTAATACAGCAGATCGAGCGATCTCTCTATATGCTAACATTCCCTCATAGTTGAAGTCACGGACTACGAAGCCATACAAAGCCTGTAGAAAACGAACGGCTTGCAAAGCAGAATCTTCATAGGGGCAACGCGAGCCAACAGATGCGCACGCCCAAAAAAAAAGCCGCGCGGGGCTATCTCCTCCTAAAACAGGGATCTCGAGCTCGACACCTCCAAGGACGGAGCCATCCCCTCCTATCTCACGTACGTAGGAATGGGACGGTAAACAACATTGTGAAGCAACAATCTCCAGCAAAGCAACAGAGGAAGAGGAGAGAGCGAACATCCTGTAGTAGGTAAGTAGGAAGGATAAACGGAAAAACACAAGCCCAAAAAGTAAAAAAAAAACCCGTAAGACTCACACATATTAATGACAGGTTATAAACACGACCAAGACAAAAATAAATGCAGGAAAATACTTACATAAAGAAACAACAGTAAGCAAAGATAGTGCGGCGACAGTTACATACCTAACAGAAAGAACGATGATGACAACCCCAAAACACCTGCAAGATCATAAAGCAAAAGGGATCATGTGACACAAACTAAGAGAAAAAAATAGACATCCACACAGAACACACAGAAGCCACTGATAGGACCTTCAAGGATAAATTGACACAGGCAGAGCATTTTTTTTCATAGGTAAGTATAGCCAAATAGATATATGAATGTCCACGTAAACCCAATGTAACAAACATGCTAACGTGGGCAAGACGACATATAAGGCAATAGGCAATCTACATGACTAACTATTTCTGGTCTTAAAAGGCATAAAAACATGAAAACCATCTGAATTAACAAACTAACCACCAATCGCCTAAGCAAGAATAATTTACGTTCATCAAAGCCAACAGAACATTAAAACCAACCAAGCTGATCAGCTAACCACCATCTGTGTTCCTTGCGAAACCATGAAAGCATTACCAATTTCAGAAAACAGTATGCATCATATGCAATTAACTGACAACCCAATCTAACAGACGCTTCTTGCTGAAAGCAGCAATGCACATAACCAATTTCAGAAAATAGTATGCATCCTATGCAATTTACTGGCAACCCAATCTAGCACACACTTCTTGCTGAAACCAGCAATGCACATAACCAATTAAAGAAAACAATATGCATCCTATACAATTTACTGGCAACCCAATCTAGCACACACTTCATGCTGAAAGCAGCAATCCACCAAAAGATGTTAAATTGGGTACAAAATATGTCATTTCTCCCGGAGAACCTTTCATTTCTGCAAGTATTATCTAACAAATGTCTTTTGACGCAACAAAAGTAATGCAGCAAACACACCAATGGATAATGCATGTAAGTGAAAATGCATATTATTGCAAGCTGTTGACCAGAAGGCCTACAAATTATCATGAATGAACAATAAATAGTCTATGTATTAGTTGTATCTGTACTTGAAGGCAACAAATTTAGGAAATAATCAAATAACAAAAACTGCTCAACCCCACATCTATTTATAAGTAAAAGAAACACTGCAGATCCCCACATCTATTAATATGTGCAGTAAACATTCCCCATCCCCACATCAATTAACATATGTAAATATTCCACATCCCCACATTGATCTGTATCACTAATATGTAAAAGCACACATTTGTCGTCAGGTCTTAACTTACCAGCAAGAAAATAGATCACAAATCAAGGTGCAGCAATAGTCTTCAAGCAACAATCATCAACCACGCGACGACCTGCAAAAAATACAAAGAACACAAGAACGTGTCAGACGGAAACATAAAAAGAACGGAATAGCAGAAACCTCAAAATCATAGAGCTCGAAAAGGAAACTGTAAAAAGAAAGCAAAAAAGCACGGCCAAACCCTAGAATATGCAACCACAAGTAAACGGCCAAAGCAAAATCAAACAAAAACTGAAAAAGCAGACAAAACCGACCACGGATAGAATAAAAACACCACGGGAACAAAGGAGAAAAAGAGGTAAAAAGAGACGAAGAAGCTCAGATAAGAAAGAACAGAACAAATTAGGAAAACCTAGACAGAAGCAAAAGCGAAGGAAGCAAAGAAATCTGGAAGCATGAAGAAGAACAAACCCCAAATAGAAACAAAAGCCAAGGAGCAACCGAAAGCAGAAGGAAAACCTAGGATCGAAAGCAAACAAAAAAGAAGAAAAAGACCCAGAGAATGGAAGCATGAAAAAGTCCAAATCCCAGATACAAACAAAGCCAAGAAGCAACCGAAATCGAAAGCAAAGAAAGAAAAAGAATAAGAACCAGAGAATGGAAGCATGAAAGAAAAAGCAGACTAAGCAAAGAAATCTGGAACCACGAAGAAGAAAAAATCCCAAATAGAAACAAAAGCCAAGGAGCAACCGAAAGCAGAAGGAAAACCTAGGATCGAAAGCAAACAAAGAAGAAGAATAAGACCCAGAGAATGGAAGCATGAAAAAGACCAAATCACAGATACAAACAAAGGCAAGAAGCAATCGAAATCGAAAAGCAAGAGAGACAAAACAAATGGAGACCTGGCCGGTGAACCATGCCTCACCTCACCCGAAACCACCTCCAGAGGCTCGCATGGCGTCAGGTCCGGCCGGTGGTGGCGAGGCGGCGACGGATCTGAAGCTGGATCTCAAACCGTCTACTGTAGACGGGAGGAGGGAGCGGAGTAGATGAGACCGAGGGGAGAGAGAGAGGAGGCGAGGCAGAAATGAGGCGTGCGGGCTCCTCTCCCCAATCGAGGCCAGGAGTAGGGCGCCATGACTGTAGAGCGTGTACCCGGCTACGATGGAGGGATCGACAACGAGGGAGAACGGCGAGACGGTCGCGACACTCTGCGCCGAAATTCCGACACAACCCCTCCGATCAGATATTTAGCCCGCTGCCAAATTAACGCCCGCACCGTAGCCCGAGTCAGTCACAGTCGCTGACAGTGGACCAGCCAAACCACAGGGCCACAAATAAGCGACCGAGGTGAGCAGCCCAGTCCTCTTCGGCCCAGCGCACGAACGCGGGACGGACACGCGTCCCGGACCCCACGGGTGGCGCGGGCGAGCACGCTCTGGAAGCGGCACCGACGACGCGGCGCGTTGTGTCTCTGCGGGACGGGCCCGGCGATGTCTGGACCCAGCGTCAGTGAGTGCAATGGGCAGTAAAATAAGTAACGCATGAAAAGGACGGTGCAGATCGCGTGGTAAGAGCTCGATCCAACGGTCACAACTCGAAACGAAGGAGAGAGCCCCTTGGGGTCTCAAGGTTTACCTATGTTGATATTTGATTCTGCTCTTCTAAAAGCAACGTCCGCTCTCACAATTCCCTCTTCATCTACCAAAACAATCGGAAATGTTTCAAAAAAATTAGGCATACGACGTACAAAAAGCTCGCGTCCTTCTTTATCTCTAAAGACAGGATGTCCTAACCATCCAACAGCTATTCCATCCACATTGTCCATTGAGCCTGCTCTGAATAATCCCCCTTTTATTGGATTATTACCAATATAATCATAAAAGGGTCGGCACTGCACTGGGTCTGTCTCCCCGTCTAGGTGGATAGGACTGGGCTCTGGGTTCTCGGCGGTGTGGCGCTTGGGTTCAGCCCTGTTTTCCCTCTTCTGCCAATCTACTAAGGGCGTGTTTGGTAGCCCGGTTGGACACAGAAAATCTCTCTCCCACCCAGAATTTGGTTGTTTGGTAGCCCGGTTTGCTTCCCTGGGCCATGCCCACCTCATGCCAAAATGCCTCCTCAGCCATGCCCACTTGAGAAGTGAGAATCGAGCTTCACAACCCGGCCAGGCCGAGGTCATCCGAGAAAAACCCACGCGTGGGCCCCACCCGCGCCTCCCGAAAACGTCGGTCATTTCCCCCATCTCTCTTACCTCGCGCTGCTCCCTCCTCGCGCCTGCTCCTCCTCCTCCTCACCTCCAGCGCCGCCGCTGAGCGCCTGCTCCTCGCGCCGCCGCCTCCTCGTCTACAGCGTTGCCGACAAACACCTCATCCTCGCGCCGCCGCCTCCTGTCTCCAACGCCACCGTCGACCTCGCGGATCCGCACGCCGCCCAGCTCCGCCCATCTCGTCGGATGACCTACTCGCGGATCCTCGCGCCGCCACCTCGCGGCGCCCAGCTCCGCCTACCGCCGCGTCCTCGCGCCCCCCACCGCCGCCTCCTCGTGCTTCCCACCGCCCTGTCCTCCTCGCAGCAGCGCCGCCGACGGGCTGCTCCACCGCATGGCACATAGACGATGGTGTCATTGGACTTGATTGCTTTTTTATTTCTTTCCATGGACCTATGTGTGAATATTTGGACCTATTTGTAATTTTAAATCCTGAACTGGGAGGACCTATTAGTAAAAACTATTATATAATAATTTTTATCCTAGAATCGGATTTAGCTTACAAATTAGGCTAATCTGACAGCATAATACAAAACATTGTTGAATGTTTACTTAGACATGGTTGAAATGTTGAAATAAATTATCTAGTATTAGCATGGTTCAATATATACAAGCCACCAAACAACATCTCATCTCAACCCGTCTCAACGCATACAAGCCACCAAACACGCAACAAAATCTCAACCCAACATGTATGAGGTCAGCTTGGTCTAGTAGGGAAACTCATGTTGAGATGACCCAGGCTACCAAACACACCCTAAATGTCCTAGGCCCGCGACGTTCCCCGCGAGTCGGGGGAACCCTAGCCCCACTGCCGTCGGATTTGGATTGCTCTTCCCCTCGCTGCCGTCGGATAGCCTGGCGGAGGACGGCACGCTCTTCGCGCCGCTCGAGCTTGGTGTCCGCTGCTGGTTGGGAGGCTCAACCCGACGTCCTGCGGCTTCGTCCGTCGGCGGGCGACCTCCTCCGCGTCCGGTGTTCCCAGATCATGTGAAGCGCGTGCGGCTCGGGCCTCGGGGGGCGCTCCGACCTTTCTTCTTGGTGCGGCAGCACCCTCTTCCCCTTGCCACCGGCCAATTGACGATGTGGAGGTTCCGTGTGGCGCCAGGCTTGGCAACGCCGATGGTGGCGAGCGATGGCCTGGCTGCGGCAAGACTGTTAGGCGGCTCTGTTCCGACGTGTCTGAGTCTTCGTGTTAGCCTACACAGGCTGTAAAGTTGGAGACGTTGTGTTCTCAAGCCTTCATATGAGCGGCGAACGATGACCTGCATGGGTGGTCTGGTGCGAAAATCTTTTTCTGCGCAGGTCTTGCCTATCTCCTTTTCATAGCTGCTTGCTTGTTTCGGTGCGACGAGTCATCCTTTTGGCATAGGCCGACATGGTCTTCTCAATGTCGTGTTGCGGTGAGGCTTTTTTAGGTGGTCGTTCTTTGGTGAAGTCGGAGTCGCTTGCTGGAGGAGGAGTGATATATGACGACGGTCCTCGTTTTAGCGGTGTGTGCGGTTCGTGCTGGTAGCCAGCAGTGGCTTTATGTGCCATTGAAGCGGTCGTGTTAAGTGACGGTTTGCGAGGGTGTTTGTATCGGTTTTAGGTCTGTTTTTTGCTAATTAACCGGTCAACTTCTCCATCTTTCTTAGATAAAATGAGGCAATATATATGCCCGGTTTTGTTTCAAAAAATAATAAAACAAAAGATGTGTGGTTTAAATTTTTTATGCATGTCTGGAAATTTCTTGTTAGTACATGAAGCAAAAAAAAAATCGATTACATAAATCCAAAAATTATGATAATGTATTGATATTTAAAAAATCATTTAATAATTTGTGCACGGATCGTAGAGTAGTTGGACGTTCCAAATAGACGAGGGACATCCGACTAGGCGTGAAGGTGCATTTGCCATGTTCTGCCCGTGTTTTTCTTCTAGTCTTGAGAGTTGAGACTGTGTGCTGGATGGGATGGATCGGTGCCTGCCGCTGCTGTGCACGTACGGTGGTTGGATCGTGGGTTCTCCTCTCCTGTTTTGGCACGAGAAACACGACATGCTGACACTGCCACAGTGACGGTGGATTCACGGGGCCCGCCACATCTCTCGATCTCGCGCGTACGTACGTTTGCACTATATGTCTGCTCCGCCACGCCACGCCACGCCACGGTCGTGTTGTGCGAGCGCGAATCTTGGCTGATGGCCGCAGCGTATCGTATCATGTCGTGTCGTGTCGCCGCTGCTGCCCGGCCGGGGATCTTCTGCCGACACCGACAGTTTCTCCACCCCCGCGTGGCTCCTCGATCATGTGGAGCGAGCGAGGTCCTAATCTCCTGCCCCCTTGACTAGAACTAGTAATACTATACTCCTGGCTGCTAATCATGGCGCATTTTGGTCTTAAAAAAGAAGAGAAAGATACTCTTCTCTTCTAGTATCGCTGAGCTGTGCGGTGAGGCATCCCGCCGGAGAGCGTCCGCCGGCGTCGGCGTGAGACCTATGCGCACCAGGGCGTCGTAGCTGCTTCATGGCTAGGCCATCAGCACCGACCCGGCATGCAACCACAAAGTCAGTCATGTCAATCGCGGGCGCGGCGACGATCGAAAGCACATCTTCCTTCTTTTCTCCACAAGCTCACAGCGACGGGTCGGCCGCGCGTGCGTGCGTGCTGTACAGGTACAGAAGACCCAAAAAAAAATAAAAATTACAGATAGGTCAATGAACCACCTAGCGACGACTACCAACACTGGAGCGAGCCGAAGGCGCGCCGTTGTCCTCGCCCCTCTCTCACCGGAGTCGGGCAAAGCTTGTCATTGTAGAGCTTGTTGTAGGAAACAGACGGGAAGTCATCGTGCCAAGACCCCAAAGGGCCAGCACACCAGAGCAGCAACCATCGTCAAAGATGAGAATCGTAGATCGGAAGAACTTGACCTGCAACCACACCGACGAACACGAAAACCGACAAGATCTCAGGAGATCCGTCACATAGTATCTCACAGAAAATATAAATGCAAATCGAACTACTACCAATGGACCACTCGCCCCTCTAGTCTAGTCCAAAGGTAAAGGAAAATCGGCACTGTGGACAGCCATGCGTGCTGCTTTCCACCAGTAAATTAGGCGAGATACGTGTGGAAAAACGATTAAACGAGCGACAAAGGGAAGAAGAAAAAAGAGGAGAAATGGGGCCAAGGGTAGTGGCCGCATGCATCGTTGTCCGTCGAATCCCACGGTCGGTCTGCCTGTCTCTCCGTGCTTTGTGTGCGTCTCGTCTCTTCGATTCTCACCGATATCGGAGATAGGAAAATGAAAAGCGACTTCTGGTTTTGGTTTTGGTTTTGGTAGCTGCCGGACCATTTACATATCAAATTATTTCTCCCAAACTGCGAATTCCTTCTCTCTAGCAAACTTCTCTCGTGGGTTCATTTGACCATTCGTCGGGCCATTTTTAGAGAACATGATGTGACGCGCCATAGGACACAACCAATCAGCCCGTGCACGGACAAAACGATGACGCGGGTGGAAACAACCACCGATATCTCCGTAATAAAACGTTAAAAACGCGAATTGAACGATGATTTATATTTTCCGACAAAGCAAATACTCCTTCCGTCCAAAATAAGTGTCTCAAATTGCCCAAAAGTGGAGTTATCTAGACGTGAAACATGTACAGATACATCCACTTTTTGTCAAACTTGAGACACTTATTTTTAGACGGAGGGAGTATAATACAGTAAGAAACTTCTTTTATATGCTCTTGGGAGTGAGAGGGGCGTTTTAGCTCCCGGGAGCATATGCTCCTGATATCTTTTTCAAAATTTAAAAAATATGAAAAAACTTCGAAAAACTCCGAAAAAAATGGACACAAACATATACAAGTTGTCAGCGTACGTGCAAAAATTCAGAAGGAAATAACACTTTTTTGCACAGACCACAGAACGTGTCATTTCGTTTCGAATTTTTTCACGAATGTTAAAAACTTCCATATGTTTGTGCCCAAAAAATTTCAGATTTTTTCAAAGTGTTTTTATATTTTTAAAATTTTAAAACAATAACATGAGCATATGCACCCGAGAGCCAAAGTGGATTTCGCCCTAGGAGTAGCCATCCGACATCCCGCCGAAGCTATTTTCCTCCCGAGACTAACAAAGGCGACGATCAAGGGTTCCACCCTAGCTGCCGCGCCATGTGTCCCTCTCCGATGTTTCTCACCATGAATCGATGGGTTCCCGCCTTTTTTTCTTTCTTCTTTGGCGGCGAAAGGGGGTGGGGATCTCGGATTTGTGGTTGGCATCGTACTTTCGTCCCTAAAGTTAATGTTTATTCAACAGGCACCAATGTCGTGGTGGATATGACAGCGCCGTGCGGGAGAAGAATAAGGTACACCTGCCTCCTCGTCCACCTCATCGGCGGAAATCTCGTCGATGGCGCATATGGCGGGGATCCGTCTGGTCGCTGCTCCCAGTGGTGGATCTCGTGTAGTCTACGTGTGTAATATTGGGTTGCGTGCACAAAAATTTAAATTTTTTCGTCCAACGTACTGCGCAACATGCCAAGATCTGTTATGAAGATACATGCGAATACAATGATCCAAAGATCTAGATTGAATACGTTACCAACACCGAAGTTGCGGAAGAAGTGTTGATGACATAGTTGATGTAGCATGTCGCCGATTCCTCAACCAAGCCTGGTAGAGAGATTCCGGCGCCTCCTCCTCCTCGCCTTGTCACCTTGATCCAGCAGAGTGAGGGTCAACCACCGGGATCGACGGATCACCCCTCCGAGAGCTTGCACGCGTACGCCGGGAAAGGTTCAGCATGGCTTCGCCGTCCAAGCTTGAAGCACTACTGGTGTATATGAAGGTGGAGATCTCAACACATGAGAAAAAGAGAGAGAGATTAGATCTAGTCTAATCTGATAGGTTGCCTCTATTAGAGGTTCCTCTAATACAACTAGAAGAGATCTAGACTTGAGAGAAGTTGTCTCAACTTGTGTGTCTTGTGTGTCTCCAAATAGGAGGGGGTGGGGGTTCATATAGGAGGCCCAATGGGTGGAGTGACTTGAGGAAGGGGAAAGCTTTTTCCTAGTCCAAGTCAACTTGCGGAAGGGGAAAATCCCCTAGCCCAATTCGGTTTGGGAGGAGGAGTTGGAGTTGGACTCCAACTTCCCTCCCCTCCTCTACCGTCGCCGCCGGGTGGGGCCCACCCAAGGCCGAACTGACCTAGGGGGTGGGGCCCCATGTGGCGCACCAACCTAGGGGGTGGGGCCCGCTCCTAGGCCGGCCGGCCTTTGCCACCGCCGCCTCCCCCATGGGCCACAAGGGCCCATTAGGGTTTCGGCTGGGGGGAGCCTTCCCTACATGGCGCCTTGGCCCACCACCACCACATGGTGGTGCGGCTACCTTGGTGGGCCCCTAGGGCCCATCTTGGTAGCCCCCATGGTAGGCTCCAATTTTATTTATATTTTTCCAATTAATTAATTAATTAATTAATTCTTTTGTCTAATTAATTCCAAATAAATATTTCCTTTTACAGAAAATTCCCGGAATTAATTACTTATCATATAAAACATTTTTACATGATCCGGAACACCCAATGTCCGCTGACAAAATTCTCTGGATAAATATTTCCATCATTTATAAACCCTCAGAATGAATCCGACCGTGATAGAAACTTCTATCACAATGTAATCTCTCTGATATAACCATATCCATCACGCAGATACAATTCCGGTGATACTCTCTCTATGTTCCAGACCAACCAAAATACACAACTAACCAATCCTAGTTTAAGCGTGTCCACCCTACAGGTTCGATAACGTGTAGCTATAATTAGAGGTGCTCATCTAATCACCGGCCAGGGTCAGATCCGAGTACGACCTGAATAACTGCTACCGTTATGCGAAGACACTCTGTGAACCTATTGGTTATTTAATATATCATTCCCATTACTCGCGATAACAAAACTTTGCCCGAGATATAGATCCGTGGATGACACCATGAATCACTCATTTGATTGATTACATCTTTGTCTATCTCGTTAACCGGCAAATTCTCTTTACTCGTTTCCGTATTATGATATCCCACACGGTGTAACTTCACCATGCATTGTCTGCAGAACATATTGGATACCTTTTAATATCGAGAGGGCACAGGGCGTATCTCTCTAATCGCCGAGGAGTAATTTCCCATCTCAGAACATTAGAATATATGCACACCTTGGTAAGACCCAGTGACTGCCGTTTTGCCACACAGTTACGGCCATAGCGTTGACAGTACCAAAATAACTCTTCCAGTATGAATAACCCTAATAACTTCATGGTTGCAGGACAAGTTATATAATAACCTTACTGTGATAAAGCTAAGGACAAAAAGACAATTTAACGAAATCCCTTAGCATACCAAAACTTGGGTCTACCCGGACATATTATTATCCAATAATATGCCATGACTAGGAAAGCAGTGTCATCTAGCAATCAACAAATTAGTCCGTAAAAAAACTAGGGTGTATTTTACGTGTTCATATTCCCCACACGTGCGAGTGAACTTTACTCTGTATCACAAATTCAAAAACCACTGCAGTTATAGCATAGAGAATACAAATCATAATTTATGAATCAGATGTATAAATACATTGCCTTTTGGGCATTCATCAAACATGTAACAGGCTCGATGTCTGAAGATTTAGATCGGTCAAAACCTCAATGGCGATGACTTTGGCTTTAGGGCCCTAGTCCTTAGGAACACGTGCACGAGGACTTCCGATGTCATCAACAACATCGGGCCATCCCCGATAGAAGAGCGGCAATAGAGCTGACTCAGTGGCTCGCTCCAGTAGCATTAGTGGTCATTAGGTGGTCCAAAATCCTGATGTAATTGTTATACGTTTGAGGTGTTTTGTGCTTCTTATGAACTTTATTTTTATAATTAATAGATGTGGATCCTTCTCGCAAAAAAAACTCTTGGGAGTACGTACTCATGTATTCAATATATCTCATAGACGAGTGTATTATACTCTCCCGTTACTTAATGTAAGGCGTATATTTTTTGAGCAAAATTCCACAACGTAGGGTGTTTAGAGATTTATGGACAATTTTCCGCATCCAAAAATGAGTTTCAGTCTATAACAGAGAGATTTAAATGATTCTTTTCAATTTGGACTGTTAGGAACTCCTCTCTCCCAATTTTTTCCAGGGCAAAATGATTCCACCACTCCCATGTCTCAATATTCGTGCAAAAAACTATACGCCTCGAAGAACACCATGCATTGATGGGTGTTGAGGGCCCATATTGACTATCATGAGATCTTTTCTTGTAAGCGGTAGACTCATATCCTTTCTTCCTTAATTCATTATTCCATGAAAATGGATTATTCCATGAATTCCTCAAAACGAGGCTCATCAAAATGCAAAATCTAAGACTACTAAGAAAATAAGAAAAAAATTAGAACGATTAAATTACGGCTCCCGAATATTACATTTAGGAATGGAGGGAGTACATCTTTATCATTTTTAATATATCTTATCAATTATTGTAATATATCCCAGTACAAGTAGTATGAAAAATATGATCGGATCACTTAGTTTTTTTTCATTATCTTTTTTTTCGTACAGAAAAATTATATATGAAAATATTACAAATTACATGGAGTCAAATGGATTTTTTCATAGAACTCACTTTGGGGTATCTAGTATTAAATAATGAAGTATATTAAAATAAAGTGTATAATTGATTGATCTATCTGTTATATTAAACGTGGGAGTACATACTTCACGGGATATTAAACCATTTTCATTATATTAATATCAAGCCTATCTTTTACAAATACTAAGCTCCCTAGAATCCTTGCACTCTCCTTAATTACTCCTAGATGTCCACCAATGGGGCAGCGACACCACCCCATGGTGGACCCCACTCAGCTCTTATTTTAGAATTCACAACTCTCTAATATTTATATTGAGTTTGAGATTTTTTTTTTGGATATATACACATGTTTTGTAGGTATCTGCCAAATTTCCGGTGAAAAAAATGGTATTCTCTATGATTTCAGGTGGGATGGGCATGCCATTAGTCCAGTGTCCCATCCCACCAAAATTATCCCAAATGTCCCATTTAAAAGAACCATTAGTCTCGTACGGGTTTAGAGGGACCAACCCACCTTAGCCCATCGGAAACTCACTTATCCCGTTAGCGCATATCCTCTCAGTTCTCAGTTCTGTCAGAACGAGACACCGGCGCCGCTCCTTTTCCATCCCGCCTTCTCTCACTTCGGCGACCTCGTGCCGCCGCCGTAGAGGAACTCGAGAGGAATAGCTGCTCGCGGGCTCTTCCGCTGGACCCGCCATCCTCGCCTCCCGCCGCCGGCAAAGACGAGGCCGCAGATCCCCGGCGAAGAAGGCCGACTGCATCCTGTCATCGATCTGGGAGCTTCGCCTCTCCCGCCCCGGCGACCTCGGGCCGCCGCCGTAGAGGAACTCAAGAGGAACAGCTGCTCGAGGAGGGCGCATGTCTGCTCGGCCTAGTAGCGATCGACCTCCGCGGAGAGGGTGGACAAGGCTGCTCGAGGAGGGCGCATGTCTGCTCGGCCGCGATGGACGCTGCGTCGGCCTTGGCGCGTACGGTGTCGATCTGGTTCCGGAGCTCGCGGATGACGACGTCGGCCCGCTCGGCGACCGCGGACGTGTCCTCGCCGAGGAGCCGGAGATCCTCGTCGGACATGAAGACCGGAGTCATGTACCCCGTCGGGATTTGGGGGTGGAGCGAGCTTAGTCCCGTCCCCGCCGGGATTTGGGGGTGGCCTCCAGAAGGTGCTGGCCTGGCGCGTCCGCCTTCTCCGTCCACCGCCGGCGCCGCCTCTTCTCCATCCCCTCGCCCGCGCCGAGGTCGCGCAGGAGATCTTCTCCGCCATTGACGTCGTCCTCGCCATTAACGCTGTCATATTTAGTGGGATTTTTTTGGGATAACTGGGACGTTCCGTTAAAGCCCAAATAAAATTTAACTGTTTGGGATAAGTGGGAACGGGACGACGGGATATCTGGAGTCCTCTACGAGGTGGGAGGTGGGTATCCCGATCCCATCCCACTTGCAACCTGAGTATTCTCGGCTACACAAAAAGAAAATGTTGATGTGAAAAAGGAATAATAGCTCCATTTCCCCTCAAAATTTCTTTTTTTATTTAGCTCAAAAACATTTTTTAAACAAAACTTATAGAGTACGTACTTGCTTTATTTCAGAAAAATTAAAACCTAGACATGTCGTTTCGATTAAAAAAATGGAGATGCGGTGAGTTTGGAGCAACTGGCGCTTTCGATAACTCTTTCATTTATCCTTTATCTACCACCAGTGCCCACCATAGCGTCGCGTGGCTCACGATACAATTTCTCTCCTTCACTTCCCTTGAGCCGTATTCAACCAAAAATAGTCGTTCCGCCGCAAATTTTGCTCGTCTCTCCGCACACATATCTCGCCCCGTCAAGCGCCTAGGACTACAGGACACCTATGTCCCCGATGTCGCGACTCAAATTCATTGTCAACTTGCACGCCACGTGCGCCCACCACTGGTGCATATTCTGGTGGTTACCCAACTTCAGTGACCCGAAGGATTCCTACATCCCTCGCAATAGTTGCACGTGAACACCCATGTCGCCTTTCGCATTCGTCGCTGGCACCGTTGCTGTTAGTGGTGCTCGATTCGGTAGTCGTGGCAGCTACGGTTGAGACCGTGAGCGACAAGTTGATGGTGAATGGGGGTGGAAGGATGAGTTAGACCCATCATTGTTGGATGCCACCTAATTAATGAGGAAAGATGGTGTGGGTATGTATCCGTGAACGTTTGTTCTGCAATATGTTTACTTACATCTCACTTGTATTAAGAAAACGAGCCACATTATGTAAACAAGTGTGTGTGTGTTTGGTAGATGGTTGGATGCATACACTGAAAAGGATCTATGTCTGTTTAGCCTCAGATGCACTGATTAGAGTGCAGAAAAGTCATAACCCATGAGTGTACAATGATAAATAGCATGTGTTGTTAAACATGTGGCGAACATGATAAACTATATAATTAGAGATAGGCATTGCTGCAATTAGATATATACTCAAAATTGTTGGTGGTATTCATGCCATTTATTTTTGTTTATATTTTATTTTATGTAATTTGGATCAGATGCACAGATTAAATGGCATGTAAACCGGTTAAGTTCTCACTTTGCTATGTTTTTTTGGTATATTACTTAGTATTTATTGGTGAAATGTTCCTCTATTTTTATATAGTATCGATTGTACCCGATGCAGTTGATTTAGGTATGTGAAGACATAATTACGCCAACTATTACTGATTTTGGGATAATTTGTCATAAATTCTACTTAATTTCATTATAATATAATCAATGACCTTGACTGTAGAATCTCGATGGCTAATCAAATCTTGGCTAATCCATCTCTCGAGTCTACAATGTTCATCATATCGTACATTGTCTACGGATTGTCGGAACTTTGTTGAAATCTTTATAGAACCATGTAGACAATTTAACTTTCATGTCATTTCATAATTGTGGTCATATCCTAATCGTCTAACTTAGTATATGCAGATTTTAAACTTTTTTATGTGGGGTCATGTTCTATTTGTTGAGTGATGTACTTCTAACCTTGCTATAATTGACATCCTTCTCTACTTCTCTACATTTATTTGAAGATGTATGAGTGATCGTGTTGCAAGAAAGTGAGCCGGTGGTAATATATTATCCATTATTGCTATTCTTTTTTTATAAATGTTTTGCTAAAAGATCTATTTGTTCATTTATCGTCGGTTCTACTGTAGCGGACGCGGCAACGCGCGTCGTTTCCTTCTAGTTATATTTGTGAGACAAATCAAATAAGCACACATCCAAAATCTGGGGAAAAACAAGTCCTTGCCAAATCGACCAGCGGTGCGCAACATAGTAAACAACCACCACCACTATAGTATCACCTGAACTACGACAGAGCTTTTCCAAGAACAACGTCTTCAGTGAGGTGACAATGCACGAGCGTCTTCATCATTGATCAACCACCAAAGCCATATAATGGATTTTTACCATGGAGAAAAGTCCGAACAACCCCAAAAAGTGCCTTCAACAAGGAACACGGCTAGAAAACTCGCTATTGAGAGGTACATCTATTGAAATTGAGAGACCTAGGGCTTTCACCATGGAGAAATGGTTTGCACGCACAAGTCAAGAAATCGCTCCTACTATCCATTTCTTAACTTGCGTGTGGAATTTGTATTTGAAATTTCGTGACACGGGTAGCATGTTTTTCACCTTGTGCGGAAATTTGCATCTAACATTTTGTGGAAAGATAATACATAGTGCGTCAAGCACAAACTGAACCCGGTCGCAAACCAAACATAGCTTATCAAGCAATTACTCTTTATTGATGGCAAAGTAGTGATGGAACGGACGACTACAAGTTGTAGACGAGGACTTGGGCCCGGCTCGACTTAGGCCGTGTTATCACGCTTTACATCGAAGTTTCAGTCGAGAACGTGAATCCTGCTCAGAAGTCAAGTTAGGCGAAAGCTAAAATAACCGCGCCAATTACTAACGAGACGAGCTAGTTTTCTAATCCTGCCTTCTGACGACTAGATGATGATCAAAGGCAGACTCAAGGATTAATTTTATGCTGCATTATTGCTCCGACTATAATCTATTCCAGTGGACTCTCTCTTCCATCTGCGTGGTTGCTGGTGGGGAAGCTAGGGGAGCAAGGCACAGGAAAAGGGGGCAGAAAAGAAAACATAACCTGAGTTGCAGCGACCAAGCATTAGCAAGCAACCCCTGCCGGCTCGACGATTGGCAGATTGTGCCGCAAGCGTCGTACCAATACCATGCTCCACTAATCAAACGATGTTAGTTAATCCATACCAAGAACATAAACTATCCTAATGCCGGCTATCTCCTGGCAATAACCAAGAGCCAAGATTCCAGTTTATTCCTCCTTGATTCTGTGCTTATAGTAATCAAAGCTTGTGGATTACTATAATCCCAACTTGCGTGATAGCGGTAGTGGGTTTCGGTTTTCCATTAGTTCTGCGAGGATCTGTTTAGACTTAGGATCAGATCTTTCTATGAAATTCTCCGAAGTTAGAGCATCTCCACTCGCGGCGCCCAAATGGGCGCCCAAAGGCCGTCCGGACAGGCCGTTTGGGCGCCGTCCGGACTACCTTACCCATTTGGGCGCTGATACGTCCATTTTACATCACTATTTTATATCATAATTTACTGCTATTCATTGATATATTTCACATTTAGATAATATACTTATGTTATTTTATCTTGTTTTGCATTTATCTTGTTTTGCATGTTTGATGATTATTGGAGAATTAACTGCCGGAGTCAGGATTCAGTTGGAAAAAGCATCGTCAAGACAACTTATTTCTGAAGATCAACAATTCACGGAAAATATACAGATGTTCCTATTTTGTCAGATGCCGGAACTAGCCAAAAGGGAGGCTGAGATGGGCCACGAGGGCCCCGCGCCGTGGTGCCGCGCCGGGGCATGGTGTGGCCACCCTGGCCCACCTCTGGTGCTCCCCCTTCGCGTACTTCATCCCCCAGAAATCCTAAGACGTGGAGAGTCATCGAGGAAATATTCGCCGCCTACACGAGGCGGAAACCACAGAGAGAGAAAAAGCTCTCCGGCAGGCAGAAATCTGCCGGGGAAATTCCTTCCCGAAGGGGGGAAATCATCGCCATCGTCATCGTCATCACGCCGGACTTCATCGGGATCATCATGATCATCATCTCCATCGCTATCACCATCATCTTCACCGCTCCACTTCGTTTCGCTGCAACATCTAGGGTTATACTTTGTGTAGTTCATAGGGGAAACTTTCCCGGTGTTGATTACTACTTGTGGTTGATGCTATTAAGTTTTATCGGTGAATTGAAGTATATGTCCAGATTGTTATTCATCATTACATCACCTCTGATCATGATCCATATGATGTCTTGTGAGTAGTTCGTTTAGTTCTTGAGGACATGAGAGAAGTCATGCTGTTAGTAGTGGAATTATGTTGAGTAATATTTAATGGTTTGATATTTAAGTTGTGGTGTTATTCTTCTAGGGGTGTCGTGTGAACGTCGACTACATGACACTTCACCTTTATGGGCCTAGAGGAATGCATTGTGTATTTGGTTACTAATTGTGGGGTTGCCGGAGTGACAGAAACCTAAACTCCCGTTAGTAAACCGGTGCATGAGGGAGTGTAGGATCTCAGAGTTTAAGGCTGTGGTTAGATTTATCTTAATTACTTCCTTGTGACGCGGATGCTTGCAAGGGGTTTAATCACAAGTATGTATTAGTCCAAGTTAGGGCAGTGCATTAGCATAGGTTCACCCACACAACACTTATCAAAACAATAAAGATTAATCAACTGTAGGAAGCGAAAGCACTTGACGAAATTCCCGTGTGTCCTCAAGAACATTTTGCCATCATAAGTAAACCAACCGGCTTATCCTTTGCTCTAAAAAGGATTGGGCCACTCGCTGCAATTATTATTACTGTCTTTTATTTACACGCATTTTATTTATCTGCAATATCAAAAAACCCTAAAAACTTGTCTGCTAGTATTTACAGTGATTCCTTGTTCAAAACTACTTGTCAACACCTTCTACTCCTCGTTGGGTTCGACACTCTTATTTATCGAAAGTACTACGATACATCCCCTATACTTGTGGGTCATCAAGACTATTTTCTGGCGCCGTTGCCGGGGAGTGAAGTGCTATTGGTAAGTGGAATTGGTAAGGGAAACCTTTACTGTAAGTGTTGTTTTTATTTCTGCTTGTTGCTTTATTTTATTATGGAGAGATCTCCATTCGAATCCCTATTTGGGAATACTACTGCCACTGCTAAGGTAGTAGATGAACCGCCGCCTGCTGAATTAGATCCATTTAAAATACCTATGAAAATTGTTGAACGTGTTATGGATAACCGCTATGTTGGAGATGGAACCATCCATCCTGGTGATCATTTACTATTTATACATGAATTATGCGAGTTGTTCAAGTGTGCGGATATTTCAATGGAAAAAGTCAAGAGGAAGTTATTCTCTATATCATTGAAGGGCCGAGCTGCGGAATGGTATAAGATGCTGAAGAATGGCCGATCTATTGGCTGGGAGGAAATTGTACCTCTCTTTTATTCTAAATTCTATCCTCCTAGTGAGATTCATCAAGATCGGAATCGCATATATAATTTTTGGCCTCATGATGGAGAAAGTATTGCCCAAGCGTGGGGGTGATTGAAGTCACTAATGCTCAAATGTCCCATTCATGAGCTCCCAAGTAATATTGTTATCAATAATTTTTATGCAAGGCTTTCTCTTCATGATAAGGATTTATTGGATGCCTCTTGCTCTGGATCATTTACACGTACTGAAGAAGAAGTTAAATGGGACCTTCTTGACCGTATTCAGGAAAATACTGAAGGATGGGAGAACGACAAAGGTAGAAAGTCAGGTATAAATTATGATTATGAATGCATTAAATCTTTTATGGAGACTGATGATTTCCGTAATGTTAGTGCTGTTTACTGTCTTGATTCTCAAGTTGTTGCAAATTATTACAAAGCTTTTGCCTCTTATCTTGATGTGCCTAAGAAGGATTTGAATAAATATCATGAACCTTATAAAGACAAAACCAATTCGGCCATTGGCAGAAGTATTGAAGTTCATACTGTTGATCACATTTTGCCAGAACCTTATATTGAAAAAATACCTTTTCCTGTTAAAGTCAAGCAACATTCTCTGATAGCTAGTGTGATTAATAAAAGTGCCAAGAAACCTTTAGAGCCTGATGAACAAATAACTGTTGAACCTGAAGTAGCAATTATAAAGGATTTGGTAACTGAAAATGTAGATGGAGAACATATTATCTTTTGTGAAGATGCTTCTAATATTGTTTCGCATCCTGGGAAATTTAAGAAAACAAGTGTTCCTGTGCTTTTAGTGAAGATAGGAGAACATTGCTATTATGGTTTATGTGATATTGGTGCAAGTTATAGTGCTATTCCTTTTGAACTTTATAAAGAAATTATGCATGAAATTAGTCCCTGTGAACTTGAGGATATTGATGTGGTTATTCAACTTGCCAATAGGCAAACTATCTCTCCATTCGGTATTGTGAGAGATGTTGAGGTTTTATGCGGTAAAACTAAATATCCTACTGATTTTCTAGTACTTGGTTCTAAGGCTAGTAAAACTTTTCCTATTATTTTCGGTAGACCTTTTCTGAATACATGTGGTGCTATTGTAGATTGTAAGAAAGAGAAAATTTACACTAAATTTAATGGAGAATCTTATGAGTTTAATTTCTCTAAGTTTGGTAAGAAACTTTATGAAACTGATTTGCCTAATGAGGGCCCGAAAATTGAACAACTTGCTGCTATTGCTATTGCTCCTAACAATGCCTTGCAGCAATTTATGGAGGAACACGAAAGTGAGGTTTTATGGAGGAAAGGAATGAAATTGACAATATCTTTCTTCATCAACCACCATTACTTAAGCATAATTTGCCGGTGGAAGATTTGGGTACCCCTGCACCTCCTAAAGAAGATCCTGTTTTTGATTTAAAACCTTTGCCTGATAACCTTAAATATGCTCACATTGATGATAAGAAAACATATCCTGTTATTATTAGTTCTAAACTTTCAGGTACTGAAGAGGCAAGGTTATTGGAAGTGTTGAGGAAACACCGAGGGGCTATCGGATATACTTTGGATGATTTAAAAGGGATTTCTCCTGCTATATGTCAACACGCCATCAACATGGAAGATGATGCAAAACCTGTTGTGGAGCACCAGCGTCGTCTAATCCCTAAAATGAAGGAAGTGGTAAGAAATGAGGTATTAAAACTCCTCGATGCTGGTATAATTTATCCTATTGCTGATAGTAAATGGGTAAGTCCTGTGCACTGTGTTCCTAAGAAAGGAATGAAAATGATGAACTTATTCCTCAAAGAGTAGTTGTTGGATATAGGATGTGCATTGATTTTTGAAAGGTTAATAAAGTTACTAAGAAAGATCACTATCCTTTACCTTTTATTGATCAAATGTTAGAAAGGTTGTCTAAGAAAACTCATTTTTGCTTTCTTGATGGTTATTCTGGATTTTCACAAATTGCTGTTAGAGCAAGAGATCAAGAGAAAACTACTTTTACTTGTCCTTATGGAACTTATGCTTATAGGCGTATGCCTTTTGGTTTGTGTAATGCTCCTGCTACATTTCAAAGATGCATGTCTGCTATTTTTCATGGTTTTTGTGAAAAAATTGTGGAAGTATTCATGGACGATTTTTCCGTCTATGGAACTTCTTTTGATAACTGCTTGCAAAACCTTGATAAAGTTTTGCAGAGATGTGAGGAAACTAATCTTGTTCTTAATTGGGAGAAATGTCACTTTATGGTTAATGAAGGGATTGTTCTTGGACATAAAATTTCTGAAAGAGGTATTGAAGTGGACAGAGCTAAAGTTGAAGCAATTGAGAAAATGCCCTGTCCTAGGGATGTTAAAGGTATTCGTAGTATTCTCGGTCATGCCGGTTTCTATAGAAGGTTTATTAAAGATTTCTCTAAAATTTCAAAACCTCTTACTAATCTTCTCCAAAAAGATGTACCTTTTATTTTTGATGATGATTGTAAAGAGCTTTTGAGGCTCTAAAAAAGGCTTTAACCACTGCTCCTGTTGTTCAACCTCCTGATTGGACTTTACCTTTCGAAATTATGTGTGATGCTAGTGATTTTGCTGTAGTTGATGTTCTTGGACAGCGAGTAGATAAGAAGTTGAATGTTATTCATTATGCTAGTAAGACTCTTGATGTTGCTCAAAAGAATTATGCCACTACTGAAAAAGAGTTTTTAGCAGTAGTTTTTGCTTGTGATAAGTTTAGACCTATATTATTGATTTGAAAGTTATTATCCATACCGATCATGCTGCTATTAGATACCTTATGGAAAAGAAAGATGCTAAGGCTAGACTTATAAGATGGGTGCTTTTATTACAAGAGTTTGATTTGCATATTGTAGATAGGAAAGGTGCTGAAAATCCTATCGCTGATAATTTGTCTAGATTGGAAAACATTTCTTATGATCCTGTTCCTGTTAACGATAGTTTTCCAAATGAACAATTGGATGTGATAAAGGTAAGCTCGCGAGAAAGTACAGCTCAGCAAAGAAGGAAATTCTTTTATGACTTGAGGCATTATTTTTGGGATGACCCACACTTATATAAAGAAGGAGTGGATGGTATAATGCGAAGATGTGTTCCAGAATTTGAGCAAAAATAAATATTGAGGAAATGCCATGGAAGTGCTTATGGAGGACATCATGCTGGAGATAGAACTACACAAAAGGTTTTACAATCAGGTTTTTATTGGCCCACTCTTTTTAAAGATGCAAGAAAATTTATTTTATCATGCGATGAATGTCAAAGAGTTGCTAATATAACTAGACGCAATGAAATGCCTATGAATTATTCTCTTGTTATTGAACCTTTTGACTGTTGGGGATTTGACTTTATGGGTCCTTTTCCTCCTTCTGATGGTTATACTCATATACTTGTTGCTGCTGATTATGTTACTAAATGGGTAGAAGCTATACCAACATCTAGTGCTGATGGTGAGACATCATTAAAAATGCTTAAAGATATTATTTTTCCAAGGTTTGGTGTGCCTAGATATCTCATGACTGATGGTGGTTCTCATTTTATCCATGGTGCTTTTAGAAAAACCCTTGCTAAATATGATGTTAATCATAGAATTTCTTCACCTTATCATCCTCAAACAAGTGGTCAAGTAGAATTATCAAATAGAGAGATTAAATCTATTTTGCAGAAGACTGTTAATAAATCTAGAAAGAATTGGGCTAGGAAGCTTAATGATGCTTTGTGGGCTTATAGAACTGCTTATAAAAATCCTATGGGTATGTCTCCTTATAAAATGGTTTACGGAAAAGCTAGTCATTTACCTCTAGAATTTGAACATAAAGCTTATTGGGCTGTAAAAGAACTTAATAGAGATTTTAAACTTGCCGGTAAAAAGAGGTTACTTGATTTGAGTTCCTTAGATGAATGGAGAAGTGAAGCTTATGAAAATGCTAGACTTTTTAAAGAGAAAGTGAAAAAATGGCATGATAGGAGAATCCTAAAGAGAGAGTTTAATGTTGGTGAGAAAGTTCTATTGTATAGGTCCCGTCTCAGATTTTTTGCAGGTAAATTACTTTCGAAATGGGAAGGACCTTATGTTATTTCAGAGGTTTACCGTTCTGGTGCAATCAAAATTACTTCGCTTGATGGTGACAGATCTCAAGTGGTTAATGGTCAAAGACTCAAGCATTATATTTCTAGGGATTCTTATAACGAAGACGTTGATATTATTCAAGTAGTGACTCCGGAAGATTTTATTAAAAGTCAAATTCAGAAAACTGCAGAGTCTGTTTTCGAATAGGTAACAGTTTTGGTAAGAAAAAGTTCACGTTTAACTTCCCAACTTATGTTTTTGTTATTTTTATTAAATATGGAAAATTACGAGCAAAAAACGGGGAGGAAACGGTGCCCGAGGGCACCACACCACCCCACGGCGCGGGCCCACCCTTGGCCGCGCCGTGGCATGGTGTGGGCGCCTCGGAGCCCCTCTCCAGCCCGGTTTCGACCTGGACTTT
Source organism: Poa pratensis (assembly GCA_947311845.1). Taxonomy (NCBI): domain Eukaryota; kingdom Viridiplantae; phylum Streptophyta; class Magnoliopsida; order Poales; family Poaceae; genus Poa; species Poa pratensis. Next base: position 72,745,650 of record CAMZMU010000128.1, on the reverse strand, counting down.
TCTTTTGTTATGAAACTTTTCGCTATATAATCCCCCGGATCCCCCGAGGTCCGTATATCGTTTTCTCGCCGTGTTTTGTTTTTGAGCAGTTTCTGCCAGGGTTAGCTCCAAGATTAGAGCAATGTCTTCGTCCGAGGCTCCGAAGGATACCTTCTTCAAGAACGTCGTCAACCGTACATCAATAAGTTGAAGCAGCACCCACAAGAGCTGTGGCTTGTGGATGGAGAGCTTGATCAAGAAGATGTTAGGGGGCCCAAGGCTGAAGGGGACGTGAAGGCCAGAATAGAAGAAGTAGAGCATGAAGTTTTTCGATACCAGAAGATGATAGAGCACGGAGTGGAGATCAACCACAAGATTATTAATGAGCTTATTGCTGAACACAAGAAGGAGACTAGCAAGCTATGGGATGATATCTTCATACTCAGTCAAACCACGTCCAAATTGCAAGCACAAATCTATGATCTTCAAAACCAAAACTGTGAGTATAAAGCCAGGTTCAAACACATGAGTTCTGCTGCGAGTTTCAGGTTTATGGAGACCAATTCATCCTTCGCTGATGGGGAGCCTTTACCTTGGAAATTTGTTGATGAAGAGTCTCGTCCACCATCACCACCGAAGGAGTAATTCATTATTGGTATTGGCATCCCCTCAGCTTGTTCCAAGCTTGGGGGGAGTGTCGCGGTATCATCACCATTATCTTTTACTTTTCAGTCGAGTCATATCATGAGTAGAGAAGTTATCATGTAGGATGGTTTGCAGTGTGGAAGTATCTCTCCTTAGTTGGTTATCTATGTATCCCTTGGTGTGAGTTGCCATTATTGGAATATTAATGAGAAGTTTTGTCATTTATTTTCTGCACACTTTATTTTACCTTGCAAATTTCTGTCATATGAATGATCTTGTTGTTAGTGTTGGCATCACTTTGGGAGCATCAAGTAAATCTATTTGGTTTTGGCAAACTTAGCATTGGTCAGTAGCAACAATACTTTGAGGCTTAAGTAGAAAAGAGGGATTGCATGTAGATACATTATCTCAGTATCTTTCTTTCTTGTTGGCTCATGAGCTTAGTATTCTCAAGTTAAAATTATTTATGTTTACAAGGAAGATTGCATGATTGCTTCTATTACATTTATATTTGTTTGTATCCCTCCACTCTTATGCTTGCTACCCAGCCTTGCTAGCCAAAAACCTGTACTGAAAGGGAATGCTTCTCGTGCATCCAAACCTTGAGCCAAAACCCATGCCATTTGTGTCCACCATAACTACCTATATGTGGTATTTCCTTGCCACTACAAGTAAATACTTCATGTGCTACCTTTAAACTATTCAAAAGTTACTACTCCTTATTTGTGTCACTGTTTACTAGCTCATGAGGACGGGGTGGATGTCTTTATGTCAACTGTCAAACAGACTTTACCACCGGACTAGCGGCATATACATCCGCTTATCCATTAATTTTGAAAAAGAGCTGGCAAATGGGGAGCTGATGACTCCCAAGTGCAGGAGATCAATTGTAGTACCTTTCAATTAGAAAAGGTTGTCGAACCCACGAGGAGCTGAAGGTATTGGTTAGTAAGATTGATAAATAAAACAATAAAAGATGCAAGTGTTTTTGGTATTTTTGGTTGTATAGTTGCAATGCAGAAAATAAACAGTAGCAAGTCAAAGCTCTCAAAGAGAGAAAGCCCAATCCTCTTATGTGCAAGAGGACAAGCTCAAGTGATGTGTAACTTATATGTGGAAAACGTTCCCGAGGGTGGCATGGATATTGCTAGGCATAGAGATTTATTAAACAACACGTTGAATATCTTGTCAAGTTTTAATCTTCTTAGGACGGAGCCATTATTAGGTATAGCTAAATAAATAAACTACAACCCCTTATGATGGATCATGTGGCCAAGTAAATGACTGCACAAGAATTATTAAGACACAAAGTCCCACCATAGCTTTACACTCTAAGGTCCCCGATACTAATACCCTCATAATATAACTTCATGATTCGGTCCCAGGTTTACATGTCCTCCCAAGTCTCCCTCAATTCATTATACTACGGTGTTCTCCTATGAGTCCATATAGGTGAAGTGTTGTGCAGTCGACGTTCGCACAACACCAACATAGAATCACATAAAAGATAAACTCTTGACAAAATACCAACACATGTTATATATAAATCATTGCCAATTCATCCTATGCCCTCAGGAACATACGGGAACTACTCACAACGTGCAAACATAATGATATTCAGTGGCATAAGTGGTACAACACAATCTGAAAATATAACTTCACCTCCAAATAATGACAAGTACTCAATCACAAACATGAATAGTAGCACAAGACAAGTATCTAGGATATAGCAACTCTCAAACTACGAGGGGAACGGAGTGGATCATGGAGTTGATGATGGAGATGGTGCTGGTCTTGGTGATGGTGATGATGTAGAGGCCTCCTCCCACGCCAAGGAGGAGAGGTGATGAAGATGACGATGATTTCCCCCTTCTCCGGAGCTTCGGAGCAGCAAGTCTGATCCCCCTCGGAGGGAATCAGGAGTTTCGCCGTCGCCGCGGCCTCAGATGGACTTGGAAAAATTAGGGCGTGACTTTTCGGGGAGGACGAAGGCGTCGATAAAAAGTCCCAGGCGAGGAGGTGCCCGAGGCCCCATTTAGTGGGTCCCACGTGGCCAAGATTCTGGCCGCGTGGGCCCACCCCTTTTGGGCCTCGTGGCTCTCCTCTCTTCGGTCTTCTTCCCTCTGCCTTTCTCTCGACGAAAAACCAGCTGTGTAATTTTCCTTTTATTATTTGGGTCCCTGTAGCTCCTGAAACAGTAAAAACAAGAAAAAGGAGGCTTTCTGCCTCCCAGAAATTAAATACCAAAAATAGGGACTTAGTAAGAAAGTCCCATAAATCATCTAAAACATGTAAAAATAATGATAGAACAATGCAAATAACATTCTAATATGATACTAAAAGTTGTATAAATGATGATACAAAATGCACGTATCAACTCCCCAAGCTTAAACCTTTACTCGTCCTCGAGTAAATAAGGACATAGATCATTACATGCATCAATGGACTTATGGTTGATAAATAAATACGAGCATTGTATCATCATCATATTCAGTTGCAATGTAAAATTAATGAACTAAAACTCATACACATGAGGGCAACATAAGTAGAAGCTCTAGCAATCACCCTTACTTTTGAAAGCAAATAACCATTGTATGTTGGACAATTGAATCATACTATTTTTCACATGCTTTTGCTCCTCATGGCAAGCATTATAATATTTTATACTTTGCTGAAATTTAAAGACAAGATGAACTCTCATTGGATAACAAGTTTAAAGAAGACAAATGAAAAGATAGATATAAGATTGTTTACAATCTTGCCTCGCTAGTAACTAGTGCAAACTTTAGTCATGGATATTTCAATCAAGTTCCTATGCTCTATACAACCTTTATCTTACACTTTCCATGGCTAACTGAATTTTAGGTGCCTTTCTTTTCATTCACTTTCCAAGAGCATAAGTATTGATATCCATGATTCATTAATTTTCTCAAAAGATACTAGATTCTAACAAGAGTGTTTCATATCCTTTTCATTAACCCTTCCTAACTTTTTATCCTACAAGACTATATCTCAACCTTAAACTATTAATTTTCAAGTCATATTGACTCATTCTCTTTACTCATTTTATAATGGGGTGATTCTACAATTGTCCAACACACTCAAGTTAATTAAGTTCAAGGCAAGATGTGACTGAAACTTCTAAATATGCCACGCTCATTTGCATGAGTGTTACCCATAAATCTCCAAACAAGAGAATCATGGATGACACCATACTTTAATATTCGTTGATAAACCACATGATAGAGATACATGATAATGCTCCATGAGCTCACACACGCCTAAGAGATATTGATAACTAAACGATAAAAGCAAAACACACCATGACTAGATAGATATGATAAACTAGTAGAGATAAAGACTAGTTGGAACTCCCCAAGCTTGACGTTTGCTAGAGCCTCCTTTGCTGCGGCCTCCTCCTTCTCATATTCTTCCTCCCATTCAGCCATCTTCCATGGGAAAGGCCTTCCATCACGGAAAGTTGTAGGTGGATCATTATACCTGAGTGTGGCAGCTGCTGCAATTTTCTTGAAGCGTTCTTCATACTCGCAGTTCTAGTTCTCTACATCCCACATAAAGCATTGGATCTTCTCCATCTTCTCGATGACGTCCTTGTATCTTTCCTCTAGTTCTTCGAGCCTCCCCTTGTACTCTTCAACCTTCTTCTCCAGCTCCAGGTTCATGAAGTGATGAGCATCAAGGCTGCGGTAAACCACAGTGACATACCTGAAGGTCTTGTCTTCCAGATCATCCAGCCTTTCCTTGGAGCCATCACGGAGTTGAGGTAGCGGTTCACAACACCTCCCTTGGGGACGCTCTCCCCCTCATGGTTGGATCCGGAGCAAGACATGGCTAAACCCTGACAGACAGAAACAGCAAAAGCAAAGATCGCTCGAGAACGCTCGGTGCGAGATTAGATCAACGAAAGAGGGTATATATTGACGGTTTTTAGGTCAAGACGAAGCGTCGGAGACGAAAACGAGACGAAAAGGGACTCCGAGGGGGAAAGGAGTGGTCCCACGCGGCCCAAGATTCTGGCCGCGTGGGACCCCTTGTTTCCTTCCTCGGGTCTCCGCTTCGTCCAGTTTTCTTGTCCCACACGTTAATTTCCATAAAAAATGACTTCCGTAAAATATTACGCAATTCCGAGAAACTTTCCAACACAAAAGTTACCTTTATTGATTTTGGGTTTCTGAAACTGCACGATTCTCTCAATTACCTCCTCCGGTGTTTGTAAATTCAATTCCACCTTTCCGATGAAGCTCTTTCCTGCAATATAATGTTTAAGGCGTTGTCCATTGACTACATGAGGTTTACCTTTCATATCACCGTGAAGACGGATAGCTCCTGAACGGTACACCTCCTGTATCACTAATGGTCCCTGCCACTTTGAAGCTAACTTTCCTGCAGAAAACTTGAAACGAGAATTGTACAATAAAACTTGATCACCTACTTTGAATTCTTTTCTCTTAATTTTCTTGTCATGCCAAATTTAACTTTCTCTTTAAACATTCTAGCACTTTCATAAGCTTCGTTTCTCCATTCATCAAGTAGGTTTAAATCAAGAATTCTCTTCTCTCCAGCAGTTTAAAATCAAAGTTCAATTGTTTAATAGCCCATCTAGCATTATGTTCTAATTCAACAGGTAAATGACAAGCTTTTCCATAAACCATTTATAAGGAGACATTCCCATAGGATTTTTAAAAGCAGTTCTATAAGCCCATAATGCATCATTAATTTTAGTTGGCCAATCAGATCTAGACTTATTCACTGTCTTTCCAAAATGAGTTTAATTTCCCTATTACTTAATTCAACTTGTCCACTTGTTTGAGGGTGATAGGAGATGCAATTCTATGGTTAACATCATATTTTGCCAATGTTTTTCTAAGAATACCATGCAAGAAATGAGAACCACCATCAGTAATTAAAAACCTAGGAACACCAAACCTGGGGAAAATGATGTCCTTGAGCATCGTCATTGCTGTGGCATGATCTGCACTTTGGTTGGAATTGCTTCCACCCACTTTGTAACATAATCCACTGCAACCAAAATATGAGTATGCTTTGTCTTTGATCTGGGAAAGGCCCATAAAGTCAAAACCCCAACATCAAATGGCTCAAGTGGCAAAGAATAATTCATAGGCATTTCATTTCTCCTACCAATATTTCCTACTCTTTGACATTTATCACAAGATTTAACATATTCAGCACAATCCTTAAATAAAGTAGGCCAATAGAAACCAGATTGTAATACCTTTGCACCTGTACGATCTCCTGCATGATGCCCTCCATAGGACTGTCATGACAATCTCTTATAATAGCCTGTTGTTCATGCTCAGGTACACAACGTCTAATAATACCATCCACACTTTTCTTATAAAGGAAAGGATCATCCCAAAAATAATGTCTAAGATCATAAAAGAATTTCTTTCTTTGTTGAAAGTGAAGTGTGGAGGTAAACTTTACCAACAATAAAATTTGCATAGTTGGCAAACCATGGAGATGCAACTTTAGCACTAGAAACATTAACAATTGCAAGTTGTTCATTAACAAAGCTATCATTAATAGGAATAGGATCATCAGGTATATTTTCCATTCTAGAAAGATGATCAGCTACTTGATTATCTTCCCCTTTCCTATCAACAATGTGTAAATCAAATTCTTGCAATAGAAGTACCCATCTTATTAATCTAGGCTTAGCATCTTTCTTATCATTAAGTATTTAATAGCAGAATGATCAGTATGCAATGTGACTTTGAATCAGTAATATAAGGTCTAAACTTGTCACAAGCAAATAGCACTGCTAAAAATTCTTTTTCAGTTGTAGCATAATTCTTTGAGCAGCATCAAGTGTTCTACTAGCATAATAAATAACATTCAGTTTCTTATCAACACGTTGGCCCAAAACAGCCCCAACTGCATAATCACTAGCATCACACATAATTTCAAAAGGCAATTTCCAATCAGGAGGTTGAATAATAGGAGCACTTATTAAAGCATTCTTCAAAATATTAAAGGACTCAATGCAATCATCATTAAAAGAGAAAGGAACATCCTTTTGCAAAAGATTGGTTAGAGGTTTTGATATTTTGGAGAAATCTTTAATAAACCTACGGTAAAAACCTGCATGCCCAAGAAAACTTCTTATACCTTTGATGTCCCTTGGGTATGGCAGCTTTTCAATAGCTTCTATCTTTGCTGGGTCAACTTCTATTCCTTTCCAGAAATCTTATGCCCAAGAACAATACCTTCAGTAACCATGAAGTGACACTTCTCCCAATTAAAACTAAGTGTTGGTCTTCACAACGCTGCAAAACTTTGTTAAGGTTGAACAAGCAATTATCGAAGGAAGTACCATACACAGAAAAATCATCCATAAAACTTCCATTATCTTTTCAATATAATCAGCAAATATAGCATTCATGCATCTTTGAAAAGTAGCAGGAGCATTACATAACCGAATGGCATTCTCCTATAAGCAAATGTACCATATGGGCAAGTAAAAGTGGTCTTTTCTTGATCATCCTTATGGACAGGAATTTGTGAGAAACCTGAATAACCATCTAAATAGCAAAAGTGAGAGTGTTTAGATAACCTTTCTAACATTTGATCAATAAATGGCAATGGGTAATGATCTTTACGAGTTGCTTTATTTAACTTCCTGAAATCAATACACATCCTATAACCAACAACAGTACGTTGAGCCACAAGTTCATCCTCATCATTTGGAACAACAGTCATTCCACCCTTTTTAGGAACACAATGAACAGGACTAACCCACTTACTATCAGCTATGGGATAAATGATACCAGCTTCAATAAGTCTTATTACCTCTTTCCTTACCACTTCTTTCATTTTTGGATGGAGACGGCGTTGATAATCAACAACAGGTTTTGCATCCTCTTCCAAATTAATTTTATGCATACATAGAGCTGGGCTTATACCTTTAAGATCATCAAGAGAGTATCCAATGGCTGGTCGGTGAGCTTTAAGCACATCAAGTAATTTCTCTTCTTCTTCAGCTGAAAGGTTAGCACTAATAATGACAGGATATATGCTCTTCTCATCCAAATATGCATATTTCAGATTTGTAGGCAAAGGTTTAATTCAAAACTAGGATCCCCTTTAGGTGGTGGTAGCACTCCTAAATTATCAGGTGGGATATGCAATTGTAATTGTGGTGGTTGTTGCCATAATATTTGTTCTAAAGCATCTTTTCCTCATCATTAAATGGTTCATCTTGATTAAGCATATAACGTTCTACAACATCTGTTGAAGCTACAGCTATATGAGCAAGAGTTTCAATTAATCTTCAGAAATTGGCTCTTTCACAACATGTTTATCAGCAAATTTGGAAAAGTTGAATTCAAGTTTTTCACCAGCACATTTAATAAACACTTTCTCTTTAGGCAAATTAATTTCAGCACCAACAGTGTTTAAGAAAGGTCTACCAAAAATGATAGGACAAAATGAATCTTGAGGACAACCAAGCACAATAAAATCAGCAGGATATTTTATTTTGCCAACCAATACTTCAACATCTCTAACAATTCCAAATGGACTAATATAATCTTTATTAGCAAGTTGAATTGTCATACCTGTCTCTTCCATAATGATAGGATCAATATCAGGCTTGATTTCAAGATAAAGAGAATATGGAATGACACTAATACTTGCTCCAATATCACATAGACCATGATAACTTGAAGTCCCAATAGAGCATGATATAACAGGTTTACCAACTTTGGCCGAATTACCTTTGATGACTTTAGTAGCATCTTCACATAAATAAACATCAACAGGGTCTTCTTCATTTAATTGTTTGATAAGAAATTTGACTGTTGACTTCCACCTGTTCATAAGGCTGAGAACATCTTCTTTTACTCTTGTTAGTAACAGCAATAAGTAAATTCTCCTTAACTTGGTTTGGATATGGAGGTGGTTCAACATACTCCTCAATTGTCACAGATGACACTGGTTCTCCTGTTTAATAACTTTAGGAACAACAATAGATTGTTTAACAGGTTCAACATAAACTTCAAACCACTTTGGAACACAGATATGATCAGCAAAACCTTTAGCTATCTCAATTATAACATAAGGATCAAGATTAAAAGTATCACTCAGATTTTTAAACAAATAGAAGTAGAGAATTCTCTACACATGAATATCCATAATCAAAATAGGCTCATTACCTTTATCAAGATCCCAATGACTAGTATTTTCAGAAATAGTCTCCAATAAATTCCATGCTTCTTCTTCAGTATTATTAGTAAAACTTCCACCAGATGAATTATCCAGAATTCCTTGTGCTTCAGGTAGCCTCACATAAAAGTTTATCAATATAAGTTTCCTTGTAAGATCATGACAAGGATTCTTGCGAAGGAGTTCCTTTAACCTCCCCCAAGCTTGAGTAATACTCTCTCCCAGATGTGGCCAGAAATTAAATATATAGCAGCGGTTCTCATAAGCTTCTTTAGGAGTAAAATATTTAAGAAAGAAAACCTTCCTCAAGATATTCCATTCAATAGACCTCTTCATCAAGAGACCTGTACCAATCACGAGCATTACCAGATAAAGACAAATATAAAACTTCCTTTTTACCTGATCTTCAGAAATACCAGGAAGTCTAAATAAACCACATATGTCTTCAATTACTCCATGTGTTCACGTGCAGACTTAGTTCCATCACCTGTAAATGGATTTTTCATAACTCTTTTAACATGACCAATGGGAATTTTAAATCCCACTTTAGGTATCTCAGACACAGTAGTTTCAACCACTTTAGGAGTAGTGGCATAAGCACTTTCATATAGAGCAAGATGCAGCGAGGCACGATTCATAAATGCCATAGTAACAATGAGATAAAACAGCTTTCAAGTTTCCTTACCAAACTTCTTACCAATAGCGCTACGCTCCCCGGCAACGGCGCCAGAAAAGTATCTTGATGACTCCCAAGTGCAGGAGATCAATTGTAGTACCTTTCAATTAGAAAAGGTTGTCGAACCCACGAGGAGCTGAAGGTATTGGTTAGTAAGATTGATAAATAAAACAATAAAAGATGCAAGTGTTTTTGGTATTTTTGGTTGTATAGTTGCAATGCAGAATAAACAGTAGCAAGTAAAGCTCTCAAAGAGAGAAAGCCCAATCCTCTTATGTGCAAGAGGACAAGCTCAAGTGATGTGTAACTTATATGTGGAAAACGTTCCCGAGGGCGGCATGGATATGCTAGGCATAGAGATTTATTAAACAACACGTTGAATATCTTGTCAAGTTTTAATCTTCTTTGGACGGAGCCATATTAGGTATAGCTAAATAAATAAACTACAACCCCTTATGATGGATCATGTGGCCAAGTAAATGACTGCACAAGAATTATTAAGACATAAAGTCCCACCATAGCATTACACTCTAAGGTCCCCGATACTAATACCCTCATAATATAACTTCATGATTCGGTCTCAGGTTTACATGTCCTCCCAAGTCTCCCTCAATTCATTATACTACGGTGTTCTCCTATGAGCCCATATAGGTGAAGTGTTGTGCAGTCGACGTTCGCACAACACCATCATAGAATCACATAAAAGATAAACTCTTGACAAAATACCAACACATGTCATATATAAATCATTGCCAATTCATCCTATGCCCTCAGGAACATACGGGAACTACTCACAACGTGCAAACATGATATTCAGTGGCATAAGTGGTACAACACAATCTGAAATATAACTTCACCACCAAATAATGACAAGTACTCAATCACAAACATGAATAGTAGCACAAGACAAGTATCTAGGGTATAGCAACTCTCAAACTACGAGGGGAACGGAGTGGATCACGGAGATGATGATGGAGATGGTGCTGGTCTTGGTGATGGTGATGATGTAGAGGCCTCCTCCCACGCCAAGGAGGAGAGGTGATGACGATGACGATGATTTCCCCTTCTCCGGAGCTCCGGAGCAGCAGGATCTGATCCCCCTCGGAGGGAATCAGGAGTTTCGCCGCCGCCGCGGCCTCGGATGGACTTGGAAAAATTAGGGCGTACTTTTCGGGGAGGACGAAGGAGGTGCCCGAGGCCCCATTTAGTGGGTCCCACGCGGCCAGTTGGCCGCGTGGGCCACCCCTTTTGGGCCTCGTGGCTCTCCTCTCTTCGGTCTTCTTCCCTCTGCCTTTCTCTCGACGAAAAACCAGTGTGTATTTTCCTTTTATTATTTGGGTCCTGTAGCTCCTGAAACATTAAAAACAAGAAAAAGAGGTTTTCTGCCTCCCAGAAATTAAATACCAAAAATAGGGACTTTGTAGAAAGTCCCATAAATCATCTAAAACATGTAAAAATAATGATATAACAATGCAAATAACATTCTAATATGATACTAAAAGTTGTATAAATGATGATACAAAATGCACGTATCAGGTGCCAGTCCCAATTAATTACAACTTTAACCGCTTAATTCTCTTCATATTTTTGCCCTGATTTATCAGTCAAGCAATGACAAACAGTGAAATATCTGCATGTGTAAACAAAAGAGAAGAGGATGATCTGCCTTGCTGGTGAAATAACGTCCTTCATGGGAGCCGCTCTTAAAAGTCTGGTTGGCAGGGGTCATATTGTACTTTCCATTTTCTGATTCGTTGACAATTCTCATACACCACTCAAAACTTATATTTTTATTCTCTCTATTGATTTCAAAAACTTAAAAAGCTATAGCACATGATTTAATCCCTGCTTCCCTCTCCGAAGGGCCTTTCTTTTACTTTTATGTTGAGTCAGTAAACCTATTCCTTTCTTTCTTAAGCAAGCATTTGAGTTGTTGTGATTCAGCCATCTATATATTAATATTATCAATCATGTTTGTTATCCTTCCTTGTTTTGCACAAGTCTTTTATCTGAAGGAATATAACTTGAAAGTTATCAATGACTGTAAAGAAATTGTGATAATTGAGCATGTAAGTTCTGCAATATAGCTCCGATATAAGGACTCTACTCGAAAGATAAGTACAATCTGTCAATTGTTCTCTGACCAGGAACGAAGTTTTCCATCACCAAACCCTGATTTTCTTTATGCACCTTTATTGTGATTTCCATTACTCGTTTCAAGATAAGTTATATGAGGGGAAGTTGCTGTCTAAAATGATTCGTGTGTTAGTACATGTTGATGCTTCTTGTCCGTATTCTTTATTATCGACGCTTCACTCCATAAACCTGTGGTCTTGTTTACTGAGTTCAGCTTTCGCTTGGGGACAAGCGAGGTCTAAGATTGGGGGAGTTGATAGTCCATTTTGCATCACTATTTTATATCATAATTTACTGCTATTCATTGATATATTTCACATTTAGATAATATACTTATGTTATTTTATCTTGTTTTGCATGTTTGATGATTATTGGAGAATTAACTGCCGGAGTCAGGATTCAGCCAGAAAAAGCATCGTCAAGACACCTTATTTCTGAAGATCAACAATTCACGGAAAATATACAGATGTCCTATTTTGTCAGATGCCAGAGCCAGCCAAAAGGGGAGGCTGAGATGGGCCACGAGGGGCCCACTCCACCCCACGGCGCGGCCCCCCTTCTGCGCCGGGGCATGGTGTGGCCACCCTGGCCCACCTCTGGTGCTCCCCCTTCGCGTACTTCATCCCCCAGAAACCTAAGACGTGGAGAGTCATCGAGGAAATATTTCACCGTCTCCACGAGGCGGAAACCACAGAGAGAGAAAAAGCCCTCCGGCAGGCAGAAATCTATCGGGGAAAATTCCTTCCCGGAGGGGAAATCATCGCCATCATCATCGTCATCACGCCGGACTTCATCGGATCATCATCATCATCTCCATCGCTGTCACCATCATCTCCACCGCTCCACTTCGTTTCGCTGCAACATCTAGGGTTATACTTTGTGTAGTTCATAGGGGAAACTTTCCCGGTGTTGATTACTACTTGTGGTTGATGCTATTAAGTTTTATCGGTGAATTGAAGTATATGTCCAGATTGTTATTCATCATTACATCACCTCTGATCATGATATATGATGTCTTGTGAGTAGTTCGTTTAGTTCTTGAGGACATGGGAGAAGTCATGCTGTTAGGTGAACTATGTTGAGTAATATTTAATGGTTTGATATTTAAGTTGTGGTGTTATTCTTCTAGTGGTGTCGTGTGAACGTCGACTACATGACACTTCACCTTTATGGGCCTAGAGGAATGCATTGTGTATTTGGTTACTAATTGTGGGGTTGCCGGAGTGACAGAAACCTAAATCCCCGTTAGTAAAACGGTGCATGTGGGAGTGTAGGATCTCAGAGTTTAAGCCTGTGGTTAGATTTATCTTAATTACTTCCTTATGACGCGGATGCTTGCAAGGGGTTTAATCACAAGTATGTATTAGTCCAAGTTAGGGCAGTGCATTAGCATAGGTTCACCCACACAACACTTATCAAAACAATAAAGATTAATCAGCTGTAGGAAGCGAAAGCACTTGACGAAATTCCCGTGTGTCCTCAAGAACATTTTGCCATGATAAGTAAACCAACCGGCTTATCCTTTGCTCTAAAAAGGATTGGGCCACTCGCTGCAATTATTATTACTGTCTTTTATTTACACGCATTTTATTTATCTGCAATATCAAAAACCCTAAAAACTTGTCTGCTAGTATTTACAGTGATTCGTTGTTCGAAACTACTTGTCAACACCTTCTACTCCTTGTTGGGTTCGACACTCTTATTTATCGAAAGTATTACGATACACCCCTATACTTGTGGATCATCAGGCGCCGTCGCTCCCCACTCGCGGCGCCCAAATATTATTCAAATATGAAATTTTGATACGAAAATGCATATATTTCATTGAAATTTCATTCAAACTAACATAATTCATTCAAATTTAAATCTAGATCTAGACTAGACCTAGTAAGTAGGGTGGCACGCCGGACACCGGCAGTTGGGGCAGGCGCCGGCCCTTGCGGCGTTGAGCACAGGACCCCGGCGTCAGCTCGAGCAGAGGCAGTAGAGGTAGCCGGTGGTGGAGGTGGTGGCGGCGGAGCTGGAGGTGGTGGCGGAGACGGTGGCGGCAGCAGAGGCTATGTCGGCCTCGATGGTGAGCTGCATGTGGCCGGGATCCCACTCCAGCGTCGGCGGCCAGTCCTCCAAGCCGTCATCATCACCGTCAACCTCCTCCGCCTCTTGTTGAGGTTGCGGCGGAGGAGGTTGCACGCGGCCTCCTTCCGATCTTGCGCGACGAGCCTGCTCCACCGCCTCGTAGCGAACCCTCTCCCGTTCCATGCCCGCTGCGAAGTCCTCGTCGGTGGTGTTGGTGAGGCCGTCGTCGTCAGAGTCGTCGTCGGAGTCTTCGAGCCAGTCCGCAGGCGGCTTGGGGGCGAAGAAGGAGTGGAGGTGGTAGGCGTGCTCGAGCTCGACCTGCTTGTCCCAGACGCCGAGTTCGGCTCGAACCTGGGGTCGTCGTGGAGCTCCGGCGCCATCGTCCCCATGCACGAGGCGACATAGTCGAGCCGCGCCTGGCCGGCCAGCATGGGTGCATCGGGGACGTGCACTGGGTTCGTGGCCCATCCCTCGGGGAGGACGCAGTTCGCCGGCACCGGCGTGTTAGTGCGGACGAGCTCGCGCGCCTCGGCTTCCGTGAGTTGGTTCGCCGGTGCCGGAGGAGGCGGTGGAGGAGGTGGCGGAGCGTTGACGGCCGACGAGCCTGCCTCCTGCGATGGCCAGCCGCGGCGAGTCATGGCGCTCTGCCAAACCTGGCTGTCACGGCGGCGACGACGGGCCTCCCTTTGCGCTCGTCTCTCTTCCTCCGCGGCGCGCCGGGGAGAGGCCATGGCTAGGTGTGGGATGGAGATGGCTGTGTGAGATGGTGGAGACGGCGCGGTACCCGCTCTATATAGCGGCCGGGGAGGCGAACGGATGAGGTCGCCTTAACTCCGGCCGTCCAACGGCTCGCCTGCCACACCATTAACGGCTCGCCTGCATTGACGCCGCCGTGGCGCAGACGCTTCCTCGCCGCAGAGCGAAGCGACGCGTCTCTGCGCCCGGCTGGGAAACCGAGACGCCGCCCGGCATTAATGCAGCCTCTTGTCTCACTGCCAGGCGTGGCCCGCGCGTCGAGGGCCGACGTGGCGTCGCGTTTCCTTCCGTCCGGGGCCGCCCCAAGCCTCCCCAAGTTGAGGGCGTGGGCTGGGCGTGCCGGACACAAAACTGGGCCGCGCCGGACCGAATTCGCGTTTGGGCGCCGCGAGTGGGGGCGATTTTGTGTCCGGCATGCCCCAAAGGCGTTTGGGTGGCCGTTTGGGCGCCGCGAGTGGAGATGCTCTTAAGCTGAAGCTACTACACCCTTGCAAAAATGCTTTTGAAGTTCTTGTACAAGTAGTGTGGTTTTTCTTGCCAACTTACTGCCGGATATATATTTAGATCCCCAACCGAGAATGGCAGGCCGTAAACCGCAACTTTGAACTTAACGTAATGTCACCATTCGACAGGAATAAGAACCCATGACTTGCTACATATAATTTCTCCAGAAATACACCGGAGCTAGTACAAGTTTGAACACTTCTATACTAGTAGGAGTGCACCTGTACACTAGTTAGGCACTTAGGTACTGGACTTCCATTTTTTCCCCTCCCTCTCCTGAGGAGCATAACAAGGAGATCGAGCTGCGCATCATATCTTCTTCGTCATTGTCTTCCTATTGTTCCCATGGATCCTAAGTTGTTGAAAGTGGTTTCCTTACAAAAAAAAAGTTGTTGAAACTAAGGGACTAAATAACTACCTGGGTGCTCGGTGATATCTATGCAAATCAAGAAAGGGAAAAGTTAGAGAACTCAAAGGATATATTATATTGTGTTAGTGTGCAGGTAGTACACTCTGTATGAACTATTAAAGGCTAGCGCTGATTACCTAGTCAATGTACTCCCTCTGTTTCAAATTATTTGTCTCAACTTTGTCCAAATTTGCATGTATAACGGAGGGAGTAGTTTCTAAGCATCGACAAGAAAACAACTGGCATGGCCACTCGCGTTTAAACAACTTTGTAGGATAAGATGCTATGCTTCACCAGCGCCACAGTGGGCATTTTTAAGCAAGAAGCAAACCCGCGCGTCGTATCGAGAACTATTTTAAGAACCATGTTATGTAAGGTATACAACGCATGAAACCAAAAGTTGTATACATATATATGCAACATTCGATGGGTCACAATAGTATCAAACTTAATCGATGTGAAATGGTCGTGTATTTCATAAGGGGCGAAGCCGCACCCCGGGTTACCCTGGCCATGCCCCGGGGTGTAGAATTGTTTTACATACACATTAGTAGAAATTGACGATTTGTCCTACGATTTAGACTAATTACAATGCTTAATTCAAAGTTGGCTCAGGGTTTGCTTGAATTCTTGCTTTGCGCCTGTATTTGACTGCCAAAAATTAATTGGTGATGTAAGAAAAATAGATGGTTAAGAAATGGATGATGTGGACAAAATGCATTTATAGATAGATAATCATTAAATATGGTAGTGAGATGACAATGACAATTGGCTATAATAATGGATAGCTTGCATGTAGAGATAGACTATCATTAATGCATGTTGGTAGGGTTTATTTTAAAAGATGCATCAATAAAAAATGCTCTTTAGTGCCTTCTAGAAGTTTTTTTGCACTAAATTGAAAGTACACCAATGGCTGTAAAGCTAACCCATCGGATGGTCGACTCCAGAGTGTTGGAGACTTGTTGGCTGTCACTGTTCATAATTGTCTTAAGAAAATAGTTACAGAGTAGGTCGACCCAACAATGTTAGAAATAATAGGCTCAAATTATTTTCTGACAGAGGAAATTGTCAATTAGAATTATTTCAAAGTTTCGAGACGTACTACTTATGTCAAAATTTTGCTTGTGAACATAGTGAGATATTGCGTTATGAGTGGCTTACACCATTGTCGGACTTTATTGGGGGCTGACAACTCTGTTGTCGTAGCTACGCTGATCTACTCGAGACAAATATCTGATTTCGGCAATGAGCTGGTCAAACATCTTTAACATCAATATTATGATGAGTAAAAGTTTCAATTTATTGTAGGTATGTGTTTCTAAGCGAAAGTGGATGCTCCTTCTACTGAGTAATCAAAACATGAAGAAAAACCTCGAATATAACTCATGAGAGGAATCTCGCTTGTATCATCAGTGCACTGGGTATTCCGACCTAGCCTACACAATGCCGACTTGCATACAATAGTTTTTTTTTTTTGGCATGGTCTCGTACACTAGTGCGTTCAACAAGTATTGAGTTGATAGTATTGTTGGATAGGATCGAAAAGCTCTATTTCCATTTGCGTTTGACAAATATTTATGCTCAACTTTGTATTTACAAAAAGTTAAAAAAATTCACACAATGCAAATAGGATGATCATAAGTTTGTTCTTTCAAGCTAGATTTAAATTTGACATGGGGCGTAAAAGTTTTTGCTGAATTTCTAGTTGTTTGGACATCAAACATCTTACATAACTGAGCTTGTATTGCCTTGTATGAGTACGTGCTATCTTGCTTTGATCTTGTTGGAAAATAAGGATACGTGGTGATGGACTTGGGTTTGGACCAAACTGTACTTGTGAGATGTGAACCAAGGGAAGAACCTTGATTTATATTTCATGCAGCAAACTTCCAGAAAGCTCCAAACCTTTAAGAAAACTTGTTTTGCATTAATTGCATATAAGAAAAATGGTGTAGATAATTCCCTACAGATAAGCCTTATTAAACATTCATGACAGTGACCTGTTTTGTTTTTGGCTTCACAAGTGTGCTGGCCAACTGGTATTTGGACTGCAGTCTAGTGTCTTGCTGGGCTTCAGGCCTTCATTGACGTTTGAGGAGTGGGGACGAACTATTCTCATATTTTCAAGAAGGAGAAAAACAAGAACAGTAAGGAAACGGGACACGTTCCTATACATGACACGTGAGAGCAGAGACATCAACTGATCAATGCCACGGCACCATAAAAGAGCTGAATTTGCTCCGGTCATAAGCTAAAGGGAAAATACAGAATGATGCGTTGTTGACATCGGTACTACTAAAGGAACCTGAGAGCGTCGTCCTCAACCCTCTCTCCTCGCTATAGTCCGGAGACAGGCGATTTTTGAGAGTCCACCGCCAGATCCACCTCGCAGCCGGTGGGGCGTGGGTTCCTCCCTCTCCGTCGGCCGCTCCGGCGGCGGGAGGGTGGGGGAAGCCCGCCCCACGGTTTGTACATAGGCTAGGGTTAGGTGTGTCCCACCGGCGGCGCTTGGGAGGCGGAGGAGCGGCTGGTGTGGTGTTTGCTGTCGGCGCGGTGCCCCTTCGACGGCGGTGCTCTCTGGAGGACGGCCGCCTCGCGCTCGACTTGTGGGAGCCCGGAGATCAGCGGATCTGCTTGGCTCCCTCCACCACGGCCGGATCTGGGAGCGATGGATCCGGATGTGTTCATCCTGGAGGTAAGTACTGAAGTTCTGCGCGGCGGCGCCGGCGGCTGCGGCAGTAGTCTCCTCGGAGGCGGTGCGGAAGACTTCCCGTCTGCCCGGTGGTGGGCTCCGACGATCCAAGGTTTGGGGAGCTTGGGCAGCGGCGCGTCAACGGCAGCTTCGTCGTCGTCTTCGTCGCCGGGATCCAGTGGACCTCGTTGTAATTTCATCTTTGTTCTGGATCTCTCTGTAAGAGTGCGGATCTGATGTAGTTCTCTCCTTTCGCAAAAAAAAAAAAAAAAAAAGACATCGGTACTACTAATTCCCAGGCACGAAATGAGAAAAAATATGAAAAGGAAAAAGCTGCACTGCAAACAAGCTTTACTTCGTGACTTCGACCAGGGAGATCTCACGAGCATATAAGACGACCAGCCGCCAGCTCGTGTTTTTTTTTTCTTGAGGTTACTCGTGGTGTTTCATTTCGATGTTCTCTTTCCCTTACACTTCTTTTTTCATACCAAACATAAACATAGAACCATTCCATTACACTTCTTTTTCCATACCAAACACAAAGATGGAACCGTCCCGTTCCAGCAGAATGGAACCATTCCATTACATTCTAGTTGGTTCCAAAACCAAATACATCCTAAGATAGTACAATATCGAAATCAGTTTCGGGTCCTAAGACCATATGTTCTCACTACCCAAAAACCAAATTTTAAAATGTCAAAATATTTCAAAAAATAATTCTGGTGTACATATGAAAATTCTATGTTCGTACTAAAAGTTTCACGAAGAAAATGCATTTTTCGTGGCCCGGTGTAAAAAAGACAAGATGAACATTTATGTTCGTACAAAAAGTTTCACGAACAAAAGACATTTTTCGTGGCCGGTTGTCTTTTTTCACACCGGCCACGAAAAGTGTCTTTTCTTCGCAAAACTTTTTGTACGAACATAGAATGTTCATATGTGCACCCGTTTTTTTTTATATTTTAAATTTGGTTAAAATGCATTTGCACACGGGCACATCTAGACCCACGAGTCAAAACACCGTGTCCGTCCCTATTTTTATACCGGCACTCAAATTGACACAAATAGAGTCACGGAGCCGGCTCCTCTAATGTAGAGGAGGCAAGTCAGTTAAGCAAGAGTACTCTAACTTGCCTTCTTCAAAGACACTCTTAAGCCTGATATGATTCAAATTACTTTGTATGGTACAAATCTAAGGTATATATATATATTTACCGTTACTTGCAATCGAAATTATGATGTTAAACAAATCAGTCTGGATGATTTATTCTACAATACTCCGTACATAATACACAACTTATGCTACAGGCCCTGACTTTCCTTCAGACTTTTGCCTTTTTTTTTGTTGAGAATTTCAGACTTTTGCCTGACTTGCCTCCTCTACGTTAGAGAAGCCTGTTCTGTAGCCTGTAGGTAACAAGGATGTCAAGGAAAACGTACCGTTGCATGAAAACCAACCTGCTGCAAGTTTTCACATGGATCGAGAACCTACGCTACCAAGAAGCATGGCTTGATTTCTGGAAGAGTTGCTCTGGACGACGTTATAAATCACCGTAGAAATGGATGCTTGTTCCATGTAATGAGACGCTGCCACCGCGATGCTTCTTTGAAATCTCAACACGTAGCAGGGAATCAAGTAGAGGCGCGACGACAACCTTGGTACATCGCAGAACCGCCAGTTTCTTGAGCGCTCGGCAGCAATCAGGTGGCGGCGCCATGGCAAACAGACTTACGTTTGTGGAAGAGAAGAGTTCTGGAATTCCCATGGCACTTGGGCCGGAGTCTAAGTCAAAGCGTCCAGTCCCGGTGGGCCTAGTCCAGTTAACGAGCTTCGAATCGAAGGGTCCAAAATTAGTGGAGGGATGTTTCGAGCCCATCTTACTTACGACAGATCGACATATCGATGGGTCCTTTTCATTCTCCACGTCATAGAGTAGGTTCGGGGTCCCACGGCCTGATAGCCACGAAAAATATCTGTCTGCCCAACCCCGGATTCGCTTTTAAAATACCTCCTTAATAAAAAAGAGAAACTGTTAGGTGCACCCAACAAACGAACGAGGTTACACTTGCATCTCCAAATCACTCAAGTGGAAATTATTTTAATTTATAGGTAACATGAGATCTTTTTCTAAAACAATGATGTGATTAACAACAGATCAAGTGGCACAAGACTTTGGTAGATCTCAACAGCTACATAAAAACTAAATTCAAATCCCTTCTAGCATGCTACACATCATGTGTATGATTCGTTTAGTGGGGGTAAAAACATCAGATTTAGCAATGACAATGTGCTTGATCATGCAAGCAAGGATCACATGGATGTGATATTGTATTGCAGCTTTATGAGAGTTTCAATACAACACGAGTTAAACTAGCAAGTAGAAGTGAGTCCCAATAGTCTTATCGAAGTCTTAATTCTTTATAAATCTAGTCATATCGGTACTTGTCAAAGAAAATGATTTATATGACCACTTACAAGATGCAAATAAATCAGAACATGAGTTATTTGAGAATAAATTCTACGCTACAAGTTACATAACCTATCATACATCAACTCAGTTTTTAATATCTTTATTGGCAAAGCTATAAATATTTATATTTTTTGCACCAATGTCCACATGGGATATGTTTGTTCAATTATCTACACGTGTGAGTATTTTCCATTATTTTGAAAAGTTTGATATTTTGCCTCGGACCCAAGATGTATTGTATCATTTTAAAAAAAGAAAACAACTTTCTAATAGAATATTATTTGATATGTAAAGCCGATGTATCATAACTATATATAGACACACTCATTTTGTCTTTGTGGCGCTATGTGTAGGAGCAACATTCGAAGACTCACAATGATGCATGGTTCGAGCAAAAAATAATCATGTTGGCACCATCTTAAGTATGCTTAGGTACAATGACTCTGTATGCTGTATGCGACGAACAAAGAAAAACCAAAAAAAAAGTTTGAGGTGGGATCTTTTTTCTGAAACAAGGCAATTTGTTTTGCCATTTTCATTGAATGAGAAAAAGGGTTTTTGAATTTAATGCCCAGGACAAGCCTATGACTTTGCAAGGGAAACTAATCTCCCGGAATTACATTGCCCAAACATTTTGGACCGGCCAACCGCCATGCTCTCGCCTCATGTTTTATCCTATCTATAACAATAGCCGCCGACGAGGCAACATGTCAAAACACCCTAGCATTTCGTTTCTTCCAAATCTACCAAGAAACAAGCATCAACAAGGAGGACATGTCAAGGGCGAGATTGGTCCACCACTCACCGACGGGGATATCATTTGCCCAAAGCGCCGGAAGGATGTCATGCCAACCACACCAAGTAAGAATCTCATTCCAAATTCGAATGGTAAAACGACATTGGTAAAGAAGATGACTCGCCGATTCTTGCACTTAATTACATAGAGGACAATTCCCGCAATTTGGTCATCCCCTACGGTGTAGACGGTCCGCCGGCCAAAGTCTATTTTGCAACCGAGCAAAGAACTTGTATTTTGGCGGCGCCCTAACCCTCCAAACCGAGGCATACACAAGAAAACATGGAAGGGTGCTAACGAGAAATATTTTACGACCTTCAAAGGTGGAGTAGTGAGGCTTTCCTCCACGAGGAATTAATCCTTTGGTCGTCAATGGGAACTAACTTTAAGACGAGAGCCAATGTGTCCATACTTCCGGCTGAATTGTTGCTTTCTAGTGGCCGACCATCCTTTCCAGACCTTCTCTAGAGCTCTTCAATCCTTGGAGAGGAAGTACTCTTCAGCATCTTGGACAAGATTTCAGTTAGATGCTAAATGTCTGCTCAACGTTTGTAATACTGAGACATTATCCTATTTTCATTTTGGTTTGTCTACCTTCAAGCGTGGTTATATATGGTGATTTTGCTAATGAAAATTGACCGAGAGGCCCGTTGTTCGTTTTGGCTTTGAGCTGGACTCTATTCTTTGCACGTGAATGCAAATATTCAGCTGACCCCGGGTCCGGGTGCATCTAACAGTTTGCTTCCTGATGGCAACTCGCCTCGTTGCGCAAATGCCAGCATCATCCACCTTATCACCGCCTGCACCCAAAGTATCTCCAAATCACGCCTCCATCCAAATCACGCGATCCAAAGTGTCCGGCGTCTCCACGATCAGGGACTCAACACACAATTCCGTAACAAACGACGCCTCTATCTGCAAAAGAATCATATATAAAATCTATTGTAAAACCACCGTGTAACGCTTAAATCCCGAGAGCATCATCAATCACACAGAACTCCTCCGAAAACTTTCTTCCTTCCGCATCTCGGCGGCTCCTTCCCCCACCTCGCTCCGATCCAACTCGCCGGCGGCGATGTCGCAGCCGGCCGTCGCGGCGCAGCCGCAGGGTCAGGCCCCGGCCGGGCGGCAGGGGGGCGGCATAGGGCAGAGCATCGCCGGCATCGTGCGGATGGCGGTCTTCTGGTACTTCGCCTCCAAGTTCTTCGGGCCGAAGAAGGCCCCCACGGTGCCCGGGATGCTCATGCCCAACCTCTTCCAGAAGGGAGAGCCGATGGTGAGAACGCCACCCCAATCCTCAGAAACTTTGATTTTGGGCAGAGAGGCGTGTTAGGTTTCTATCGCGGTTTTAGAGCGGTTTATTGTCGGTGTTCTAGTAGGGGAGGTGGCTTCGCATTTATGTAGCGCGAACAATTGGGCTCTGTTTGCTCCGGTGCAAAAATCGTGTAGGGTTTTATCAGCTTTTTACTGTGATCTGGAACTTTTTTTTTGTTAATAGCTGCGGATGCTGTAACAAGAGAGCGTGTTTGGGGTGATTAGTATGGTTCCGCTAGGAGTTGATTTGTGTGTGTATTGTGCGAAGACTGTTGTTTGTGTGTGTGTTGGTGGCTGTCAAACAAGTAGCTGGTCTCTGTTCGCAAACAAGCCGATCGTGTAATATAGTGGTGCTTCACAGCACTGCGATTTGATTTTACTCTGAGAAGAAGGTCACGCATTTTTTTTAGGGAGGGGAGAAGGTCACGCATTTTGATATGTTAGTTGGAGGTTCTAATTGAGTGGATCACATCTCTGGAGGCCCTGGGGGTTCATAGTTTTTCAGAACTAGTAGAGTATATGCAAAGGAAAAATAGAAGATATATCAAGGGTCTTGACAATTTTTGGTAATGTGGTGTAGGGTACATATGGATGCTTCACAATTTTGAATATCTGGTGTTTGAATTGTTGTGCTGTGTATGCTAGATTGCTAGGGATTTTTCTATGAAGTGTTTGTCCAAGATGAAGCCAAGGACGTAGCAGTATGCATGGATGGTACAGAATGTACCATATTTCTGTAATGGAGTTGAAAACGTCACAGCATCCATGGATAATGTCGCCTTCTGGGTTTTTAGTGTAGAGTTTGGTGACGTGAATGTTGTCTGGACTAGGTATTCCGAATAGAAAAGACCGCTGTTCAGTACATTGTCAGGTTATTTATTTGGGCAGGGAAGTGATTTTCTGGTGTTCCTGGGTGCACACTGAGCTTATAACTTGGTGTATCATATTGCTTCAAATCTTGATTGAGGAGGTTGAAACCTGTATTGGTCCGATTGATGATTCAGTGGCTGGTGGTAATGTCTTATGCAATCTGAATAGCGAATACTAAAGTAATTAAGTTACAAAGTTTTAAATGTAGTACCACCCAGTTAACCAAACTAAAGGACATTAATGGGTTAAACTAAATTTCTCAGTAGTGCCACCCATTTTTTTTTACTGTATGGAGGTGGCACGGTTCATGCATCAAGCACTAGTCTTAGCCATTATGTTTTCCTAAACACAAATTGAGATGTGGTTATGTTGCTGCAGGATATGTGGATGTACTTATCTGAGAACGATAAATTTAATGACTTCAGTAATGAGGAAGCACTAGTCTGGCATGAAACAAACATACCATATGCAGTCTGGTCGCCTACCAGTACCAGAACACATTCACTGACATACTATCCATCGGAGGTAGGATATTTCTTTCTGTAATTTGCATATTATGTTATATTTATATTGTTGGTTTGCCTAATTTTGTGTTGGTGCATGTTACTGCCATAGGCTCTCAAGCACAATGGCTCTTTGTATGCTCATGTTTACTTTGCGCGCTCGGGTTACCCTGTGGACCCTACCGATCCTGAATATGAGCAAAAGTCTGCATTCGGAAGGACACATCGTAAGCTTATTTTTCATTCCAACCGTCCTTTTTAATGATTGCATGTTTGAAATGCTCACTGAATTATACATGTTTAGCTATTGTGGCATACTTGCGGAAATCAAAAGCTGGTAATAAGAAGAGCTTGCTTGGAGATTCAAATGAGTCAGAGGAAAAACAACCGCTTAAGGTCCTCAACCCCATACTTTATTGTTGAGATAGTATGAACTATAAATTTGCAGTATTGGTTATCTCTAGGAATAACTAAATACCACATCTGATTTCTGCAGGAGAACAAAGAATCCGAAGACAAAGAGGAGGGGCCAGTCGAATATATTTCTTATTGGAAACCAAATGTCACAATAAATCTCGTTGATGACTTCACACGGTATGCACAAGATCAGTATATTATACTTATCAATTCTAAGTATTTGGAACCATTATTGTTTGTTTTCAAAAGAATCCCATTGGCATGATTACTACCTTTTATTCTCTTCAAAAAATATCATGAAGTATTAGTTAATAACATCTTGCTTAAGGAAATGTTTTGCTTCATTGATGTGCATGCTTTCAACACTGGTATAAGTAGATGACATTCCTCAATTTAGAGTCAAGAGAGTCTATGATCCACTTTAACTGTCTCCAGTAAGAAGAGGGAGAAGGGGAAGTCAATATAGTTGGTGCAGTTGAAAGAACCATGTGTTTGCTCAAACTAGGAAAAAACTTTTGTGCCATCTGCATGTTGTTTTACTGTAAGGTAAGGCGCTGCTTTGCCATATGTCAAATTGCAATGTGCATGTTGGTAACTGTTTTTTTCAGTGGATGCTAATCACAAACAAACACTGCTAAACTATGTGGTCGTCTGTTTTGTAAGATTCTGCTGAAAATGACTAGATCTTGCTTAATAATTTTGCCATCCCAGCTTCATATTTTGCACCACAGCCGTTCTTTTGGTACATTTTTTTTCAACGCAACTACTGCTCAACTTTTTGTTTCTAATTTCATGGTTTCAGTTTTTGTTCATCCTTCTTAAGACTTCTTACATGATATTTGCCCTTTATATTCACAGGTATCCCCAGAACAATATTCCCCCCAATGTTGCTCCATGTATCCTCAACTGTTACAATTATTATAGTATAATACAATTTTGCTGTCACCAATCTCATATTTAATCAGTTGTGTACATTTGAAGATGCCATTGCATGTAGCCAGCTTCTGATGGATTCATGGATGTGGACTGTTGTTCAAAATATTATCTTTAAAAGATTAGCTTCTGTTTGTGTTGAGGGAGGATTGGTATTCCTTGACAATAGAAATACAGATTTGAATGTGGATCCAACTACAGACAGCTACTACCCCACAGTGTTCTTCAATGAATTTTGGCTACTGAGAGACAAATTGATAGCACTCAATGAGACTGTGAAGGAACTAGCCTTAAACCTTGAAGTTAGTCCTATTAGCATGACCAAGTGGCAATTGTTTCTACAGATTGAACAGTCTTTCCAAGTTCATCGTAGTTATGGAAGTATGCTTGAAGGCGAGGCTGATGAACTCAAGGTATATATGGATATTCTCAATTCTACCTTATTCAGATTCTGCCTTTTTTTGGATATGCTGTTCCCTAGTTTGTTCTATTCGAAAGTGAAGGCCCTCACACCCTTTATTCTTTGTGTGATGACATAGTATATTAGAATCATGTTCCTTAAAATCGGTTGCTTCTGTCATAAACTGGCTCTGTTAGTCTTTTCGTTACATGTTTTTACTGACCTTGGACTTCTTCGTAAACTGCAGAGGGTTTTCCTTGAAGGAAATCCATATCTCCTGGGATTGACCATGATTGTATCTCTGTTCCACTCTCTGTTTGATTTCCTCGCTTTCAAGAATGGTAAGTACATTTCATGTTTTTTTATATCAGAAATATAAGTATTACAACAAATCCAATTATATTGACAACGTTTGACATTGACCAGATATTCAGTTTTGGAATAAGAACAAGTCCATGGAAGGTCTATCAGCAAAATCTGTTGTTCTGAACTTCATTTGTCAGCTAATCATATTTCTGTACCTGCTTGACAATGATACTTCATGGATGATCCTTGCTAGTTCGGGAGTTGGTGTGTGCATTGAATTTTGGAAGATCGGAAAAGCAATGCATGTTGAGGTAAGCCATTTATGATATATTTTTATCTATCCACTATCCTGTTATGGCCATTGTATTATTTAGTTATTTTTGTGCTAAGTCATTATATTATTTAGTTCTGTTAGTGTCGCAGAAGCATACACACACAGCCAGTCTGCTTGACATGCAATATGCATTAAATGGAACTACTTGATCCTAGTTGTCTTCACCTGAAAAGAACTACTTTAAACACTGAATGAAACGCCATACATTCAAGCTCATGAATGAACATATGAAGAAACAAACTTGTACTATTAGTTAACTCGAGTTTTTTTCTCATCATTCAAATGCATATTTGCAACACTGGATTGGCATTGTTTTTTACATTCACCGAGGTGCATTTAGTAAAACCCATGACTCGGTGATCCATAATCATGAGCTTTTTTCAGTTAATTCAGGACTAATGCCATCATTCGTCCTTGACTAGTTATGCTTTCCTGATATAGATATACATTTTATGTATCTTATGATATATATATTATGAGCTATTTGATATAGAAATCTGTTGTATTTTTCTGATGAAATTTTATTTTCTTACTTGGAACGATTTGACACAATCTCTCTTTACTTGAGTCCAGATAGACAGAAGTGGAAAGTTTCCGATGTTGAGGTTCCGGGACCGTGATTCATACGCACAGAATAAGACAAAGGAGTATGATGCAATTGCAATGAAGTACCTTACCTATGTCCTCCTCTTCCTTATGGTTGGCTTTGCTATGTATTCACTCAAGTATGATAAACACAAGAGCTGGTACTCGTGGATACTTTCTTCCCTCACAAGTTGTGTTTACATGTTTGGTAAGTAATTCCTTCAACTCTGTTCCACTAGTTGTATGCATGATTCACTAAGCCTAATTAGCAATGGAACTTATTTATACGCCTTCACATTTTTCAGGTTTTATCATGATGTGCCCACAATTATTCATCAACTACAAGCTACAGTCTGTTGCTCATATGCCATGGAGGCAGATGACCTACAAGTTCCTCAACACTATAATCGATGACCTTTTCGCATTTGTCATTAAGATGCCATTGTTGCACCGTCTCTCGGTTTTCAGAGATGGTAAGTTGAACTATCATTGCTGATAACGGTTGCAGGGCCCCAGCATTTGGACATATCATTATGTGCTTGTGACCATAGGCTATTAACTGACCATTTTCTGTTGCTATCCGCAGATATTATCTTCTTGATATACCTCTACCAGAGGT
The DNA here is from genome assembly GCA_947311845.1 of Poa pratensis. NCBI lineage: Eukaryota > Viridiplantae > Streptophyta > Magnoliopsida > Poales > Poaceae > Poa > Poa pratensis. The sequence continues at coordinate 72,718,021 of CAMZMU010000128.1, read as the reverse complement.
GGGTATACCCAGTTGACAAGAAGCGTGTCAACGAGTTCGGCTTCGGAGGGGAAGATGAACCGCCAGCACCCGAAACTTTGGAAGGAACAGATTCAGCAGCGGCAACCCAACAGATCGAGGCCGAGGTTGAGACAAGCACGGAGGACAAGAAGACGAAGTGATGACACTCTGTCAGCTCCGTTGGACGAACACATCTCGGCAGCACCGGCCGATTCTGCCTCTGGGGGCAGATTTTTGTGTGTGCCAAACTTGACGCTGGACTAGCTTCATGCGTTGCTGACCATAAAAAGGGGATGTAACAGGTTTAGAGTGGGCGCGTTGACACAACTATACACTTAGTCATCTTGCCTTTAATATTTAAGTTTTCAGTTTGTTTTTTATGCTTAGCAACAGCAGTTTTTATAGATGGATCTTCAGGATGCTTGTTTCTACCTGTTCATGTATAAGTTTTGCCTGCCTGAATTTTTTTGATCACACCAGTGAAGCAGTTGATTTTTGTCATGACATGCTTTCCTTATGGCCGTGTCTGGGGGTGCAGCCACCATATTCCACAGGGTACAGTTCAGGGAATGTCTGTGGACATGTGGTGTGGTTCCTAGCACTGGCCTGGCGAGTGACAAGTGACACTAGGAACTGACTGCACCTGAGCACAGCCCCGTACCGTTGGTGGTGTGGATTGACTGAGAGATGGAGTGGATGAGCGAGACGAGACGCATTGCGCGGCGGAGGTCGCCTCCGTGTACGAAGGGTGGCAGACAGGCCGACCCCCTCGTCGTGCCCGTGTCCTTTGTTGTAGATCTCCCACTAACCTGAAGGGAGCAACTCCCGGGTTAATATTCCAATCACGCGGGATTGCTCGTAGTGGGCTGGCACCCGGACATCGTCGGTGCGACCAATAAGGCCGGTGAAGTACAAATCTCCAACAGAGCACAAGGCGATCTGTTTTTTTCTTCAGCTTCTCTGTTTTTTCTGGGTGCGCCACCAGTAGCAGGTTCAGGGAGGCTCTAGCCGCAGTGATGCCTCTACTTAGGGCTCTCGTTTGTCTGGAACGTGTCTGGCGGCTCTCGAGCTCATATGCTCATGCTCGATAAAAAAACAGTAAGACATTCCAAAATATTCTGAAAAGTGTTCTATATACGTGCAAAGTTTCATGATGGAATGACATTTGTGATGCTCCGTGCAAAATAATCAGTGGGCAAAATGGAATTTTAAAATGTATAAGTACTATGTAGTACTCCTTCTGTTTTTTAATATAAGATGTTTTGGCATTTGTCCACATGCACATGTATATAAATGTAGGTAGACATGTTTTAATGTGTATGTTCACTCACTTACTCCCTCCGTTCACAAAAGAATGTCTCAACCTAGATCAAATTTGCATGTATCTAGACAACATGTGTAACACCTAAAACATCTTATATTAAAAAACTGAAAGAGTACTAGCTAATCAGTGAAGTTATTCAACATGTTTATTGGTGAAAAACATACGCCTAGAGTCATTTTAAGACCACCATTAGGGGGTATCCATGTTTTACATGATTTTCTTTCTCGAAAACAAACCTATCTTTTAATCCATGTTTTTAAACTTTGCTGATATTTTTCCTCGCTAAACAAAACATGAATCATTATAGTTTATTTTTCCATCCAATTTAATTCAAAAATTATTTTCCTTTTTATTTCTTGCCTTTCTGTTTTTTGGGAGATGAGATGAGTAAGAGGTCGAATGAACGAAAGCCACCGATTCCTCTTTATAAGAGTAAAAATTAGTCACCCACTGGATACACTCATGAAAGAGATAGTCTTCTGATGAAGTCAATAATGCAGGGTCGACAATACTACAAGATAATGCAGGGTCGACAATAGTACAAGACACGATCAACCCTACACCCATGTCCGTGTCGCATGTTTCAAAGCACATTTGATTGTCGCCAATAGGATAAAGAAGCCTAATATACTGATGCGCGATTGAATGTTTCGATCCATCGACTGGGTGCATGTTAGCGTGTGTTTGGTAGGTGGACTAAGGGCCATTTTGTTTGGTCTTCTAGGTGCTTTTCACACAAAAAAAACAGTCTAGATGAAATAAAAGGGGTAGCTGCGCGGTGGGCTTTTACCCAAGCCAGTCCATTCTCCCACACATGAGAAAAAACACCTATGAAGGTGCTTCCTGAGCTTCTCCAACTCAAAACAAACCGGTGTACTACTTTGCCCCGTTTCTTCTCCTTATTCACACCGAATATGCCACCGCAGGGCCTGACCGATCTGTTTGCGGTTTTTTTTATCGTCGCTGCCACAGAGAAAAGAAAAAAACCCCGCTCGTGCGGAACGAGCTGGAAGGTTGTGCTCGCTGCAGTGATGTGCTGTTGACGTATAAAGTACCCGCAAAAAACAAAACGATCAATGCTGGATGGTTGTGCGCTGCTGTGATGTTGCTTGCTGCTACTACTTTTTTCCTTGATGCATTCGATTATTCCGATGCTCCTGCCAGCTAGTGCTAGTGCTTTGATCTATTGTGATGTGCAAGAGCGTCACCATATTATGCTTAAAAATGAATTATTCTCTTAATAATTGTGTAGTTTTTTTAATAGCTGTTATTATTTTAAAATGGAGAAGGTTGTTTATTATTTATTTCACGTAAATCAACATCGATACACGTTTCCATAACAATTACAGCCAGACATGCAGCTACTTGCCAAACAACTTATTTTTATGACTGTAAGGGTGTTTCAGACAATTCCACAATCTACAGTCTGACAGCCAGCTGGTTTGCCAAAGATCTTCACTCAAAAAAGCAGCTTCTCCTGGACAGCAGCTTTTCTACACAACACCCACAGCCAGCCCAAACAAAAGGGCCCTAAGCAGGATGGGGCGGGATGGCCCAGATTTTTGAGGGTGGGATGGCCCCGGGTTCATGTTTGTTGTTTTGTTTGGTTTTGAGGATGGGATGGTATCGGTTTAGTTTACAATGCTTAATACCACAATGGGTTAAGAAACTTTTATATTGCAATTAGCTTAACTATATGGGGGCACCGCCACCATGAATCCCGGACCTGTCGCCGACATGCGCGCCATCAGCCGGAGGAAGAGCGCGCCGGCGGGCCGTCACCTGACGCGAGGAAGAGAGCGCCGACGCCGACCATCAACGGCTCCGCCGCGGAGGATACCAGGCCCAGACAAGAGGTTGGAGAGGACGGCGGCGCGGGAAGACTTCGAAGGAAGAGTGCACTGGCTCACCGGACGCGAGGAGGAGCTCGCCGGCGCTGGCCATCAGCGGCGCCGCCGCGACATATACAAGTCACAGGGAGGAGGTTGGAGAGGACGGCGGCGAGGGAGGGCTTCGGAGGAAGAGCGCACCGGCGCTGGCCATCACTCGCGGTAACAACGTGGGCTTTACCGCGGGCCAAACGATGCGGCCGATTTCGAGAGACCAAACGGTTCAGCATCTACAGAGAATATTCTCTAAAGTGGGTCGAACGGTCCCTTATGACTCACAACCAAACACTACCAAAACAGGAACCATCCCACCCCATTCATGTTGGTTCCATGGACCACACACACGCGCCCCATGCCGCGGTACTGGTCCGTTCCTGGACAACCCGACACTAGCCCTCTGCGTTGCAAAGCCCGACTCGTCTCACTTCAGCGCAAAGTGCTATCCCGGCCTTGCCAGCTGCCACTTTGCCAGCCTCACTCCCATAGCTAGTGTGTTAGGAGTAGTTTTTTGTGTGTGTTTGCCTACACTCATTTTGTCCATTTTGGCCACTTTGCATCCATGGCCCAGCAGGTGAGGCTACAGGTGGGACTGCTCGTGGGCCCCCGCTTAATGTCCGCACAGTCCCGCACATGATAAGTGGGCGTTCCGTGGCAGCCCATGAATCATACGCGGGTGCCCACGAATCCCACATACGCCCACATATGAATCACTCTACAACAACACATGTAAACAAACTATAGATCAATTTGACAGCATTTTCACATGTAAATATCATCAGGTTCGAATAATCCCAAATGGTACAGAAGTAGGCAACACCATCGACTAGACCTGTGAATACCATGAACTACAGGATTTTAACATGCTACAGAAGTAGGCAACACCGTGAAGCTACATGCTAGACAAGTAGATGTAAATACAGTACATATTCTCGCTGAATCTCTCCCAAGACACGCGGTAGCTGAGGATCATCATTCTCATCCTCAGATACATTAGCAGGTACCAGAAGATTTATGAGGCGATGGCAAATGGGACATTTGCAAGGCTTGTATAGCAGCTCCATTGGTTCCAAACACGGATGATGCACTCTCCTGCAAAAACTTGGAACTTAGAAGCACTAACTAAACCTTCAGTTATGGAAGATAGTACCCGAGGCAATATTATGTTGGATAAAGTATAGACAATGTGTGAATCAGTAACAACATAGTACTACCTATTATATAGAGGGGAAACTGAAAGAAAAACAGTAATCTGTGCAGCGAACATATCCACTATAAAACACCACATAGTAAAATTTCTATGACATTAATACTACAACAAGGTAATTAAACTGGTTATTCATAGTGAACAAAGTTAGTGCCATATTTCTTGCCTAATCTCTTATGAATGAACATTGGCTATGCCGAGATGATGCACGAGGGGATGGTGTTCATCATCCGGCTGAAACAAACTCTATTAACAACTAGAAAAAACAAAACATGATGTCCTAGTTCATGTCATCATCCGGCTGAAACAAACTCTATTAACAACTGGAAAAACAAAACATGATGTCCTAGTTCATGATTCGGCTGAAATAAACCAAGCGTACTAGTTCATGATTTTAACATGCTACAAAAGCAGGCAACTGAAAGCTCCTGATTAGTTTCACTTCACAGCAGCAAGTCCTTACACTTCTGAACATAAAGTTCTTCGCCATGGTTTTCACAGGAGCAAGTCCTTACACTTCTGAACATAAACTTCAGCAATATACAGGCAAGAGGCAGGAAGTTACCTGAGGCAAGGAAGCTCCAGTAGTTGTTGTCCTACTCATCATCTGAATCATCTGAAAGAGTAAGAGAAAATTTTCTTACTATATCAAGAAATAAACAGTATCAAGAGTTACCAAATAGGTCACATGATAACAGAACTGTACAAGGTAACGAAATGGTCATAGGGTCAATTAGACCAAGCTGTACGAGGTAACAGGATTTTATTGCTGGTTAATGGTCATAGGATAACAGAACTGCAGGACTCATGTTGCATAGGCAATTAGGGCATCACAGACCGTTTGTATGCCAAAATCAGGTGCCAACGCTTGTGCACATCACCATTCGATTAATATTACAGCCTCAAGCATTGCTTTGTTTACCTTATTCCGGCTCCTTCTGGTGAGGTCCTTGCTGACCTTGATGTCATCGTTGATCACCTGACAAGGCTGCTCCCTGTGCGCTGCACCATCCTATGAGGCAATGGTAAACAAAGGCAAGTAAGTCACCACCAAATACAACAATATTTTCCCCAAAATTCGAGTATTCAAATAGTGATTCATAGATACACACCAAAGTTATTGATTAGTACATTATAACAGGAATTATATCCATATGTTAAGCAGAGACGCAATTCCAAGTCGCCGGCCGTCGTCAGGCTCACAACAAAGCAGTGGCCGGCCTCGATCTCACTATCAGCTAAAAACACAAGGCCCTGAAACTTTTGCAACTGTCAGCAGCACCGTGGCATAGCAGGGCCCCAAGGCAGTACACGCGCGCGAGTACGCATGACACCATCGGCAGGCAAGTCTAGCCCAGCCACACTTGCCGGCCAATCTTTCTTTTTACGCCGGAACACATCCAAATTCAGCACGATTCAAGAACGAATTCTTACCTTGTGCTGCCGTTTCTTGGAGTTTGGGGAATCACCGTGGGCTGCACCGGATCTCTCCTTCTCGATTTTGATACCAACTAGCTGCTCCACCCGGGCATCGTCGATTTCCGCCCGAGTTTGATCGCCGTACGGCAACCGCTGCTTCCATACCTCGCCAGACCCCGCCATGGGTTCCTCGTCGGCGTCTTCATTCTCACTGCCCCCATGGGTTCGATCTAGGGACGGATCTGAGGGAGGGGGACGAGCGGGTGGGGGGAAGACCTCCGTCCCCGAGCATGAGGAGACAGCGACAGTCTGGCCATGGGAAGGTGGCCGGCGGCGGTCGGGCGGCTCGTCGCCTGAAAGTTTTGGATGTGGGAATGAGAGAGAGTTTGGTTCGATGTGGGAGAAGGGTTGGGCTAGACGTGGGCAAGGTAGGCAGTCCCACAAGTCCCACCAAATTTTGTTTCTTACCCGTGGGTGTCCACGAACGATATTATGTGGGCTTGGGTCGTGGGCGCCGTGGGCAGCCCACTCCCACCTGCACCCTGACCAGTAGGGTCTGGCTTTGAAAAAACGAGTCAAAATCAACGTTCTGTAACCCATTTGATTGCCCACAAAAAGAGTCAGCCAAACCGATGTAGCCAAATTCTAAAGCACCGCTGTTTGGTGGACTGTGTGAATAAAACACATACAAACACCCGGTGTTATGTTACGTGCACACCCACGCAGTCTCACCAGTTTTTTTTTTTGAGTGAACTTGATGTCTCTGAAAATACAGACTAACTAGAAAGGACAGTAAACTAACACCGACATTAGAGGATGTCTTGCTTACATAGTTCACAGAAGACCCATGCATTACAAATTCAGCACAATATCTGCTGGTGATGCACCAAAGTTTATCAGCTGAGCGGTTTAGCATGTACCGCCTCACAAAATATACCACAAGTTCATTATCTTGCGACACCATCATCACCACATCAGAGGTAGTACTACATAATCTAGGGAAGCAAAGTTAAGAGTTCAGCATCAACAACATCATCACCTCATCAGAGGTAATGCTTACGAAGGAAGGACGTGAACCACTGCTCCCTCTGGTGAGGGCTCATGGAAATGTAGGAGGCACATTCGGCTTCATTATCCATCACGTGGCTCAAGACGAGTTGCAGCGCATCAACCCTGATTGGATTCTTCATACGAATCTTGACGAAAATGATCTTCATTTGATCATAGTTCTGAATTGGCCTGTTGATGCAAACTTCATCTTTGGGTGAAGCTGAAAGCAAAGCAGAGTTAGTCCCAGGACAGAAGAAGTAGCGAACTAATTGGAAAACTGGAAGTATAAAAGCTTACACCGACATGTTGGATGAACACATCGTTCCTTGCACCATTCCACCCCTTTAAGCTGTGAAAATATGCGGAAGCTGTTCCACCTATATCTCCACTTCCTGAGATGGTTGTACACCTGAGTAGTGGTAACTTTGGTGCTGCAGAAATGAAAAACATTTTTGTAGATGACTTCCAAGCTCTTGTCCCCGATTCCTCTGTTAATGTCGAGCCTACCTTCGACGAGTTTAACCATCCTTGTAAGGACGAAGGTGGATAAATCCGGAGGCCATGACATTGCGATTCTCCCCCTCTCAGTCCGAGGCAGTCAACAACTGCTGCGGATCCAAGCGGCTTCACAGAGAGCACCGACGTAGCCGACATATCCGGGGAGGTGGGCAACACCTTGGTGGTTAGCGTTGTAAGCATGCATGACAAAATCAAGAAGTTCATACTTTCAGAGCACTCATTGATGCTAAAACAGTAAGTCACACACTTTCATGTATGGGAGAGACAGTGGTACAAGGATGAGAACTACACAGTGTAGAACCAACCGTCGTACCACGATCTCTCTCATACACGAACTGCGAGGATCTACTCACATCTATGACATGCTCAAAGCACTACACAGTGAGCAAAACACCTACACAGTGAGCAAAGAACTACGCAGATGTAAACAATCTACTCGATATACTAACATGATCTACTCACATCTATGACATTCTTAAGGATCTAGGGTACACTAGAGAGGGTTGAATGTTACTTACCACCATGGAACCAGTGGGAGAGGAGCACAGAATGGAGAGGAGATAATCTCGCCGCCGAGCACTGCTGACCGGAGGAGGAGATCTCACCGCCGAGCACCGCCGACCGGAGTAGGAGATTTCGCCGCCGCTGTGCTTCTACTAAACAATGAAGAGATCGAAGGGGGGAAACGGTGGCGCGAGTTTTGGCGATCAGCCGGAGGGGGTGGAATATAGGGTCGAAACTGGGGGACGGTGATGGAAAATCTCCCGCCGATTATTCGCATCTGCGCGCGTGCTCGCGCCATCTCCAAGCTCGCACGAGTTTGGCTCCGCGTTCCCCAACCCTGCGCGAGACTGAACGAGATAAGGGTGGCTCAGCGGAAACGACCGAATCAGCTGTTCCTAGCAGGCCTGGCTGAGTGATGCTTTAAGTTCCGTGCGGACCAACACCGCGTAGCGGGCCAGGCAAGCAAATAGCCCATTTTTGCATCGCAGAGCCCGCCCGAGGGCTCACAGGAAACCAAACACGCCCTTGACTGCACGTGATTTCTAAACTGCAACCTAGGCCCAAAACGAGTGCTCGTGATGTACATCACCTGATGGCTATGACTAGATGCTGCAACTAAAATTACGATAAACCAAACAGAATGATTAATATCCATGTATTTTTATTGACCCTTTACAATGCACAAACATTTACCTAGTTTACTACTCAGTTTTAATCCATGTTATAGACTATGTCGATAGTAAGTGAAAGAAAATCACCAATCCATGTAACACACAGACACACGTGAAAAAAAATCAACGGCGCATGAGACCCGCGACAAAAGATGACCATCGATCCAACATAACTGGTTTTACAAAAATTTCGGAGAGAGTAAAACGGCCACGCGAAAAAACAGACTGAATAGAAAAACCAAATCATCTAAGCTGGCAAAAAATTATTTCCCATTTGGATACAGAATTGCTAGTTATTATAACTTATTATTTTGAAGCAGGTTGAGAGAGAGTGGATTTTTAAATTTATTTATATAAATGCGAGTGCCCACCACCACCGTGGGGTAATCACACGCCACAGCCGCTGGAGTACGGGCTTCTTCTAATTATAACTTATTATTAGATAAATAATAATATACTAGATCTGTGGCTTGCCACGTACCACCATATGAATTAAAATAAATGGTCATCAGTTATTTATACTGAACTTTTTTACTTGTTTATAACTCACTAATTACATATACAATTGAAACTAATGTACAGTCGTATAACACTTAAGCAATTAACGATATGATAGAGATATCAAAAATATAATGTTCCTTGTTATACAAAGTTAACAATTAATTTACAATTGTAATAATTTTGAACCATGATCTGCAATAAGAGTAGTTACATTATTTGTTTCCTTCCTATTTTTCATTTAGACCTTTCATTAAAATTTAATTTCCCAAAATTTGAGAAGAAATCACATGCCTTTATTGATTATTTTTTCGATACTTAGATTATCATACTATATATTTATGTCTCCTCATGTACTTGTATTCTCAAATATCTGCGAGTCCAAAGACTCATGGTTTAACAAATATCTTAGAGATTTTTAAGTGTTATGTCTGAAAGTTCTAGAGTTTATGAGGTGTTTATAATTGGTTTGTCTTTGGGTCATCAGCATTGCTTGTCAAAAGTTTGATGTGGCAAACCCATTAACAAAATCCTAGGTCCGCCATCTCGTTTCCACCATGTGCATTGTACACGAATCTGAGTTTTTGGTCTTTGGCGAGGTACCTTATAAAGTTAATCACGCATGCATCCATGTCTGTGTTGCATGCCTAAATGGGAGACCGGCTGCATGTCAAATCGGAGCGGCAAGCTAATGCTGCCACCAAAAAAGGTCTCGTAATCATTTTTCTTATTAAGAATCGGGTTTCGTATGGTATGACAGATGATTGGATGTTTGTCGTCAGTAAAGACAAACATTTCTACTCTCTTTGGTCTAGGCTCTAATAAGTTCCCCGCAGAAATAAATCTTTTCCATTTCCTAAAAGGACAACCACATAAGTGACTCTAGAATATATATATAGCTAGGTGAAATTCAACTCTTTAATACTCCCTCCGTCCACAAATAAGTGTCTCAAATTTGCAGAAAAGTGGATGTATCTATACATGAAACATGTCTAGATACACCCATTTTTTTGACAAACTTGAGACACTTATTTTGGGACGGAAGGAGTACGATCCTTATGTGTAGCCGTACATCGGCGGATCCATGCAACGAGGGACACCGGACACGTACATGGTTTCTGTGGCAGAGAGTTTTGGCACCAGTGGTGGTAGAATTATCCGATTGGACAAGTGGCTAAGACTGTTCAGGTGCCGGTTTGCATGGTTACACACTGGTCACACACTGGCAACGGCAAATGAGAGGTTAATCCGCGGGTTTCAGAGGTCGTTTTCTGCAACCTTTGCATGCGATTTCTGTAGATGCTTTGTCGGCACCTCAATTCCTGAACGGGAGGTTGCCCTCTCGTGAGGAGCTAAATCAGCTTCGTATTTTGTTTCTGGCCATGCAATGTTGGTTTTGCACCCACTTGCCAAGGAATGTCAAGACGCCCCGTCATGCATAAGAGTAGCATGGAAGATAAAATCCGCATATGTTTGCGGCTAAAAGAGACTGGATTTGTTCTGGCCGGTGTGGTGCACATCAAACCAGCAAACGGCGTGACACAAGATACCAGTTTCCATTACTGAATAAGAAAATCGTAATATGAATCATGAACAGATCAGGACGTGGGGTTCCAATTATTGTCATCATTTGGAGTGAAAATCAAGAAGTGAGGTAAGAATTAAAACGGGATTTGGAGGAAGCTAGCACTGAATCTGCCAAGGAGATTGCTTGTCTCTTGCCGGGAGCGCTACGAGTGAAAAAAATCAAGAAGGTGAAGTAGTATCTCAGAAGCAAAAATAAGAAGAGTGGCGTCAAAAGAAAAGTGTCTGCAGCTGTTTGAAGTATGGTTCTTAATTAACTTTTCAACTTGTCATGTACGGGATCTTTGTTCATTTGTTTACAGTGGGATTTCCTTTGTGATGCAATGTTCAATGTGTCGAGAGTTTGCGGTTTTAGCGGATTGGGAGAGTTGGCTAGTTTGCCTATGTGGTAGGCGAGATGCATGTGTTTTTGTTGTAACGGTTTTTGTCCGGTTTTCCGTCAATTAATTGGACAATTCTCTACTACTTAATTAATAGATTTCAGCAAAGGTTTTGCTCTTGTTTAAAAAAATTAAAACTCAATAAAGATCAAACATCTGCAGTTTCAGCTCATCGCTCTAATCCTACCCCTACTTCTTTGAAACCCATGCCACCGTCCTAGTCTCCTCTCTCCTTTGTCCATCGTCCCTACCGGAGGAAACCTGCTCGGTGGACAACATTGGCAGGATCTCGTCCCCTCCCGCTGCAGGGACTTCTGACCTAGTGCGGTGTGCGGTTCTGGATGGCGTCAGGCTTGGCGTAGCTCGAAAATCAGAAAAGTGGGCCCAAATGTTTCTGGTGGTGGCTGTAAGAGCGAGACAACCGTCTGTGGGTCTATGCAACGGTGGCTACGACAGCAAGGGAAATAGTGGCAAGAAGATCGAAAGCGGAAACACCATATAGGCCAACACGGTAACTAGGCAGCGCACTATGGCTTCATACTGTTCCATCCTGCAGATTGAGATTGGTGCACGATCATGGTTGCAACCGGACAACAAAAGTTTTATTTGAACCAGATCCTCCTTTTCCATGCCCCTCGTGTGCAGATGTCAAGGACGGCATTGGTCTGCCGGAGGGGCCCTTAACATGGATTTTGGCGGTGCCCGCCACCGCTCTTATCGTTGCCCGTTCACAGACTTATACATATATAATTTTGATCGTGTGGCTTTGGTCATGTCAGAACTGTGTGGGTAAGCATCGGTTAGAAGTCCCAACATTTATGCTGCAAACGGTATGAGATGTCATGCTCTATAGCTCTCGTGCACGAGACTTATACATATTCGTTGCCGAGTGGCTTAGGCCACGACACACACAAGAGATTGAGAATATGTCTGTGTTAGACAGTTGTAAGGCTAGAAGGAATGAATGTGGTAGTAAAGTGGATTGGTTGCGTTTTGGTGTTGCTATTTCAGTAACGGGACTGGAACTCAGGGATGAAAACCCTTGGTCTAACTTTTGTCGTTCATACCTGATAATGGTGGGGTTTCGGCATCGTTACCTTACTGAAGGAATTGCATGAAATTTTCCCTGTTCTGCCCCTGAGGGTAAAACTCACGATCAACCGGATCTTGGGATTAACGCTCGTGTGCCGTTACCTGTCACTTTAGAGAACCTTCTCGCGACCTGAGTGTTAACATGCCAGTGGTTAATGTCATTGTTGGTTATTATGTATCTTAGATCTTTTTTTTGTTTTTAATAATTTAGTTGTGTGCATGATTGATTTCTCAGATTGTTGGTAATACTTAGTTGTTGCAGAAGTTGGTTAATATATTACCCATTATCAAAAGAATATGAACGCAACCAATGACTAATAGATTTGGTTGTTGCAGAGGTTGGGTAATATATTACCCTTTTTATAAAGAAAAATACCAAGCAACCGATGACTAATACCCCCGTTCTGAAATACTTGACTCTCAAATGAGTGTATTCAGACAAAAAACACGTCTAGATATACTCATTTCAAAGTCAATTATTTTAGAACAAAGGTAGTAGATTTGAAGCGTCCTCAATGGATTCACCAATGCCTGTGCCCCACTGGGCAGACATCAAATCAATCGTTTAGGGTGCGTTTGGTGGTGATGCACCTAAAATGCAACTACTTTTCCAAGCACTTTGCTTCATAATTTGCTCCGGAATCTTCCCATATTTGAATAAAACTGCTGAATCTGACGCTGTTTTTAGCAAAGTCTCTTTTCTGGTTGTTTTTGCAGGAAATTAAATCGGAGAAAAATACCACGTCAATTTTTATGGAAAAGAAGGGCATCGTGCAAAAGATGGACACGAGGAAGCGTCCGAGGGCCAAAAGAGTGGGCCCCACGCGGCCAGATTCCTTGGCCGCGTGGGCCCACCCATCTGGGCCTCGGGCACCGCCTCTCCTTCGGCTTTCGCGTACCCCTCATATATACGAAAAAGTGGCTGACCTAGAAGAGAGGAGCTTTCGCGAAACAGAGCGCCGCCGCCACCACGATCTTCGTTTTCGGAGACAGATTGATCCAGGATTTCTCCCCCGGAGGAGGGATCCGGAGGCCGTCTTCACCGCCATCTTCACCGCCTTCATCTCCATCGACCATGAGCTCCTTCACCATCACCATGTGTGAGTAGTCCACTGTAGGCATATGAGGTGGATGGGGATTGGATGAGATTGATCATGTAATGATACCCGTTGTCCGAGATCTTAGGGGTTTATCTTGAGGATATTTTTGTATTGTGTTGATGCACTTATGCTATGTTTAATGCTTGCTACTAGGGCCCGAGTGGCATGATTTCAGTACTGAACTTATTTTGCCCCATCATATATTTGAGTTTGGTATTTATCTGCAAAGTGTATCACCTGCTATTATGTTGAACCTGCGAACCCTAAAAGTGACATATAGGGAAAACAAGGGGGAGATGTTTTAGTTTGAGGATTCTATGTGTTCATGAAGTGTTAATGCGTTGTTCCGGGCTATTCGAAAGGGTAGACCTTAATTACCTGTAGTTCCAAGTTGGCCCCGGTGAAATGGGCAGGTAGGACAATAGATGTTGTGCAAATTCTCTTGGTTAGTACGCACAACTATTTACGGAACACATACCTACATATATCGGAGTTAGAGATAAGTCCCATTGCTATTTGTATCTTATTATATGATCAATCTTATTCATGCAACACCCCGCTATCACCTCATGCCTACGTTTTAAATCTCTGAGTTACACTTTCACTTTTCCGGTGAAAACTGGGAAACCCTTGTTTACTACTGCTGTTTTATTTTGCTTGCTTGAATCATCCTACTGCCATAACTATCACTGCTGCAAGTTTATTGATATACAGGTGTGGTTGAGAGTGACGCCTCAATTGCTAAAGTCTTATTGGTATTCTTGTGTTCCCCTTGAGTCGAACTATAAATTTGGGTAATACTTCCCAACGAAGATTTCAACGATCCCCTATACTTGTGGGCATCAAGACATTTTCTGGCGCCGTTGCCGGGGAACCTAGCTTTATTGGTAAGACAACTTGTTATCATTTATTTGCTGCACTTGCTTGTTCCCAACTATGGGAAAGGAAAAGAATACTCCGAAGGAAGTAAGGCCTTCAACTACTCGTAGAGGTACTGATTTGCCAAGTAGGCCAAACTTTTCACCTAATGTTGCTTCTGCTATTGTTGCTAAGAAGAAAGAAAAAGCTTTATCTAGTTCACCATTGTCTAAGATGTCTACTAGTATTGAAAATAATTTAATATGTGGTAGCGTAGACAAAGAAGTGACACCTGAAACATCTGAGATAACTGAAACACCTGAATCTGCTATTGTTGAAAATGTGGAGTCTGAGTTGGAAGATATTGAATATTGTGATGATGAACATGAAACTTCTTCTGAGGAAGAAGATGCATTTACTATGGCTTTTATGGATTCGAATTATGATAAATTGGATAAACTTGATAGCTATAAAAATTCTCCTCTTGATGATTATTTCCCTGTTACTAAGAAAATGAATGCTCCAGCTATTAAAATTAAAGATAAAGATTATGAGTTTAGTGTTGATCCTGAAATAATTGAAAAAGCTGAGAAGTTTAAGTTTTATGGGAGAGATGATGAGTTTCCTTTTGAACACATTGCTGTTTTGCATGATTTATCTGTGCTATTTGGTAAAGATGAAATCCACCAACGCTATTATTTCTTAAAGTTGTTTCCTTTTACCTTGGGAGGAAATGCTAAAACTTGGTATAATCATTTAGAACCTGGATCTATTACTAGTAAAGAGGAATGCTTGCAGCTATTCTATAATAAATATTTCCCTTCAGATAAGATCCATGGTTTAACTATTGAGATTAGCAACTTTTCACAGAAAGAGAAGGAGGATCTACCCCAAGCTTGGGGGAGGTACAGTAAGATGGTTAGGAAATGTCCTACCCATGGCTTCAAGAGTAATGAAATACTTGATATATTTTACAATGGACTAACTGAAAACACTAGAGGCTATCTTGATAGTATTGCAGGTAATGTTTTCAGGGAAAGGACCGTTGATGAAGCAACTGAGTTATTGGAGACTATCTCTAGAAATTATGAAGATTGGAATATTGAAGAGATAGATGGAAAAGAGATATTTCCAGAGAAGAAAGGAGGCATTCTTAAGTTAAACAAAGAGACAATGAAAGAAGCTTCCAAGGCTATTAAAGAGAAGGGAATTAAAACCTCTCATCTCAAGGAATTATCTGAAATGGGTGTTAAACTTCCTATTGATCAACCATGTTTTCCAATCCAAGTCAATGCTATTAGCTCTATGGAAGGTAATGAAAAGGTAACACCTCCTATTGATGTATCATACGTTAATGATTTTGCTTATCATAACAATCCTGAGGAGCATGTATTAGAATGAGTATTATGGAAAACTCTCATAAAATTAAATTTCTTCGTGAAAATTTAAATGCTAGTGTGGGAGAGGTTAGAAGAATTATTAAACATTGTGAGATGATGAATAATCAAGTTGAACAAATGGTTTCTCTTCAAAATCAATTGTATGCAAATCTTATTGAGAAGAAACAGGTTTGTGGAGTTAATACTAGAGGTGGTGCAAGTACTCAGGATCCTGACTATCCTGAAGACCATCCCAAGAGGAAAGAGCAAGAGGCTCTCAAGAAGAAATCTTCTGCAGGAAAATCTCCCAATGAAAACGAAGATATTGATGATTCTCAAGAACAAGATAAGGATATTTCTATTTCTGATGCTGAGACTGAAGATGATAATAATGAAGAAGAGGAATCATCTCCACCTGAAGAAGAACAACATGAAGCTGAAAATATTGAAGAACCTGAACCTCCTGAAAAAGAAGACCCTCAACCATCTATTGAGAAGAATAAAAAGAAGAAGCATCCAAATCAACAAAAAGGTAAAGAGAGGGATCCATGGGTACAAAGACCCATACCATATCCCCAAGAGGTAATGAAATCTTTGGATGATGCTAGGTTTGAGAAATTTCTTGAGTTGATTAAAACTTTATGTTTGCAAATTCCTCTTGTTGATGCTATTAAAATTCCTCCATATTCAAAATATATGAAAGATATTGTCACTAATAAAAGGAAGATACCTACTGATGCAATTACTGCTATGCTTGCTAATTATTCATTTGAGGGGAAATTGCCTGAAAAGCGTGGAGATCCTGGTATTCCAACTATTCCTTGTCATATTAAAGAAACTTATGTGAAATATGCATTATGTGATTTAGGAGCTGGTGTTAGTGTTATGCCTTTTTCTTTATATAAGAAACTTAACCTGAATAAATTGGTTCCAACTGAAGTTTCATTGCAAATGGCTGATAAATCAACTGCTGTGCCTATAGGTATATGTGAGGATGTTCCTATCTCTATAGCTAATGTGTTAATTCCTACAGACTTTGTTATATTAGAAATGCCTGAGGATGATAATCTATCTATTATTCTTGGAAGACCCTTTTTAAACACTGCAGGAGCTGTGATAAATTGCACTGAGAGCAAAGTGACATTTAATGTCAAAGGAAATGAGCATACTATCTATTTTCCCAAGAAGAATCCTGTTACAATGATAAACAAGAGTGTGAATTCTATTCAAAGAAATACTATTATGATTGGAAGCTTTGAAATTGCACTACCACCTCCTGCACCAAAGTATGCTACCTTGATGATTGGAACTATTCCAATCAAATATGAGGTATCTTGAATTTCTTCTTTATATATAAAATAAGAATCATGTATTATATCTTTTACATATTATTAATGAGACTTGATCAACCTCATTACTAATGTGGAAATGATGAAAACTTGATTCCCATAAAAATTTGTATTGCATTTTAATTTTATTTATCCTAGAGTTTTGGAGTATATGCATAATCATAATTATTTCAGAGTTCAGAAATTCCAGAATATGAAGTTTGAAAAATTCTCTTCAGAAAATTTTCTCGAAAAATTCCAGAAAAATTTGGAGGTAAGTTATTTTACCAGAGGGACCAACAGCCAAAAGTGGGACACCAGGAGGCCACCAGGGACCAAAAGAGGGTGTCCCACGCGGCCAGATTCCTTGGCCGCGTGGGACCCACTAACTTTGGCCCCAGGTGGAGTTAGGTGAGTGCCCTGTGCCCATCTCCTTCCCCTCGACAGAAAACCAGCTCCAGGTATTTTTCCCAAATTTTCCCGAGCTCCTTCTTCCTGCTATCCTTGGATCTCCAAGTTTAGGGCAGATTTTTCAAATCTGTTTGGTGGGATTGCTCCTTGGTATGTGACTCCTCCACCCATCCAATTACTTTTTGTTCTTATGCTTTATGTATGAAGTATTTTGCTGCACTAGGTGTCACCTAATATGCTTGAGAAATCCATGGATTTAAGTTTTCTAGTTGATATTGATGCATGATATTGATGTGGAGACTAGTTATGGATGGCTCAATGTTGTTTTAGAGTGTTACATCTTAATTTTTGTTGGATATTATTTTTGGACAGCAAGGTTTCATCATGAACAAAGGTAAAGGATTGTTTGGGATGACTTCGAGACCAAGGAGAAGATCATCTAGAGTTTCCGAGAATTATGATGACAACCACCTTTGGGAGGATGGTGCGGTATATGCAGGGGAGAGGCTTCGGATTCATGCAACAAAATGGCAAGACCCCGTGGTTCTTGATCATTGGGGGATAAAGGAGGACTTCAACGCCTTCGCCGCTGCAGCTGGCTTACTCGAGTTCTCCCTTCATCCACGGAACACATACGAGGAACTCTCGCGAGAATTCCTCTCCACATTCCGGTTCGAGGGCCCCGAAAACTACAAACACAGTAAGAAAAGATTACCGGGAAGTGGACCGTGGAGGAGGTGCAACCTCAAGAGGAGCCCCAATATCCAGGAATGCAAGGCTACCAATATGGTTACTTCCCTGGAGATGGAAGTGGTGGGTACGATTACCATCCGGGATACTAGCTTGATCGCAAGCTTGGGGGAGTACTTCTCTCCCTTTCCATTCGTTGTTTTATATCACTTTTATCTTGTTATGTTTTAGTTTCTTGTTCTGAAAATCACAAAAACACAAAAAGATTTTATTTGTTTCTTTTGCTTATTTACTTCTGGTCATTTACTTTATGCATCTAAAAACTAAAAAGAACAAAAATATTTTCGTTTTCTTGAATCCAAAGTAAAAACGGAGGTGCAGGAATTGCTGAAATCTGCTCACTGTTTTATTTTTCATTTTTTTCTGTAACTCCGAATGAGCTAAAATTTTAACCACTACTGCAACTTTTCATAACCTATGCACCCGTAAAATATGAGATTATTCTGAGGTGTTTAGGTAGGGCAAAAACAGTTCTGTATGCAGTAACGTTTTATGGCAGATTTGAGTTTTTATTGCGCAGTTCAAGTTGGGAGAGGAGAACAACGATGATGAGTTGATGTGCATGAAGTGGATGAAAGGTATGACACCTTTGCCGTGCTTATGTGGACTTTTTAATAACAGCAAGTGCGCACATCATAGTTTCTTTAACATCTAGGGAAGTGGTAGCAAATGTTTATCTTCTCCGTGTTCTAGTATGTTATATGATGATGCAAGTGAGATATTATTTAGTGACAACACTTGGCTGTGGATTGAGTAACTGTGGCTCTAAACAAAGGTCTACGCATCCCATTGTGCTTGCTAAACTTGCCAACCAAAGAGAAAGTAAAAGAGTTTTTCAAATGTTAAACATGAAGTCATATGCTTGACAAGCTTAGGGGTTGGGAGTTAACTTATATGTGCTGACACATAGAAAGCTTTCAACATTGCACTAAATTACATTTAGTTGATATCATGTACTTTTGTTTATGGATGCTTATCATGGTGCCAAATAAATGCGGAAACTTAGTAAGTTTGAGGAGTGGGTATAAATGGCTAGAGAGACGCCTGGGCCGCCAACCTAAGCCATGCATCATTCATGGTGGAAATTTACAGCGTACCAAAGTGAACATTCAGTGATGCACTTCATAATAAAAAGCTACACAAATAGTAAATAAAAGAGTGCTGAGATTGTTCATTGTCTGTTTGTCTTGTCGTTTTGACATGGGCTTGTTCCATGTCCTGGGACAAGAGGTACCCCAGTTGACGCTCTTGATGACGCTATTATTACTTGCAATGACTTAGAAACTTAAACTTGCTTTGTGGCCCGAGTTGAGTAACACCGTGGTGTAGGTACTCGTATTCACGGGGCATGAGGCTCTCAACCATTAGTTGGTCAAGCATATGAGTCATAATAGGGAACACCAAATGGATTGATAAAACTGAGAGCAAGGTTGTAAGCACAATGAGTTCACTAGTCAATAAAAGAAAGAATCGAAAGATCTCAAAAATCTTGACATGATTCAATCAAAAGCGATGCAAGAACCTTTGTCTATTTCTACAGTTGGGCAAACTCATCCAAGTGCTGACACTTCATGTTATTTCTCTTGCAACAAATATAAATGCTTTAACACTGATTAGATGCACCTTTGCTAGCATTTTGTTATTTGTTATGGAAGTTATGTTTTGAATACTTGTTGGTATTAAACGGTGTTACATATGCAATGCAAAGTTCTTGTCAAAGTCTTTTTATCGCTTCTGCACTATGTTTGAGTTGTTCGAGGACAAACAACGAGCTAAGCTTGGGGGAGTTGATGCACCTAAAATGCATCTACTTTTCCAAGCACTTTGCTTCATAATTTGCTCCGAATCTTCCCATATTTGAATAAAACTGCTGAATCTGACGCTGTTTTTAGCAAAGTCTCTTTTCTGGTTGTTTTTGCAATTAAATCGGAGAAAATACCACGTCAATTTTTATGGAAAAGAAGGGCATCGTGCAAAAGATGGACACGAGGAAGCGTCCGAGGGCCAAAAGAGTGGGCCCCACGCGGCCAGATTCCTTGGCCGCGTGGGCCCACCCATCTGGGGCCTCGGGCACCGCCTCTCCTTCGGCTTTCGCGTACCCCCTCATATATACGAAAAAGTGGCTGACCTAGAAGGAGAGGAGCTTTCGCGAAACAGAGCGCCGCCGCCACCACGATCTTCGTTTTCGGAGACAGATTGATCCAGGATTTCTCCCCCGGAGGAGGGATCCGGAGGCCGTCTTCACCGCCATCTTCACCGCCTTCATCTCCATCGACCATGAGCTCCTTCACCATCACCATGTGTGAGTAGTCCACTGTAGGCATATGAGGTGGATGGGGATTGGATGAGATTGATCATGTAATGATACCCGTTGTCCGAGATCTTAGGGGTTTATCTTGAGGATATTTTTGTATTGTGTTGATGCACTTATGCTATGTTTAATGCTTGCTACTAGGGCCCGAGTGGCATGATTTCAGTACTGAACTTATTTTCCCCATCATATATTTGAGTTTGTATTTATCTACAAAGTGTATCACCTGCTATTATGTTGAACCTGCGAACCCTAAAAGTGACATATAGGGAAAACAAGGGGGAGATGTTTTAGTTTGAGGATTCTATGTGTTCATGAAGTGTTAATGCATTGTTCCGGGCTATTCGAAAGGGTAGACCTTAATTACCTGTAGTTCCAAGTTGGTCCCGGTGAAATGGGCAGGTAGGACAATAGATGTTGTGCAAATTCTCTTGGTTAGTACGTACAACTATTTACGGAACACATACCTGCATATATCGGAGTTAGAGATAAGTCCCATTGCTATTTGTATCTTATTATATGATCAATCTTATTCATGCAACACCCCGCTATCACCTCATGCCTACGTTTTAAATCTCTAAGTTACACTTTCACTTTTCCGGTGAAAACTGGGAAACCCTTGTTTACAACTGCTGTTTTATTTCGCTTGCTTGAATCATCCTACTGCCATAACTATCACTGCTGCAAGTTTATTGATATACAGGTGTGGTTGAGAGTGACGCCTCAATTGCTAAAGTCTTATTGGTATTCTTGTGTTCCCCTTGAGTCGAACTATAAATTTGGGTAATACTTCCCAACGAAGATTTCAACGATCCCCTATACTTGTGGGCATCAGGTGGCCTGCATCATTTTCTCATTTCCCTGGGGGCTGGCTGGCCAGGGCCTAGTCTGGGCGAGCCACCCTCTGAGCCTGGTCGTGCAAGGCGTTTGGTGGCCTACATGATCTATGGCTGCATCGGCTTGGGCAATCAGCACACAATGTTTGGTTACATGCAATGTATGGTTCATGGCTCCGTATAAGCAAAGGCAGGGTGTTTGATTGCATGTCGTAGTCACACTAGGGTTAGCCAAGTTCAAATATGGTGAGCTTACCAGTCTTCACCACATTACATCATAAGATAATGCACTGCCATCTAGAATAGCTGGAGCTTAACAATCACCACAATAAGAACTACGATGACGAAGTCTTTGATCCTGCTAGGCTTGACATCATTGTCCATCTGGGCTATCACCTGTTGGGCAAGCATCATCTCGCCCACCATCAAATTGCCTCCACCGACATGATCTTCCATGCCATTCTGCTAACTCAGGAAGTTGGAGTAGCTATGCTGTGCTTCATCCAATGTTTTGAACCCTTCGTAGCTGTTGTTGGAGAAGCCGACGACTTGATCCTGGCAGGTTCTCCAGGAGTTGTACACTCCTGGACGCCTCCCTCTGTACACGACATACCAGTTCATCTACGAACACAGGAGCAAGATCAGAGGTTAGAGAAGACACACAATATCATCATAAGTACACAACAATTCATAACAGTAGAGCAGCATGCATGATCATTACAAAAGCAGGATCAGAAGTTCATCCTATCAATATGGTGTTAACCTACCACCACATCAAAAAGCGGGTGTTATCCTACCACCAGTATCACTAGAGGGGTTAGTATATACCACCTCATCAAAATATACATGCCATAAGAGTAGTTTGTAAGCCCTAGCTAAGCCAAAATATACATCATCATCATCATCATCATCGTCTTCTTCATGCTGCTGCCGGCACCACCACTCGCAGCAGGCCTACTCGGCGTAGTACTTGGCGAGGAAGGTCCTCAGCCAAAGGGTCCTGTGCTGCAAATGCATGCCCACAAAGCTCACCCCCTGTGCCTTATTGTCCACAAGGTGGCTCAGAGCAACCATGAGTGCTTCCTCCATGAAGCCGATGGCGTCTATGATAGCCTTGTAGAGGTCAGGGTGCATGTCAGTTGGCTTGCTCTCTCTAATGGCTTGGGTGACCTCCTTCACAGCTTTGGTCATGCTGGCGAAGGCCTGGATCTCGTCGTCGCCGAGGGCTCCTCTTTTCCTCTTACCTCCAGCTCCAGCTGCCGCTGCAGCTCTGGGATCTCCATTGCCATCCGCCGGCTTGTCTGGACCATCTAGGACGATGGTCTCAGACTCTTGTGTGTCGCTGTAGTCAGGCTACACCCCGAGAGGACCCCCTGAGCCCCTGGCAAACTTGCGAGTGGCCAAACCATAGGAGAAGATGATCTACATCTGTGTGTAGTTCAGAATCGGCTTGTTCAGGAACTCGACATCCTTGGGTGATCCTAACATAGATAGGACAACACTGTTAGAGGAGACTAAAGTTCATGATGAAGGAGATATGCCCTAGAGGCAATTAATAAAGATATTTTATTTGTCATATCTCGATTGTTCATAATATGTTTTATACCATGCTATAACTGTATTAAGCGGAAACACTAATACATAAACCTGAGAATGGTTCTTCTTTAACCGGGTGTAACGGTTTGGTTTTTGCATATGGGGTTCTTTGGTTTGGGTGCAAACGGGTTAAGTGTACAAACAATTGGGTTTAGTTCAGGTATGGGAAAAAAGAAGTCTGGTGTAGTCAGGTATTGGGTCAAACCCGTGGGTGCCCAACAGGTTAGAAACCGGTTTCTCAACCCATTCCTTCATCTGGGTGTGTCAATGGATTAGCTGATTAGGTCACTGCTCGTTCCTCTCCGCCGCCCGCCACTAGCGCCGCCTCTCCGCCCCCTCCACCGGCGGCCGCATCTCGCAGCTCGCCGTCCCCGCCCCTCTGCCTCTCACGGATCGTCATCCCTGCCCCCGTCCGCCTCTCGCGGCTCACCATCCCCGCCCCCTCCGCCTCTCGCAGCTCCTCCTCCCCTTTGCTCCTCCCTCCCACGGTCCCATCTGCAACAATGGTGTTATCCGGCGAGGCGGCGATGCCATATACCTAGACGGTGGCCATTCCCGTGACGGTAAGTACTTTCCTACCTCTGCCACGCCCGTGCCGGTGCCGCTCCGGTGCGCTCTGCTCCAGCCCCGCCACCCGCCACAGGGCTGGCTGTGTCCTGTACCTGCAGGGGCACCATGGAGAACATTGCCGCGATGATTGTTGCCACGTGGATGGTCACCGGCTCACCGCCTGCTGACTTCCCTCGCCAGGAGCCGAACCGTCGCCACCAATGGCGTTGTTGCCACTGCCCAGCCGGCGCACGCGCATGGTGACACGCGCTTTGGATGGCGCCGGTGCCGGCGCTCCCACCACCATGTCGGTGCCTGAGGGCGCGGGTGCAGCGTACGGAGGCTGGCAAGGACGCGGTGCAGAAACAACAGCAGCTGCGGCGCGAGCAAAACAACACAGTGTCCTTACATGGCTGCTTAACGACGGCGTGCTCAAGAAGAAAGATAAGACGTTCTACGTGCCCGGCCGAGCTTGCCGGTGCCGACAGTAACGGCAACGGGAAGGTCGTCTCCGGCACAGTCACCAAGGCCGGCATCTAGTGCAGCAGTTGTGACACCGTGTCACCGCCATCTGTCTCCTACTCATCGCACGCGGGCGGAGGGACATCGCCGTGGGAGTGGCTTCAGCTCATGTCCGGCAAGCCGCTGGTGCGGTGCGTGTAGGAGGCATGGGAGAAGTAGCCCTTAAATATTCTTTTGCGTGCGGTCGTAGCAACGTTGTGAACCCATTTGATCAAACAGTTCTTAACTCATTTGTATAAATGGTTTCAACCCACATATAAGGCTCAGTTTAGTTCGGTTTGGGTGAAACATCGAGCAGGTACGGTTTTGGTTGGGCTGACGTAATTATAAAATGGGTTTAGTTTAGGTTCAGTTGCCACGTTCCCTGACGAGGGTATGGTTGAGTTATGGCCCAGTTGTCACACCATTCTCAGGTTTACTAATACACATGTGGTATGTAAACAACCAGGTCTCTAGTAGCCTCTTTACTAGTCCATTGAGATCAACTGATGATCAAGGCTTCCTGATCATGGACATGAAAAGTCAATTGATAACGGAGTCATGTCATTAGGTGAATGATATGATGGACACACACCTAATATATATAGGACGTAGTACTCAAGCCTTCGACCGTGAGATCGTATATAATCACTATCTCTGGAAGATGCCTTGATTGCATCAAATGTCGCGTCTTATATAGGGTGACAATAAGAGTGTCGCATATCAGGTATCCGAAGGAGTATGTTGAGGAGTATGATCAAGAGCAGGATTTGCCAATCCACATAGCAGGATAGATACTCTGGGCCCACTCGGTCAGATTGCATCAATGAGCTTGCAAGCATGTGACTAGGTCACGAGGATGTAATATCACAGACGAGTAAAGATAGTATTGTCGGTAACGAGATCGAGCTAGGTATCATGATACTGGAGAACGAGTCTCAAAAAAACTAAGTATCGCCAGGCAAAAGGTATGAGACTTGACATTTAAAGTTTCAGACGACAAAGATATTCGTGGACGCACAGGGACTATCATGGGTTTCCAGATCCCGCTGTTAGTCATTGATCGAAGAAATGTCTCGATCATGTCTGGAGTGATCCCGAACCATAGGGTGACACACTTAAGGGTAGACGATGTTTAAATTAGATTGGATATCGAAGAGAAAATAGAGAAGGGTTCCCGAATGGTTCCGGGACATATCCGATGGAGTTCGGAGGGCGACGAGGGAGGGAACTCCCCCCATGGTGTGAATTGGGAGGGGGCTGCCCTAGGTGGGCCAAATGGGGACCACCTAGGGCCGGCGCACCCCTTGGTGCGGCTGGCCATGTGGGAATAGTCCCACATGGCTAAGCCACCAAGAATGACACCCCTCCCTCCTCCTTTATATAGGGGTGCCACTGCCTTTGGAAAATGCATCCTTGCTCTCTCTCTCATCCGTTTAAGACATGACTCCGCAATTGGAGCTACACACGGGTTGAGAAGTTCTCTCCACCATACGCACACCGCTGTGTTGCTGGATCCAAGTCTTCTGCTTCCGCTGCTTTGCTGGATCAGAGCCCGGAGGTCATCGTCTACACCGTACGTGTGTAGATTTACGAGGTGCTGCACTTGCGGCACTTGGAGGAGTTTGTCTACACGACCTTTAGGTCGGCTACGTCGGCTTCATCGACAACGCTTGTGCGGGAGCGTAATCCCCGCTTTTCGATCTACAAGGGTATGTGCATCGATCTTCTCCGTTACTCTATATCTGCATAGTAATAGATTCTGGCTATTTAGGTTATCGTTGTTAGGAATTTTTTGTTTTCTGCATACAATCCCCTTCAGTGATATCAGAGCCGATCTATGCGTAGATATAGCTGTATGGTTTTTAGAACTCATGTTGAATATAAGGGCATCGTTCTTATAGTTGCTACCCTCTAGCGTGCACTTGCATTTGCTGACGACATTGTGTTGATGAAGCGGCCCGGACCGACTTTACGCGTATGCTTACGTGAGACTAGTTCCACAACTGACATATGGCTTGCTCCATATATGTGGCTGGCGGGTGTCTGTCTCTCTCTCTCAATAGTTGGCTTTGCATTTTGAATGGAGGGCCCGAAAGAGATATAAAATAGTCGACTATTTGATTGTTGTTGTGGTTGTAGGTTCGTAGGTAAGAAGCGGTTCTATTTACGAAAGCCCATAAGCCACATAAAATATGCAAAAGATAAAAGTAGAAAGCGTCTAACTTTATTTTGTAGGGGCAATGTGATATGGTCAAGGTAAGTTTAGTAAATTGTTTATAAACTGTGGGCGCAAAGGAGACCATTGGCGCAAGGACCATGTCATGTCGCATTATATTTTGATGTTATGTTATTATGTGCATCTTATATTGTGTATATATATGTGATTATATATTAGTTACACGACGGTAGTAATATAAGATTATCCCTAAAAATTCCAATATTTGTGTTCTCCTTTTAGCGTGCACCACCAAGAAAGTTCTACGTTATGAGGCAGGCCGTGACGATCGGGTGTCAGACATATCGTCGTTCGCATACAGTGGGTGTAAGACATGTTTACACACGCGAATATGCTAAAGGTATTATGGCGAGCCTAGCATGTACAGACATGGCCTCGGGACACAATGACCGAAAGGTTAAGCATGATTCGTATAAGTTGATGTGATTAACATGTCGATGTCTACCTTTGAAGCTATGCTATCGGCCGTGACGATCGGGGATAGTGTACCGGATTAGGATCGTGTAATCACTAAAATGAAGTGAGTAATATTCGTTTTGAGTGGGAGTTCTTATAGTTTTATATAGATAAACATGAACTCATATTATGAACATAGTCTAAATGACTTTGCGAAACCCTTTTAGATAATAACCTGTTCGATAGCCCACTTTAAACTTAGACGCATTCCTGCGATTGAGAAACTTAAAAGGTTGGGTCCAAACTTCATAGTTTTATACCGTAACTTGAGGATACTCCTTGGTTCAAACCTTTTAGCTCTATATGATACAAAACCTGCTAGGAGATAAACCCGGAGATTCCGCTAACAGAAGGATAATTTGGATTATCAAGTTTTGTGCGAATAATTCCATCATAGTCCAGTGTATGCTATGATCTCTGCCATAGGGAATGAACTGTGGATACGTGTTGACAGATCACGAGCATTTGGAATGGTCGCTGAGCTTGATGATCTGTATGCACCGTAAATCAGGTTTTCTTCTCGACCAAGATGGAAGAGAACACTCGCATTAAAGGAGCACGTGGCAGTCATACTTGATGACATTGAGGCGCCTCGCTCAGCTCAATCACTGGATGACAGACAACTTTGCCAGATGCAAATGGTTTGTCATAGACTATGTCATGCAAGGGGAATCATTCACTTTCATGAATTCTTGGTTGCGTTGAACCAACAAGATGAAACATATCACCGAGAAGTCATCAGTGATAATGGTGTATATATAATATACACGTTATGAATGTTTTACCTAAACAAGTAATCGCTAGAGTGACTGAGTTTTGATACTGGTCATGTTTTATGAAACAAGATTTTCTGCTTGAGTAGCTTGGAAGGATGAGGAGAGAATGTGCGTTGATGATGGCAGGCAATATGTTGTGATGGCCATAGACACTCTCTCTCGGTATCAACCATTTGGATTAGTTTGGATTTGAACAAATTCCTTTTGATCGCTTGTTAGCATGATCGTTATAAGTGTGTCTTGCCTCTAGCGAGACAATTATTCATATTTGTTGGTGACAAATTGTTGTCCTACATTTATGAGTGATATCTTTAATGATCATACACCGATTATGAATGGAATCTTCTTATGTGAATCTAGATGGTAGTAGCTCCCACATTTATAACATTAATGCCAAAGGATACAAACTTAATAATAACACCAAATTCTTGTGGCACTAACATTTTGAGTCATGTCAATGTTATATGCATGAAGTAGCTCCATTCAGATGGATCTCTGAGTTCTTAGATTTTGATCTTTTGACACTTGCAAGATAACTAAGACTCCGTTTTCGGAAAGCGGGCATCTAACTTGTTGAGAATCATGCATATTGATGTATGTGGATCAATGAAGTACTTTAACGTATAGTGGAAATATTTATTTCGTACACTTCACCAATGATTTGAGTAGATATATGGATATCCACTTAATGAAACACTGGTCTGGAAAGTTTGATAAAGTTCAAACAAGTTCGGAGTGAAATAGAAAAATAAACTTAACAAGAAAAACAATTTCCTACGATACTGATCAAGGAAAAAAGGTTTTGAGTTATAAGTTTGGCATATCATTAGAAGACTTGTGAAAAGACTTCCACAAATTATATCGCATGGAACACCATTGTTTTATGGTGTGTTTGGACGTCGTAATCAAACTCTATCAGATAGTGCGTGGTCAATAAATATCTTATCGAATTATTATGATCATTGGAGTCATATGGTAGAAACAAAATATTCACGTTAGATAATAGGGAAACCATCTAAATCCGTGGAGGCAATACCATATGAGTGATGGCATGGCTTTTAGCCTAGATTGTCGTTTCGGTATTTTAGTGTTTTGATGTGATCAAACCTAAAAGCGGATAAATTCATCTTTGTAGTATATCTAAGATATCAGTTGGATATATTTCTCGACAAAGGCAAATTTGTTGCTGAAACGTACCTTGCTCAAGAAATAGTTTCTTGTCAAGGGTATAAGTGGGAAAGAAAGTAGAGCAAGACGAAGTTAATGAACTTACTCTCCGACCTTCGAGTGGCGCAATGGAAACTGTTCCGGTATCGTCCTCCGGAACTGGAAGGAAGCTTATGATAAAGATCATGATGCTCTAAGCTCATACTAAAGATCGTAGGCATACGAGAATGTGTTCCGCACTATGTGGTACGACAATCTTGTTAGGAACGTCATGTTTATGGAACATGAAAAACCTATGAACTACAAAGAAGCGATGGTGGACCTAAGTCCGAAAATTGGCAATGAGCCATATATAATCCAAGATAAAATCCATGTACGATTACCAAGTACTGACTTGGGAAGATCTTCTTGATGCCCTACGGGCCGTTAAGAGAAAAATGAAATTTTATGAGAAAATAGACACTGATAAGGGTCGATTTGTCGCAAAACGGTTTCGACAGATTCAAACAGTTGACCACAACGAGATTCTGTCTCACGTGGCGAAGCCTAAGTCTATTTAGGATTGTTTTAGCAATTACTACGATTTCAAATTGAGAAATTGGTAAATGGATAAAGAAGCCATGTTTCTTAATGGTAAAATTAAGAAAGAGTTGTAGTTAATACAATGAGATGGTTTGGTGATCCTAAGGATGCTAGACATGTATGCAAATTTCAGCTGTCCATTCATGGGCTGAAGCAAGCATATTGGAGCTGGAATCTTCAATTTGATAATGTGATCAAAGGATTTTGGATTCGTCCAAAATAGTTGAAGAAACCTGCATTTACAAAGAAGTGAGTGGGAGCTAAGTAGCTTTTCTTGATCTTATATGTGAATGGCATATTTGAGTGGGAGCTAAAAGAAATTCCCTGGTCTTATATGCGGAAGGTATATTTGAGTGGGAGCTAGGTGTCATTCCTAATTTTATATGTGATGACATATTGAGAATGATACAGATCCTCTAGTAAAGTATAAATGATTATTTAAGTGATTAAATTTTCTATGAATGAAGTTATGAGTATTAGGCATTAGATCTGTAGTTTATATAGATCAAAAGGGCTTAATAACATTAAGTCACAATATTTTCGTAGATTAAGATTCTGAAGCGTTTCAGAATAGAACAAGCAAAGAAAAGGTTCTTACTTGTATGACTAGGTAAAATATTAAGTTTATCTTCGCATTTCAGCGATAGCTAATAAAAGAAAAAAGATGTCAGCCATTCTCTATGCCTCAGCCATAGATTCTATCATACTGAAAGCTCGACTTGGTGTGACCCAAGTTCTTGGTTGAAGAACGGGTTGTAGAATGATCCCTGGGTGGATCAATGAACAAACATTAAATATATCCTTCAGTGTCTAAAGAGAACTAAGGATATGTTTTCTGGTATGGGGTGAGAGTGAAAAGACAACTTGCCGTAAAAAGGTTACGATGATGCAAGTTATGACACTGACCCATACGACTAGAAATCTCATACATGAGAAGTTCTTTGTTTCGAAAAAAGACAGGGTTAGCTTGCGAAGTGCATATGAATGCACAGTCGCATAATCTTCATAGGTATAGGAATATATGGCTATTTCAGATGTAGCAAGTGTGATTGGACTGAGCAGTTTTTCCGAGCATGCGTGGTTTCCCTTAATAGATCTCTTAGAATTTTAAGGCCCATGCAACGTGAAGTTTCGAGTCTCACTCCATCGCCAAACATATATTTCACCGTTATCATAAGATACGGGATGATGTCAAACGAGGTGACATAGAAGTGTTGCAAAGTACATACAGATCCCAATGTGGCAGATCTGTTGACTAAATTCCTCTTCCACGAGACAAGCATGATAAACACCAAGTTGCTACAGGTGTTAAGCTTTTACCAGTTGTAAACTAGATTAAATTGTACTCTAGTGCAAGTGGGAGACTGAAGGAGATATGCCCTAGAGGCAATTAATAAAAATATTTTATTTATCATATCTCGATTGTTCATAATATGTTTTACACCATGCTATAACAGTATTAAGTGAAAACACTAATACACATGTGGTATGTAAACAACCAGGTCCCTAGTAGCCTCTTTACTAGTCCATTGAGATCAACTGATGATCAAGGTTTCCTGATCATGGACATGGAAGTCAATTGATAATGGAGTCATGTCATTAGGTGAATGATATGATGGATGCACACCCAATATATATAGGACGTAGTACTCAAGCCTTCGACCGCGAGATCGTATATAATCACTATCTCTGGAAGGTACCTCGATTGAATCAAACGCCGCGTCTTATATAGGGTGACAATAAAGGTGTCACATATCAGGTATCCGAAGGAGTAGGTTGAGGAGTATGATCAAGAGCGGGATTTGCCAATCCACATAGCAGGATAGATACTCTGGGCCCACTCGGTGAGATTGCATCAATGAGCTTGCAAGCTTGTGACTAGGTCACGGGGATGTAATATCACAAATGAGTAAAGATAGTATTGTCGGTAACGAGATCGAGCTAGGTATCGTGATATCGGAGATCGAGTCTCAGACAAACTAAGTATCGCCAGGCAAAAGGTATGGGACTTGACGTTTAAAGGTTCAGACGACAAAGATATTCATGGACGCACATGGACTATCATGGGTTTCCAGATCCCGCTGTTAGTCATTGATCGGAGAAATATCTCGATCATGTCTGGAGTGATCCCGAACCGTAGGGTGGCACTCTTAAGGGTAGATGACGTTTAAATTAGATTGGATATCGAAGAGAAAATAAAGAAGGGTTCCAGAATGGTTCCGGGACATATCCGATGGAGTTCGGAGGGCGACGAAATAGTTTTCGGAGCCGGAATAAACTAGATAATATGTATTTAATATTAATTAATGTAATTAATGATTAAATATATTTATTTTATTTATTTTGGATTTTTTAAAGGCAACCCACTTAAATGGGCCTTGACCAATGGGAAAAGGCCCATAAGGGGGGGGGGGGGGAACTCCCCCCTTGGTGAGAATTGGGAGGGGGCTGCCCTAGGTGGGCCGAATGGGGACCACCTAGGGCCGGCGCACCCCTTGGTGTGGCTGGCCATGTGGGAATAGTCCCACATGGCTAAGCCACCAAGTGTGACGCCCCTCCCTCCTCCTTTATATAGGGGTGCCCATTACCTTTGGAAAATGCATCCTTCCTCTCTCTCTCATCCGTTTAAGACGTGACTCCGCAATTGGAGCGTCTTCTGCTTCCGCTGCTTTGCTGGATCGGACCCCGGAGGTCATCGTCTACACCGTACGTGTGTAGAGCTACGAGGTGCTGCACTTGCGGCACTTGGAGGAGTTCGTCTACATGACCTTGAGGTCGGCTACGTCGGCTTCATCGACAACGCTTGTGTGGGAGCGTAATCCCCGCTTTTCGATCTACAAGGGTATGTACATCGATCTTCTCCGTTATTCTATATCTGTATAGTAATAGATTCTGGCTATTTAGGTTATCGTTGTTAGGAATTTTTTTGTTTTCTGCATACGACCCCCTTCACATGATTCAGGTGTACAAGACAGTGATGATTTGCTAACTGTGACGTGCCCCTCGTAGTGGTCGGTCTCAAGGATGATGGTGAAAGTGTCCTCGCACCATTGAGCCCCGCTCAAGTCACGGAGTTTGCTCACCTGGAGCCACCGGAGCCTCCACTTCTTCAGGTGGTTGTACACCTGAGTAGAAGTGACCTCAACTACATAGTGAACAAATAAAGCTTTGGCCACGGTAGTCAGATGGACCTCTTTGAAGCCCTTGTCGGTCCTAACTCTAGTCTTGATGAGAGCACACATCTGGTTTAGCATAAAGGTGGACATGAATGGAAGCCATTTCATGGTCCCCTTGACTCCTGCCTTAGCCTTCGCCACCTTGGTTTTCACGGCCGCATCCATGGAGGCAAGATAATCTTGCACAACCACGGTACTGGCCGGATCAATAGGAGGTACTGGCATCTCCAGCTGCGAGTCGTCAACCCATGAAGGGATCTGAGAGTCCCCAATGGGGATTAGGGCCTGACTAAAGTCTTCAACGGAATCCTACATCGGTGACGCACATAACAAGAAAGGTATGAACAAAAGGAAGAAGAAGGATCAACAACAACAAAGGTAGAAGGACTGCATGACCTACACATCCATGACGCAAGCAAGAACAACAACGGCATGAACAAAAGGAAGTGCTGATCTAACAGATTGTACACTACAAAACATCATCTGCATCACCAACTAGTACAACATCTTATGCATGGTCAAAGATCTAACAGATAGTACACTCAAAAAGCACTTACGCATGACCAGCTTTTAGAACATCGTACACATGCTCACAGATCTACACATTCCTACACATGCTCCACGATCTACACATTCCTACGCATTCTCCAAGATCTACACATTCCTACACATGCTTGCAGATCTAGGCTAGGAACAAGGGTTTGGTACTTACAGCCATCGGAGCCGACGAGGACGAAGGAGGAGAGGTCGACGAAGAAGAGCAACTCCCACCACCATAGCCACCGCTATCGCCGCCGCTGAGGCCGACCGGAGTTGACTGCGCCGCTTACCTACTCGCCGACGGGAGGTGAGAGCTCCGTATGTGGGGAAATGGTGGCTGCAGATTGGGCGGTGAAGGGAGAGGGTCTAAATAGGGGTAGGGATTTCGGCGGGAGGTGACCAAATTTCTCCCGCCCCCTTTTTCGCTGCAGCGCGCGGGCTCCCACCATCTCCATGGTCGCACGAGCTCATGCATGCGAGGGAAAATTTTGCAGCCGCGGGGGAGAGAACGAGCCAGGCTCCACGGACACGCTCGATCTGAGCGTGCCTCTCGGGTCTGGCCCGACACTGCTTTGATGAGCGTGCTGGCCTGGCTGGCCCGGGGCCTCTCCCAGGCAACCAAACGGTGCGCCTTTGCAGCTGGCGGGCCTGGCCTGCCTCTCTGCAGGCCACCAAACGCGCCCTTAGTGTCCTCTCTATTAAGTTGTCAAACGTTGGATTCCCTTGACACTACCAGCATGGCAACATGTCACTTCACCAACTGGTTGTACGTTGCTTGCACGAAAAGATGGTGCGAAATACATGAGAAGAGCAGATATATGCAACCCCGGGTGGGCTTCTCAAAGCTCTCAACAGTGAACCCACCGGTTCCTGGAGTCCAAGTTGTCATGCCGAGGTATGAAAGTCTCCTGCGTCCCAGGACGGAAAGGAGGAACTAGTTTGTCTTGAGCCATTCCTTCCATGAGCGGCGAAGCTCTCTTACCTTTATCTCTCGGAGAATTGTTTTTCCCTGTTCTGTTTTGTCAGTTCACGGCGGTGCTGAAGGCTGAAGTGCGTCTGTGCGCGCACGCATGATCGAGTGCATATGTCATGTGTGCACTATTTTTCTTCCGGTTGCAGTTTAGAGAGATGAAAAAGAAAGTGTCCGGACTGAGAAAAAAAACCCTTCAATGTTCAAGTGCATTACTAAAACCAGCATATGAGCGTCTGAATTGATTCCAGATCCTAGATTGTTTTTTTTTACTATAAGAGATCCTAGAAATTCTGTGAAACAAAGAAAAGAAAGATATTTGTAACATGTTGTATGTACTTTTAAAGCATCTTCACCGGCGCCTCCGAAAATGTGTTCTACAACCTATGTACGGTGGTTGATTTGGGGGCAGACACTTGTCCGGACCGATGGGGCCCCAGCGGCACCTCTGAAACAGACTAGATGGGAGTCAAATTGTCTTAAAAACAACTCATTGGATCTTATATGGTATCGATGAAAAAACATGGCTTTGAAAACACATAGGTGCACCTAGACCTAGAAAAATCTTCGGAATGGATCGCTTGAGTTACACATATGGGATCTGTCTCCATAGATTTTTTATTTGTTGTAGCACATGGAAAAAAAATGACATATGGGCGAGGGTAGGCACAAAAATTCTCCCAATGGATCACTTTGTCCCTCGCTGGCCCGTCCCGCCTCACGCTAGATGAGCGGCATGTGGGCATGTCCGGACATGTAAGGGAACCCCTAGTCAGCCCCGATGTAGATAGTTAGGGGTTGTCAGACACCTTTTCGGAACGCCCGGCCCGGGGGGGGGGGGGGGGGTGCTAGGGGCGATTTTGTGTCCGGAACCCCTTTGGGCCCATAGAGGTCTATTGGGGGCACCCGGGGATGCTCTTAATCCTATTTAAAAAAACTCCAAAGGGACTTTGGAGGCCTGGGCTGAGATCCTAATGAATTTATCTTGCGAATTGTTTAATTTAGAGGATTGAATTATACCTAATTTTTTCCGAGATCTTTTTGCACTACATATTAAAGGATTTTTGCTTGTTTTCCATTCAAAACATTTTGAAGATTTTTTTCATATGGTTTAATCAAACAAAACGGGTGCAAACATAATCCCACAAGAATCGACTGGGCATGGCATAGCATGTTTCCATACATTTTGTTATTACTGAGTTTCCAAGACCCTGCGAATACAGGAGAGGCCCGGTCAAAATTATAACAATAGGAGTATACCAATGATGTCACAAATTTAACGATAATAAAACTATATCCTCACGCATATGCATTTATGTTGTATGCCGATGTAATTACTTTTAAATACTTATAATCTGTTTTACCTATAGTCGTTAGGTTTTAGTATATTTCACTGTCTAATCAGTAAGGGAAAAATTGTTGATTATATTGGGTCCTAACCACTTAGCACTAAGCAAAAGACTTTTGTTTAATTATGGTATTCATTGTGCTGGATTAGAACTAGTGGAATCATAGATATACTCTTATTTTTTCTCTCTTCTTGTTCCTTTTTGTTCTCTTTTATGTGGACATGGTAGAACCATCGATGACAACAACCTTAACCTCTCCAATAAAGTAGTAAATTTTAGGGCGTGCAAGTATATATCACTAAATAACTCACTTGGTGGCAAACCAGCTGCACTTGACTGATCAAGAGGTCAAAATGTTGCTCCCGATTTGTGCATTCTGAAAGGTAAAGGTGAACGCTGCTTGCTGTGCTAACCAGACATACCCGGCAAAGAGTCCAATATGCACCTCCTTTAGATGTGGGTTGTTTTGAAGTGGTATGCTGTCTCTTTTTTCAAGAAACCACAGCTTCCTTTGACGAAAGCAAGCACCGTCGGCAAGTGCAGAAATGACTCTGAAGTGCAAAGTTGAAAGGTTATTTTTTTCACCTTGTTGTGGGCGATGTTTTCTACCCCTTCCTTGAAGAAGTCAACCTCTTGCACCTCCCAAAAATGTGGTGGTTTTTGTTACTGCTTTTGCTCGACAGCTAGTCGAATGGAAGTGGCCTTGCGTGCGGCTCCGGAAAACATGTGCGATCCCTATAGTGTGATTGCTTTTTGCACCGTCTGAAAATGCACTGACATGGTTATTCACCTCCTGATCAGTAAGCAAATGGTGAAAGCATATCGTGATTATTTTGGTAGAAAGCCTATGGTAAATTCCTGATAGCAACACAACAACCACTGCACCAGATGAAAAGAAAGAAGGGACCTCCTGTAAGAATTTTACTAGAAGCAATTGAGATGTTGAGACAAGATTAGATCGTACATGAAGTCAATTGTGATTGTGATGCCGCACTATAAAAACTTACAAGATGTGCTACTAATAAAGGAAACAGCCCTCGTGGTCGAACAAAGACTGGGTACTGTTCCCTGTGTTTTCCTCTGTAATCGTCCGCAGTGGCACACACTGTTCTTCAACCTCAGACCATGATCACCAGAGCATCAAAGATGCTGGACTGAATCCCAGCGTCGCATTCTGGTCACCCATAGGCATAGCTCAGCTCTGGTGCACGCCACTGTTGCCATTACTACCACAACCGAGCGACGGGAGGAGACGACGATGTGGTAGATGCTGATCTCGCGGATCAATCGCGGTGCGCCCAGCTAGCTAGCCCTGCACTGCATCTTCTTCCATGACCTAATAAGGCATCGCCTTTTCGACGACGGAAGAAACGAGCTAGCTAGCAATAGCATGCACGCACGTACTCAGGTGGTGGAACCGTGGGAGTGGAGGCCAGCCGTGCCGTGCCCTGGGAACCCGTAACTGGCTTCCACTTGTCGACGAGAGGCGACGAGATGGTGCGGCCCCGGCTGCGTGTGCGGAAAATGGCACGACCTTGTTGGTTGAGTTTGATCGATCGGTCGTCTCCCCCTTTCGAATTTTCAATACAGTCGGAAAGCCGCAATCCCTGGCCGTGTGGGTTAGATAATGGCATAATGCTCTGCTGCAGCTGACACGATTACAACGTGTTGCTTAATCAGCATGCAGGTTTATTGCATGGCACTAAGCCAGGAGGGTTTTGATCTCCGTATGCTCGACAGCCGGAGCCATGGGCCATACGCGGGTGTCTTCACCAATGGAATTAGAATTTCTTTGCCATCTTGATCATCAGGCAATCGTTTTTCTTTTCTTTAAAACGAAGATAACCCGTACGTCCTTTGCACCGATTGATATACACAACCGCAGTCAAGCAAATTCAACCACTGTAATAATTGTAAAAGAAAAGATCAAGTTATCAAGTTCATTGATCTAGAAGTTCAGTTATCAAGTTTAATAATCTACAAGTTCATGCAAGTTTTTATTTATACCACTAACATATCCCTATCACTTTTTAGCACCAACATAACATTCCAAACAAATAACCAAATACTATTTAAAAGATATAAGTGAAATAAGAGAGTTCTAATCCTTTCCATAAAATAAAACCGCCATGCTCTAACATGTACAAATGAAACAAAAGAGCAATTCTATAAATATCAACCAACTCAAAAGATATAAGCGAAGTACATAGAACATTCTATAAATTCATACCAAAGTGTGTCTCTCCCAAGACACATCTACTAAGTTATGATGATTGTATATACCAGCAAACAAAAGCAAAAAAGAAAAAGAAAACTCTCCAAGAGTAACACATATTATGTGAAGGAATAAAAATATAAATCCAACCGAAACAACCTGGTAATTGTTGACGAAGAAGGGAATGTCTTGGACATCCCACATCCCCAAGCATAGAGTTTAACTCTTTTTGAATATTTCCTTGCAGTGTCTCGGGCATCCGCAAGTTTGAGCTTTTGCGTCTCCTTGTCCATCTCACATCAATGTCTCCCCTAGGTCTTATAAACTTCATTCACACAAAACTTAACAAAATTTTATTAGAGATTATTACATAAAAAGAAATCAACTTCATATACTACCAAAACAAGTTGCATGATTATAACCTAACATTAAGTACTGCATAGTATAATACTTATTCCCTCCCTTTTTATTTACTTCGCGTTTTGGGTTCTTTCAAAGTCAAAGTTTGAAAAGTTTGACCAAGTATATATAAACAATATCAGCATCTTTAATACAAAATGCATATAATAGCGAATATATAATTTATGATGATTTCTAAAAATATTAAATCTATAGTATTATATTTGTTTATATTTTTCTTATAATTGATCAAAATTTGCAAAGTTTGACTTTGACTAAATCCATAACGCAATGTAATTGTGAACGGAGGGAGTAGAACTTCTACCCACAATAAAAACTATAAATAAACCAAGTATAAGCATGAAACAAAACTATGACGTCAATCTGCCAAAACAAAACAATTTGTAACGATTAATTTTGATAAGATACTTTTGTCTCTATATGATCTTAAGAATTAGAAAGTAGAAGAAAAAAGAAAAGATGTATTGTGCAGAAATTTCAGAAAATTATCATGTACTAGTGACTTTATTTAATTTTTAGTACATACAATTTTTTGTTTCAGCCCAACAAACATAAAACATGGAAACTTAACATAATAATGGCTACCCTTGAAACTTTGTTGAAAGCAAAAATATGCTAAATGAAGTTACTATAGCATGAGTAGTATAATTCAGAAATTTATTTTAAAATTCCCTTTCTACAAACTCTTGTCACTTAATCAGAATAATTCTCTCTCAATTCCCCTTCTGCAAACTAGTATGAGTTTTATTTATTTATTTATTTCTATTTGCCAAATATAATTCACATCTAGCTTTCTGTAATTTCTGAATGGCGTTAACTCTACTATTAATTTCAATTTCTTTTACTAAGCTTACACCTACGTTACTTGCAATGTAATGAGAAAGCGCCACAACATTACTTAGGCTAATTGGTTTACAGAACTTACCAGCCATTTTCTCTAGATTTCTCTGCTTGGCCTTGTTTTCTGCCTTCTCCATTGTATTTTTTCTGTATCCACTCTACTGCATTTTTTTGCTAGTTCTTCATTGTCCAAACCTCTTCCCTTTTCTTTGCGTCTAGTCTTAGCAGTCCCTTTTTATCGCTTCCCGTGTTGACCTCTTCCTTCTTGCTTCCTTTTTTTCTACCTCTTCAAGACTTTTTTTAGGCACATTACCGCAGGGAAAGTTCTCTACGGTATAATTTTCGATTTTCTATTAATGCATAATGCTCAAGATGAGCACCACCAGAGCAAGTTCAAGATTATTACAGTTCAGGGAGGATCAAAGAGGAAAAAGCGATACATCATAGTTAGGTAAAGGAAAGTCTAACCCACTCAATCAGAGGGGAAACAAGTGCAGGCTTAACCCGATGCTGGTGAAGCAAGACATCATTCAGGAACTTGAACCTTCAACTCCCAAAAGAGTGAATATGGTTCTTAAAAATGTGGTCATTCCTGGCTTTCTAGATATTCCAGGCAGCCATAGCAAAAATCTCCATGAAACATGGTCCTCCAAATGCCATCTTGGCTTCCAACATCCTGGGAGAGATTAGAGACTGAGTGTCCCACGAGATTCCAACTGCATCCCAACATTCAGTTGCAAAGGGGCAATCGAAAAAGAGATGATCTCTAGTTTCCAGAATTTGGTTCGTGCATAGCACACACATAGGCCCCCCTTCCACATGCCAGTGTTTGCGGATCATCAAGTCCTTGGTATTTAAGCGATCATGCATGAGCAGCCAAACAAATATCCTCAGCTTGGGCAAGCACTTGGACTCCCAGATGAGATCAAGTCCTCTATCAGTAGGCGCATTGGTGAAAAGGAACTTATAATATCGAGCAGAGGAGTAGGTTGAGCTCCCCCAGGCAAAAATTCGGGTATCAACCACATCCGGAACAAGGTCCACCGTATTCAGCAGCTGCAAAAGATGTTATTTTCCTCATGCGCCTGAACCGAGAGGGGGAGGGCGAAGAGGAGAGCAGGATCAGCAATGGCACTAGCCACCGCTGCCACATAAGTGTCTTCATCAAGTGCATAGGAGAATAAGTGGGAGAAACGATCACATAGGAGGGTGTCATTCAGCCAGAAATCCTTCCAAAACAGGGTAGATTTACCATCCTTCACCGATGAGACTGTAATGTTTCTGTAAATATTTATCAGACTGAAAATGTCACGCCACCAGAATGATCCACGACTAGACTGCGCTTGTGGTGGGCTGTCACCATATAACAACCACACAAGTTTGACCCAAGGAATATCAGCTTTGCAGAAAAATTTATGGAGTTGTTTTAGGAGCAGCGCCGTGTTCTGAATTTCCAGATTTAGAATTCCAAGTCCTCCATTTCTTTTTGGACGACAAACAACCTCCCACGCGGCCAGAGAGTGGGTG
Source organism: Poa pratensis (assembly GCA_947311845.1). Lineage (NCBI taxonomy): Eukaryota > Viridiplantae > Streptophyta > Magnoliopsida > Poales > Poaceae > Poa > Poa pratensis. The sequence continues at coordinate 72,678,011 of CAMZMU010000128.1, read as the reverse complement.
GAGCTAGAATCTTCCTCCTTAGCCCACAGACAATGTTTTCTACCTCGATCAAATAACTTGATGATAATTTTGTGATTTTTCAGGGAGCATAAGTAATGAGTGGGAAGGGAAGACATCACAGAGTTCACCAAGTTGACTCTAGCACCATAATCCAGGAATCTAGCAGTGGCATTGAGCCTCCTCTCAATCTGATCCACAATCGGAGATAGGTCATCGACAGATGGTCGAGAAGTGCCAAGAGGCAAACCCAAATAGGGAAACGGCAGCATCCCAGTGACACATCCAAATGTGTTGACAAGTTGTTGTAGTCTGTCAGGCGAGATATTGATAGGCATCATGCAGGATTTGCTATAGTTCACGAACAGGTCAGTGGCCGAGGAAAACGGCTGGATAACCTCTTTGAGGGCCTGCAGCTGCAGGGGGCAGGCCTGGACAATCAAGAGCGTGTCATCGGCGTACTGGACAATAAGGAAATCTGTATCTGGGATGGGGAGAGGAGCCATAAGAATGCCGAGATGTGCCAGCCGGTTAACCATAGATTGCAGTAGGTCAGCTCCCTCCACGAATAGAATTGGTGACAAAGGGTCTCCCTGACGAACACCTCGACGACATGGGAATTTTTTCCCCGGAACTCCATTAAGTAAGACAGAAGAGGAGCCGGTAGCAAAGATAGATTGAATCCACATAAGCCAACGATCATCATAACCTTTACATCGAAGTATCTGGAGGAGTGCTTGATGCCCAATAGTGTCAAAAGCTTTGGCAAAGTCAAGTTTGAGGATGATAGCTTCCCTTCCAGACTTTTTGACCTGATCAATATATTCGTATGCCCAAGCAATGCAGTCCTGAATGGTGCACGACTTAAGAAAGCCATACTGGTTAACATGGACCAGGCTTAAGATTTTCCTCTGAAGGTGATTAGCCAATAATTTAGTGATCAACTTAAAGCATGTATTAAGCAGAGAGATCGGTCTGTAATCGTTTGGTCCCTCAGGGGCATTAATCTTGGGGATCAAAGTGATGAAAGCATCATTGATGCTCTGCAGGTTAACTGAACCCTCCCAGAATTCAGAAAAGAGTCTATAGAAATCATATTTGATCACGGGCCAGCAGACTTTGAGAAACAAGCCATTGAAACCGTCAGGGCCTGGCGCTTTGTCAGAAGGCAATTCAGCCACAGCAACATCAATTTCAGCATGAGTAAAAGGGATAGAATGCAAATCCAGACCATCCACCGGATGGATGAAATCAGAGAAATTAAAGTTGGGGTCAGGTGGCACCACTGTTCCCAGCCTCTCAAAGAAGGAGCTACGGAGAATGCCAGCTTTCTCATGATGATCCACGGCCACCGAACCATCGTTCTAGTGAGGGATGAAATGGAATTATTTCTATATCTGATAGTAGCCATAGCATGAAAGAAAGCTGTATTTTCACTGCCAAATTTAGCCCATTTCGCGGTACACCTCTTCTTCCAATAGTCCTGTTTGCACTGAAGAAGATGGCCAAGCCTCGCCTTGATGATGTTTCTGAAGTTCCATTCCGTAATGTCCAGAACTCTCTGTTCTTCAATCTCATCGAGCATGAAAATAACCGCATTACAATTATCCACAAGTTTATTCAGAACAGACAAGCTAGTGCTCCAATTTCGAAGGCCTTTCCTCAACAACTTAAGCTTGGCCAAAATACATTTGGCACCATCTCCTGGGCAGTGAATATTCCAGATAGTATCCACAACCGCAAGGAAACCGGGCATTCTTACCCAGTGGTTTTCAAAACGAAAAACCTTAGCTTTAGGGATAGATGTGCCAATGGAGATAACACAAGGAATATGGTCAGACGTTGGGCGTGCAAGGGGATGAACCAGAGTGTTGGGGAATTTAAAAGTCCAACTGGCTGAGGTAAAAAACCAGTCCAACTGCTCCATTAAAGGCTCAGACTACATGTTACTCCATGTATAGGCTCTCCCCTTAATAGCAAGCTCAATCAGTCCAAGATAGCTAATGACCTCATTGAAAGTGGCAATGTCAGTGAGATTAGCACCAGTTCTGTTCCGGCTATCAGTGTATCTATAAAAGTTGAAATCCCCCATGAATAGCCATAGATCATCATCATCAATATCTAGGCTGAACAACCATGCAATAAAGTTCTCACGTGCAATCCCCTCACATGGGCCATAAACATTCACCAGAAAGAATTCCTCAGAAGAAACAGAAGAAGAGAAAAGCATCACCAGCCCAAAGCTCTCTTGTTGCACCACAGTCCCAGTGAACATGTTACCAGGCCAAACAACCAATAAGCCTCCAGATGCACCATCCGATGGTACAAAAGCATATTTATCAAATCTCTTGGGGGCGAAATTTCTGATAAAGCTTAGAGAAAAATCAACCTTTTTAGTTTCTTGAAAGCACAGGATAGAGGCAAGGCTCTCATCAATTTTGTTGCGTACAAGGGGCCATTTTTCAGACATATTAATACCACGAATATTCCAACATAAGATCCTCCAAAATCTGTTTAAGACATCCATTGAAATAATACGAGGATACATGGGTAAGAAAGCCACCGATTGCTAGATGCGTGCTCGACGAAGGTGAGCCTCGGTCAGTTCAGCCGGATCCACGTGACATTCCTCCACCCCAATGTGCTGCATCTCTGCTACTTGAAGGACAGAAGGAGGGGTAGCCCGTGGGGTCGATGAAAGACGGCTCCTAGAAGGAGTGGCAATAGTAGAGCGCTTAAAGCCAGAATTAATAAACCTCGGTGACCTGCGAACCTGGGTAACAGTCTGAGGAGTTTCAGCCTTATACTTACGAGCACGCGGGGTAACAGGTTCAGGTACCAGGGGTAGGGTGTCCACAGCAGAGTCGGTTATCGTGACATCCATCAGACTATCATCAGAATCTGGGTTGATCCCAACAGACAACTCCCCCCCAAACCCTAGGTGAAGCTCTGGACTAAGAGCAGGCGGCCCATCATTATACAGTCCTGAAGAAAGATTGGTACTAGAAAGTTCTTCAATGACAACAGATGAAACAGGAGCATGAACCAGCAGCCTGTCAGTCTGAATAAGGTTCAGTAAATCAGGCAAAGCGACAGCAGCAGGAGTATGTGCAATATATAGCCAGGACACTCTAAAGGATCGAGTTGTAGCAGCCAATTGAGTGAGGAGTGGAGTAAAAGGTGCAGAAAAGAGACCACCGTCAACAAGTAAGGTATCACAGGTGTACCCTTGGTGCATCGGCCAACCAAAGAATGCAAGTGAACAATGGAGCTGAGGAGTCGCCAGGTAATGATCAGCATCATCCGCACGTAGGAGCACCGCCTTGTCATTCCAAGCATCCACAAGAGTGTCATCCACGGTGCTAATAGCTCCAAAGTGCGGCACGTAAGGTGCAAGAGCAGTAGAGTAGGTAGCAGGGGTCAAGTCAACCGAGAGTTTCGTCCAAACATGCCAGCCATCACCCAAAGGGGATAACTTATTACAGTAATCAATAAAGTCCCGTCCAAAGAGCTAATACTCCATCTGAGTGCACCTCGCAAACTTATCAGCGATAGGGTCCGGCGAGCTGAGCTGAAAAGCCATAGATCTTGCCAATGAAACAAGAGGATCAATGTTGACATAGGGAATCAATGTCAACTCAGGTTGCGCATCATGATCATAAGCAAGGAGAGCTAGATGAAGACTATCTCGTGTGTGCAAATCAGTCAGTTCAAAAGTTGGAGAAGCATTGCATTCTGGGACATCCAGCACCAAATGAGCAGCACTGGCATAAACATTTCTCTGTGAAGAGCTATGGGGATCCCGCGATAAAGGTATCCAGACTTTGCGGCTGCGGCAGTTCTTTGCTGAGTGGCCCAGTCCTTTGCACTTGACACACAATACCTTAACCCATTGCTTCCTCGTGCGAGTGGGGACTTCCTTATCCTTCTGAATTGGTTTTTGAGAGCCCAACCAAGTAACCTCTCCTTTACGGATGCAGGCACAAGCCGGAAGACGGAGACGGTTTGCATTGCAATCTGGGTAGCGCCCATAATATGGCGCGCAGTCTCAAGAGAAGGCAGGCCATGAAAGTTGAGAGCAGATGCATCATTCTCAACAGAGTAGTCAGCTTGCAGCAAGTCAAGAAAGTGATTTAACCAGAAGTGCTGACCGTCCGGTTTGAATTTCAGTCGCTGCTTCCAATAACATGATCCAGCAAACTTGGGGTTGAAAGTATGTGGTTGCCAATCCGTGGGGATATCGGCCTGAATTTGCCCAAACTGAATATTGCAGGGATATGCAGCTGTAGGTGCCGTAGAAGAGGGCATCAAGTCCATAGGACAGAAACTGCCAAACTGAAAGGATGAGTCCAAGCCAATATGATCAGAGTGCAGCTCCACGGCCGGTCGAGAGCTATGATTATCCAGAATAACCTTATTAGAATTCAGTGAAAGAGAGTGAGCAGCAGAACCAGTAGCAGCCTTAAGAAAATCCAAGTTGGTTTTAATGGCTACTGGTCTAAGAGGAACATAGTGCATAGTCCTAGTAGCTAACCACGCATCCGCCGCAGAGTTAACCAAATTCAGAGTATCACCTCTGAAAAGTGTGAAGAAGCAGATGAAATCTGGCCAAATCCTCTCCCTCAAGTGATAGATAAAATGTCCAACGCTGCTAGAGGCAACTGAGAATCGAAAACGTCGATCGCTGAGGCGAGACACTCGGAAACCAATAGGATCCCCGCCAAGACATCATTGGAGGGCGGCCACAACTGCATCTTCAGTGAGAGGGAAGGATGCAAACGGGAAAGAAGCTACCAGGAAGAATTCCTTAGGCGAGGAGGGGGAGAAGTGGACCGAGGTCCCAAACCTGCGATGAACCTGATGAGCGAGAGCCCTACCCGGGGAGAAATCCCAATGGATAAGGCCATCCATGGATGCGGGTGGTTGTTAGCGGCCGGCGACGGTGGGGCGCCGAGCCAGGACGCGGGGGCGCGGTCGACAGACGACGGCCAGGCCGTGAAGGGCCCACGCGAGGGGGCGGAGCGCCGGTGGTGGGCACGGCCGGAGGGAGCCGGCGGCGGCTAGGGTAATCCTTGACCGCGCTTCAAGACTTTCCTCAATACATTGTGAAGCTTCTTCTGAAACCTCTCCATCGAGTACTATTGCATCCATGTAGCTTGAGTAATGAAGCCAAGGTTCCTGATATAAGACTTAGGATACCAAGTCTCATCTTCACCAGCTTACTTTTCTTTTATTTCTGTGTCTTTATTGAGCTCATACTCTTTCTTTTCTTCCATGTCTCCTTCCTTGGAATTGTTGCCTGATCTTATGTCTTTGATCTCATCACTAGCTTTTTCATCCTCTCTAACATATGTTGTTTCAAAGTTTCCTTAGTTTGACATCCATTTGACTACGAGTAACATCATCATACCGAAAGTTCATGCTAGAGTTTGACTTATTTGTGTCCCCAAACATATGTGCATCTACTGTACTATTCTTTGATTTCTTAGCCATCCTTGCATTGCCCAACCATGATCTTTTAATTGTTGCTCATATTACTCAAAAGATACTAAGAATCACACAAGTAACCCCCTTCCTCAACTACTTGCTCCAGTTTAAAATGGATGTGATATATAAATGGTTCATCAATCACCTCAGCAATATCAGTAATTTACTTATGATCCCTCACGCCAACTTTAATCGCATAGCATTTTTCTCTCTGAACCTCTACATATTAACAAACAAATGCACCAATAAAAGAGAGCCAATCTATGCAAATTTATCCATGTGCAAGAAAGTATTAGGCGCATTTGTAGCTCTAACCCACACCGTTGTCAATTTGAATAAAGCATTTGCTGCTAGACTCCATTTTGTAATCTTCACTACATTCTTGCTTTCTTTCAACCCAAAATAGGGATAATCACTTATTTCTTCCAATCTCTGTGCTGATAAGAACTTCGCTAGCATGGTTTTATATCCATGTTCTTTAGCCTGCCAGTCACCACCCCAAGGTAAACTATCTTGAAAGGCTCAGCCAGGTTCTATATTGTGAGATTCCCTTCCAGCACTGTCACCAATCCCCAAGCTTCTTTACGACCATCAGTATCAGTCTCCCTACCTGACAGGGCCACAAATAGTTGCAAGCCTTTTGATGCACATCCCACAAGCTTCACTGAAGGATTTGTCATATTAATCATATAACGTTTGCCAGAGACATGAATATCCTTCCCATAATGTATCCAAAACAGTATTTATGTGTAATCATTGAGAAAGTGCCCTGACTTAGTACATCTATAACAGGCCTTAGATGCAATCCCTCCCACAAACTCCCCCCACATCTACAATTTTTTGTTCTACTCCTGCAATTTTCTCAACTGGCATGCTTGACTGAACCTGATTTGCTGACATTCCTACTACTTGGACACTCCTAGAAGATTCTGAGCTGTTCTTCCCATTTAGACCTTGCACATAGATCTTGTTCTTTGGTTATATTACCCCGTGGCTTATCAAAACGTTGTCCCTCACTTGAATATACCCTACCACCAGTAGGTCGATATCCTGGCACTACAAGGAAACAGCTAATAGCCGGCATGGCGATTTTGACATCACCGGCGAGACATGGCCATGCCGGTAACCTCACGCCAGTGCTATTTGGGATCACCGGCGAGTGCGAGTCCACGCCGGTGATTATTTTTGGATCACCGGCGTGTACAATGACACGCCGGTGATAATTTATATTAACGGCGAGGGATGCCACGCCAGTGATTATATTTCGGAAATTAAAAAAGCAGCTGTTATTTTATTTAATAGACGACAATTACCAGCAAAGTACACTGATACAGAAACATTAAGAGAAATAGTACTGGCAGTAGTTGCTCCACTCAACAAAATTCTTATTGTTCACCTAGTTAACTTATTTCTAACTATCATAGCTAGCTAGCTAGTCACTTAGGGACTCGATCACGTGAGCAGGCTCATGATCATCTCTAGGGTCATGATCCTTAGATTCGGAACTGTCGGAGTTGTTGGGGGGCTTATACATGAAGTAGGTAGAGACGTCACCATGGTCGGGAAAGAAGGTGCACCGTTCACCAGGTTGCATGCCGTAGTGAGCAACAAGTCCTGTCTAACTAGCGCCACTAAAGTAAGTTCGGCCCATCGTGTTGGTGCACAGAACTCTGAAACTCCGGGTAGGCACCGTAATCCTGACCAATTCAACCTCAAATGTCCTGTGGTCAGTGATGGCAACACCCACATGCTCCAAGAAGTCACGCCTAGACCTGCACGGGATGTTCTGAGAAAAACAACAATTAGACATTAGTGTTATTACAAGGCTAGTATAATGCAACAGTTTAATCAACGAAATAAGAGAACATTTCACAAGAAACATGTATTAAAAAGTGCCTCATATGAATCAAAGTCATCGGTGTAATACAAGCCTCATATATCATTGCCAGAACAAGGTAAAAAGAGTGCATACAAGACCATGTACTAATACAAGCACTCAAATTGTATATAGTACAAGGTATTGTAGATACTCTTTTTTTTCCTTCAACATGACATCGTTTAAATTATCGGCCTCTAACATGTACAACAACATGGATAAAAAGACGAATAAAAAGATGCCTCATATGAAGAGTGCACACCATGAACTTCCAAGTGTCGGAACCAAAGGACCAAGAGAAATGTATAACCAATGTTGTTATACATGTCAGTAGGTCATTTAGACCAACACTCAAAATGACAATGCACAAGAGTCTAATCATTGGCAAATTATGGGAACATGCACACACGATGTAAGAGTCAACCTAGCTATCCTATGAAATGATGTTTCACAGCGATGACTCTGATTCATAGAATAGTAGCGTGATCCTGAGCCTGAGCTGGACAGAAACTATAGACCGACGGTGCGACGCCGTCGATCTTTGGCCCCTTTTTTACATTCGTTCTACAGGTTCAGTCCTGCTCAGGATCAGAGTGAACCTAGCTATCCTGTGAATCAAAGTCATCAGTGTAATACAATACAAGCCTCATATATCATTGCCAAAACAAGGAAAAAAGAGTGCCTACAAGACCAGGTACTAATACAAGCACTCAAATTGTATATAGTATAAGGTATTGTTGGTACTCTCCTTTCCTTTAGCATGACATCGTTTAAATCATCGGCCTCTAACATCTACAATAAAATGGATAAAAGATGTCTCGAGTTGATAGTGGTTCAAATCATTGACACATGGATAAAACATATATGTTTAGCAAGAACAAGATAATAGGCTCATGACATGTCGATTTTAAACATACCATGCGAGTTTGAACATCCGCTGGAAAAAATACGCCAAACTTCCTATTCATGCACTCGGGATAGCCACAATCCTCACACTAATACATTTTGCTGCATATTATACATATAACAACATTAGGAGAGTGCATTAAACATGAAGTAGTCTAAACATGAACTATAATACAATAAGTTGCATATTATACATGAACATAAAACATTAGTCTAAAACAATAGTCGAAACATCAGTCTACACAGATAAGTCTAAACAACAGTCGAAACATCAACATAAAACATGAAGTGGACATGTCGCTCTATGGGTCGTCCCTCGCCAGCTGAGCCAGAACATCGGATCTGCGGGGTCATCAGTATCCTCGCTCCCCCACGGCTGACCCGAAGGAGTGCGGAAAGGAGGTACATCGTCCCACCTATTCACCTCGACCCAGTGCCTAGGGTCGGTGTGGTGATAAGCATTGGGGTTCGGCGCCCCTAACACCTGCTACTGCCACTGCTGCTGCCGCTGTTGCTCAGAGTCGGACTCCCAGTCCTCCTCCCATTCCCCCTGCGGCTCCTCCTGCCAGATCCCAAGCGAACTAATGTCCTGCTCAGAAGGAACGGCGCCGTGCGAGGGACCGGCGCCGTGGGAGGGACCAGCACCGAACTGCTAGCACGCCATCAGGTCCGGCTCGTCCTGCAGGAAACTCCTCACTAGCGGCTTGTCGTGGGGGCGCACGTTGCGTCGTCTGATCTGCGCCTCAGCCAACTCGTGCTCCCTCTGCATGGCCATGTTCACCTGTCTGATCCCCGGCGGCATGTGGCGATCCACATTGTGGCGATCCGCAGGGTAGTTGAGATGGCCGTCCTTCTTTTTATCCCCGTACTCGTGTAAAGCAAAATAATCGTAAGCGCGCGCCGCCTCCTCCGGTGTATCGAACTGACCATCCTAGTGCTTCCTCCCGTTTATATGGATCTGACATCCATATACGTACCGGTCTATCTTCTTCCTATAATACGCCCTCACGCCCTTAAACGGACCCATTCCCTGGAAACTAACACATGACAAAAAGATATTTATTAAAACAAAAAAACACTAAAAGAATCTAAAGAATAAACATGTTAACATTTAAAACATAAATAGAATATCTCCTAAAAGTCTGAATATAATGTGACAATCTAAAACAACTAAATCACATAATCTAAATAGAACTAAAACAATCTAACAATATAAATCTAAACTACACTAATAAAATCTAACGAATGTCTCTAACAATATAATGTGACAATCTAAAACAACTAAATCTAACAATCTAGATAGAACTATAACAATCTAACAATCTAGATAAAACTATAAAAATCTAACAATATAAATCTAAACTACACTAATTTAATCTAATTAAATTATCTAACAACATGAGATGTGACAATCTAAAACAACTAAATCTAACAATCTAACAGTCTAACAATATAAATCTAAACTACACTACCTAAATTATCTAGAATCTAAACTACACTACCTAAATTATCTACAATCTAAACTACACTAACCCTACATTAACATTAACACTCACCTTGGGGGAGACGGCGGCGTCGGTGCAGGGTGAGGTCTACGGAGGCGGGGACAGCGGCGTCGGGCACGGGGCGGCGTCGGGAAGGTGGGGAGGGCGGCGTCGATGCGGGCGGGGACGCCGGCGTCGGGGATGGCGGGGACGGCGGCGTCAGGGATGGCGGAGATGGCGGCGATGCGGGGAGGGAAAGGGAGGCGGCGGCGATGCGGGGTGGGGGAGGGAGGGCACGCGGCGGCGAAGCGGGGAGGGAGATGGAGGTGCGCGGCGGCGATGCGGTTTTGGTAACCGTGCCCGCGAGAGGGTGAGGGAGAGAGAATGAGAAAGAGAGAGAGAAGGAGAGAGAAATAGATAGGGCCGTGTTTTTTTCCGGTGAATTATTTTTATGCGGTCTATATTTTTAGAGTACATATTTTTATGCGGTCAATATTTTTAGAGTACATATTAGCAAATAATATTATATTTAGTATGAAGTACAAAACAGATAAGAGAAAGGATTTGTTGTCGATAAATAATGAAGGATAAAAAAGTACTAATAAAAATGTAAAAGAAAATCGATCAGTTTACATTTTACATCGATCAGCTAGCTAAATAGACAGACAATATGTTACATTTTAGTATTTTGACAAATCCACTTGATTTTGTTAGTTTCCTATATATCAAATCAGGATGCCATGATTTACATTTCCATTTAGTAATGTTCATTAAAAATGCAAAAACATTCCATGGTGACCTTTTTGTGAGACTTAGCATCCGCACGGTCATCACAAGGATCTAGAGAAAAGGAAACAGCTATCTAAGCTATACCCAAACCCTAAACCCACGTGCCACCCGAGATACATGATTACTGGCGTGTCGATACAACCACACGCCAGTAATTCATTGGTGTGTGTTTGTGAGGACACGCCGGTAATAGCTTTCCCCGTGGCAAGTTTTTTGGGCCCACAAATCACCGGCGTGGCTACCAGAAGGACACGCCGGGTTTTGGGTGGCCCTTCGGTGATTAAAAGCCGGCTATTAGGTATTTCCTTGCATTGTGGTGCACCAAAAGTGCATTGTTGTGGAGCTCCACCATAGGGAAACTGTTGCCATTGTTGAGGTAGAAGCATACCTTATAACACTTGTTGTTGTTGCCCCTGATACATCTGCTGCTATTGTAGTTATGGACCTGAGAAACCATATATGGCGGTTGCTCGAGGTATGGTGGCAGGGCACCTCCATATGGGCCAACCCCATACTTCCCCATTTCTTGCCATCCTCCACCGCCCCTCCCTGGCCAAGATCCCTTTCCCGCTCCAAACTCTCCTCGGCGTCCACAACCATCTCCATTCTTGTCGCCCCTCTAACCACCTCTGCCTGCTATCACCGCCGCCGCAAATGATCGAGGGAAATCTGGCGGTGCCTCTCTTCCACCCAACCCTATCATCGGCAACGTTTCTGAATTACCTCAAAATGTGATATGATGAACATGTTTTATTAGTTTCAACGAGGGAATTTGCCGTTGTTTCAACTTTATTTTTGGACTATCACCCTCGTACCTAAAACGAAAAATGTTTTTCAGATCCAGCAGTGTCGTCCCATATGCTTGCTACATATTAGCTTCAATTTATTTTTACAAAATTGACATGAATCGTATAACAGTAGGTGCACATAAAGTAAACTCAAATGAGTTTCATGTCTGGAAGTCATATCCTTAAGGGGGTAGTCATTTTATGAAACCATTTATGAAATTTATAGGAATAAATGGATGATATTTTATTGAAAATAGATAATGTGAAAGCCTACAATAAGGTCAAATCGTCCCTTATACATACGTGTTCCGTCCGAATGGCTTTGCTACTAAGTGATGCTATGATTAATCATTTGTTCAATGAGTAAGTGTTAGTAGCAGACATGAATTACAGAGCCATAAACATGATGTCAACCAATGTATTTTGAACAACTATATATTCAGATAAAGATAATCTTTGACAAAAGAGAAATATTTAATTTTTGTTAGAGAAGAAGGTTGAGGAATAGTAATTATTTTGATATTTGGGAGTACAAATTCATTTCCCAAAATTAAGGAACAGTGAATGGAACCAATAGAGGACAGTTTTGAAAAAAAAACTATTGCTGGAAATAAAAATTGTTGTCATATGGTGACCGCCTGGTTCTCATGAATTCTATCGTTACAAGTTTACCCATGTTCATGGTATTTTTCATGTAGATACCCAAAATGGGTATGAAAAAGGTTAGACTTTTCAAATCACGTTTCTTCTGGCTTAGCAACGACCATGAAAGAAAATACCGGTTATAATTTTGATGATGCTCTCATATGTATAAGAGGTGAATATGAAAGAGCATCAAGAAGCAAATATCAAACACATTTATGTCTAACCCACTTCCTATACAAAGGAATCTTGTAAGAAAACAAATTATTGAAGCATGAAGCCAATGGCATAGGAAGGCAAAGCAAGTGCAACTTCAAAATTTTCAACAAAAAGAGAGGAGACTTAATATTATTGTGATATGTGAAGCCATGTCTCCCTCTCTCATAATGACCAGTAGGTTTTAAAGTAACCATCAAATAAAAGCAAATCAAGAGAAAGCTCAAAACCTTCGTCATAAAGAGAGGTGTTTTAGTTACATGAAAATTTCTACAACCATATTTTTCTCTCTCATTATAATTTTCAGTAGCATCATGAACAAAATTAACAATATAGCTATCACATAAAGCATTCTTATCATGATCCACATGCACAAAAGTATCATTATTCTCCACATAAGCATAATCAATTTTATTAGTAATGGTGGGAGTAAAACTATCACAACCATCATTGTAATCATCATAAATTGCAGGCATAGTATAATCATAATAAACTTTATCCTCCATAGTAGGTGGCACCAAAATACCACTTTCATTATAATCATCATAAATTGGAGGCAAAGTATCATCAAAGAAAATTTTCTCCTCAAAACTCGGGGGACTGAAAACATCATATTCATCAAAACCAGCTTCCCCAAGCTTAGACTTTTCCATAGCATTAGCAATAATGGTGTTCACAGAATTCATGCTAATAACATTGCTATCACTATTATGCAAACAAACTTCCATAGGTTTTTTAATTTTCTCTTCAAAAGCATCATGTCCTAATTCAATATAAAGTTCATAAAGATCTCTAATTTTGTTGTTGTTTTCCATTAAGCCTAACTAGTGAAATTAAAAACAAGAAACAAAAAGATATAACTGCAGGATCTAAAGGAGATACCTTCCAACACTTACCTCCCCGGCAACGGCACCAGAAAATAGCTTGATGTCTATGCACACTTCTATTCTTGTAGACAGTGTTGGGCCTCCAAGTGCAGAGGTTTGTAGAACAGCAACAAGTTTCCCTTAAGTGAATCACCCAAGGTTTATAGAACTCAGGGAGGTAGAGGTCAAAGATATCCCTCTCATGATAAGTATTAGACAAACACCACAATTTCATAGAGACATCCAACACAAATAATAAATCATGATAAGTATTCCTGTAATCTTTAGTCCAAGAGCCACACACGGTGCGCACACTGTCAACTTCGCACCGTGGGACAAAGGTGACTCCGGAGTTTACATTAATAAAACCACTCAAGTAGCATATAAGATAGTGAAGAGTAACATCTATGGATTCAACTAGATTACAAAGCTCATGATAACATAAAGATCACACCATGGGAGAGAGAGATAAACCACATAGCTACCGGCATGAGCCCTCAGCCCCGAGGGAAACTACTCACACATGGTCATGGTGATGAGGAGCTTGATGGAGAGGTGCTGCCCGGAGTAGAGGCGGCAGCCGGCGGCAGCCACGGCGCGGCGGCGGCAGCCCGTGGAGGCGGCGGTGGCGGCCCTTGGAGATGGTGCTGGTATGGAGGAGGTTCTCCTCCCCAAGACGGCTGCCTGGGAGGAGGAAAATTCGTGGTATGGGGGCCTCCCCATGAGTTAGGTTTCCTCTCCTTATATATGCTCTCGGATTCCCGTCATCTCCTTTAGGGTTTTGTTAAAGCGGCGATATCTGGAGCGTCCGAACTCGGAATTAGGCGAATTTTAAGTCCAGATCGATTGGCAGAAAATTACCCGCAACTTTCGCGACTAGACTTTTTCTGTTTGACGTCGTCTTCTGTCGGTACGTGACAATCTCCGAAAAACGTTTTCAGACAGATTTCAGGAAGGTCCCGATTCGACTCCAACAAGGTTTCCTTTGCCCAATTTTGATAATTCCTACATATTAAAGTGTAAAACAAGAACATTGTGCACTTTGGAAACTATTAGTAGGTTAGTCCAATAAATGTCATAATATGATATAAAGTGTATATAAAACATGTGACAATTGGTATAATATAAGCATGGAACATCAGAAATTATAGATACGTTTGAGACGTATCAAGCATCCCAAGCTTAGTTCTACTCGTCCTCGAGTAGGTAAAACGATAAAAACAAAATAATTTCTGAGGTGACATGCTACCATCATAATCTTGATCAAATAGTATTGTAAAGCACATGTTATGAATGAAGTGATCCAGGTCAATGGTTTATAGTTTGCTAACAAATAGATAATGAGCAAACAACTGAATCATATAAGCAAAAACTTTTCATGAATAGTACTTTCGAGACAAGCATCAAAGAGTTTTGCATAAGAGTTAACTCATAAAAATAGATTCTAAGTAAAAGGTATTTAACCAACACAAAGGAAGATTTAAGCTTCAGCAATTGCTTTCAACTTTCAACATATATATCTCATGGATATTTGTCAACACAAAGCAATATAATAAGTGCAATATACAAGCATATAAAAATTGTTGCACCAAAGTTGACACTAGTGTTTGCTTCTGAGATAGAAAGAAGTAGGAAAACTGACTCAACATAAAAGTAAAAGAAAGGCCCTTCGCAGAGGGAAGCAGGGATTAAATCATGTGCTAGAGCTTTTTAAGTTTTTGAAATCATATAGAGAGTAAAAATAAGTTTTGGGAGGTGTTTGTTAATTGTCAACGAATCAGAAAATGGAAAGTACAATATGACCCCTGCCAACCAGACTTTTAAGAGCGGCTCCCATGAAGGACGTTATTTCTACCAGCAAGGCAGATCATCCCTCTTCTCTTTTGTTTACACATGCAGATATTTCACTGTTTGTCATTGCTTGACTGATAAATCAGGGCAAAAATGTGAAGAGAATTAAGCGGTTAAAGTTGTAATTAATTGGGACTGGGCACCCCATTTGCCAGCTCTTTTTGCAAAATTAATGGATAAGCGGATGTATATGCCGCTAGTCCGGTGGTAAAGTCTGTTTGACAGTTGACATAAAGACATCCACCCCGTCCTCATGAGCTTGGTAAACATTGACACAAAAAGGAGTAATATTTTTTGAATAGTTTAAAGGTAGCACATGAAAAATTTACTTGGAGTGGCAAGGAAATACCACATATAGGTAGTTATGGTGGACACAAATGGCATGGATTTTGGCTCAAGGTTTTGGATGCACGAGAAGCATTCCCTCTCAGTACAGAGTTTAGGCTAGCAAGGTTATTTGAAGCAAACACAGGATATCAACCGACACAGCAAGACTTATATGAAAACATATTGCAAGCATTATAAGACTCTACACTGTCTTCCTTGTTAACCAAACCCTTTTACTAGAAAATATCTAGACCTTAGAGATACCAATCATGCAAACCAAATTTCAACGAGCTTTACGGTAGTTCTTCATTAATAGGTTTTAACTACATGATACAAAAGCTTAAACATGAACTACTTGATAACTCAAAACAATTGACAAGTATCAAATTATCCAATACAGTGATCTACAAGAATATGTAAGCTTTTTCCATTATACCATCTACCACATGCAACATTTTCTGTTCCAACCAAACACCAATCAATTTATTTCAACATAAACTCTCCAAACAATTATAAGTGAAGCAAGAGAGTACTTTCTTTAAAAGAACTAACAGCTCTGAATAAGAGATGCATGCAAAACAGGAGCTAAAAGCATAGCAATAGCTAGATAAGAATACTCAACAAGTATAAGTGAAGAATAGGAGTATTCATATGAAAAAGCGGAGCGTGTCTCTCTCCCAATCAAGAATGCTAGGGTCCAATCAAGTTGACCATAAGAAAAATAAAATACTGAAAATAAAAGCACACAGACGCTCCAAGTAAAGCACATATGATGTGAAAGAATTAAAATATAGTTTCACTAGAGATGACCTGATAAGTTGCTGATGAAGAAGGGGATGCCTTGGGCATCCCCAAGCTTAGACGCTTGAGTCTTCTTGAAATATGCTGGGGTGATCCATGGGAGCATCCCCAAGCTTAAGCTCTTCACTCTTCTTGATCACATTATATCATCCTTCTCTCTTGACCCTTGAAAACTTCCGCCACACCAAACTCAGAATAATTCTCATTAGAGGGTTAGTGCACAATCAAAAACTCACATGTTCTATAAGGACACAAACATGACAATTACTTTTTAAACATTAGCTACTACTACTGATGTTATGTGAAGCTCTTCCACCTCAAAAAGAATTCCACTCAACACTAGTAAAAGAGAGAATGCAAAATAAAAGCAGAATCTGTCTAAAACAGAACAGTCCGTAAAGACGAATTTTTTCGAGGCACTTACGTTGCTCAAATCGAAAAACTCAAAACTAAAAAGATGCGTACATATCTGAGGATCACGCACAAAAATTTCAGATTTAAATAATTTTCTGTGATTTTACAGAAGCAAAACGGTGAACAGCAGAAATCTGTTCCTGCGCAGAAATCCAAATCTAGCATCATCTTCCTATTAGAGGCCTTACTTGGCACAACAATGCAAGAAAATAAAGATACAAAGGCATTGCTACAGAAGTAAACAACACCTTGACTCAAAAAAATAAAAATAGCAGAAAATAAAAACAATGGGTTGTCTCCACAAGCGCTTTTCTTTAAAGCCTTTTAGCTAGGCATGATAATTTTGATGATGCTCTCATATGTATAAGAGTTGAATATGAAAGAGCATCAAGAAGCAAATATCAAACACATTTAAGTCTAACCCACTTCCTATGCAAAGGAATCTTGTAAGAAAACAAATTATTGAAGCATGAAGCCAATGGCATAGGAAGGCAAAGCAAGTGCAACTTCAAAATTTTCAACAAAAAGAGAGAGACTTAATATTATTGTGATATGTGAAGCCATGTCTCCCTCTCTCATAATGACCAGTAGGTTTTAAAGTAACCATCAAATAAAAGCAAATCAAGAGAAAGCTCAAAACCTTCGTCATAAAGAGAGGTGTTTTAGTAACATGAAAATTTCTACAACCATATTTTCCTCTCTCATATAATTTTCAGTAGCATCATGAACAAAATTAACAATATAGCTATCACATAAAGCATTCTTATCATGATCCACATGCACAAAAGTATCATTACTCTCCACATAAGCATAATCAATTTTATTAGTAATAGTGGGAGTAAAACTATCACAACCATCATTGTAATCATCATAAATTGCAGGCATAGTATAATCATAATAAACTTTATCCTCCATAGTAGGTGGCACCAAAATACCACTATCATTATAATCATCATAAATTGGAGGCAAAGTATCATCAAAGAAAATTTTCTCCTCAAAACTTGGGGGACTGAAAAATCATATTCATCAAAACCAGCTTCCCCAAGCTTAGACTTTTCCATAGCATTAGCAATAATGGTGTTCACAGAATTCATGCTAATAACATTGCTATCACTATTATGCAAACAAACTTCCATAGGTTTTTTAATTTTCTCTTCAAAAGCATCATGTCCTAATTCAATATAAAGTTCATAAAGATCTCTAATTTTGTTGTTGTTTTCCATTAAGCCTAACTAGTGAAATTAAAAACAAGAAACAAAAAGATATAACTTCAGGATCTAAAGGAGATACCTTCCAACACTTACCTCCCCGGCAACGGCACCAGAAAATAGCTTGATGTCTACGCACGCTTCTATTCTTGTAGACAGTGTTGGGCCTCCAAGTGCAGAGGTTTGTAGAACAGCAGCAAGTTTCCCTTAAGTGAATCGCCCAAGATTTATCGAACTCAGGGAGGTAGAGGTCAAAGATATCCCTCTCATGATAAGTATTAGACAAACACCACAATTTCATAGAGACATCCAACACAAATAATAACTCATGATAAGTATTCCTGTAATCTTTAAACTAAGAGCCACCCACGGTGCGCACACTATCAACTTCGCACCGTGGGACAAAGGTGACTCCGAAGTTTACATTAATAAAACCACTCAAGTAGCATATAAGATAGTGAAGAGTAACATCTATTGATTCTACTAGATTACAAAGCTCATGATAACATAAAGATCGCACCATGGGAGAGAGAGATAAACCACATAGCTACCGGCATGAGCCCTTAGCCCTGAGGGAAACTACTCACACATGGTCATGGTGATGGGGAGCTTGATGGAGAGGTGCAGCCCGGAGTAGAGGCGGCAGCCACGACGCAGCGGCGGCAGCCCGTGGAGGCGGCGGTGGCGGCCCTTGGAGATGGTGCTGGTATGGAGGAGGTTCTCCTCCCCAAGATGGCTGCCTGGGAGGAGGAAAATTCGTGGTATGGGGGCCTCCCCACGAGTTAGGTTTCCTCTCCTTATATATGCTCTCGGATTCCCGTCATCTCCTTTAGGGTTTCGGTAAAGCGCTGATATCTGGAGAGTCCGAACTCGGAATTAGGCGAATTTTAAGTCCAGATCGATTGGCAGAAAATTACCTGCAACTTTCGCGACTAGACTTTTTCTGTTTGACGTCGTCTTCTGTCCGGTACGTGACAATCTCCGAAAAATGTTTTCAGACAGATTTCAGGAAGGTCCCGATTCGACTACAACAAGGTTTCCTTTGCCCAATTTTGATAATTCCTACACATTAAAGTGTAAAATAAGAACATTGTGCACTTTGGTAACTATTAGTAGGTAAGTCCAATAAATGTCATAATATGATATAAAGTGTATATAAAACATGTGACAATTGGTATAATATAAGCATGGAACATCAGAAATTAAAGATACGTTTGAGACGTATCAATATACTGTAAGATTGAATAGATCGATAGTTTATTGATTCAATAGTTGCAACGTACATGGCTTTATATATGCGGTTTACAACCCAAACCGACTTAGACTAGGTATTACAAACCGACTAGACTAGGTTAACTTGATAGCCAAGTAATAGTCTAACATCCCCCGCAGTATCAACGGGAGGCTCGACGACGTTGAGACTGAACCGAATGTCTTGAAACGGCGTAGTGGCAAGTCCTTTGGTGAATATATCTGCAAATTGAGCTGTAGTGGGCACATGAAGGACACGAACTTGACCAAGAGCCACCTTCTCTCGAATGAAGTGTATTTCAATCTCAATATGTTTAGTCCGTCGATGCTGAACAGGATTCCCAGACATGTAGATAGCTGAGATATTGTCACAATAGACAATGGTAGCCTGCTGAATCGGTCGATGTAGCTCCGAGAGCAAGTGGCAGAGCCAAATAGTATCAGCAACAACATGTGCCACAGCACGGTACTCATCTTCAGCGGATGAGCGGGAGACCGTGACCTGTCTTTTCGAGGACCAAGAAATCAAAATTGTTACCAAGAAAACACAGAAACCGGATGTGGATCCACGAGTATCTGGACAACCAGTCTAGTCTGCATCAGAGTATGCTGTAAGTGAAGTAGGTGGAGAATTGTTAACATGAAGACCATGATCGAGGGTGCCCTTTAAGTACCAAAGAATGTGTTTGACATGATTATAGTGAGGTAGACGTGGATCATGCATGTAGAGACAAGCTTGTTGAACAGCAAATGAAATCTCAGGACAAGTGATAGTAAGATATTGGAGAGCACCAGTTAGACTACGATAAAGAGTAGCATCAGAAAAAGGTTCACCATCGGCTGATAGTTTGAAACTAGTATCGATAGGAGTGTGAGATGATTGACAATCAAGCATACCAGCACGATTGAGAAGATCAAGAATATATTGACGTTGAGAAAGAAAAAGACTAGTATTATCACGGTGAACTGCAATGCCGAAAAAATGATGAATAAGACCAAGGTCAGTCATAGAGAACTCAGATCAAAGAAGAGAGATAATGCGATCCAAAAAGAGTTGGGAAGAGGCGGTAAGAATGATATCATCAACATATAGAAGTAAGTAGGAAATATCAGAATTGTGGTGGCAGACAAAGAGAGAAGTGTCAGAAAGAGAAGGAGTGAAACCGATTGTTTGAATAAAAGAAGAAAAGCTTTGAAACCAAGCTCTAGGCGCTTGTTTGAGACCGTAAAGAGATTTTTGAAGAAGGCATACATGATTGGGATAGGATGGATTTTCAAATCCGAGCGGTTGCCGACAATAAATGGTTTCTTGAAGAGATCCATGAAGAAAAGCATTTTCGACATCTAACTGATGGATGGGCCATGCGGAGGAGACAACGATGCTAAGAACGGTGCGAATGGTGCTGGGCTTGACAACAGGAGAGAATGTTTCATCATAATCAATGCCATGTTGTTGAGAATAACCACGGCATACCCAGCGCGCTTTATAGCGTGAGAGGCTCCCATCAGAGTGAATTTTTTGGCGAAAGACCCATTTGCCAGAAACGATGTTTGTATTGGAAGGGCGAGGAACCAGCTGCCAAGTATTGTTCTCAATTAAAGCATTGTATTCTTCTTTCATGGCAGCAGCCCAATTTGGATCTAGGAGAGTTGTTTTGTAAGTTTTTGGGATGGAAGAGAGAGATAGGGTAGCATGTAGATTGAGCCGATCTTTTGGCTGACGAAAACCTGATTTGGCACGAGTGCGCATGCCATGATCATTGATAGGAGCGATGGCAGGAACATCACGCGCTGATAGGATGTGAGCAGGGGAAGGGGTGTCCGGCGCAGTGGAAGATGCAGACGTAGGAGAGGGGGTCGACGGTGGGTTGGCATCAGGTTGCGGCGATGGCGGTGTTGGCGCGGCAGGAGTTTGAGGGGTTTCGTGTGCAGCGGTGGGAAAATCGGCAGTGTGTAGGTGAATGTCTATCGCGGCAGAGTTTTGATTGGTGTCGTGTGGCGCGGAAGGGAAATCGGCAGCGGGTGAGCAGGTGGTTTCGGCCACGGCAGGGTTTTGGGCTGTGTCGGCTGCTGCTACAGGGAGGTAGAAGGGGAAGGGTGCTCGAAGAGAAGAAGAGGTGGCCGACGTATGGGTGGGTGTTGGTTGGTCGGTGCGTTGAGCAAAGGGAAAATGTGCTCGTCAAAGGTAACATGACGAGACACATGTACCCGTCCCGTGAGTAAATCAAGGCAGCGATAGCCCTTGTGTTCGTCAGAAAAACCAAGAAGGACGCATGGGATGGATCGTGGAGAAAGTTTATTTGCGGAGGTGGCGTAGGCATTGGGAAAACAAAGACTGCCAAAGACACGGATGTCGGAGTAGTTCGGATGACAGAGAAAAAGAGAGAAGTAAGGAGTGTTATTTGGGTTGGCTTTGGAAGGACGAATGTTAAGTAAAAAAGTGGCCATGTGTAGTGCCTCTGCCCAGAATTTTGGAGGCATAGAAGATTGAAGAAGGAGTGTTCGAATAATGTCATTAAGTGTACGAAGAGAGTGCTCAGCTTTACCGTTTTGAGGAGAGGTATAGGGACAAGAAAAACGAAGAAGAATGCCCTGTTGTAAGAAGAAGGTGCGATTTTGGAGATTGTCAAATTCACGACCGTTGTCACATTGGATGAAATGAATTGGGAGGAAGAAGTGTACATAAACATATCGCTGAAAATTAAGAAAGAGTTTGTGTACATCTGATTTGTTGGGAGAGGAAAAGTCCAGACAAAGTGGGTGAAATCATCGAGTATGACAAGATAATATTTAAAACCAGAGACACTTGCAATTGGTGAAGTCCATAGATCACAATGTAGTAATTCAAACAGAAAAGTACTAGAAGAGCTAGATGAACTAAAGGGAAGACACACATGTTTTCCTAATTGACAAGACTCACAAAGCGAGGAATTATGAGAATCTCGATTACAAGGTATAGAGAATTCACTAAGAAGAGATTGTAAAGCAGCATGGTTTGGATGTCCTAAACGTCGGTGCCAAAAATCAACTGAGGCCACAAGGGATGTTGGAGGAGCGGCGGCAGGGACACCATGGAGGGAGTATAACTCCCCGGAGCTATTGAAGCGTGCGATCTCGACCTTGTTCTGGTAATCCTTCACAGATAAACCAAAGGGGTCAAACTCAACAGAAACTAGATTATCACGAGTAAATTGGCGAACATAAATTTGGTTTTTAATAAGAGCTGGAGCGACGAGAACATCACGAAGAAGAAGGGGTTTTGTGTGAGAAGGAATTTGGGTCTAACCAACACAATAAATTGGAATAGAGGAACCATCGCCAAGTGTAATGGAGGGAAAAGGAGATGGTGTGCAAGAGGATAGCAAATTATTTGATGCAGACATATGACTAGAAGCATCAGAATCAAAAATCCAATCCGTACCTGAGTTCCCTTGGGAAGCTAAATTGTTCATGGCCTGGAGAAAGGCAGCTTGATCCCAGCTTGGCGTTGTGGTTGAGGTTGGTATAGGCAGCAGAGCCGACAGATACGGTGGTGAAGGCAGCAGAGCCGGCGAGGGTGTGTAGTAGGGACCTCCGTCGGTGTAGGAGGGTGATGGAGCGCCATAGGGAGCGTATGTTGGAGCAGCATGGTAGGCGTGCGTCGGCTGACGGGGCGTGAGAAACCCGGGGCACCAGTATGTGGACGAACACCGGGCTGCCAAGCACCGGTATTTGCAGGTGGAGCGCCAAGAAGAGATGGAGCAGACCAGGGCATGGGCCACGCCTGGACGAGCCCTGTCCAGGGATCATGTGGAGGACGCCAGGTGGGGCCCGCAGGAGGAGCACTTGGAGCCGGCGCAGTGCTTGTAGTCGGTGGTGGCGTAGGAGGGGGAGTCGAACGCGTCGTAGGCGGCCTGTAGATGGGGTTCTTGTTGCGGTAATTGGGGCTGTGACACCAGCCCGCTGGTGGAGGAGGCGCTGCTGTTGAAGGTGGCGCCGCTGGTGAAGGAGGTGGCGGCTGCGGTGGCGGAGCGCGAGGAATGGCGGCGAAGAGCTGAGGGCGAGCGTCCTTGTTGGATTGGGCACGATCGGCCCACTGTAGCATGGAGCGCACCTCGGCAAAGGATGGAGGCAGACACATCATGGGGATGAAGGAGGCCTGCTTGTCAAATTGTTCGCTTAGCCCGACGAGGAGGATGTTGATGAGCTGACGGTCATCGACTGGATCACCGAGTTCACGAAGTTCATCGGAGATGGCTTTAAGGCGTTGGTAGTAGACGCAGAGAGAAGTATTGCCTTGCACCGTGTTCCTGAGCTCGGTGTGGAGGCTGTTGGTGCGAGCATCAACGTTGTCCTGGAACAACTAACGAATAGCCACCCAGAGATCGGCGGCGGTGGCAGCATCCTGAAAGATGAGATTGAAAATCTCTGTGGAGACTCGCATGTAGATCCATTGTATGATGGCGAGATCATCCTTGACCCATTGTGGATCATGAGGCTGAGGAACGGAGTTGGCGGCGACGTGAGCATGGAGATTGCATCGCCCAAGGTGGATGTCAAAGAGGTGGCGCCAATGGTAGTAGTTCTGGGAGTTGAGGTCTAGGGTTACAGGGATATAGGGGCTAACATCGGAGATTGTATCGGTAAAAGAAATTGTGGGAGGCATTGGTGGTGCTAGAGCAAGGGTAGAAGAAGATGGTGCCGCGGCGGTGCCAGCTTTGGCGACGAGAGCAGCCCGGCGTTCGAAGTAGCCGGGCGGCGGTGGCGGAGGTGGTGTGGGCGGCGGAGGCATACCCTAGGATCGAAAATCTGATACCATGTAAGATTGAATAGATCGATAGTTTATTGATTCAATAGTTGCAATGTACATGGCTTTATATATGCGGTTTACAACCCAAACCGACTTAGACTAGGTATTACAAACCGACTAGACTAGGTTAACTTGATAGCCAAGTAATAGTCTAACATATACTAGGGGCAACCGTTCGGAAATGGTTGCACGAGATTTGTTCAACTGGTGCGACTGGCGGTCTAGAAACAAAATTACATGTTGATGCATAGAGTTTACATTGTTTCTTCGGTGGTTGAGCCATGTATGAGTTTGTAAACACTTTGAGCTGAAATAACGGAACAACTATGACTATACGCATCAATCAAATCAACCGACACAAAGTTCGGGGCTTTCGCTTTTCCAAATAATAACTGACTAACACTCCGCGTCACAAAATACGACAACACAATTATAGCAATTCTCTAATTTTTCAAAAGAACTTATATCTCGCTCCTTTTAAATCCAAAATAAATACTTATTTATTAAATATGTACATCTATAATCTACATTAATCTTACATACAAACTGGTGATAAAACTAAGTAACCCGACCTTGGACGAGCTCTCCTCTTCCCGCTACAGTAGAGGGCGACTTTTTTCACCCCCCCCCCCCCCCCCCCCCCGCAGATCCACCTCGCCGCCGGCGTTGCGCCGGTTCCCCCTCCCTCCGCCGGCCGCTCCGGCGGCGGTAGGGTGGGGGAACCTTGTTTCCCTGCTGTTAATAGTGTAGGAGCTGTAGGGTACCTTGCCGGCGGCGTCGTGGAGCTGGAGGCGTGCCGGCGTTTGGTTTTGCAGGTGGTGTTCTTCCTCTCCGGCGATGGAGCTCGTTGCAGTTCCATGGTGGAGCACTCCCGTCATCGCGCTCGCGACCCCCGGTGGCCGCCGTGTGCGATTTCCCCCGCTCTGGAGCCCGGTGCGGCGGATCCGGATCTGAAGTTTGAAGCCGTGGTCGTTGCAGCAAGGGAGCATGGCGATCGGCAGCGCAGGATGGAGGCTCTCCGGAGTTCGAGGACCGGCGACTTCCCGTCCGCCTGGGGCATCTTCGTGTCCAAGGCGTCTGTGAAGGTGTGGCGGCGGCGCGCCGCCGGAACGTGCTGCTCGTGTCGGTAGCTTTGCTCTGCAGAGGGACTTGTGTGTTTTTTTCATCTTTGAGGAGGTCCTCTCTGTAAAATCCTTGTTGTAATATCTGTGGTTTCCCGCAAAAAAAACTGGTGATAAAACTAGAATCAGATAACACAACTTATACTATGATTCTAAAAGAGAAAATTGAAGGATGACTGTACTTGAAGTTAAAATAAGTGAGATACAATCTAGTTTTCAATATTTGGGAGAACTCATACAGTATTTTCTGATCATATTATCTCTGTTGTGGCTGGGCCAGGAACTGTACTGGTACTCCAATGGCTGTTCAACAACTCGAGCATATAAACAGAGTGAGATACTGAGGCACCTGTCCAACTGTAGGAATCTCTTCCATGAAGCTCAAAAAAGTGTGCCCAAAAACAAGGCACAGTGTCCGGGCTCCAATGGCCAAAACCCAAAGGTTGGACGACCTTCACCTCACAATGAGCTGTTCCATTCCCACAAAGGCATCGCACTTTCCAGCATACTACGCCGCATCAGAGATAAAGAATTCCTTCTCCGGCTGATCTCCCCTTATCCATCATGCGTCCATGCATAAGCCACGGCGAGCCGGCCCCCCACCCGGCGATCAGCGAGGATGATTCACCCCTCACCGGATCGGATTGCAGCGGGCGCCTTCTTTCTGAAGATTTGGTCCCTTTCTTTTTGGCCAGATCGAGACAAGTCCGTGGATCGCTCGCCGGGAGGAGCTCTTTTTGGCATATCCATCGTCCGCTCTGCTTCTGGTTTCGTTGCTTATTACAGCTAGCTCTAAGCTGCTCTGTTTCCCTTACCAAGAAGCGCGTGTCCGTTTTGCAGAGATAGATAATGCCTGGATATTTCTATTTCAGATCGTGCGTGTTAGGTACCCACTGACACTCCTCTATGTTCTGACTGTTTGTTTAGTCTAATACGGATCAGTTTCAACGGCCAAGTTACTCACCACATGGCTCTATCACTTCTTTGTGCTGTAATTGATGATCAGCGTCTCAAATCTTAACAAGCCTAAATTTGGCACCTTTTACCTGTATATTTCGAACCGAGACACTGGAGCAAAGCATGTGGTGGTCGAATATATGCCTTGTGATCTCTGCTACGGCGCAGGGGAGCTTTTCAGCAACCGATTTGCGCTGCCGTCTTTTGGAACAGAACGCAACGAATCAAGAGGATGGGAAGTAGTCCTACTTGGTCCATCCGTGGCTTAGCATCATGCAACTTGTGAAGCAAAATCTATTAGGGATACTTCCAGTCCGGATCATTCACGTCGCTCATAATTGGCATCCGATTTGTCTCTACGAATGTAGTATTTGGTTGCACAAAATGGTCCTCCCTCCGTTGACATTCTTGGTACGTACTACGTAGATAGGGTACTTGCCTCAGCTCTCTGAAGAACAATATTATCTTAGGAACCAATTCTTGCATGGGTATAGTACCGCGTCACTGTCTGCGCCCGAATTGAGGATAAGTGAACACATGCCCGCTATATTTTAAGGGGTCAAGTAGTTATCTTGCCGCGTCGTCGTGGTTTTAGCCCGAAAGTACTCGGCGGTAACTGTCAAAACTTTGGTCAGAGAACAAGTCCTCTCTGCCTCAACGTTTCTGCTTCAGTCAGCTTAGAGCATCATAACAACAATATTTCTGTTGACCTCTAACCTGATCGCCGGTTCAGTTTCCAGCACAAGATGAAGAAAAGAGGAGCAATCTATTTGACCAAGGCAATCCATATCCATACTTCTCCCCTCTGGCTTGCCTGTTTTCATGCATGTGCACCTCTGTTTTAAATAGCCGGCAATCACTTGGTTATAGACTCGTGAGAGGGTCCGCGCTATAGAAAAGGTCTTTGTAGGCTATAAGGGTAATAGCCGCTAATAGCCCGGCTAAATGAATTTAGCCCCAGTTTAGCCCCTTAACCGCTATATTCCCGCTCATGGATTCAAAAAAATTTAATCAAATTTGTCCTGTTTAGGCCAAAAATTTTCCACTCGGCCCAATTTCGGGGACCAAATGTCAACCAGAGACCTAAATTCTTCTTGTTTTCACCTCTCTCTCCCGAAAACAGAACCAAGAGGGGTGGCTGCCATGGCAAGTGTGAATTGTTGATATGTATATACAAATATATGTTGCCCACACATTGTTTTGTTCAATTATTTAGCAAAACAGCTATTAGGGTTTAGCCTCGCTATAGCCCGGCTATAGCCTTTCATAGCTTCTGAAATCGCCGGCGCTAAACACAATAGCCCGCTATTTTAAACAGAGATGTGCACGCACCTTTCCACCCTCCCGACTCACCTCACATCTGCACACACGATCGAGAGCGGCACTGCACATCTGCACTGCGCTGCCACTATGGATCGACATCGACCTCGAAATTCCGATATGAAAGGGAGCGCGGGCAAAGGCCGGGCCCGGCCGCACTACTTGCCCCTTTCGGCATTCATTCACAAGAACAGGCCGCGCTGCCGCTGCGCTCCATGTCCTATAAATAAAGCCTCGACCACCAACTTGCCATTTACCTACGCAGCTGAGCTGAGCTGAGCTTGCCATTCCTACGAGTGCTACTACCTAATCGGTTTGACCCCTAGAAAGCAGAGTTAGGGATAGGAAGAAGGAAAGAAAGCATGGACGTGGAGAGCTTCCCGGCGCACGAGGTCTCCGTCGACTGGCGGGGCCGCCCGTGCAAGCCCGGCAGGCACGGCGGCATGCGCGCCGCCGTCTTCGTCCTAGGTACGTACCTACGCCCGAACAATGTCCATGGCGTGTGTGTGTGCTAGTGCTGAGACGTACTCGTGGTGGATGCGACATGCAGGGATCCAGGCGTTCGAGATCATGGCGATCGCGGCGGTGGGGAACAACCTGATCACCTACGTGTTCGGGGAGATGCACTTCCCGCTGTCGGAGGCGGCCAACGTGGTGACCAACTTCGTCGGCACCATCTTCCTCCTCTCCCTCATCGGCGGCTTCCTCTCCGACTCCTACCTCGGCTGCTTCTGGACCATGCTCACCTTCGGTTTCGTCGAGCTCTCGGTATACATCGCTTCGTTTCTCTCTCCAAATTATTTGTTGATCCTGCATTCGTCTGGCATCTTCGATCTTTTACTCGAAAGCTTAAGATGTCAGAGTGTTTTTCCTTTGTGGTTGACATAACGTGTGTTCCAGGAGGAAAACATAACGTGCCAGAGTGTTTTTCCTTTGTGGTTGTCTGGTTGACTGTTGTTTTCAATGAAAGGGAGATGAACTTGGATGGATTATGGATGGGCCTGATAAAAAAAGGTGCCAATCACCATGCATGGACCAGAAATTTGTTTTGCCGGTTTCAGAAAGTGTTTTTTTGGGACCAGGCCGGTTGAATTCAACGCAGCATGGCGTGGTACTACACGCGGCTGACGATGATAATTATTTGTTTTCTTGAAGAAAAGTGAGTTGAACTAGACATGCCAAATGGAATTTTGTTGTTGTTGGGACTTGCCTGAAAACAACATGCATGTCAAAAGAAAGTTGTGCTAGCTAGTGATACTTGCCTACTTGGCACTAACTGTCCTAGGCACTTCTTTCTTTTGCTAGCATACAACTTTTGTAATTTACTACCTCAAAACCATGTATTAATGGAAAGCTGGAATCAAAGAAACCAGATAAAAATTATTTGTTTTGTAATGGATGTTCATCTTTCTGTGTTCTTTCAGGGCTTCATACTGCTGTCAGTGCAAGCGCACCTGCCGCAACTGAAGCCGCCGCCGTGCAACATGGCGTTCATGGACGGCAGATGCGAGCAGGCCAAGGGCTTCAAATCCAGCATCTTCTTCGTCGCTCTCTACCTGGTGGCGCTCGGCAGCGGCTGCCTCAAGCCCAACATGATCGCGCACGGCGCCGACCAGTTCTCCGGCGGGGCCGACAATGCCAAGAGGCTCTCCACCTACTTCAACTCGGCCTACTTCAGCTTCTGCCTCGGCGAGCTCGTCGCGCTCACGGCGCTTGTCTGGGTGCAGACGCACTCCGGGATGGACGTCGGCTTCGGCATCTCCACCGCCGCCATGGCCGCCGGGCTCGTCAGCCTGGTCTCCGGCGCGGCCTTCTATCGGAACAAGCCTCCTCAGGGCAGCATCTTCACGCCTATTGCAAGGGTATGCATGAATCTTACAAGAGTAACTAAAACACTCTCTTCTTATAACTACTATACTGAACCAACAATTCTAAAAATCGAAGTGTTAATAAATCATTTGTTTACTTATTGAACTAGTAGATTTGTGTTTTTCCCCTGACAAGATGCATGTTCACGTACTCGTTATCCTGACATGTTCAGATACGCCTAGGCAGTATCTATTTGTGGTTGAAATGAAATAATGATAGGATTTTTACTTAGCTCACAGTCAGGGATAATTAATCTGCATACTGAAAAACTTTATGTATTTTGAAATCGGACATAGTTTGGAGCACTATGTTAGTGGCAATTTGCTATATTTCAGTATGTCAAACATCTCCTTTCTGCTAAAGGAGTCCGTCCATTTAAGAAATTTCCAAGATGCCGCAGTATGCAAGAACTTTTGCCATCATCATTGAATGAATCACCATACTAGTACTCTATGATTAGCTTAGATATACTTGAAATAGTAGGTAGATTTCTTTTTGTCATCACTCAGAGCGGTTCCTGCATTATGCCGCACCTTGTCATATTCTACAGTTGTGCATTTTGGGATCATATGATAGGTAGAAGTAGTTTACGTGCTTGCTATCTGCAAGTTGTGCCTGCGGTGCATTTTCAAGAGTTTATGATTAACTGACTGTTAGGCTGTCAGTTCTGGGCAGCTATGATTTTGATCATACCGATGACGACATAACTGACTGCGAGTTTTGTAAGTTGTCACGTGTGCTGATTGTTATAAACGATAGCAAGTAAACGACGAAGAGCGGAACGATCAAACCAAAGGGGACACGGGATTTTAACGTGGAAAACCTCTCCAAACAAAGGAGAGGAAAAAACCACGGGCGCCAGCCAGCAATATTTCACTATATCGGGGTGAGGTTACAAACGCCGTGGGTTTACAATGTATGGCTTACCCCAACCAGCGGCTTACAAGATGTATATATGGTGGCATAAAACCCTAGGTCGGCTGCAGTCCGACCCGAAAACGATCCGGGGCGCTCCGCTCTCCTTCGTCACAAGTTGGCCTTCATCAGTATAGAATTTGGATCATCATAAAAACAACACTGATGTGCAATCTATTCACTTGCATTACTAATTTGGCATGGGCTCAATGATGACAAGCAAGTAATGGTAAACTGTGAGTCGTTCTTCGTGCTGTTACTGTCAGACTAAGTTGAAAACCATTTTGGCACAGAATTATAGCTTACGGATTTACAGAAATTATGCCGAGATTCAACTGATTGGAGTTTTCACGGAAATTGCGCTTACCTCAGTTTTTTTTTTCCAGTTGCTGCTGATACTGACAAACTTGTAACACTGACGAAGTTGCTGCGGACTGTGCGAAATTCTGCAGGTGTTTGTCGCTGCCTTCAACAACAGGAAGCAAATCTGCCCCACCAATCCTACCAATGCCGGAGTTTGCGAGCCGGCACGCCTCGCCGGAAACTTCCGCCACGGCAGCAAATTCAGGTGAGCACCACACCCATCACTCAGCTTTTCAGCCTAAGCAGATTGCTCTGAGTTGTTATGCCTGACACTCTGAAACTATGCAGGTTCTTGGACAAGGCGTGCATCAGGGACGCAGCGCAGCAGCACGGGGGTGGCAACACGAAGCCGGAGAGCCCGTGGAGGCTGTGCACCGTGGCGGAGGTGCAGCAGGCGAAGACTCTCCTCGCCGTGACGCCCATCTTCGCGTGCACCATCGTGTTCAACACCGTGCTCGCGCAGCTGCAGACATTCTCCGTGCAGCAGGGCAGCGCCATGGACACAGCGATCTTCGGGGGATCCTTCCGCGTCCCGCCGGCGTCGCTGCAGGCCATCCCCTACGCCATGCTCCTCGTGCTCGTCCCGGCCTACGAGCTCCTCCTCGTCCCTTTCATGAAGCGGCTAACGGGAACGCGATCGGGGATCACGCCGCTGCAGCGCATCGGCGTGGGCCTCTGCACCGTCTCCTTCTCCATGGTCGCCGCGGCCACCGTGGAGCGCCGGCGCCGGGACCTCGCGGCGTCCGGTACGCAGATGTCCGTGCTGTGGATCGCGCCGCAGTTCCTCGTGTTCGGCGTGTCGGAAATGTTCACTGCCGTGGGGCTCATCGAGTTCTTCTACAAGCAGGCCTGCGCGGGCATGCAGTCCTTCCTCACGGCGCTCACCTACTGCTCCTACGCGTTCGGGTTCTACCTCAGCTCCGTGCTCGTCACGACGGTGAACAGGATCACGGCGAAGCACGGCGGCGCCGGCTGGCTCGGAGACAACGACCTGAACAAGGACAGGCTGGACCAGTTCTACTGGATGCTAGTGGTGCTCAGCGTGATCAACTTCTTCTGCTACCTGCTCTGCGCAAAATGGTACAATTCCGGTGCTGATGGCTCTGATGCTGCCTCTGCTCAGATTGCAGCAGAGGGCAATGTCAAGGAGATAAGCTGAAGAACTGCATCTTAAAAAGACTGAAACTGTATATCAGTATGTATAGATATATGTAGAAATGCATGAGAAGAGTGGATGGGAATAGAAGTATTAGGTTAAGAATGTTTGCTTTGATAAAAATAGCAAGTCAATTATAGTATATGCTAGTTATGCAGAAAAACACTCTCCAGGAAACTTAATTTCCACATTGTTAGGCAAGCGCAAGAAATATTAAATGCTCAACATGCAAATATGCAGCGCAATGGTGAAGGAACTATCACATAGGCAATTAAGAGTTACAAGATACAGGACAAATAGCAAGTTCATCCTCTCATCTTCTGAAACAAAAGTTTAACCAAGTATTTAGACAACAGAATGCATAAGCATACATCAGAAATATCCCCTGAGGCCCAATAATAATATAGCAAGCGATTTGATAAAGAAGTTTCTCATCACATGGACTCGCAGGGAACAAAAGTTTCCACTTAGCAACTTGGGACATTCGTCAGCGCTGCAAATTTTCCAAAGCTCGCGATCTTACAGAATGATGCAATTGCTATTCGAACTCCGCTCCTTCTTTAATTTCTCGTTTTTTTCTTCAGCTATTTTTCTATCATATTCAGCCTACATAAGTCTTTCCTGGGCAACTTTTTTGTTTTATCATTTTCAGCCTTCTCTACGCTTTCCTGCAGACTACGGATCTGGTCTGCAAGTTATTCTCCCATCCTGCCTAGTTTTCTGCTTTTGTTGAAGCTGTTTTCCAACCTCTCAGTTGTGCGGTTCAGTTTTTCCTGCACCTACACAAAGTATTTTTGGATAATGACAAATGAATGATAGCAACCAAATTGTATTTCGTCGATACAAATTTATAAATCATTGAAGCTGATGGGGGATAGTAACTGGATTATCTTCAGAGTAGAAGATTGACAGGCGGACATATGGAACATATTTACACCATCACCCATAATTGCTAAGCACATGGAAGAAACATAACTAGTGGAGTTCTATAAATAAATTTGGTATGGAACCGAGGTTATATATATATCTATATTAAGTGTATATTCCCTTTTTTGAAAAAAGTGGGTACTATCTTCCTTAAATTAGTCCAAAGAAGCATGACATTGTGGATAAGGTTCCACTAAGTCCTGGGCCGTCCAAGGCATGTTCAACACACTAGTAGAAATATGCCTACCACTGGCGGACGGAAATGTGCTACCGCCGGCGAACAGGCGCCCACCAACGATGCATACGCCAGTGGTAGTCGCTACTGCTGGCGAACAGATCCGTCCGTCAGCGGTAAGGGTGGTTACCGCTGGCGGACAGCGCCGTGTTCGCCAGCGGTAGCGTGTATAGCGCTGGCGGGCGCTGCCGTCTGCCAGCAGTAACAGATCCAGCCCACCAGCAATAGTCGATAGCGGATATCGCTGGTTTGGTGCTGTACGCCAGCAGTAGTAGTCCACGTCCGCCAACGGTATAATTTTGCGGATTTTTTTTTTAGAAAATCGTATTCTAGCGGTATATCCAGTATAAATACAATATATTCAGATACAGTTGACCAAACAATAGAAATACACAATTCCACGTACAAATGACCAAATTGTTGGTTCATCACATGCATTACAAACCATAATAGCCAAGTGACCAAAAGTTGTCATACACAAATACATCTCGATGGAGTCATACACGAAGGATTTCAAAATCAAATAGTGTCATCTAAACCACAATCACATACAAGAGAATGACAATGACGATGAGCAAGAAGGGGATCACGATGAAGTTGGACTTCATGCGGTTCTTCCTCTCTTCCGCAAGCAGGTGGTTCAAGTACCTAACTTCCGCCTTCGCTTTACTCTTGTAGCCCTTGTAGTTGTTGCCCTTGAATTTGTTCACTTGCTTCAGACAGTCTTCCCACTGGTCATAGACTCTTGGAATCCTACCTTCGTACACCACATACCACTTCTTCATCTCTCTGTACACAAGACATAGATAAAATTATTAGGCAAAGAAAAGCAAGAGTTCTAAGGAAAAAGATAAAACAAAACAAAAATGATTGGATTTATGCCTCATACTTAGAAATGACACACACAGATTTCAGAGACGGAGTTAGCGAGCCAAGTAGAATGCACAAGATGTGTGCACTCGTGCATATCACAAGGCTCGCTAGCACCGCCTCTGGATCACTCGGTGTCACAACATTTTAATCATCGGCATTCTAGAAAATACAAAACTCTAAAGAAGAATGATTTGGAACATGTCTGCAATAATTAAAAGCAACATAATTAACTAAGCATGCACGATTCATAACCCTGAATAGCATCGATCACACAAGTTCTATGACTTTCGAAACTAGAGCTACGCAAGTTAATCTAGGTACGAACACAAGTTTATATATTGTCGATCACTGATTATTGCTCTGCTTCTTCTTCTCCATCGGCGGAACGGGAAAGCACCCTCTAACGAGTTGAAAGGCCTGTAATCACCCACCCTTGTTATGCACATTTCTATCTCAGCGTTAGATGGTTTTACAAGGCCATAGTGGAACTCCCCATCGCGATATACGATGTCACGGTAGATGATGCACGTGATCGTGTGTTGGATGCGACGGACCTCTTCTCTGATGCCAGCATCAGTGGAATCCGCCATGATTTTGCACCATTTGTCGAGATCAGACAGAAATTGTACTCATTGTTGATCCTTTATGAACTCCCGCATGTGAAGGATGAGATACCATGACTCCATCTTACTGTCTGGATCCTGCTTGATGCAGGGGAAGTACAGTTTGTGGAATAATACAAACTTTCTATCACATTTTCTTTTTTTCTTCATCGGGCCTCCCCTTAAGGCGTAGGCGTTGAGAACATCATCCAAAGCAGCCATGATGTGGGTGTAGTCCCTAGGCTTCTCCCCGTGACAATTCCCGGTGTCGAGATACATGGCATACGACTCTTCCGGGTCCACAAGGATGAGGGTGCCATGTTGGTTCCTACGCAAAACAGTTTAAATAGACATTTTATCCTCAAATTAACCATTGCACATGCAAATTTAATGATGGAAATCTATGAAACCATGTTATGGCTGCTAGCGAATGACTTACTCTGGAAAGTAAGGTAGGAGAAAGTTGTGCTTCGGAATATTCTTCACGAAGACATCTTCGAGGTACTCCGTCACCTTTGCCTTACCCTTAGAGTTGCTCACGAAGCATTCTTGCATGTAGTATGGGTCAATTATCACGAGATCTGGGGTATCCTCATTTATGACCTGACGCGCCATACTGAGCACAAACAGGCGGACCATGGGTGGGTGGAGTGGGTGCATGTGGTACATTCTGAAGATGTCATCAAATCTCACGAAGAGCAGGTCTACATGGTCTTGTTTAGTGACAAAGCCCAAGCCCTCTGGTACCTTTGCAATAAAAAGCCGGTATGTTTGATCATTCTCCTTTAGAAGCTTATTCTCCCAAAAAAGAACAGCATCATGGAGTTCCCTCATATCCCCAATCAAACTTTTTGATTGAACCCGGCGGCAAGATCGGTTTACCCAACTCATGGATCCAATGCCTGTTGCGGACGGGTATCCTGTCCACAAAGCGTTTCTGCTGTGGCTTCGACTTCCCCTTCTTCTTACATCTTTTCCGTCCCGTCTTCTTAGGCTTCTTCACGAGCGAATCTTCTGACGTACATCCGTCATCTCCATCATCATGTGCGGAGGCAGATGGGGTACCCGAATCAGGGTTGGCAGATGGGGTCTGCACAATAGGCTCCAAATTCATGATCGAGTTGTCGTAGCCGAAGCTGGGGGGGGGAGGATCTTGTTGGTCTCCCTTCATCCAAGCCCCGACGGACTCACAGATGGTAGGAAAGAGGGAGTGGAACACCTTTCTAACTACATCTTTGATGGACGTCTACGTCGACAGATACCGATTTTGCTCGATCGAATCCTCGCCTCCTGTGCGAGAACCCCCTCTCATCGTTGTTAGCCATATTCTCACTAACGAGTGGAAAGTCAAAGTTAGTACAAAAAGTATAAGGAAAAATTCACTTAATTAAGTACTAAGGTACCCCATGAGTCCAATTTTGCCGGAATGTCGATTAACTTCCGTCGCGGCAAATCCGGGCACTCAAATATGTCCTATTTTAGCAAAAGTCATGCCAAAATTCATGAAAAATTTCGGCATGACCTTTCCTAAAAATAGGACATATGGAGTTCCCGAATTTGATGGAACGGAAGTTAATCAATATTCCGGCAATCTCAAGGGCCTCTCGGGGTACCTACAAACATTTCACATTCATCGACAATTTGTCGACCGCATTCAAATTCATAAACATTCTCAAAATCCACCACCACATCCACCACCAACATTCACAAATCCACCACCACATCCACCACCAACATTCACAATTCATCGAAAACATTCACAGAGGCATTTCATCAAACACCTTCTGTGCAGGTCAAAGGGAGGGGTGGAGAGGGAGGAGGGGTGTGGGTTAGAGCTCACTGGGAGGGGTGGAGGAAGGAGGGCTCGGCCGTCGCGTGGAGGAGGAGGGCTTCGACGGCTGAGGCTAGAAGAGGGTTGATGGCGGTGGTCGGGCTGAGAAGGAGGAGGCCGGGGCTCGTGGCGGTTCGAGGTCGATGGTGCGCGGTGGTCGGGCTGTGGAGGAGGAGGAGGGCGTGACGTCCGTGGCATGGGGGAGGAGGGGGTCGACGGCCCTGGTCAATGTACTTCTTCTTAATCGTGGTTTTGTGATTTTCCACCCAAGTATCAACCATTTCAAGGTGTTGGAGAGGTACTAAGTTTGCCCTGTTAAAGTTGGCCATTCGACGAGAGAAGCCCACATGCAAGTCCCTCGCGCCATTTCTGTGACCTGTCCCACCAAGCTTCCCAAGGTGCTTGTTAAGGGGCAAACCAACAGGGTTCTCAATCTCCAGATGATTCGTGCAGAAAGAGATGCACTCTTCAGTGAGAAAGCCCTGAACGCTGCTTCCATCCGGACGGGCCCTATTACGAACGAATCCTTTTATGGCCCCATTCATCCTTTCGAACGCCATCATGTTGTGGAGAAACAACGGTCCGAGATGGATGATATCATCCACGATGTGGACCAACAGATGCACGCAAATGTCAAAGAATGCGGTCGGGAAGTAAACCTCAAGCTTGCATAGTATCACAACAATCTCTTCATGCAGCCTTGAGAGTTGCTTTGCGGTGATCGACTTTCGAGACATACCATCAAAGAAGTTACAGAGGCCAAAAAGGGTGTCATGGACGTGCTTGTCCATTATCCCTCGGATCGCAACCGAAAATATCTGTGTCATCATCACGTGACAATCATGAGACTTCATACCGCTGAACTTTTGTTTCAGCGGGTCTAAAAATCTGCTTATCAGCCCCGAGTGACCCAAAGACACTTTGACTCCTAGAAGGCACTTGATCAATTGTTCGATCTCTTTTGGACTAAGAGTGAAGCAGGAGGCGGGGGGGGGGGGCAGTAATAGTCATTCTCTTCTTAACCCTTTTGGCATTGTGACCGTCCGTCTCCTCATCCGACTGGTCGTCATCCCCCTTTTGGTGTCCCCCCTGAAGCTCTTCCCTGATTTTCATATGTATCAGGTCGCATCTTGCTTTCGGCCCATCTTTGGTCCTCTCCGACATGTTGAGCACAGTGCCAAACAAACTCTCGAACACATTCTTCGTGATATGTATTAGATCAAGGTAATTTGGCATACCGAAGATGGGCCAGTACGGCAAGTCCCAAAACACAGACCTCGTCTTCCATACACCAAGGAGCGGTTTTGGCGCCTTTCGCTTCTTTCCCGGCTCAGGGAACTCTTCCCAACCATTCAGCAATTCGTAAATTTCTTCACCGCTCCTCTTACGTGGAGGTTCCCAGAGCTCATCTTCACCGTTGAAAAGGTCTCCACGCCTTCTCCATGGGTCTTTATTACGTAGCCACCTTCGATGGCCTATGTAGACGGTTTTCAAAGACCGGGATCTTTCTTAAGCTGGTGCAATGTCGGATCATCCATGCATTTGACGCATCCGTTATGTCCGTGGCACACCTCGCCACCGACGTATCCGCAGCCGGGCAAATCGTGCACCGTACAGAGCAAGGCAACTCTCATAGGGAAATACTGTTCTGCGAAGGCTTCGCATGTGTTGACCCCTTCTGGCGCCCATAACGTGTCTAGCTCATCTTTCAGTAGCTTCAGATACAGATTGATGTTGCTGCCTGGTTGTTTCGACCCTTGGATTACCATGCTCATGTGTATGTACTTCCTCTTCATGCACAACCAGGGGGGAGGTTGTATATCCATACAAACACGGGCCATGTGCTGTGTGTACTGCTCTGGTTGCCAAACGGATAGAGATCGTCGGTGCTCGCACCCAACCAGATGTTCCTTGGCTCTGCTCCAAACTCTGGATCGTGAGCGTCTAATGCTTTCCACTGGCTTGCATCTGAAGGGTGTGTCAGAATTATCTTTTCACTCTGCTCTGAATCTTTCAGCACTGCCATCCTTCTTTCCGTGTGCCAGTGCATTCGCTTTGCTTCCTTACGGTCTGCGAAATATCGCTGCAGACGAGGAATGAGCGGAAAGTACCACACAACTTTGCGAGGGGCTTTCTTCCCTTTCTTGTATCGAGTAGCCTTGCACACTGGACATTTGATCTTTTCCTCGTCCTCTTTCCGATAAATGTAGCAGTCGTTGATGCACACATGGTACCTCTCGTGTGGTAAATCAAAGGGGCACATGCCTTTCTTGGCTTCGTCACAACTTTTAGGACACGTATTGCCCTCCGGAAGGATACCGTGCCAGTATTCCAGATTAGCGTCGACGCTTTTATCGCTTCATTTGTGTCTTGTCTTCATCTGCAGAACATCAAGCGCTACTTTCAAGCGGGACTCTTCCGGTTCGCAGCCTGGATACAACGGAGTATTCGAGTCTATCTCCAGTTGCGCCAGCTTAGATTGGGAGTTAGTCGTCTTCTTTAGAAGCAATTCTTTTAGATGAGGGTCCCGCACGACTGAAGTTAGCGGTGTCCGCGTGTCCTCGTCTTCTGGTACCACCTGTTCTTCATCACCGTCTTCTCCAACATGATCATGTTGGGGATCATGCTCTTCGTTTTCTTGCCCCTCGTCGTTATTGTCTTGCTGCCCTTCCTGATCATTTCCTGCCGCTGCCCCATGGATTTCATCATCTTCATTATCTTCTATCCACTGAGTGTGGCCATCCATGAAACCACGCCTGAGCAGGTGAGTCAGCAAATCTCCGGTAAAGGGGCTGATGCCGCACTCCAGTTTGCATTTTCGACACGGACATTGTATGTATTTGCGTTTATTTCGCAACATGTCTTCTGTCGCGTGTCTCAAGTATGTATTCATGACACGTTCACTCACAATAACCATTATCACTTGCACGTTGTAGAATCAAGACAATAAGGACCATTTTATATTTATCGGGTTTCATGAAAAATTTCGGCATGACCTTCCTATAAATAGGACCTAAGGAGAGTGCCAAAATTTGCCGAAACGGAAATGAATCAACATTCCGGCAAAATATTGGCAACTCATTGTTAATTTCACATATCACAACACAATTTCATCCATCACAACATAATTTCACACATCCCAAGCCATTTCATCATGTCGCGTGGATACGAGCGCATTATCTAGCCAAATTTTACAAGTATGCATTTATATCGATAATAAATCACCTTAATGAGTTAAACACACATCAAAATAACCACGGGAGTCGACCGAAGAGGGATATCTTGTAGAAACCTAGATCTAGAGGTAGGAGTGGTTTGAGTGGATTTTTTTGGGTCAAAATTGGATGTGGGAGAGAGATTTAGTGGGATCTATCAACTAAATAAGTTTTTGTTGGCTAAAAGTGGTGGATTAGAATGGGGAATGAGCTAAAAATGAGCAAGGCTCGAGCTAGTGAGAGAAGCAAGTGTGAGGTGCCAATAATGGTGGGGTGGTGGTGGTGGGTAAGTAAAGCGCTGGCGGAGCGCAAACGGCGTCCGCCAGCGGTAATTGGCTCGCTCCCAGGCCCAGCGCGCCAACTACCACTTGCGAACTGCATATAGCGCTGGCGAACAGGAGAATCGTCCGCTAGTGCTGGTTAGCCCTGCTAGCTGGGCACATGCTTGCCACTACCACTGACATACAAGGCGTGCTGCATGCCAGCGGTAGCAGAGGTACCACTAGCGGGCGCTGATGTCTGTTCGCCAGCGGTAATAGCGCTAGCGTCCGCTCTTGGTTGTCCGCCAACAATAGCGTTGCGGCTATAGGCATATTTCTACTAGTGACAGTTCGCAAGCTTAACTCTTTCCTAGAGTGATATATTACAATTTTCGGGTGAGTTGAAGTTCTTCTAGACCGTCCCATTAGTCTCATTCATGCCATTGCCAAGACTGTAGCGAAAATTTTGGCCTCTCGTCTTGCGCCTCACATGGACAATCTTGTCTCCCGCTCCCAAAGCGCTTTTATAAAAAAAGGAAGCATACATGACAACTTCCTATATGTTCGAAACTACGCAAGACGCATGCACAATTCCAAGACACCAACTTTTCTGTTCAAGCTTGACATCAAAAAGGCCTTCGACTCGGTTCGGTGGGATTACTTAGTGGACCTCCTCCAAAGAATGGGATTCCCACAGAAATTTACGAATATGATCACCGCGCTACTTTGCACCTCCTCTTCTCATGTCCTCATCAACGGAATACCGAGCTCTCCAATTAGGTATGCATGGATAGGGTTTCCGGCAAGGAGACCCTCTTTCTCCTCTACTTTTGATCTTGCCATTGACCCGTTGCAACACCTCCTCAACTTGGCAACCGAGAACGGCCTCCTACACCGGCTTAGGGGGCAGGCTGCACACCTCCGATGGTCGCTCTATGC
Organism: Poa pratensis; assembly: GCA_947311845.1. Taxonomy (NCBI): domain Eukaryota; kingdom Viridiplantae; phylum Streptophyta; class Magnoliopsida; order Poales; family Poaceae; genus Poa; species Poa pratensis. Next base: position 72,637,736 of record CAMZMU010000128.1, on the reverse strand, counting down.
GGACGACGCCGTGGTCTTCATTTCTCCCATCAAAGAGGATATTGAGCACTTCACTAGTATTCTTACAAATTTCGGAGAGGTGACGGGTCTTGTCATGAACGTTGCGAAATGCATGGTGACTCCCATAACGTGCAACAACTGTCTATCTAGAGGACATCCTTCAAAGATTCCCAGCCATGCAGTCTACATTCTCCATCCGGCACCTCGTTCTAGTGCTATCGGTCTATAGGCTAAAGAGAGCGGATCGCCAATATTTAGAGGACAAGATCGCTGGGAAACTTCCCACTTGGCATGGGAGAGATGCTGGGTTGCGAGTACGGTAATTTAAAATTTCGACTACCATGCTACGCATCAGCCCAAGATCTATACTATGAAGATACATGCGAATACGATCCGAAGATCTAGACAGAATACGTTACCAGCATCGAAGTTGCGGAAGAAGTGCCGATGACGTAGTTGAAGTAGCCTGAAGCAGATTCTCTCAACCAAGCCTGGTAGAGAGATTTCACCGTCTTCTCCTTGCTCGATCTCCTTGGTCCAACCGAGTGAGAGTCAGGCGTCTCACCCCTCTGAGAGCTCGCACGCGTACGCAGGGAGAGGCTCAGCAGGGCTTTGTCGTCCAAGCTTGAAGCACTACGGGTGTATATGAAGGTGGAGATCTCAACACATGAGAAGGAGAAAGAGAGAGATTAGATCTAAGTCTAATCGGAGATGGGCCCTCTAAACTAGAGAGGTTCTCTCAATCCTTTTAGACAAAGATCCAACTACAGAGAAAAGCTCTCCAAACTTGTGTGTCTCCAAAGACGAGGGGTGGGGGTTTATATAGGTGGCCCAAGGGGTAGGATGACTTAGAGAAGGAGAGGACTCCTTCCCCAAGCCACCGCAGCCGCCGCCTTGGGTGGGGCCCGCCCTAGGGCACATCGACCTAGGGGGTGGGGACCGCCCTAGGCCGGCCGGCCCTTGGCTGCCGCCGCTACTGCCTTGCCCCATGGCCCAAAGGCCCACTAGGGTTCGGACAAGGGGGAGCCTCCCCCCTTATGCGCCTTGGCCCATCAGCACCACTTAGTGGTGCGGCTGCCTTGGTGGGCCCTTGTGGCCCACTAGGCTGCCCCATGGTGGGCTCCATATTATTTTCTTATTTAATATTTTTCCATTAATTAAATAAATTAATATTTATTTAATTAATATATTTTGTCTAATTAATTCCCAATTGAATATTTCCTATTACAGAATATTCTCGAAATTAATTGCTTATCATATAAATATATTTATATGATCTGGGATACCCATTGTCTGCTGACAAAAACTCTCTGGATAAATATTAACTTCCATATATAAACCATTGGAATAAATCCAACCGTGATAGTAACTTCTATCACTCTGAGACATCTAATGTCTGCCTTTGTAATCTTTCTGATATAAACATATCTATCACGCAGATACCATCCCGGTGATACTTTCTCACTAAGTTCCAGACCAACCAATATACACAACTAACCAATCCTAGTTTAAGCGTGTCCACCCTACATGTTTGACAACGTGTAGCTATAATTAGATGTGCTCATCTAATCACCAGCCAGGGTCAGGCCCGAGGACGACCTGAATAGTTGCTACCGTTATACGAAGACACTCTATTGAACATGTTGATTACTAATACATCATTCCCATTACTCGCGATACCAAAACTTTGCCCGATATATAGATCCGTCAATGTTACCATGAATTGTTCACTGATTCATTACATCTTCGTCTATCTCGTTAACCGGAAAGTTCCCTTTACTTGTTCCCGTATTACGATATCCTACACGGTGTAAATTCACCATGCATTGTCTGCAAAACATATTGGATACCTCTCATACCGAGTGGGCCGAGGGCGTATCTCACTTTTAATAGAGGAGCAATATCCCATCTTAGAACATTAAGATATATGCACACCTTCTTAATTACCCAATGACTGCCGTTATGATCACCCAGTGACGGCCGTGGCGGTTGACAGTACGAAAGTATTTCTTCCAGTGTGCATAACCCTAATAAATTCATGGTTCAAGGACATGTCGTATAATAATCTTTCTGAGATAAATCTAAGGACAAAACACACAGAATCTCTTAGCATACCAAAACTTGGGTCTACCCAGCCATATTACTCTCCAACAATATGCCACCCATTGATGCTAAAATATACAACGTCCATGACCACGAAAGCGTGGTCATGTAGCATTCAACAAATTAGTCCGTAGAAAAGACTAGGGTACATTTTTACTGTTCATGTTTTCTACACGTGCGTATGTGCTTTCTCCTGAATCACGTATTCAGAAACCATAGCAGTTTTAGCATAGTAAACACAAAACATAATTAATGAATCAGATGTATAAATACATTGTCTTTTGGGCATACTTCCAACAAGAGATGTCACCACCATAGGCCGAACCACCTTGGTCAAATCCGCGCTTGCCGCCCTAGTAGTTTTTCACATCACCACTCTTTTGCTCCCCAAAGGTCTTTTGGTGAAGGCGGACAAAATTGAGAGAGCCTTTCTTTGGGCGGGAACGGAGAAGGTCAATGGAAGAAAATGCAAAGTCAATTGGGAGACGGTTTGTAGGCCTACTCATCTTGGAGGGTTAGATGTTCTTGACACAGACAAATTTGTGAGGGATCTCCAATTACGGTGGCTTTGGCTTCAATGGAAGGAACTGGATAGACCTTGGGTGTGTGTTGGGAACACTTGTGAGGACTTCGACTTCGACCTCTATTACGTGGCCACTACCATCACCATAGGTAATGGAAAGATGGCGGGATTTGGCACTCCCATTGGCTTCGTGGGCTCAAGCCAAAAGAGACTGCGCCCGATATTTTCGCATTATTTCAAGGCAAGAAGATCAAAGTTAGCAAAGCCTTGCAAGAGAACACTTGGGTTACCAAAATCATCACTTCACAAGGCTTCCCCTTCCAACTCCTACAACAATTTTGCACCCTTTGGGCCGAGCTACACCTTGCCCACCTTGATCATGACACTCTGGATTCCATCACTTGGAACCTCACCTCCTCCTTCGAGTACTCGGCATCCTCGGCTTACAAGCTCCAATTTGAAGGCTTCATTTCAACAAACATGAAGAAAATGATTTGTAGCAATTGGGCTCCTCCAAAGTGCAAGTTCTTCGCGTGGCTTATCACCAAAAATAGTGTGTGGACTTCGGACCGGCTCATTCAGAGAGGATGGCCAAATAGTGGTGCTTGTCAACTATGCAAGATAGAGCATAATCTGCATGTCGCCTTATATTCAAATATCGATACTACTTGAGAATTTGGCGTGCATTAAAGGATTGGATGGGGCTTCCCGAGTTGGTGTTGGAGGATTGGGACGCCTTTGGATCCGTGAAGGAATGGTGGGAGCATATTTGCCTCTCCAATGGTCATAGAAATAAGCCGGTAGCGTCCCTCGTCATGCTCACGGCTTGGGTGATTTGGAATGAGAGAAATGCACGAGTCTTTTGCAATACGTCCTCGATGCGATATTTTTTTGTTAATAGGATTAGAGATGATGCCCGGCTTTGGGTGATTGCGGGTGCCAAGCGCTTGACTTATATTATGCCACGAGAGTAGGCGTTGCGTTCCAGAGACGCCCTTGTGGGGGGCTCCAAGACTTGTTTCTAAAACCTTCTCTTAATTAATGAGATGAGGCAAAATCTTTTGCCTCCATTTTGGAAAAAAAGTACTTTTAGAGATTATATCATAATGTCCTTTGGTATCTTCGTAGAGGGATTTTTGCTAAATGAAACTGATTGGTAGCAAACATTGTCTCTTCTGCAGCAAGGAAAATTTCTACCCAACTATAGTATGTCTCTTGTTTATTAACTTGTGGTCGTATTCTTTACTTCAGAAACATAAGTCTAGAGTCTACGATAGGCAGTAGGAAGAAATTAAAGTAGGCTGCAAGGCGGTTTATGTAACAAAATGGGTGGCTAGTGCTGCCCTACTGCCCTATGTTAAAATGAGCTTTTGTATATTTAGTTCTATCTACCTCTTTGTCCTTGCATATGATACAATCATTGTAATAAAATTGCTCATGTGCATCTCATCATTCTGTGATGGAGGCTGCTCATTTCTTTCATTATCCAAAACAAAGGGCGATGAAACTGGAAGCTAAGAAATACTATGTAACTATTCAGTAGGGAACACTTAAGTTCACTTTATGTATTGGAAACATCTTACCATCTTGGTGATGTGCATAACGTATTCATCGCTTATCTCTGTCTTTGACTTGAACAGTTGATGCACTTCCTGTACGAATAGGACGATAAACACAATAGAGAAAACTGATAGTTCGAAGGTAATAATACTAAAAGTTAAAAGCACCTGATCCGCCACTGTGACTAACGGAGCGCAGCATCACTGGCCTTATTGTCAAAGAAAACAACTCTATTTTCAAATAGCTTTAACATTTCCTGAAAAATAGCATGCTGGTGTAAGCAACAGTCCATCATTTGTTTTTTGTGAGAAACTTTCGATCTATTCATCAACTGTAAGACGGTACAAAGAACACAAGAAGCAACAAAATTACATCAAGGAACGTAGACCACCTATTGACGACTACAAGCACTAGAGCGAGCCGAAGGCGCGCCACTGTCATCACCCCTCCATCAATAGAGCCGGGCAAAAGTTGTTGTAGTAGACAGTCGGGAAGTCGTTGTGCTAAGGCCCCATGGGACCAGCGCACCAGAACAGCAACCGTCGCTGATGAAGAGAAGCATAGATCAGAAGAATCCAATCTGTAAACACACGAATGAAGATCGGATCCAATTGGATCCACCGAAGACAACCATCGACCGAATCCCGCGAGATCCTCTGGAGACAACCACCGACCGAATCGCCGGAACGGAGGCTAGGCGGGGATGACCTTATACCATCTTCAGGGAGCAGCCGCCGCCTCATCTCCCTGGGTAGTACACAAATCTTAACTAAACACAAAAAAAAAGTGAGAACAGAGCCCTCCCGCCGGCAAGGACCGGGATCCACCGCGCCACCATGGCACTAGGACCACAGAGACAAGGTGGATCGGCGGCGGCGACGCCGGCAGGAGGCATGGAAACCCTCGTCGCCTTTTCTTGGGAGCTGCGTACAAAGAGGTACGTGCGTGCAACAGTCCATATTGCAACTGACAGCGTTCTCAGCACATGATCCCATCAAATGCAAATGGAAACACTTCAGTAAACAATGGAAATATATGAAATTAGCCTGAAGATATGGTGGGGCACTATAAGATAACATTGCTTTCCAACCGACCATCCCTCCTAGTCCTACCTCATCTCCACGTGTAAAAACTAATATTGCGTGATCAAGGATTTTATCATCATAGAAAATTTTAATCAACTCAATTGTATTCTCATCTTCAGAATAAAACCGAGAAGCAGCTGAAAAAACAAGAAGTATTGCGCGTATCCCATGTTTTGCCGTGTCCATACACTCTGCTATCTCCTTCTGAACATCTTCAGCGGTGGATTCCATATCAAATAATCCTAACGAAGTAAGGGAACGATAATTTATCAGTATTTGAAAAATGCATGAAGTTATGTGTCTTTTGGTATATACGAAAACAATCACAAAAATAAAACAATTAAGGAGCTCTTGCTCTCCTACCACGGAAGATATGAAATCACATCGTAACAACATATTTACAGAGTCAAATAATACGCAGAAGATACTGGAGAAGCATAATATTAAATTGAATAAGAATGATTAGAACCGAAGAAAAAATAGAACTCTATATGTTCCGCTAATGGACACAGCCATCCGGTATCTCGATGGAGGACGCCATCTGATTCCTCAGGTATCGTTCGCCCGACGACGGTAGCTCGACGCACACAACGTGGGATCTCCGCCCCCGCCTTAGGTGAGGTTCTCTTCTTGATCCCCATCGCAGATTCAGATTAGCGCGATTTTCAGGAATAAATCACACATCCTTGTGATGCATTGATGCAGAGGTGATGGCTCCAGAACGGACGACGATGGCGTCCTCCGGCAAACGCCCCGTCGGCAACGCCGACAGGCTAAGTGACCTCCCTGATGGCATCCTTCACACTATCATGTCATTCCTGACGGCCCGGGAGGCCGCGCAGACGTGCGTGTTATCACGGAGGTGGGACCGTGGGAGGACCTCTGGTGCTCCATGCCCTGCCTCAACATTGACGAGCGGGAGTTCCGCGCAATCGTGGCAGGCTCAGACGAGGAGTGGGACGAGTATGACGAAGACGATGACATTATCTCTGCTAGTTTTGAGGATTTCGTCACCAATCTGCTCATGTTTCACAGTGCGCCAACACTGGATAGGTTCCGACTTCATGCTGTTGCCCATCTTGTTTCTGGTCGTGAGAGTAAATTTGTCAACTCATGGCTACGCCGTGGCATCAAGCGCTGCCCCAAAGTGGTCGAGATCCATTTGACTCACGACTGTAAATTACCAAATCTGGGTTCGAGTTCTTCACGCCTAAACAGGCTGCATCTTATCGGGATTACTTTGGACAAAACTTTCACACGGCAGCTTCCTTCTGGTTGCCCGGTCCTGCATGATTTGGAGCTCGAGCGGTGTAGGCTTGACCATGATGCAGAAATTGTATCTTCCACACTGAAGAAATTGACAATTGAGGACTGTACAACTGAAAATCCTAGTCGGTTGACTATCAAAACTCCATCTCTTACTTATCTGCAGCTGGTCATTACTGCTCTTGATCATAACTGGCAAGCTGTTGTGGTAGACGAGATGCCGTTCCTCATCAAAGCCACCATTTCTGTAAAACCCTCAACAGCGATGCTGCCATGCAAGCTTCTTTTCAGCCTAATCTATGTGAAGGATGTAGAACTGACAGGTCTTCGAACGCTGGTATGTCTGTCATCTTGTAAAAAAAAAATTCTGATGGAAGGATCTCCCGTCCCCCAGTTCTATCAATGAAAACTTTGTGTTTGAGCTTGTAGTTTTTGGTGCCTTTTTAATTTTTAATCTTCGCAATGAATAAGATGATTACGAAACCATACGTCAATATGATTTCATTAGACTTGTATTCATCATTTGAACTGGACTGATTTCTTTGTTCAAGCTAATTTCCACATTGGATCGGGTACTTTCCCAGTGTTCCATAATGTTAGAACCTTACTGCTCGACAGTTGTGATCTGAGTGACAGTTGTGATATACTGGGATGCTTTCTGAACAATGCCCCTTGTTTAGAGAAGCTTACCCTGCAAACTTGCAAGGTACTTTTTGTATTTCTTCATCTCTACCGTCTTATATACTCTAGCTTTACCATCTTAATATTTGGCTGAATCCTTTGTACTCCCTAAAGCTTCCAGAAGGTTCTAAGAAAAGAAAAGCAGGAGGAAATGTGGAGAGGACATCTCTAGAGTGTCAGGACAAGCCGTCTTTCCAGTGCCCAAACCTCAAGAGGACTGAGATCAAATACGATGAAGACGACGATGTTCAGAAAGTGTTTGACCTTTTGCTTGACGATTGGAGGAACCTACAGAAGAGTACCATTGTGATTAAGAAGGCTTCAAGAAGTTACTCCATGCTATACTGAAATGCAGCACGCCCTCTACCATTTATCGTTGTACTTCTATATATTTTTCTTTTGATGGAACGGGCCAACTAAACAAGTATCTACTGTAAGTTAATTTCTGGAGTTTCCTCTGGTGTGCGTGTGTTGATTGGGGGAGAAACTTCTGGATATGGTCCCTGATCTCTACATCCTCTTATATATATAGCTCACTTTGCCGGTCAAAGAGGCACCACTTTATAAGGTGAGATGGATTCTGTGTCCTGCTTGAATTTAGTCTTACATCTTAATTTAAACACGAGAATATTCTAGATTGTTTTGGTACACCAAATCAGACTCCGACAGTCCACTAGAATATTCTAAACTTTCCTAAGACACTACTAATACACTTACTCACAACATTCCAACACTCCCCCTCAATATGGGCATGGGTTAATCACCATGGGCATCTTTCTACAACTAAATGACACTTACTACCACTACAATTCTCGCTTACACCAGAGGACAGTGGTGGGGAACAAATGAATCAACCAATCGCATACTTAGGGTATGGACAAAGAAGATCAAGAAGCAGTGGTCGTCAGGGAGGCAAACGAGAGGATCGCGCCGCTGTCACCCTAGAGAGGTAGATGTCGAATGGGAGATTAAAAGGTGATTGTGAGCAACATATATAAGGAACTGGTTGAGAATAGGAGGGAGTATCGCAGCTGCAATTACCACCTATGGGTATGGGAGGAAGACGGTGGATCTTCATCGCCACAATTACGGCGCCGCCAGCAGTTTCAGGTCGGATGATGTATTGTTAGACGAAGAAACGAATGTGGAGAGGATGCTGATAGGTTGTGCCGATGCAGCGAACGAGCAGAGCCTAAGGACGTCCACACACATTTCAAGGAAGACTACTGTATGTGGTGTCACACACCGCCATCATGTGGAGTTGACCGTTTGTTCACCGGGATGGGAGAAACAGAAGGCAAACATGCAACATTGTGGCCTTAGATACAGTGTGTCGGCCCATTTCACTCTTCCTAGCCAAATTAATGAGATAATACCGAGATCAGCTTTCGGAGCAACATCCCGTAGACGTTGGGCTCGTCGTGATGTGCGGGCTGACGTGACAAATCGCTGTGAGACGGTGTAGGCGGTGGCTGAGTTATACTGTTACTTAATAATCCACCTATTTTCCAAAATCCTATTTTTGGCCAAAACTCTAATCTAAAAGTTTTTGATTTGGCAAAAAACCTCAAAGACCTAGATTTTGAGCAACATGGTAAATGGTTTCATATTTATGAATCCATTAGTTCCATTCAGATGGTTTTTAATATAGTATTTGTAGGACAGATTTTTGGAAATTGTTCATGTTATCAATACCCCAATTTATACTTTTTTCTTTGTCAAATTTGGTCCTCTTATATATATTCATCCAAAGACAAGATGAAATGTTAAAGATGACAAGAGAGAGTGCGAAATGCGAGAGACCTTATTTGGTTCGAGTACAAGTAGAATGTGTCTGTCATGTACTACGTTTATAGCACGAACCTGACGATGGAATCGCGGAAAGTCATTTTGCCTTGCGAGAACTAGTGATCCCGCTATTTTTTTTAAATAAAAAATACATTTAGAAGTTTCAAAAAAATCTGAAATAACTTGCATATTCACAAGGAGATAAACTATGAGCGTGTAAAATCCCAATACAAAATAGTTTAACATTTTGTGCTTCACAAAAATGACAAAAGTTGGATATTTAAAACGATCAGTATATTTGTCATTTGTGTGTAGCTCAAAACGTAAAGTATGTTGTATTAAAAATTTGCATGATCGTAGGATATATGATTGAGAACATGCTTTGATATTTTGCAGTTTTATTGAATTTTTTAAATATATTTTAAAACTTTTTGAAAATGGTAAGATCACTAAATCGGGAGCAGCAAATCTCCACTCGTGGAATCGGCCCATCATTTTTGCCGGCGCGTGGGAGGAATGGAACGACGCGCTGACCCGGATTGCGGACGTGGCGACGGGAAAGGTTCGTCTCCGTGCGAGCTCCCCTTCTCCTCCGGATTCCTTGGTTCTTCCGCCCGTTGACGGCAGCTCGACGCACGCAAGCAGGGAGCTCTGCACCCTTCCCCTGAGCTAGGTAAGGTTCGATCATCTCCCCTTTCCCCCACTGCAGATTCAGATTAGTGCGATTTTCAGGAATACAAGACATATCCTTGTGATGCAGAGGTGATGGCACGGACGATGGGGGGCAGACGCCCCGTCGGCAACGCCGACAGGCTAAGCGACCTCCCTGATGCTCTCATCCACCATATCATGTCGTTCCTCACGGGCCGGGAGGCCGTGCAGACGTGCTTGCTGTCACGGCGGTGGGAGGGCCTCTGGTGCTCCATGCCCTGCTTCAACATCGACCAGCGGGAGTTCCCCGCGATCCTGTCGGGCTTCGAGGACTTCGAGTATGAGGATGAGGATGAGGATCTGGTTGACATTGGCTGGGCTAGGTTTGAGGATTTCGTCACCCATCTGCTCATGTTTCACAGCGCGCCAACATTGGATGCGTTCCGGTTTCATGTTGACCATTTCGATAAGCTTAAGCTCGTGGACATGTGGCTACGCCGTGGCTTCATGCGCTGCCCCAAAGTGCTGGAGATCCACTCGACTTACTATTGTAAATTACCACATTTGGGTTCCAGTGCAGGTGTGAGATCCAGTTCTTCGCGCCTAAACAGGCTGCATCTTAATGGGATTACTTTGGACAACTGTCACACAGCAGCTTCGTTCTGCCTGCCCGGTCCTCACTGATTTGGAGCTCAAGCGGTGTAGGCTTCCCGACGACGCAGAAATTTCATCTTGCACACTCAAGAACTTGACAATTGAGGATTGCACAACTCCTAATCCTAGCACGTTGACTATCGAAGCTCCATCTCTTGCTTATCTGCAGCTGGTCATCACTGCTCTCGGTCAGAACTGGCAAGCTGTTGTAGTAAACGAATGCCCTTCCTCATCAAAGCCACCATTCGTTTAAAAGCTTCAACAGCGATGCTGGCGTGCAAGCTTCTTTTCAGCCTAATTTATGTGAAAGATTTAGACTGACTGGTCTTCGAACGCTGGTATGTCTCTCATGCTTGTTAATTCTTTTTTTCCGATGCCCTGCCGCCAGTCCTATCAATGAAAAATTGTGTTTGAGCTTGTAGTTTTCTGGTGCCATTTGAATTTTTAATCTTTGCAATGAATAGGAAGAATTCGAGACCATACTTACACTTGTATTCATAATTTGAACTGGACAATGTTTTGATTCCTCCGCTCAGGCTAATTTACACATTGGATCGGGTACGTTCCCAGTATTCCATAATGTTAGGACCTTACTGCTCGACAAATGTGATCTGAGTGACAACTGTGATATACTGGGATGCTTTCTGAACAATGCGCCTTGTTTAGAGAAGCTTACTCTGCAACATTGCAAGGTACTTTCTTCATCTCTATCGTGCTATATACTCTAGCTTTACCATCTACAAATTGGCTGAATCCATTTTACGCCCTATAGCTTCCAGAAGGTTCTAAGAAAAGCAAAGCAGAAGGAAATGGGGAGATGGCATCTCTAGAATGTCAGGACACACAGTCTCTCCGGTGCCCAAGCTTAAAGAGGACTGAAATCAAATACAATGAAGACGACGATGTTCAAAAAATGTTTGACCTTTTGCTTGGCGTTTGGAGGAACCTACAGAAGAGTACCATTGTGATTAAGAAGGCCTGAAGAAGTTACTCCATGGTGCGATAATGTTCTACTGAAATGTAGCACACCTTCTACCATTTAGGTCGTAGTTCTATATATTTTGCTATTGATGCCAGGGGCCATCGAAACAAGCATGTACCATCGGTTAATTTCTGACCGCCGTTTCCATAAGATGACAATTTGGCATGCTTTGTATGTATATTAGGCACGCTGGCTACGATCATGAACGGAAGAAACCAACCACCATGCTTTGCTGTACATGCACCTGAATTTGAATAAGATTCTTCTACATCTAAGAGATGCTATCGCTGCACTTTCTTTCAACCAGCTTCCTCCATTTTTTACTGATGTGCGATGTGTTCTATACTTGCTCTCACAGAACCCGGTTGCCTCCGATCAGCTGCCCATAAAATGGATTTTTTTATTGTTATTGCATACAAAGTTCACATTTTTGAATATCAGGTTAAAAATGTTGAATTTCGGGCTCATGTCATTTTGTCTTGAAAAAGAGCTATATTACCAGAATATCGGCTGATTAATTATGAGTTTGCGAACACTTATCACAATCAGTATCAGTAGCCAGCCTGTGCCGATAGATCAGCCTATGAAAATGATATCTACAACCATCATAACCTATTCCTGATTCTAAGTGAGGCTGTAAGGCCCCAACCGCTACACTCTGACTTCTTAGCATGTTACTATACCGCTACATTTGTGACAATGTCAGTATGAATTAGGAATTGAATGTTGATAACATGATTGCTACCAAAAGATAAGTACCACTGACATAAGAACTCGGTCAAGGTTTTCTGAGCATACCAGGCCCAGAGGATGCACCAAGCACAAATGCAGCAAGGGGTTTAACAGGACTAGGATAAGGTTTATGTCTTTGAACTAATTTAGACATTACCAGCAAACAGTTCCATCTGCCAGTGACTGCCATCGACACTACAGTTCGCAAGGTTGCAGCTGGTCAGGCCTACTCTGGACAGCATTTTCACAGGCCAGCTTGCTTCTAGCTTCCCTGTCCTAGAGGATTTATTGATCGAGAATTGTTATCTTATCGATACAGAATTCACATCTCGCACACTGAAGAACTTGATAATTCGGGATTGTTACACTGAGGACTATGGTGAAGAGCTGACTATCACAGCTCCAGCTCTTGCTTATTTCGAGCTGGTGATCGGTGATGCTGGTTGCAACTGGAATGTTATCCAAGTCAATGAGATGTCGCCCCATGTCAAGGCCACCATTTCTATACACTCATTCGGCTCAATCAGACATATCTTAGGGCCCTGTCATAACAACTTTCTTAGCAGGCTAATTAACGTAAGATATTTAACACTGTAAGGTTCTCAGACACTGGTATGTCTCTTCTTCCTGTTACTGCCATGGTGCCATTTAAAATGTTGACATTTGTCATGAATTATCGACCAATTTATATTTTTTAAACCCAACATGTATATGATATTGGTAAACTTGTTTACGTCGTTAATTTGAAGCCTATGTTGTTTTGATTCTCTATTTCAGGGTGTACTTCGTCGGGAAACACAGGATAATGAATTCCCAGTGTTTCATAATCTGATAACATTGCTGTTCGATGAATGTGATCTGAGTGACAACGTTCAGATACTTGGATTCTTATTGAACAAGGCCCCTAGTTAGAGAAGCTTACTCTGCAATGTTGCCAGGTACTTATCCTTTTGGTGATGTCTCCACTGTGTTTCACAATCTAGCTCTGGTACCTCGTAATTTATTTTTCGAAAGGGGGGCAAAAGCTTTGCCCCTATCGATTTATTAAGATAGAGAGTATTTTACATCCCGGACCGAGAGAAACAAAGAGGTCTCGCTCGGTCCCCACCCAAGAATATTACAACTGGACTACTCTCCCGGGACAATTTCACCCAACCTCTTTGCACCCGCAATCACCCAAAGGCGAGCGTCGGCTTTGATCTTGTCGAGTAGAACCATGGTAGGCGCATGTTTGTTGCGGAAAACCCGTGCATTGCGCTCATTCCAAATCACCCAAGACGTGAGCAACGTGACCGATGCCATAGCTTTGCGGTTTGGGGTAATATCTCCCGTCATCTTTAGCCACCAAGAGGAGAGTGAGAGGTCCGTCCATTGGCTTGGATCCAATGCATGAATGCCAAGCCAATCCTTGATGAGGCCCCAAAGACGAAGGGTGTACCGACATCCAAAGAGGAGATGAGGCATAGTCTCCGGCGCTCTCTTGCAAAAGGGGCAAAGAAGACCACAATTTTGCCACCCACGGTTAGCCAAGCGGTCGGACGTCCAATGTCTATTTTGGAGAGCAAGCCATGCAAAGAACTTGACCTTCGGGGGGGGGGGGGGGGGGGGCAAGCCTTTGAAGTTTGAGGATTCGGCCCCGAAGAATTGCGCCTTGTAAGCCGAAGCCACCTTGTCGAAAGGAAAACAGGGGATAGTCCAAATAGGACGCCGCTAAAATATGACACAGTAACTTTCAAGTGCCCGGACTTCAAATGGAATGGAATGAAATACCAAGAAGACGACAATGTTAAGAAATTGGTTGACCTTTTGCTTGGTGTTTGGAAGAACATACAGAAAAATAATGTTGTGATCAAGATGGCTTGAGGAAATTAGTCTCAGCCCCCCTTTTCAATATTTCTTACTTTTAGTTCCACCTAAATGTTGTCATATTGTGTAGATATTTTGCTTTTGATAGCAGAACCAACTGATGATCATGCATCTCCTGTCGCTTATTTTGGTGGTGCCTATTTGCGTTACATTTCATTGCACAAATACAGTACACATTGATAGCTGATCAAGCTCAGTTTTTTTAAAACCACAGTATTCAACAAATAGAGTATTTAAAGTGCCAGGCAGATGAATACTTTGTAGGCTGAATCACTCAGCTCACTCACGAACAAAAACACACATGAGTTTGGCTCGTTAGCACTAATCCTTTTTTTTTTTTGAGATTTAAACATGGCTGCATTTATTCCACACCGGCAGAGTCAGATGCCAAAAGGTCCATTACAAATTCTGGGGGAGTACCCATCCAGGATCTACTAATTTTATTACCGCAGCCATACTTAGCCAAACTATTTGCTACTTCATTGCCCGTCCGGCGCACCTGCCTGATAGAGAAATCAGTAAAACCTTGGATCATAGCTTTGATCTCCTCCACCAGTGGCCCATAGACAGAGCGATCGACGTCCCTGCTGGTCACCTTCGCCACCACTGCACTGCAGTCCGTCTCCAGAACGAGCTTGCCGACACCCACCTCTCGCGCTAGGGTAGCTGCCTCACGGCAGGCTAGAAGTTCCGCTCCTTCCGGATCAGAGGCGTAGGGGAAAAAACGGCAGGCCCCCGCAACGAAGCTGCCGTGGTGATCACGGATAACCACACCACCCCCACCGCCCTCTGAACCCTGCTTGAACGAACCATCCAGGTTTGCTTTATGCCATGCGCTATCCGGTGGACGCCAGTGCTCCACCTGAGTACACGCAATCTTCTGCCCCGTAGACCGCGACGCTTGCCACTCCTCCAGTAGGAACCGTGACCTGTTCGCCGTGGACTTTGGATCTTCAATCTGGGCAGACTCCCTAGCGTCGTTTCGTGCCAACCATAGCTGATACAATGTCATCAAGCCCATTGCTCGCTCCTTCTCCTTCACCCTTCCAACCCAATCTAGCAGCCATCCCTGCATGTTCTTGGGCACACTTGTTGACACCGGAGGTTTGCACAGTTGCAACCCGGTCTGTTCTCTAACAATGTCCCAAGTGGCAACAGAATGAGGGCAGGACCAAAACCTGTGATACAGCGATTCTTCTCTGTTGCCAGCAATGCAGCGAACCCCTTCCTTAATCTTCCTGTGCTATAGTTCTTCGCCCACAGCCAATCCGTTCTTGATCAAACGCCAGCAGTGCACCTTGACCTTACCTGGGACATCTGTCGCCCAAAAAGACAGCCAACCCTGATGGTCCTCCACATTAGACGAAGCACCTGGGCGTCCTATTGCCTCCCTTTTCAGTTGAGTTTTGAGATGATATGCCGACCGAACACTGAACACTCCGTTTTTTATGTAATTCCACGCAGCATAGTCTTCTGTTCCAGCCCTACCTACGGAGATCTTCAGAATATCGGTAACATCTATCTCAAAGAAATTTGCCTTCAGTTTTTCGACATCCCAGCCAGCACCATCAGGCAAGAGAAGCTCACTCACAGCCTGAATATTATCTGGCGCATCTTGAAGCCTGCCTAGCGGCCTCTTGAGACTTGACCTGGGGATCCAGTTGTCTTCCCATACTTTTATGTTGGTCCCATCCCCCACTTGCCAAATCAAGCCTTCCTTAAGAAGGTCCCTACCGTGCAAAATACTTCTCCAAGTATATGAAGCTCTCTTGGGACAACTTGCTGTCAAGAAGTCACCATTTTTGAAGTACCTTGCCCGTAGCACTCTAGAGCACAAGGAGTCTGGTTTTGTAACAATTCTCCAAGCCTGTTTTGCCAACAAGGCTTGGTTGAAATCATAGTAGTTTCGAAAGCCTAAGCCTCCTCTCCCCTTCGGCTCACACATGCGATCCCAGCTGATCCAGTGTACCTTTCTCTGTCCCTCATGCGCACCCCACCAGAAATTCGATGAAATTGAGGTTAGCTGAGCACACAGTTTCTTAGACAGCATAAAGCAGCCCATGGTGTAAGTTGGCACAGCCTGCACCACTGCTTTCACCAACACCCCTCTCCCTTCCTTCGACATCCCCTGCCCCTTCAAACCCCGAACCTTGGCCCATGAACGTTCTGTGAGGTGCTTGAAAGCACCATTTTTTGATCTTCCTACCACTGTTGGTAGTCCTAAGTAACGTTCAGAGAGGGCTTCACATTGAATCCCGATTGTTGATTTCAGAGAAGGCCGAGCATCTTCTGCACACCCCTTGCCGAAGAAAATTGAAGACTTTTGGTAGTTTACTTTCTGTCCCGAGCTCTCTTCATACCTCCTCAGCACCTCCTTCAAAGCAGAAAGGTTTGTATCACTTGCCTCCAAGAAAACAATGCTATCGTCGGCGAAAAGAAGATGTGTGATAGTAGGGCCTTCTTTACCAAAACCAACTCCAGCGAGTAGTTTATCTAGCTGTGCTTGTCGCAGCAAAGCTGAGAAGCCCTCCACACAGAACAAGAAGAGGTATGGCGAGAGAGGGTCTCCCTGCCGAAGACCCCTAGAAGGATAGAAAAAGTCCGACCTCTCACCGTTTAGCTTCACTGAAAATCTCACCGAGTCCACACACCTCATGATCATGTCTACCCAAGTGGTAGCAAAACCCATTTTCAGCATCATGTCCTTTAGAAAGCGCCATTCCACTCTATCGTACGCCTTCATCATGTCCAATTTGACCGCACACAAAGGCTTCTTCCTTTTCCTTGTCCTGATGGCATGTACACATTCATAAGCAATCAACACATTATCCGTGATTAATCTGCCCGGGACAAAGGCACTTTGCTCCTCAGAAATAAGGATAGGTAAAATCTTCTTGAGCCGATTTGCCACCGTCTTGGAGGCAATTTTATACAGCACATTGCAGAGACTTATCGGCCGGAATTGAGACAACAACTCCGGGTTATTTGTCTTCGGGATCAAAACCAGCACAGTATCATTGAAATCCGAAGGACACTCTTTTCCCGCCAAAAACTCCAGAACAGTCCTGCACACATGTACTTTTAAAAGACACCAGTGTCTCTGGAAGAATAAAGCCGGAAGCCCATCAGGCCCCGGGGATTTAGTTGGGCCCATTTGAAACAATGCCTCCTCAATTTCCTTGTACGAAAACACTGCTGTCAGTGCATCGTTCATATTATCAGACACCGCCGTTTCGATCAAGTTTAAAATCGAGTCACTGTTGCTCGACCCTTCTGAGGAGTAGAGATTATGATAGAAGGCCCGTGCCATTTCCACCATACCCTCATTGGTTTTACATAGAGTTCCATCCTCAGCTCTCAGGCCCCGTACCGTATTTTTTCGTCTCCGGTGAGACGCTCTATTTTGGAAGAACTTTGTATTTTTGTCTCCCGCCTTAAGCCACTCTTGCCTAGACCTTTGTTTATACATTATCTCCTCTTTTTCAAACACATCATGCAGTTTCCTCTCTATTTCTCGGATCTCCAGTGAGCATCCAGTATTCCTTGCAGCGCGTTTTGCCCCCTCAAGCTTAGCCCGCAAGGTTTTAATTTCTGCACGTATTGATCCAAAGGTCTCGAAGCTCCATCTTTTCATCTCTCCAGAAACATCAGCAAGACGTTTGCACAGGCCTCCTATGTCTGTTTCACCGCAGTCCCATTTTTCCCAGGCTTCCTTGACCATGCTTTCATAGCCCTCATGTTTCAGCCACATTTCTTCAAACATAAAACCCCGCGAACCCGAAGGCTGTCTCTTCGGTTCATCAAGGATTTCAACAACCAATGCCATATGATTAGAGGTTTCCGTGGGCACATGAAGCACCTGTGTGTGTGGAAACATGTCGAGAAAAGGCGCTGTCGCCATTCCTCGATCTAGCCTGACCTGGGTATTATCTTCTCCTTCTCTCCTGTTATCCCATGTGAAATCATATCCTGAGTAGCCAAGGTCAGCTAGCCCGCAGTCCAACAAGCAGTTCCTGAAAGCAGCCATCTGAGCCTCACTACGTGGTGCCCCTCTTAGTTGTTCTTCCTGCTTGGTTATCTCGTTGAAATCCCCTGCACATATCCATGGTAGGTTGTCCTGGGAACGCAGATATCTCAGGGCGTCCCATGTTTTGCAGCGAAGTTCAGTTCGAGGTTCACCGTAGATGCCACTGAACCTCCAGGTTTTGCCGTCCATCGTGATCTTAGCATCAATATACAGCTGACACCACGGTCGCACTGAAACATCTACCCCATCACGCCACCAAAGAGCTAATCCTCCACTCTTCCCTACGCAGTCCACTGCTACCCCATGCGCAAACCCCAGACTCCATTTGATCCTGTCCATGTCTCTCGATTTCTTCTTCGTCTCGCTTAGGAAAACCACCGCTGGGTTGTATGACCTAACCAGGTCTCGAAGCTCGCCCACCGCCGCGTCCAACCCCAGTCCGCGACAGTTACGGGCCAACAGAATCATTGGGATCGGCGGCCCTGCGTCGCAGGGTCCGCCGCTGGTTCTGCTAGTCTGTCAAAAACAGATGAAGTACGCTGTCTCTTACTCGTTGATTCAGAGCTTCCATCCCCCACAATTTGCACTGGCACCGGCATCCAGACCTGTTTGGATCCTCTCTTTTTTGTTTTGTGTGCCCGGTGGCATTTGATAGCGATCTACCTGGCCTGCCCTGCCATCCTTCCTCGGTTTCCTGACAAAAGTACCGCTCTTAAACTTTTTTGGGGCTGTATCCACCGGCCTTTTACCTGTTTCGCGGTCATTCACCCGCGCCCCGTGGCGCTTATCAGGGCTAGTAACATCTCCATCTCCCCTCCGTAAATCCGTCCCACCAGTGCGGGACGAGCTAGAGTAGGAGTAATCTCGAACAAGGTTCCTCCGAGTCGGCAGGTCTCGAATAGAAACCCCACCATTGTATCTCACCTCCGATCCTGCCGACCTAGAACTATAGCTGCCAGCAGACATAGACGACCGAGCAGGGGGTGGAGGTTTTTTGTTTCTCCTTGGTGATGCACGTAACCATTCCCCCCACTGCTTGCCATCTTCCTCAGGAGCCTGACATTTGTCCTCTGGATGAACTAGGCACCCACAATCAAAGCAAAAGTGAGGTACCTTCTCGTACTTGATGTCAAATCACCTGCCTTTTGGATCATCTTCAGATTCTTTCAAGCTCACACCACGCAGAAGTGGTTGATCCACACGGACAGCAACTCTGATCCTAAGATCTTCTCCCCAAGCCATTCCGTCATCATCTACCTCCACCGAGATGAACTTTCCAATCCATCCTCCGATCAGTTCACCATAAAACTGATTCATCATATCCATGGGAAGGTCCATAACCCTCACCCAAATGTCCAGGGAATCAAACACCATATCGGATGGGCGAATTGCTCCATCAAAATCTTGTAGGAGCACTGCATGGAAATCAAACTGCCAGGGGCCGTTCTTCTTCGCGTGCTTCCAATCTCCTTCCGAGGAGAAGCGCACCACGAACCTATTCTCACCAATATCTTTGAACTGTGCTGATTGGTGCAGGCCCCATGCCCTCTCCATGGCTCGTTCCAGGGCATTCACGACCAGTTTCCGCGGTGAACAAACCTTGCCCACCATAGCCCACTTTGGGCACGGAACAGATGCAGATCCCGTACCTCCAATCACCAGCCCAGTGGCCTCTTTGTCGGTCAGCAGCAGATCACCCATCTTTGCTGCGAGATCGTCTCCTCCTTCCTTCGCCAGCGACCGGGACGGCGTCCTAGCCCGGCCACCGTTTCCTGCAGGCGTGCGCGCTGGAGTCGACATGGAAAAACTTCACAACCACTCCCCACACACGCGGGGACGCGAGAACCTCACATCTGACCAGCCGAGACGAGACCTCGCCGTCGAGATCAGCCCCGCCGCCAGAGACAACCACCCTCGAGAAGCAAACCCTAGCTTAGACACGATCGCCTCCCGATCGCCCTAGAGAAACTACCGCTCTGTGGTGGACCTGCATCCTGTATTTTTAGCTAGAAAATAGACGTCACCTACAGTGGTTTCATGTCATGACGTCGTCAACAGTGGCGGTGAGTCATTATGTCATAGGTCCTGTCACATCAAGTCTGATGTGACAGCTTAGTTGACTATTAGGCCAGCAGCTGGCTCTGCCCCTATTTAAAGGGAGGAATACTAAGATGGAAAAGAGAGGCAAACCATTTCATTGTGGAACACATTCCCCTCTCTCTTCTCCACTCTCTCGTGTAGCTTTAGGGACAACAATTGGTATCAGAGCCCAAGTTCTTTGAGAGATCTCACTGGAGATGGGCGAGCACAAGGCGCTCATGCCGGCAGAGGTGAAGGAGGCCGCTAGCACGCTGGCAGTCCAGCGGGTTGTGCGGGAGGCCAGTAGTTCGTGGCCGCTGCTCATGCGGTCAACCTACGCGGACTGGGCGTTGCTCATGCAGGTAAAGCTTGAGGCACGTCGTGTTTGAGCCGCCGTGCATGATGGCACGGAGGAGCGCGAGATGGACCAAGCGGCGCTGGAGTATCTGCTGCTCGCCGTCCCACCGGAGATGATCTCCACACCAGCGTCGAAGAAGACAGCCAAGGAGGCATGGGAGGCGATCAAGACGATGCGGGTCGGAGATACCCGTGTCCGCGAGGCGAAGGCGACGGCGCTCAATAAGTAGTACGAGGTCATCAAGTTCGGCGACGACGAGAACATCGATGACTTCGCCATGCGGCTGCCGTCGCTCGTGTCACAGCTTGGGGTGCTCGGCGTCACCATCTCCGAGCCAGACACTATCCGTAAGTTTCCCTTAGTCGTTCCCACGAGGTTCTCGCAGATGGCATGCACCATCGAGACCCTGCTCGACCTCGACAAGCTCCCCATGGAGGAGCTCATCGACCGCCTCAAAACGGCCGAGGAGCAACATGAGGTGGAGAAGCCGGAGGCCAAGCAGGCCGACAAACTACTCCTCATGGAGGAGGAGTGGTTCTCCCAGATGCGCCTGCAGGACGGAGGTGGATCCTCCAGCCATGCCGGACGCGGCGGCGGCAAGCCGCGCGGACGCGGCAGGTGTCGGGGGAATAATTATCGCGCGACTTATTCAAGCAAAGCGCGACTTATTCACAATCGCATCACTATTGGGCTTACATGAAAGTGGGCCAACTCAATATCATGAGGAAGGATCTAAAAGACCGGAGAAAATATAACTTGGGGGACAGGAAGATTAGTCTCCAAGTAGGACTCCGGCTCATACTTTCCTTGGGGTTGAAGTTTCCTTGTAACCTTGCGAGCAATCGTCTTTATAAGGTGGACTCCAAGGACCTAGAACGCTAAACTAAAAGGCTATCAAGCTCTCAAGCTCCAAACCCTAGATCTCATAGATCCAGAGATAGGCGACTCGACACATCGATCGCCAACCTCTTGTAACACCATATTCATATCAATGCCAATCTAGGATAGGCAGGGGAAACAACAAGATTCTGGGAAGATACTTGGTTGGGCGATTCCCCATTGATGAACCAATATGCATTACTGTATAGCATTGTGCGGCAACAACATGTATCGGTTCATGATGTGCTACAATGCACCGCCGCTAAACCTCGGATTTAGAAGGGCGCTTGTAGGGAATAAATGGGACATGTGGTCTCATCTATGCCACAGATTAATGGAGGTCATTTTGACAGATGTTCCAGATGTATTTAAGTGGAATTTGACCCAAAACGGTCAATTTACAGTAAAATCTATGTATGAGGATTTTATGAATGGATATACCAGATATTTACAGAAGTATCTTTGGAAATTAAAAATTCCACAGAAGATTAAGATTTTTATATGGTTCCTTCACAAAAAGGTCTTGCTAACAAAAGATAATTTGGCTAAGCGGAATTGGAAAGGTAATTCACATTGCTCTTTTTGTGGGAACGATGAGAATATAGAACACCTTTTTATTTCCTGCCCTTTTGCAAAACTCATCTGGCGGGTAGTTTTCTGTACTTATAATATTCCATCTCCTACTAATGTCACAAATATGTTTGGGAATTGGTTGAGGGGAGTGGATCAAAAGACCAAAAACAGGATACATATAGGCGTGTCAGCTATTTGTTGGTCCATATGGAATTGTAGAAATGATATTATTTTTAACAGGAAAGATAAATTTCATGTTTTACAGGTTATCTATACGGCGGTACATTGGATCCAGTTATGGGCTTTCCTGCTGCCTTCGGACCAGCGGGGTCTTATGGCGGCTGGATGTACGAGACTCCTGCGAGTGGCACATGATTTTTTCTCCGGACATTCGTGGCAGCATATTAGTCGACTTTCGTAGTTTACTTATTTACGCCACTGTCGGCTGAGGTGTCTTTCTTAATCTTAGTGATTTATTGAGAATGTAAACTTTAAGATACGATATACTTTGTAATAATGCGGCTGTGTGCATCACTCGATGCAGAGGGCTGGGATTAATAAATTTCTCTTTTCTAAAGAAAAGGTCTTTACCTCACATTGAGGGGCCGAACCTGGGTAAAAAACATTGTCTTCTTCGTGCCCTGTGATCCTAAGCTCGGAAACAATTGACTCGCGCAATCCCACACCTACGAAGTCATCCATGACATCTGACGTGACAAACCCACGACAGTTGGCACCCACCGTGGGGCCTGCGGTTAAGAGGGTCACGTTCTGCGCTGGATCTGTGCCAGGGACGGAGGATCTCATCGTCGATTAAAGCTCGGCGACTTCATTGCCGTGCCGTTTCAAACTCGGCGATATCAACATCTACTTCAAGGGCAGCAGACAACGTCTGTGCTGCGACTGACCCCGATGACGTCTTGGAAATCATATCGACGATCCATTCGGTGGAAAGATGCGGAATCGAGTTACCCAGCAGCCGGTAAAATTTCGTTGGATTTCAACGGCTGGATCTCCCTGGGCGACTCATATGCTAACTACTGTCAGAACCCTGACGAAACTCCGCGGGATCTCGGGAAAATAATTATCGAGGTCGACTCGGACATCAATTCGAAGATCTCTCCGGTGAAAACCTGCGGAACACAATCCCGAAGCCCTCCAAGAAATTTGAGACAATTCCAACGGTTAGATCACCGTCAGCGACTCGCGCACTGCAGCAAATTTCATGTCAAGGCGATTTCGCGAATCCTCCACTGGCCGACATCAACAATATCAGCACTGTCCCCTGCCGTTCGGGTTGATGGCAGATGAAAATATTCAGGCCGGCATGCGTGCCGCAGTTTGAGTCGCATTAAGCTGATATCCCCAAAAGTTCTGCCGTCAGCCGAGTTAATTTACTTTGTTATTCCGTTCCGCTCGAGAATACATCCGAGTCAGGTTTCAACTCGGATCATGTCGATATGGCCCAATGTGCGGCAAAGAAGAAAAAGGAAAAATCAGCTACGGCGCAGGACAAATTGATTTGTTACCAAGTGGTATACGTTTTAAAATCACCAAAGCATGGAAAAGAAAAAATATTTGTGCTGTCACGTGAAGACCTGCCAACTTTGACTCGTGCACGGATTGGGGAGAGTGAGCAAGGAAGGAGAAAAACAAATCAAGTTGCCCACTTCGATTGGCGTGATGGATTCCTCCAAAGAAATCAAGTGCTAGCTGGAAGAAAACGCTAGCTGAAGAAAAATAAAATAAAAGGAGAGGCAAAGCAGGTGGTAGTACTCACATAAATCAATCTGTCGAAAGAAAAGCAGCGGCTCGTGAGTTACGAAGCAGCGACTGCGGAGACTACCTTCAACATAGCGACTTGCCATCTCTCATCAGTCGCAGGGCTGAGTCGGCAGAATTATCTACAATCAACGCAACTTCGACCTCGCTCAACGGCTCAACGCGATGAAAAAGTCGACCATGCCTTTCACAGGCTCTACGTCAACATTGCTCACGTATGGCTGGCTGGGAATGGCACCGCACCCTGACGAACGGCCGGAGCGCTACATCCACAAGATGGCCAGAGGACGGGTTCAGAGCGTCAGTCGGACAACCTGCAAAAAAGGGACGCCAGCCATCGTATGGCGCGACGGCCAACGTAGCAGATTCTGCAATGGTTATGTCGGACGAGCAGGCTGCCTGTCTACCGATGGACACACTTTCTTCGTTTCCCGAATCAGCTACAACTCGCTGGTGATTTTTCCCAGCAACCGAGCAAACACCGACGGCGTCATCAACGACAGAGAAATAAGACCAAGCTAAGTCGCTTTCATGCTCAAATTTTACAGTCTTTGCTTTATCAATTAATATGGAGTTTCATCTTCGAGTCAATCTTGGGGGCTGCATACCTATTTTATAATGCTTATTATCAATATCTCTGCGATTCAAATTATATCATGCCGCGGATTTTAAATTCAGATCATTTTGAATGCTTAATTACATCCACTTCTTAAAGTAGGTCTTATAACCCGTATTGGATTTATTAAATTCAAGTTCTTTTTTAGCTCGCACTATATCAAAATCCAGATGCATATAGCTCACTATATCTATCAACTTGAGCTCCTTTTATAAGCTCGCATGATTTATTGAAAAATCAGCTTTATTAACATCCGTAAACGGATTTCTTAATGTACTATTGTTACCATTACATGCTCAAGCATTGATATTTGAGGACTCGTTATATCATTTCATGATTTATCATTATATCATTTCATGAGTCACCTAGTGATTTATCTTCAGATCATTTTATGAGTCACATACAGCTCATCATTATATCAGTTTACGAGTCACTAACGAATAATCATCTTATCGATATTTGATTTAAACAGGTGACTCGTTGTATTAATTCTTGGGTCAAATCAGTGACCCGTGGTATCACATTTACAACTAATCAGATCTGGTTATCATCAAAACTAATTAGAGCTCGTGACGGCTATTACAGCTGATTATATCAAAAGTCGACTGCCACCTACGCGCGGTCGCACATCAGGATTAGTAAAATAAAGCGGGCACCACCAATATCCGGGGGTTTGTCATTTCACCTCAATTTGAGTTGCTGAGACTTTATTTTCACTAATCTCTGGGTTTCACGGGGGCTTTGTAGTTTTATGAGCTCGGCTTATTCTCGTGGAATCGCTCTTTGTGGCAAATTTTCCTTGGTTATACTCGCCTTAAGTCAGATGCAACTCGCACTATGCGGCCAAAGTACCGGCAGGTGGCGTCAATCGAGTCTGATTGCCTATCGTGTTCGTTCTCGACCTTAAACACACATTAGACCTAGAAAATACTAAGCCACGCGAGGGCCTACTTAACGGTAACAGAGATAGTTCAGAAAGGCTAAAGTACCCGCATGTGGCGTCAATCGAGTCTGAATGCCTATCATGGACTTTCTCGACCCTGAACACACATTAGACCTGGGAAATACTGAGTCGTACCATATCTATCATGCATCGTACCATTTCCTATCATGCAAAATACCATTTTCTATCATGCAAAATATCATTTGCTATCATGCAAAATATCATTTATCATTCAGATTATACTATGCTATCATGTAGGGTACCATATGCTATTATGCGGAGTACTAAAGTTTTATCAGAATTATTACCAGCCGTCAAGGCTAACATATTATCATCAAGTTTTTATTATTGCTTTCTCAAGGGTTTTGCCTTTTTGATTTAATAGGAACCTATAACTCGGCCATATGAATTTGAATTGGCACGAACAGATATTTTATGATTGGGAAGATCATCTCCTGATATCGGCTGTTAAAGCCACCATTATTTATTTATCTACAGCCACATCAAGTGAAATTCTTAAGTACGATTTCTTCATTTATATCTAGAGTCTTGATTGAGATTATCTTTTTTTCTAGCGGCTCAACTAATACTTCACAATTAGGAGTTTATAAGCGACTCCGCTCTACTCTAAATATCATTATTATCTTGAAAGCAACATTTTTGCTCAAGTTATTGCAGGATATGACATCAAGCAAGATGACAAAAGCATGCCTGCTTAAACCCCGGGGGTTAGGACAATTAAGTTTTTGTCTAAATTGAGATATTGTTGAGTCCCGAGCAGCATGATCAAGCATGCAACCCGGCCCTCGGGGGCTACACATCCACCCACCGGCATCTGATGGTTTCTACTAAATTGATATACCATGTTTATATGCAGATTTAATTTTTTGCGGCACATGAGAATATATATCCATTTGCGAGTCAAATCAGCGACTCAAAAATCTTTAAATACAGGCTGTGGCTATATACCCTTGAGCCGCCATGATTCAACATGCGCTCAGATGGCTTGTCATGATAACTTGACAAATTATTATACTCTAATGATTGACCAGCTTATTTATGCTTATGGTTTTTTCTGCTTCGATGTCTATGACTCAGCACCTTATACACATTTGGCTGATATATCTTGACACTCATAAGTTATTATTCTTATGATTTCAGCTCAGTCTTACACCCAACAGGATAAGGTGGTTTTCACCAAAGGCTTCGCCGCCTCCACATTAACTCAGAAGTTTCAGCAAGATTTCGCCGGCCTCAAAGGCCTGCGATACTATATCAACAAACGTCAGCGGCTCATCGCTTCTACATCAGCGGCTCAATAAGCCGCTACGCTCGCGACTCATCATCAGCGAGTCGCCAAGTTCAACATCGACAAGTCGGCAAGAACTACATATGCAATCCCGCAAGATCATCATCAAGACAGAATCTTCCGCCTGATTCCCCGGAAGCTTCGGGGCTAATGTCGGGGGAATAATTATCCCGCGACATATTCAAGCAAAGCTAAAAGGTGGACTCCAAGGACTCCAAGGACCTAGAACGCTAAGCTAAAAGGCTATCAAGCTCTCAAGCTCCAAACCCTAGATCTCATACATCCAGAGATAGGCGACTCGACACATCGATCGCCAACCCCTTGTAACACCATATTCATATCAATACTAATCTAGGATAGGCAGGACGTAGGTCTTTACCTCACATTGAGGGGCCAAACCTGGGTAAAAAACATTGTCTTCTTCGTGCCCTGTGATCCTAAGCTTGGAGACGATTGACTCGCGTAATCCCACACCTACGAAGTCATCCATGACATCTGACGTGACAAACCCACGACAGCAGGGGTAGCCCGGCTCGCGGAGCCGGGAACCGCGGCGCGTCGAAAGACAAGTGCCGCTACTGCGGAGTCGCCGACCACTGGGCGCGGGACTGCGCAAGAAGAAGCGCGAGGAGGAAGCCCACCTCGTGCGCGGAGGGAATGCGGAAGCGCACCTCGTCCGTGGCGGAGACGATGAAGACGATAGCGCGCTCCTCATGATGGAGGCCTGCACCATTGTGTTTGCCCCACAGCTCCCTGTTTCGACTCGCCACTGTTAGTTAACCTCACTTCAGGCGCTCCCAGCAGTTGCCTGATTTAGAAAGGGTTGCACAAATCGGAGGAGGAGAATGGAAAAACCTCCCAGCGAATCAGATCTAGAAGAGGTCCAGTCACTATTTGGGGTCAAGGATCCTCGAGAGGCAGTCACAGCGGCCAGAATTCTCTTGCAGCATCTTTCGGATCCCGCCTTGGTGTCACCGCAACTCCAGTTCTGGGTGGCGCAACTTGACCGATTGGTAGCTTTGATGCAAAAGTTCCCTATCCAAGAGTCTGAATGGGGAGAAGAAGTCACGAGCGAAGGGTTGAATGATTGCAGTGAGTGGACGGCCTTGGTTCCTTGGCTGCGGAGACCGATGCATAGCCGTCGGTATCACTATGGTTTCCGTAAGGCTTATGATGGCACCACTGATCCTGAATATTTCCTGCGAGTCTTTGTGGCAGAGATTAGTTTGGTCGGGGGAACGAGCTGACAATGATGAACTACCTCCCGTTTGCACTCGATGGGCGCGCAGCTACATGGATGACCGAGCTCCAAAGCGCCTCGGTGAGTTCGTGGTCGGACCTCAGAGCCCAGTTCCACTCAGCTTTCCGGGACCACCAAGAGCAAAGTTGCACTTACGAGATGCTATACCACTTGGTCTAGTGTCCTGGGGAAAGGCTGAGGGATTACGTTCATCGTTTCAAAGCCACACTGATCCACGTTCCCGGGACAAAGGACGTGATGGTAGTACTGTCTTTCAGTGCTAACGTTCGAAACGAGAAAATCAGGGACAAGTTGGTGATCCGGTCAGTGGACACCCACGAAGAGCCGTGGAAGGTGGTAGAGAAGTGTCTGATCAAAGAAGAGCGACGGGATCCGTTCGCGGGGTTGGTTCCCGGGAGTAGCGTACCCCTGGGAAGGTATGACGGAAGATGGGTCAGTTTATCCGGGCCTAATCAGATCATATAGTGTAGGGAATCTTGGTCAGAAGGCAGGTTCAGGGTCAGACTTGGTGCAGAGGTCAGGTTCAGCGGAAGAATCAGTTCTCAGTGCTATGAGTCGTTCCACGCCCTCGTCTTCGAATCTAAGGTAATGAAAACCTGTTTGCGGGATATGCCCAGAACAGTCCGTGTCCGGGGTCATACCCGTGAACGTTGGAAATGGGAAGGGTCCGTCCCTCCACAGATGAGGTGCGTCTGGATCCGTTCCACCACAATATGCTAAGTGGGAAGGGTCCGTCCCTCCACGGATGAGGTGGATCTGGATCCGTTCCGCCACAATATGTTAAGTGGGAAGGGTCCGTCCCTCCACAGATGAGGTGGGTCTGGATCCGTTCCGCCACAATATGTTAAGTGGGAAGGGTCCGTCCCTCCACAGATGAGGTGGGTCTGGATCTGTTCCGCCACAATATGTTAAGTGGGCAGGGTCCGTCCCTCCACGGGTT
This sequence comes from Poa pratensis, assembly GCA_947311845.1. Lineage (NCBI taxonomy): Eukaryota > Viridiplantae > Streptophyta > Magnoliopsida > Poales > Poaceae > Poa > Poa pratensis. Next base: position 72,609,078 of record CAMZMU010000128.1, on the reverse strand, counting down.
ATGACTTGGGGAAATAAACTGGTTTAATGAAAACATTTTTTGGAAATGCTAACTCTAAAAGCTTTGTTTGGACGCTGGGGGCTTCCGCCCGGAATAGATAAAACTTGATTTCGTAAAAGACTAACTACGAGTAGCACTGCATGATCATAGCATACATGAGAGTTCGTTTCAAGACATGCATGATAAGCTAATCACTAAACTGTTTGGTTATCGAATATTGTCACGTGCTGCAGGAAAGGTACTTGGAAACAGAACGGGGAATGCATAAATGGTGAACCCCTTCCTCAATTGGGGTTATCAGAATCTTCAGCCGAGCCATCATGATCTTGAGAAGAATGTCCAAAGCTACCTTCCGACGAAGAGTCAACGTCTTGATCTCCTGGGCTAGCTGCTGGGAGGTACCGGTTGGTGAGCTGATCGACAATCGCGGAGACGGTAGTGACGGCGGCTGACCTACCGGCCGTGGATTCTATCCCAGTAAGAGCAACATGGAGATTGGCGTCGAGATTGTGGAAATAGACCGCGGAAAGGGCATCAGACAGGGCTGACCGGACACTGACAAGGACCTCAGTATGAAGCTTGGAGCTCTAGATCCCCTTCACCTCACGAAGGCTGGTGCCAAGACGTTCGATGGCCTCAGCCACAGCTTCACAGGATGGAGCCCGGGAAGACGACGGCTCATCGGATCGAGGTATTCCAAGAGCATGCAGGCCGTCTTGGGCTTCAGATACAGCAGCGTGAATCCTGGCCACCCATTCGTCATTCAGCTTCTGGGACTCCTAGAGGGTAGCAGAGAGAGCTTCATTATCAGATGATCTGGAAGCCAGCTGATTTTCTAACTCAACGACTCTGCTCAGAGCGGCGTCCAACTGACAAGGCTGAGAGTCATGTTCAGCCCTCAGAGATTGGACTAGCTTCTCAGCAGCTCCCAGTTTCGCCACCTGCGCCTTCAGGCGTTCTTCCAACTCATTCGTCACATCCCTTTGGACTCGCAGGTCAACCTCCAGGGCTGCACTCCTCTGAGCACTCTCTGTCGCAGAAGCTTGGTAACTGCTGACTCTGGTGGCTAGCTGGCCCGTCTCAGCTTCAGCAAGGGACTTGGATGATTTTGCGGCTTCCACTTCATCACGAAGGGAAGCAATGGTAGCCTCCTGAGACGCGATGGCGGAAGACAGCCTGTCAATTGCGGCAGTCGATTGGGAAGCAGCTGCGGCATCCCTCTCGGAACGAAGCTCATCTTCCCTTCACTTCAAGTCCTCCTCGCGAGCCTAGATTTGCTCTTCCCTCTGAAAAAAATCAAGAAGCTCTCGAGCTCTTTGAACTCCCAGCTCGTGCTCCCGGGAAGCGAGTGTCTGAGCCCTGGTGGAGTAATCGGCCTCGAAGCCCTGAATCTCTCGGATTGCTCTGGAGAAGACATTGAGACCAAAAGGCTCATTCGAAGGCCCGGGCTGAAGAAAGGAGCGAGATGCCCTGTTATCAGCAGAAGACGTCCGAGCACGATCATAACCCTGTATACCCTTCACTGGACTGTCAGGCAATCGAACAATGGGAAGGCAGTCACGAACCGCCCCGGATACAGATGAGGGAGGAACAGATGAGGTACGGTCTCAGTTGCTCTGAACAATCGCAGGATCCTGGGAACAGCTACCCTCATGGTGTTTCTTGGCAGGAGGACCCCCTGAGTTCTCCCTAAAATAAGCAAAGCAACAATGTCAGAAGCAATTATCAAGTGTGGTTAATGAATTTCAGGGGCAATATCTTACCTCGGTGCTTTCCTCTTCCCCGAGCCTGCTGGTAAAACACTGGGCTCATCATCCTCAAAACCCGCTATACCTCGGGCAGTAAACGAAGGCAGTGAAGCTTGAAGGGAGCCCAGATGCTTTTCCGCAAAGATGGGCATCACGTTCACGGGCCAAGCAGAGATGCGAACACCAGAGAGATTGAAGACCCTAGCCGAGACTTCATCCTTAGACAGGCTCTCAGAAATAAGCCGAATCGGATCGGTGGAGAGCGTCCTGTAATTTCACACCATCTGCAATCCTGAGGCGAATAAAGTGGGACATGATGTCCGGCCCCGTCAATCCCTTTCGTCGAAGCACCAGAAATTGGTCCAGAGCAGCTGGGAAATCCCCTTCACGAGGACTGAAAGCAGTAAAGCAAGGAATGTCTCGCGGGCGGCTGACTGGAACCTCAAGACACGGGTGCAAAGATGGCACTTGCGAGGCACCAGTCCTGACGCCAGTTCCCCCAATTCCTCGTCAATCAAAGCTTGGTGAACCCAACGGAGGCACCGCTGCGAAATTCGAAAGTAACGCAACCTAAGATTTCAGGCATGGGAGTAACGCAGGGGGGTGAAGAAGTGTCAGAACAGAGCCACAGACGGATGAACTCCAATGAAGCACTCACATGAATATGTGAAAATTGACAGAGTCAAGATCGCGTTCGGATGCAGATGAAGGAGGCGGAGTACGTAGGCCTCCATGACGGCCACAAAGAAGTCCGAGAACGGCGGCACCAAGCCCATCGCCAAGAACTTCGTGAAGATGGGGATATCCAATCCCCCAGCCTGCACACTGCCCTGAGGAAGAAGAGATGTCTCCCGCCACTCATTGTGGTCAGAGGCCACTAGGCACCGAGCTTCTTCGCAAATTGCATCTGCCGCTGACTCGTTGGGGATCAAAATCTGTGAACGAATAGGAGAAGGAGAGGGATTCGCCCCGGATCTGTCGCCGCCACCACCCTGCTGAGCTGAGGAAGAGAAGCCATGGCCAGATCGAGATCGAGATTGTCGCAGTGTGCTAGAGTCCGTTGGTGGGAGACTTGGAAGACGAGAAGACTGAAGGCGACGAGAAAATCTGAGATAAGGTTGGGGGAAGGAAGTCCTTCTCTCTCTCCCTTCTAAGTCAAAGAAAAGCCCTAGACATGTGGTGATGCGGTCACGCGCGAGAAAGGGCACAACCCCGATCGTGCTTTGGTCGAGGTTGTGCCCGGGGGCTACTGTCGTATCCCGGGAACTAGGGGTCCCCGTGATCCTCCTCGCGTGCACCACAGTATTACCCGCTCGTGACAACCGCACCCAAAGGATGGAAATACCCCCCGCGAACCAGGCACCGCGAAGGCTGAAGGAACAAGACCCATGAAGCCTGACTCTCGAGGACCCCGGTAACGTCATGGATAGTGACATCTAAGGAAGCGAAGAAAGCGTGTCAGTTGAGTAAAGAAGGACAGCCAGAGAAAAGGTGTCAGCGGCCTCGGTCACCCACGTGATGGGTTGTAGGCTCCCCACGTAACCTTTGTGGTATCCCCTTAGTCATATAAAAGGAGGGCCAGGTGGGAGAGAGGATCATCTTGGAACACAAGCTAGCTAGGCAGATCAGATTGGGAGAGTTCATCCTAGAGAGAGTGCCCGGGAACACATCTTTGTAGCCCGGGTACGCGTATCACCACCATATATCCAGACATGCAAGAGTAGGGTGTTATGCTTCCGAGCGGCCCGAACCTGGGTAAACCGCCTGTGTGCTGTACTTTCCGCATCGCTCACTCGCTCGCCTAGATCCACCTTGCGCCCTCGCCGAATCTCTAAAAGGGGGTCTCTCGACCTCCGGTGCTCGTGACTTCGGACACGACAAGTCGCAAGGATCCGGGAGTGTCGGGTCGGGAGGACCCGACAGCATCATCAGGTCGAAAGGACCGACTGCGTTGACTCGGGAGGAGTCGACCATGGCAACTCGGGAGGAGTTGGCCGACCCGGCTCGCAAGGAGCCGGTCCTCCTCATGCTAGAGGAGAAGGCGCAGGTCAACCTGGCGCAAGAGGGGGACGCCAAGAAGGGCGTCTGGTACCTCGACTCGGGCGCAACCAATCACATGACTAGTGATCGCGCCGCGTTCGCGGAGCTCGACACAAGCGTCACCAGGACTGCCAAGTTCGGCGACGGCTCGCGAGTCGACATCTGTGGGCGGGGGACAGTGCTCTTCGTCTGCAAGTCAGGCGAGCACCGGGCCGTTACCGGGGTGTACTACATACCCTGGCTGAACACGCAGATCATCAGCCTGGGCCAGTTCGACGAGAACGGCTGCAGGTATTGATCGAGGATGGGATCCTCCGGGTGCGTGATAGGGAGCGGCAGCTCCTGATCAAGGTCAGGCGAGAGCCGAACCGGATATACAAGCTGCACGCGAGAGTCGCGCAGCTAGTGTGCCTAGTCGTGGGCACTGGCGACGACCCAGCGTGGACTTGGCATGCGTGGTTCGGGCACGTCAACTTCGACAGCTTGCGCCGACTGGCGAAGGGCGAGATGGTGCGTGGCCTCCCTCTAGTGGAGCACTTGAACCAGCTCTGCGACGCCTGCCTAGCAGGGAAGCAGAGGCGAGCCCCGTTCGTAAAGCAAACGAAGTTCTGGGCGAAGGAGCGACTCGAGCTGGTCCACGGTGACCTCTGCGGGCCGATCATCCCGGCCACACCGAGCGGGAAGAAGTACTTCCTCCTGCTGGTGGATGACCTGTCGCGATACATGTGGCTCGCCCTTCTCTCGACGAAGGACGAGGCCGCAACCGCCATCATCCGACTCCAGGCGGGAGCCGAGTCGGAAACCGGCTGCAAACTGCGCACGCTGCGCACGGATCGCGGAGGCGAGTTCACCTCTGGGTCCTTCACAACATACTTGAAAGAACAAGGATGCGCCTAGAGGGGGGGTGAATAGGTGATTTAAAACTTTTTCGGTATAGCCTTGATAAATGCGGAATAAAACTAGGTGTTTTAATTTAACAAGCATACAATCTAAATATACTAGGTTCACCTATGTGCACCAATAACTTATGCGAAGCAAGACAAGCAACAAGGTGATAGCAAGATAAAGGACTTCAAGCACGAAGGCTATCACAATGTAAAGTGTATAAGTAAAGAGCTCGGGTATAGAAATAACCGAGGCACATGGAGACGATGATGTATTCCCGAGTTCCACCTTTTTAGTCAGTACGTCTCGTTGGAGGGGTGTGAGTTTCAAACTCAAGACGCCACAAATGGCCTCACCCTATTCTCCGATGAACCTTGCCCAAAATCTCGGTTCACCTTCCACTATCGGAATCCTTCAAGGCGGAATCCGGAGCCTTTACAACAATCTTGAGGCACAACCCACAAAAGGATTGGGAGCTCCCAAGTGACCACAAAAGGTCCCAACTAGCCACAAAAGGCCTTGACCACAAAAGGTCTCAAGAACACCATCTAGGGTCCAACGACCCAAGAGTAACAAGCTCACGAACTTTCACTTCCACGAATCCTCATGGAGAGAGCAAACCGATACAACAAAATGCAATGGCAAAAACACAAGAAGTGATCAAGTCTTTCACTCTCAAATTCCAACAAAGCAACAAATGCATATGGGGGAATAAGAGAGGAAGAACAATGGAGGAGAAACACCAAGAACTCCAAGATCAAGATCTACTAGGTTCCCCTCACTTAGAGGAGAGATGGATTGTTCGAAATGTAGATCTAGATCTCCTCTCTCTTTTCCTCAAAGATATGCAAGAATCACGGGAGGAATTGAGAGAGAGGCAAGCTTTCCAAGGTCAACAATGGTGGGAGAGAGAGAAAAACGTGCTGCAGAAAAACTTGGTCTCTTTGGGGAAGAAGGGGCCTTTTATAGGTCTCCAAAAAATAGAGCCGTTGTAGACAACTAACCCCGGAGACTCTGGTCTTGGAGGACCAGAGACTCCGGACTGGGCGGAGACTCTGGCCTACACGGAGGGCGGAGACTCCGGCCTGACCAGAGACTCTGGGGAACCTCCGGGGTACTTCCGGACCCCCCATGAGAGAGTGCCATCATGTGAACCTTTGCACACCAAAATCGAAGGCCGGAGACTCTGGTTTGCCATGAGTCCAGAGACTCCGGTCTGGTAGACCGGAGACTCCGGCCAGGAAATCAGTAAAACTGCAAACCCAGTAACTTTCACGTACGAAATCCAAATGATGTGAAACCAATTTTGTTGGAAAGATAGCAACAAGAGCTAAGTTGCCACACATGGGAAGGTGTGGAACTTTCCTCAAGGATAAACCGATAATATTTCCAACTCGAAAACGCAACGAGTTTTCCATACGAAATCTGTTTTGGGAGAACTTGGGCTTGTCATGAAGATCACAACAAGCACCAATACCCAACAAGGAGAAAAGCCAAGTGAGAACCACGAAAGATGATATGTCAAATATATAAATGTTTGAGCTCTCCACAAAGATGCGAACAAGTTACTCACTTGAGAGCCCCTCTTGATAGTACGACATCTATCCTATAACCCGGTCTTCCTATCAAGATCATACCTTTGCCTTGCGCATTCCACTTGAGCTAGATGATGACGATCTTGATCTCTTCAAGTGGACCACCTTTCTTGATTGCGCTTTACTTGGTGAAGACTCACATATCGCTCCCCCAGACACCAAGATGGGAGTATCTCTTAGGAACATCTTCACTTGACCATTATCTCCAAATGGGTTGCAAGCTTCAAGCATATGATATCTTCTAGATGCCCATCTTGAACTTACACATCTCAACCTTGATGACGATCACCACTTGACGTCATCCTCCATGAGCTATAAGAAATCTTTTTTGATGCAAGCCTATGGAAAGATACCTAACCCCAACAAAGGAATGTCACACGCACATAATGGGTTAGTTCACAAAGCTATATGAACAATTTCTTACCATACCATTGGATCACATGATCCCACATGGTATATTATTTAGCTTTGTGTGTTGATCAACTTGAATCCACTCTTTGCACTTAGTCTTGATCAACCTTGTATCTTTTCATCTTCTTGATCATATCAAATATGTCCATTATAATCAATGATTTTGATGGCATACAACCTTGAATCCAACACATGGAGTTCAAGCGATGCCAATGGACAAACCTACAAGAATAACTCAACACAAACATTAGCCATAAGGATTGTCATTAATTACCAAAACAATACATGGGGACACCATGCACTTTCAATCTCCCCCATTTTGGTAATTGATGACAATCCCTTTTACGAGGGTTTATATAATGAATTAAGCAACCATGCAACGCAAAAAGCAAGGATGCAAGAGAACAAAACATGTTCACTTAAACCCTCTAAATCTCTCCCCATTGGCATCCATTACCGAAATGGGTGAAAAATCAAGAAGGCAAATACAATAAGAACTCCCCCATAATGTGTGCATTTCTCATGATATGAGTGAAATCAAATACACCAATGACGAATAGATGGAGGGAGATCAAACTATATCGAGGATCCAAAAATTACAAAGAATATCAAAGAGAAAGATACTTCGACGAAAGAAGCAAGCAATCAAAAGGATCGAAAAGTGTTCTAAAAATCAAGAGGGAACTCCCCAAGGTACGTGCACAAAGTAGGATTTGCATTTTAATATGTTGTGCACAACATGGAATACTCACTCCCTCCTAGATAATTTTGAACACAAACACGTGCAAGAGAACATAAATGGGAAAAGAAGCAATACAACTTGCAACAAAATAGATGGTGTGACATAGAAAGACATTTTTGGAGACTAATACAAGGATGAGCCAAAGCATCAACATAGTCTTTCAATATATGTGGCACATAGTGCATATCATGTCTTTCCATACACACAAACCAAAGAAGATATCAAATAGGCCCACAAGCTTATTAAGATGCAAAAGCATAACAAATAAAAATAAAAATAAAGCTTGTGTTTAGAAACCACCAAAGAATCAAAAGCAATAAGAGGTGGTCACTAAAGAATTGGAATACCAATTAAAGATGTAACTATTCTCATGTGTATAAGTTTCTAAGTAGACACCAATCACGAAGATATAAGTCCACAAAAAACATGTACACACAAAATAGGTACAAAGATAAAGAACATGATATCCAAGAGGAAGTCAGAAATACACCCATAAGATCTTTGCTTACAACATAGCACAAAGTCAATTGTATCTTAAAAGGATATAGATGAACTTCCAAACATACTCATCATAGCATCAAAAATATCCACAAGGGAAAAAAGATAGTTGGATGCTCCGAGAAAGATAACAAGTATCGCAAAGGGCAAATGATTTTGAAAAATCATCAATATTGCATATGCGAGACATAGAGTAGAAGTGCTAGATTAACATATTTGGGATTGGAGAATCATGAAAATGATTATATATATATTCCCCTTGATATGTAATCATCCCGGCTTGCCCATATTTGCAATAAAGTTGTTTTGAAGAACTTTGTAAGAACCAAATCAATTGCAACAAAAGAGATTCATGCCATAAAACAACCTACACAAGGTTGAAAGCTAGGAGTGTATGCATGAGGTAGATACTTGTTACCGAGATAGCATTGTTGAAGATAAGAGTTCACGATCATCCGAGTTTGGCTCCAATAAGCACATGGTGATAACACCTTCCTTGTAAATGAGACAAGCTTCCAATGCATCTCGAGTGTACCTAAAACACATTCAAGTACAACATGGTACCCAAACTCATTGGATCCAAAGTAGTTAGAGAAACTACAATACATAGGACAAACTCCACATAAATATGTGCATATTGATATGAAATTGCATTTCATGCACATCTTAGCCACTTAGGAAATGATGGAGTTTATCCTATATATTGGATCAACAAAAGTAAACATGCCATAAGATATATATATATATATATATAAATATGCATGCACAAGACTTTTAAAGAACCAAACGAGATACAACTTGGACAAAACACCAATTAAACCAAGAAAGCACACACAAGTGTGACAAGAAAACGAATTGCCCAAATTATATCAAAGACCCAAATCAACACATGATTGAAGGTACCAATTTGAAAACATACCAAATGAAAATAGGATCAAGGAATAAATCAAACCCTCTACACTTTTCATTATGGCACAAAGTACCAACACGAAAAATGTTTGTCTTCCAAAGAGACACGTCATCGGGATAAAAAGGCAATTTGAAGACAACTAATGTTGAAAAGCATATAGGATAGCACCCCCAAGATGTGTGCATTATTTATGATCTTGCATTTGAATACAAATGCACACAAAGGGGATCATCACTCACCATATATATTATACAAACACTAGTCATGTTCAAGAAAGAGCAAAAAATCCAATACCAATTTAAAGAATGGTGTTCTACTCAATGTAGGATAGCTTCCCCAAGGATAGTGCATTATCTAGAAGTATGTCTTGAATGTAAATGCACAAGGATGGATCATTGCTTTTCCTAACTCAAGAAAGCACAAAAAAAATTTTGAGTAGAGCAACAAGATCCAAAAGATGAGAGACAAAAAGCATTTAAGCAAATATGGAACTTGTTTGAGCAACACCCACATAGGAACAAGATAATTAACAATATCAATTCTAGGTGGCAATACCTCACATGTTCACATTTTGTAGGCTTGTAATATGCACATAGCTTATTACTCCCCCATAATGTGATAATCCATATCTTTTAAACAAGAGGTAAACAAACCGCTAGAGATAATTAATGGACATTATAGAATTTGAATTTCTCATGAGCATGACATACCACATAGAGAGAAGATAATATGATATATCATCACTAAGTGGTATTCCTCATGTACACACATTTTTAGGATTGTGAAGTGCACGAAGCATATCACTCTCCAAAAATGGAATAGTCCATTAACCTCTCAAAAAGAGAGCCAACAAGATGAGTTATAAAAAAACAATAAGGCTCAAAAACAAGTAAGTGGTGTGCAAACCAACATACACATACATGATTTCTCAAGATAAGTAAGTAGAGAGCACAACACATACAAACACTAGCAAGGTACAAAACCAAACATATGCAAGGGTGCAAGCAACTTTCAATGTATATATGATATAAGCACAAGTTACCGCAAGGAGGAACATTGGATATGAGATAGAACAATATAATCCAAATGACTTGGCTTGAGAGAATATAATGATGAAGGTCCCTTAATTCTTCATGATGTTGCCAAGTCTCCAATGCCCTCCAACAATACCTATTGATCAAGTTTTAGCTTGTTGGTCCCAACCAAGTTGGGTCCTAAGAGGTTAGTCACAATAGCCTTGGCAACCCAAATGGTTCTTTTCTTGACACCACTTTGAGTACCAACATATTTGGCAAACACATTGCCAACCTTATCCTTCCGAAGAGAATAAACATCATCAATTATAATGGGGTTGGAGAAGGTACCATTAGTGCATGAAGAAGCAAAGTGGCCCTTCTCACGGCATATGTAGCAACATTTGCTTCCTCCTTTCTTCTTAGTTGGAATCTCGACTTGAGGAGGGGTAGCTTGATTCTTCTTGGGAGGTGGCCGTTTTTCAACTTGAGGAGCTTGAGTTTGAACTTGAGGCCTCTTCCCTTGTTGATTCTCACTAAGAGACTTCTTCTTCAAAGGGCAAGATCTAACTGGTGCCCTTCAACTTTGCACTTGAAGCAAACAATCTTGGCCGAATCTTTGACTTGTTCTTGGCCCTTTTTCTTCTTGTTAGACTTGGACTTGTTCTTGATATTGGAGTTGAATCCAAGTCCACTCTTGTCATTGGGGCGTCTTTGTACACTCAACATATTGTAAGTGTAGAATCCCCAACATGACGCTTTTCCAAGTCTTTCTTCAAAGAAGTGACTTGGGCCTTGAGCTCTTTTAATTCCTCTACATGGTTAGTATCAACACAAATACTATAGGAAGTAGATGCTTCATTGTTAGAGCAACAAGGCATAGAAAGTAATTCATCACAAGATTTAGCAATAGTATGTGATGTAGAATTACTAGGACTAGCACAAGACAATATAGCATTTTTAGTAGAGATTGTGCTAGTGACCACATGAGGCTCACAAGATGTTACCTTTGACATAATAGCCTCATGAGCTAACATTAGCTTAGAATGGGATGCTAGAAGATTCTCATTAGAGCTAGAGAGCTTTTCATGACTTTCTTCCAATTTTCCATACTTGCTAGTTAGCAACTCAAGTTGAGCCCTTAGCTCAACATTCTCCTTCAAAATAGATGCTTCACATGAAGTAGAGTTAGTAGCACAAGCATCATTAATATTAGAAATGAAGAAGACAACTTGGTAAGCTCATCATTCAACCTAGCATTTTTCTATAATATTTGCATGATCACAAGAGGAAGTGGAAGAGCTAGGCACAACAATTTTAGATAGTTGAGTTTGGAGTTGATCATGAGACTTGATAAGGAGAGAGTGTTCACTTTCCAAAGCCTTATGAGTTTTGTCAAGTCTCTCTATATCCTCAATTAGTCTAGCATTGCCAAACTCCAAATTCAACCTTTTCCTTTTTAAGCACTTTATACATTGCAATCACACGGTCATGTTTCTTTAGTGAGTTTAGCAATAATTAGATCATTTGTTTCATTAAGAGATTCAAGTTTCTCCTCAAGAGACACTCGAAGCTCATGTTCTTCCTCAAGAGCATTTTCTAAGGATGTTTTTCCATAGCATCCTCTCTTTCAATCCTTCCCTTTTCTTCAATGATATCCTTGCACTTAATAGCAAAAGTCAAAATTTCACACAAGTAAAAGCAAGCATTACTACCTTTAGGGAGAGCACCAAATACCATCTCACTCTTCTCCTTTAAGAGTCAATATCATTCTCTTTTAATCCATAATAATCCTCATCCTCATCATCACAAGATGTAGAGGGTTCCAAAGGTGAAGATACCTTTGAGTCTCTAGCCATAAGGCAAAAGTGAGAAATGGACGATGATGATGAAGAATTGCTTGAAGCACCATTAAGATCCATGTCTTGTTCCAACAAATGTTGGAAAACCTCTACATTGTTAGTCACACAAGAAATAGAGGATATGGAAGTATTTTTTCATGGCAACAAGACATATGAAGCATATCATCATGAGATTTAGTTAAACAACTACTACATGATATGCAAGGACTATCAACACTAGCATGTAAGACATTTGTGGTGCTAGAAGAGTTTAAGTCCAAACATAGAACATTGCAATGAGATAGAGAAGAAGTATAGTCAATAGTAGATTCACCATCAACAATGCAGTTTCTATCACCACTCACCATTTCATTACCTTGTGACAAATCACATGTTGGTGAAGTGGAAGAAGTTGTGAACTCATCACTAAAAGTGCATGGTGCCCCCATGTGTGGTTTTGGTAATTAATGACAATCCTTATGGACTAATATTTGCATTGAGATATTCTTGTAGATCTTGTCCATAGGAAAACATTGGAGTTCATGTGTTGGACTCTAGAAGATTATATGATGACCAAGGTTCTATCCAAGGGTTTATATGAAGAATGGTCATGTGTGGAGTTGAGCATATTGCAAGAATGTCTTGAAGGTTTCAAGACATCATCTTTGTGAAGAGAGAAGATTATGAAGTGCAAGTTCAAGAGAAGCATCTCGAAGAAATCCTATGCTTGAAGCTTGCCACCCATGTGGAGATATTGGTCAAGTGAAGATGTGCCTATGAGAGGCTCTCACATTGGTGTATGGGGGACCAACATGTGAATCTTCATCAAGCGAAGCGTAATCAAGAAAGGTGGTCCACTTGAAGAGATCAAGATTGTCATCATCTAGCTCAAGTGGAATGCGCAAGGCAAAGGTATGACCTTGATAGGGTTCCTATTTTACCGGTCTCATGGTGTTAGTGGGAGACCGGGTTATAGGATAGACGGCGTACTATCAAGAGGGGCTCTCAAGTAACTTGATCGCATCTTGTGGAGAGCTCAAACCTTTACATTCTTGGCATATCATCTTTCTTGGTTCTTATTTGGTTTGTCTCCTTGTTGGGTTTTGGTGCTTGTTGTGATCTTCATGACAAGCCAAGTTCTCCGAAAACGGATTTCGTATGGAAAACTTGTTGGGTTTTTGGGTTGGAAATATTATCGGTTTATCCTTGAGGAAATCTCTTGTTGCTATCTTTCCAACAAAATTGGTTTCATCCCATTTGGAGTTTTCTTGCAAAAGTTAGAGGTTAAAGAAGTTATTTCTTTGTTTCTGTTTGGCCGGCCTGGCCAGGCCCAAGGCCGGGCCCCTCGGGTGGTCAGCCGGCCTCCAGCCTTTTATAGGCCGGCCTGGCCGGGCTCCGAGGTCAGGCCCTAGGACGGGCGCCGAGGCTGGGCCTCAGGCCGGGTGCCTCAGGTGGTCAGCCGGCCTGGCCGGGACCAAGGCCGGGCCTCCTGCCTTTCTTAGGCCGGCCTGGCGGGCTCGAGGTCGGCCTCACGAAAACTGCCCAACGGGCAGATTTTGAAGGGGACCTATTTAAGGGGCTTTCTTCCCCAATGGTTCCCTAACTTCTTGAGCTCATTTTTCCCCTCTCTTTCCTCCATTGTTGACCTTGGAAAAGCTTGCCCCCTCTCAATCCCTCCCATGATTCTTGCATATCTTTGAGGGAAAAGTGAGAGGAGATTTAGATCTACATTTCCACCAATCCATCTCTCCTCTAAGTGAGGGGAAGTCTCTTGATCTAGATCTTAGAGTTCCATTTGTTAAGTTCTTCTTTGTTCTTCCTCTCTTCTCCCCCCATAAGCATTAGTTACTTTTGGTGGGATTTGAGAGTGAAGGATTTGAGCACTTGTGCTCTTGCCATTGCTTTGTGCATCGGTTTGTGCTCTCCACGAGGATTCATGGAAGTTGAAAGTTTGTGAGCTTGTTACTCTTGGGTCTTTGGACCCTAGACGCCTTTGTGGTGGTTGAGACCTTTTGTGGTCACTTGTAGCCACCCGGGAGCCCCCAATCCAGTTGTCGGTGTTGCCCCGGGTTGTTGTTGTAAAGGCTCCGGATTGCGATAGTGGAAGGTGAACCAAACCTTTTGTGGTGCGGTTCATCGGAGAAGAAGGTGAAACCTTTGTGGTGGCTCACACCTCTCCAACGAGACGTACTCCCCTAAAAAGGAGGAACTCGGGAATACATCCTCGTCTCCACGTGCCTCGGTTATTTCTATACCCGAGCTCTTTACTTATGCACTTTACATTGTGATAGCCTTCGTGCTTGAAGTATTCTATATTGCTTTCACCATGTTGCTTGTCTTTCTTAGCATAAGTTGTTGGTGCACATAGGTGAGCCTAGTATTTAGTTTGTTGGCTTGTTATTTTAAACACCTAGTTTTATTCCGTGATTATCAAGCCTAAACCGGAAAAGTTTTAATCGCCTATTCACCTCCCCCTCTAGGCAACATCCTTGTCATTTCAATCACGCCCGGAAGTGGAGGAGAATAATCATCCTCAATAATGTTGGACACTTCATATTTATTTTGAAACTTGGTCCAAAGCTAATGAGCGTTCCAAAAAGGCATGATTGATGCAAGAACTACATCGCTCAAAACACATATAAGGCCATTAGATACTAGAGTATTGAGATGTGAGTTTTCCTCATCCACTATAGATAATTCTTGGGAATCCATTGGAGAAGAAAAACCCATATCTACAATACTCTTTATATAATTTGGACTCATGGCCCTAAAAAGATTAAGCATGGAAATTTTCTAAACATCATAATTTGTGCAATCGAATATAAAAGTGGGATCGTGTACTAGTTCTCTAAACGTCATCTTTACTCTCTAGGCGATAAAGCCCAAAAAAGAGAGCCCAGGCTCTGATACCAGTTGAAAGGACAAGGATGTCGCCTAGAGGGGGGTGAATAGGCGATTTAAAACTTTCCCGATTTAGGCTTGATAAATGCGGAATAAAACTAGGTGTTTTAATTTAACAAGCATACAACCTAAATATACTAGGTTCACCTATGTGCACCAACAATTTATGCTAAGCAAGTGTAGCGGACCTGCACTTAGAAAATGGCAAGTCCCTATGTATAGTGCAAATCTCTGGATCGATTCGTTTGCACACACAGTCTAAGATGAAATATCACAACAAAGTATCAATTATTACACGATTTGATACTTTAGAAAGCAAATAGTTATGATAGTTACAAGAATGATATTAGTAAAGATCTGGACGAAGAGCAAATAATTTTGTTTTTTGTCCTATGGGCTTTCTTATTTCTAACCAAGGGTTTCGAACCTACAGGCAACACAATACTCTGATACCATCTGTAGCGGACCTGCACTTAGAAAATGGCAAGTCCCTGTGTATAGTGCAAATCCCTGGATCGATTCGTTTGCACACACAGTCTAAGATGAAATATCACAACAAAGTATCAATTATTACACGATTTGATCCAACACTTAGGAAAATATTCATTACAACTTGCATAGCTCAAGGCTAGCTAAAAGGAGTAAAGCAGCGGAAATTTATTATTCATGCAGTCTCCATCATCTTCATGTGCCACAGGCGAACATGTTGGTTGCAGACTCGAAACCCTTAACGTAAACTCACTCGTCGTCAGAACAATCTTCAACAAATAAGTTTTTGCAACAGAGTGGGTCAGAACCATTAAAAATGGAACTGGCAAGTGACACTATGTGGACACTTAGTGGAATAACTCTAATAACCTATATGCATATTTGGCTGGTGGAATTCAAGGCTATTTTGCATAAAGACAATTTTTCCTAACACTTTGTAAAACATTTTCTTCAAATTGAGACAAGCATGATATGACAAAATATTCTAAGGAAAATATGACAATTATGAGATGCAAGAATTTTCTAAGGGAAAGATGACGTCATCGCTTGCGTCATGGGTGGGACCCACATGGCAGCGAGAGAAGAGAGAGAGGGCTCTGCGGGGCTCGGTTGCGCGCGCGTGGTGGATAGCTGTTGGGCTTCGGCCCAGTTAGCTCGTCTCTATTTTTTTGAACTCTTTTCCTTTTCTATTTTCTGAAATGTTTTTCTATCTTTTAAAGTATGACTCCAAATGGATTCAAACCAACTTGGTAAAATTTGTAAATATAAACTTTATCATTTAAAATAGTCAAACACACTTTTCAAATACTTTTCATAAATATAAATTTGAAATATTGCATAATTGCTTAATTGACATTTTATTGTCAAATCTAAACTAGGGCTTTGAATAAAATCATTTGTGGTTTAATAAAAACAAATAAAATAAAACAAATGTAAATATTTATAAAAAACTTATACTTTTAAATAAATACAAGCAAATCATAACCAAGTAAAATAAATAAAATTATAAAAAATCAAATATTATATAGAGCATAATAAAGCCCATAAATTTATTTTCTCAAATATGTTTTAAAATGGAACTAAAATTCCAGCTTTTGAAATTTCAAATGCAAACAAGACAAGAAGATGATGCATGTATGCATGATTTTATGTTTTCAAAAAAATACATTTAGTTTTTCAAATGTTTTTGATTTTTCAAATTTTTGAAAAACTTGGGATCTTACAGACTACCACCCTTGAAAGGAATCTCGTCCCCGAGATTCGAGAAGGTTAGCAAAAGATTGTGACAATATGGCTACCACCCTTAAAAGGATTTTTGTGGGTAGTGAAAATTTCGAAGGGGATACTTGATTGAGAGCGTACCATTTATCATACTGGGCTCTTTATAGTTTCCTTCCACATGGATATGGTTCACATATCCTTTATCAAAAGGATTGGCTTAGCAGCTTCTTCGGCCTTCTTTGCTGGGCACTCATTGGCATAATGGCCCTTGTTCTTGCACTTGTAGCAAAGCACTTGGCTGATATCCCCCTTGTGCTCGGGATTTGGGTGGTGTTGTCCATTGTTATGATTATGGCCAACATGTCCATTTCCCTTGTGGTCTCCATTGCTTCCCTTGAATCCACCATAATCATGATGCTTGTGGTTGCTTTCTCCACTATGGCTGCTTCCTCCACTATGGCGATGACCATCATGAGAAAAATGTTTCTTGAACGAGGGTTCAAAATGATGTTTGTTGATACCTAGCTTCCTCTTCCTGCTTTCAGCCTTCTTGATGTTATCTTTTAGTATAATTGCTTGGTCTAGGAGGGCCTGATAGTTCAGAGCGTAAGCGACTGACAAAGGAATCTTCAGCTCATCACTCAGCCCTTTGAGGAATTTTGCCTTCCTCTTACCATCAGTGTCAATGTCCTCAGGTGCATAACGAGACAATGAATGAAAGTCATCCATATACTCCTTAAGTGCCCTGTTCCCTTGCCTCAGGTTTCAGAACTCTTCTTGCTTCAAGTTCATAATGCCCGAGGAGATATGAGCATTACGAAAGCCTTCCTTGAAGGTATCCCAAGTCAAAGTGTCCAGAGGGTGGGTGATTTGATAAGTTTCCCACCATTGAACAGCTGGTCCTTCAACAGATGAGTGGTAAACCTTACCATTTCAGGATCAGTACACTCACAAGTCACTAGATCCTTGTGCACGGAGTGCAACCAGTCATCTGCCACAATTGGCTCAGTTGCATTGGAAAACTTGTTAGGCCTAAGCCTCAGAAATCTTGCAAGTCTGTCCACTTGGGGAGGAGGTGGTGGCGGTGGTGGAAGTGGCGGTCCATTCTGATTGGCCATGAATTGAGCCATCATAGTCATCAGCTGAGCCTGTGCTGCAATCATCTGTTGAAGCATTGCATCAGTGTTGTTGTTGTTGTTGTTCTCAGGATCACGTCGGGGAGGCATCTGTGTGTTTTAGCATAGATGAGCAAATGATAGACAGATCTAGGAGAAATATTCCTACCCATACAAGCAATTAACACAATCAACCAATTTCGCTAAACTGTAATACATCTTTTGAGAAAAACCGAACTAATCGTTCTGGGTTGAAGCACCCCAAGGTTATGGGAGATAAATACGATAGTACTGCCATACCACAATTTGATAGGTCAATACATCCTCAACATCTCATTATTCTAATAGAAGGTGGTCTAGTCTATCTCCTTCTTGAGTGCATCGAGTTCCTCTTCTATTTTCTTAAGTTCATCAAGGTACTTCTGGGTGTTGTGAAGTCTAAATCGAATTCTTGCTCCAAGTTACTTGATGGCCTCCCATGCTGCACTTCTTGCGGAATCAAAGAATGATGTGTGGAGTATTGGGTTTGTGAACATGCAGCAATCTTTGGTCTTGTGGTCATCGTCTTTGCTCTTGCATATATGGAGTTGAACCCACCAGTACTCTTGACCTTCATCCATGAAAGGAAATCCTTTGTATAATGCTTCTCCTTCAAATCCCAAGCTCTTCATGTTATCCTTAAGTGCTTTGGAAAATCAGTCTCACATTGTAGAGTCATGGTCATCACTGGTCCTTTCTTGATGGATTCGATGAGGCTGGTCATCTAAAAATAAGAGAAGATACTTTAGAAAGCAAATAGTTATGATAGTTACAAGAATGATATTAGTAAAGATCTGGACGAAGAGCAAATAATTTTGTTTTTTGTCCTATGGGCTTTCTTATTTCTAACCAAGGGTTTCGAACCTACAGGCAACACAATACTCTGATACCATCTGTAGCGGACCTGCACTTAGAAAATGGCAAGTCCCTGTGTATAGTGCAAATCCCTGGATCGATTCGTTTGCACACACAGTCTAAGATGAAATATCACAACAAAGTATCAATTATTACACGATTTGATCCAACACTTAGGAAAATATTCATTACAACTTGCATAGCTCAAGGCTAGCTAAAAGGAGTAAAGCAGCTGAAATTTATTCTTCATGGAGTCTCCATCATCTTCATGTGCCACAGGCGAACATGTTGGTTGCAGACTCGAAACCCTTAACGTAAACTCACTCGTCGTCAGAAAAATCTTCAACAAATAATTTTTTGCAACAGAGTGGGTTAGAACCATTAAAAATGAAACTGGCAAGTGACACTATGTGGACACTTAGTGGAATAACTCTAATAACCTATATGCATATTTGGCTGGTGGAGTTCAAGGCTATTTTGCATAAAGCCAATTTTTCCTAACACTTTGTAAAACATTTTCTTCAAATTGAGACAAGCATGATATGACAAAATATTCTAAGAAAAATAGGACAATTATGAGATGCAAAAAATTTCTAAGGGAAAGATGACGTCGTCGCTTACGTCATGGGTGGACCCACATGGCAGCGAGAGAAGAGAGAGAGGGCTCTGCGGGGCTCGGTTGCGCGCGCGCGGTGGATAGCTGCTGGGCTTCTACCCGTTAGCTCGTCTCTATTTTTTTGAGCTCTTTTCCTTTTCTATTTCTGAAATGTTTTTCTATCTTTTAAAGTATGACTCCAAATGGATTCAAACCAACTTGGTAAAATTTGTAAAATAAACTTTATCATTTAAAATAGTCAAACAAACTTTTCAAATACTTTTCATAAATATAAATTTGAAATATTGCATAATTGCTTAATTGATATTTTATTTTCAAATCTAAACTAGGGCTTTGAATAAAATCATTTGTGTTTTAAAAAAACAAATAAAATACCCCAAATGTAAATATTTATAAAAAAACTTATACTTTTAAATAAATACAAGCAAATCATAACCAAGTAAAATAAATAAAATTATAGAAAATCAAAATATTATATAGAGCATAATAAAGCCCATAAATTTTATTTTCTCAAATATGTTTTAAAATGGAACTAAAATTCCAGCTTTTGAAATTTCAAATGCAAACAAGACAAGAAGATGATGCATGTATGCATGATTTATGTTTTCAAAACAAAATACATATAGTTTTTCAAATGTTTTTGATTTTCTGATTTTTCAAATTTTTGAAAAACTTGGGATGTTACAGCAAGACAAGTAACAAGGTGATAGCAAGATAAAGGACTTCAAGCACGAAAGCTATCACAATGTAAAGTGCATAAGTAAAGAGCTCGGGTATAGAAATAACCGAGGCACGCGGAGACGATGATGTATTCCCGAGTTTCTCCTTTTTAGGGGAGTATGTCTCGTTGGAGGGGTGTGAGTTTCAAACTCAAGACGCCACAAATGGCCTCACCCTATTCTCCGATGAACCTTGCCCAAAAGCTCGGTTCACCTGCCACTATAAGAATCCTTCAAGGCGAATCCGGAGCCTTTAGAACAATCTTGAGGCACAACTCACAAAAGGATTGGAGCTCCCAAGTGATCACAAAAGGTCCCAACTAGCCACAAAAGGCCTTGACCATAAAAGGTCTCAAGAACATCATCTAGGGTCCAACGACCCAAGAGTAACAAGCTCACAAACTTTCACTTCCACGAATCCTCATGGAGAGAGCAAACCGATACAACAAAATGCAATGGCAAAAACACAAGAAGTGCTCAAGTCCTTCACTCTCAAATTCCAACAAAGCAACAAATGCTTATGGGGAATAAGAGAGGAAGAACAACGGAGGAGAAACACCAAGAACTCCAAGATCAAGATCTACTAGGTTCCCCTCACTTAGAGGAGAGATGGATGGTGAAAATCTAGATCTAGATATCCTCTCTCTTTTGCCTCAAAGATATGTAAGAATCATGGGAGGAATTGAGAGAGAGGCAAGCTTTCCAACGTCAACAATGGTGGGAGAGAGAGAAAAACGTGCTGCAGAAAAGCTTGGTCTCTTTGGGGAAGAAGGGGCCTATCTCCCAAAAATAGAGCCGTTGCAGACAACTAACCCCGGAGACTCCAGTCTTGGAGGACCGGAGACTCCGGACTAGGCAGAGACTCCGGCTTACATGGAGGGCGGAGACTCCGGCCTGACCAGAGACTCCGGGAACCTCCGGGTACTTCCGGACCCCCCATCAGAGAGTGCCGTCCTGTGGACCTTTGCGCACCAAAATCGAAGGCCGGAGACTCCGGCCCTGGCACGCCGGAGACTCTGGCCAGGAAATTAGCAAAACTGTAAACCCAATAACTTTCACGTACGAAATCCAAATGAGGTGAAACCAATTTTGTTGGAAAGATAGCAACAAGAGCTAAGTTGCCACACATGGGAAGGTGTGAAACTTTCCTCAAGGATAAACCGATAATATTTCCAACCTGAAAACACAACAAGTTTTCCATACGAAATCCGTTTACTTGGCAGCCACCCCAAGTGGGGCGCCCGCCTAGGGCAAATCTGCCCCCCTCCGACACTCCCACCCCCCTTCCTGGATTTCCTTCCAAACATGTCCGGATCCATTTATACCTTTTAGATAAAATTATCGACTCTATCCACTGATGTCAGAAACACTTTAAGTGTAATTTACCGGACAAATTTGTGGCCGGAGGCATCATTGCCAAGCTTCCACTTCGTGGGGCAACTTTGCTACTTCTCTAAAACACAAGAGACAGGAGTTTTCCATTTTGGACCTGATCGGATCTCTTGATGTGGAAGAGAAGGCGAGAGCAAAGAATACACGTGCTCGGTTGCTGAGGTAGGTTCTAGTGCCCACATGGTACATAAGAAAAACTACCAGCCTAACAAGCCTAAATATAACAAGAAGAAATCCGAGGGTAAAGGCAAGTCTGATGGCAAGTTCAAGCCGTCTCACTCTACCAACTTTAAGAAAAAGAAGGGTCCTGCCATGTTTGTGGTGACCTGACTCATTGGGCTCCGAGATGCCCTAAATGGCATGAGCTGCAGCAGCCGGAGAATAACGGCAAGACCGCTAATGTTGTCATTGCTGACACCGAGATGAAGTATACTGGGTACGGTATAGTTCCTACTATTCTTTCAGTTTGTCGTTCTCCTGATTGGTTGATTAACACAGGTGCCAATGTACACATTTGTGATGATGTTTCCATGTTCTCTTCTTATCAGGTCATAGGGACTTCTCCCGTGCTGACGGGGAACAGGTCACATGCTACTGTTCGTGGTGTTGGTACGGTCGATCTGAAGTTTACTTCGGGGAAGATCGTGCGACTGAAGAACGTTCATCATGTGCCCTCCATCAATAAGAATCTCATCAGCGGTTCGCGTTTACGTCGAGTTGGTTTTAAGTTAGTTTTTGAGTCTAATAAAGTTGTAATTTCCAAGTATGGACAATTTGTTGGTAAAGGCTATGAGTGCGGAGGCTTCTTCCGCCTATCTTTGTCAGATGTTTGCACTAAAGTTATTAATCATGTTTGCCATGGTAATGATTCTGATGTTTGGCATTCACGACTTTGTCATATTAAATTTGGTTGCATGGCACGATTAGCAAATATGAGTTTAATTCCGAAATTTACTACTGCCAAAGGTTCCAAGTGTCAAGCGTGTGTTCAAGCTAAGCAACCTCGCACGTCCCATAAGACTGCGGAGGCGAGAGACTTGGCACCACTGGAACTTATACATTCTGATCTTTGTGAGATGAATGGCGTGTTGACAAAAGGTGGAAAGAAATATTTCATGACA
The DNA here is from genome assembly GCA_947311845.1 of Poa pratensis. Taxonomy (NCBI): domain Eukaryota; kingdom Viridiplantae; phylum Streptophyta; class Magnoliopsida; order Poales; family Poaceae; genus Poa; species Poa pratensis. Next base: position 72,586,927 of record CAMZMU010000128.1, on the reverse strand, counting down.
TTTATTGATGACTCCACTAGATACTGTTATGTGTATCTTCTGAATTCAAAAGATGAGGCTTTAACTTACTTCAAAAACTATAAGGCTGAAGCAGAGAACCAACTTGATCGTAAAATTAAACGGCTTAGGTCTGATCATGGTGGAGAGTATTTTTCCAATGAATTTAATTCGTTTTGTGCGGAACATGGTATTATCCATGAGAGAACCACTAGTACGGAACGACACATCGGAAACGGGCCAAAAACCCCTTCGGCAACGGAAAAAGGGTCCGTGTCCCCGACCCTGTCACTGATGTGAAGGCTCTCATCGGCAACGGACAAGAAAAACCGTCACCGATGAGGCTTTATTTTGGCTACGGTTGCCATCCAGTCTCCGTTGCCGATGTATCTGGACATCAGAAACGGAGATTCTGTTTTACTCGTTTGCATTGAGGTTTTTTCATAAGCCTACAGCAGCAATACAGTTGCCAATTGACATTCAAAATATCACAGCAGAAGCACAAAGTTGCTAGCAAAACCGTTCATAACTTATATAACAATTGTCACCATTACATAGCATCAAAAGATGAGTTACACATGCTTCACTAATCCTATCATCTCATGCCTCCCTAAACTGCAGCTAAGGCTTGCTCCCTAAACATACATCCACAAAATAGCCGGAGAAACTGAAAAAACAGAAACTACACCAAGCCAAATTGCCAAATTCTTCGTACTGAGGCTTGCTCCATCTTGGACGGTGTCGCCGAAATATAATCCCACTTTATAAGTAGCACATTTAAAGTTTGTTCATATCAGCTTTGTGCTTCTGGATAAAAATACATGGATTGATAGTTAGAGAAGAGCCAAAATATGATGCTACATGACATAGATATAATTTAATGTGAAAACAGTTCACACCTTTAAGCGCCTATATCCGTGTGCTTGCAGTCCGATCAAACGATTTGGAGGCATAACTTGAAGGTGATGTTTCCTTCAAGAGCCTCACCATTTTTTATACAGTGTCGCCGAAATACTATTACTTCATTCACTAGCTACACAAAACAATAACGAGGATTAGCACATTGACAAAAAGTTGCGACTGGATCTATTCATCATCGGTAGAACTACGAAGAGTTGAAATTAATTCACCCTACTAGACTTTAAAATAGTGCAAGATACTAGACAAGTTTTCTATATACTAGACAAGTTTTCTATGCTAGACTAGAAAACTAGACAGAAACAATAAGTGCAAGATACTAGACGAGTTTTCTATATACTAGACAAGTTCTATATAAAACCAATTGATGAACTAGTTCATGACCTGAGCGATTTAGACCTCGCATTTTCTTCTCTGTGGACGGCGCCTCGAGATCGGCCACCTCCTCCTCCGTAGACGGCGCCTCCAGATCGGCCACCTCCTCCACCGTGGATGGCGCCTACAGATCGGCCACCTCCTCCACTGTGGACGCCACCTCCTCCACCGGGGACGTCGCCTCCAGATCGGCCACCCCCTCCTCCGTCGATGGCAACCTCCAGATCAGCCACCTCCTCCTCCATGGACGGCGCCTCCACATCGGCCACCTCCTCCACCGTGGACACCACCTCCAGATCGGCCACCTCCTCCGTGGACGGCGCCTCCACATCGGCCACCTCCTCCACCGTGGACGCCGCCTCCTTCACCGGGGACATCGCCTCCAGATCGGCCACCTCCTCCTCCGTCGACGGCGGCCTCCAGATCGGCCTCCGTTGACGGCGGATCCGCCACAACTGCTGCATCACCACCCGATGAATGATCTGATCCAGCTTCGCGTGGCCCAGAGGATGCGGGGCATCACCGGAGGTGATGAGCCTGACGCGCTCCCACACCTGCCGCATCACAGCCGCCTCCAGATCTGCCCTATCACGAACAGATGCAGCTAGATCGGTGTGGCCGCTATAGCCGCGGCTGCGATGGCGAGATCTAGAAGCGCCGGTAGAGGAAGCCATGAGAGAGTGAGGAGAGTAAAAAGCTACAATGTGCGGCGGCTAGGGTTGAAAGATGGACAGTGAGGGATTGAGAATGAGACTGATGGGGCTTGCTTCGCCAGTACATTTATAGGCACCCAATTGGCAACGGACATTTTATATAACCATTTCCATTGGATACAAGTTCACAACTACTATGTGCTACTGATTTCCGTAGCTGCATACGAACATAATACATTCTAGTGATTTTCAAAGTGCATACGAACCTAATACATTGTACTGATTTGCATAGCTGCATACGAACCTAATACATTCTACTGATTTTCATTGCTGCATACAAGTTCACACCTAACAGCAGCACACAAACACACAAAATCATTCTAGCAATGCTCACAAGAACATTTAACTGAGCGATTTCTATTCCTTTATGCCGCTCCTTGCGCACAGCAACAAAATGGTCAGATTTAGTCGAAGTGTTTGTTGGGCTCCATGCCAAACCAGCTAGAGCTGCTGCAGTGTGCGGCTTCATCTCTATGTTCGCCTTCTTGACTATCAAGGCTACATTTTCCAGCTCTGCAGCTTCCACTTCGACGCCATTAGCAAGCAGCATCTCAACATAATCTTCAATCCAAAAAAAATAATCACAGCTCCTAGAATACTCTTCGCCCCTCCCCTGCCAAATGGTAAATCGAATCCAGAGGCAAATCAGCATCACACATAGAATAGAATCAATCAAAACTGGTCGAAGCGTCGAACTAACCCTGTGATTTGGACACTTGAAGTAGATCCGGCATGGGTTCAAATCTGAACGCGACACTCGATGAATCGCGTTCTGACAGCGGCAGCAAACGCACTTCACAAGCGGCAGATCTGACCCGGCCCCGGCGGCGCAGGAGGAGGACGCATTCGATCTCCCTGACGAGCTCATGCTCTTGGCCATGGAGGACACGAGTGCGGAGTAAAAACAAGTTGAAGCGGAGGAACAAGGGCGAATCAATAATCTTTTATAATATCCAAGATAGTGCTAAAAAAGGAATTTTATATAAGCAACCTCGCCAACGGTTATATACAAATGTCCGATGCCATTGAAGAACATATCGCAAACGGAGTCAAAAGAAACTCCGTTACCAACATATCGGCAACGGTTAATAATTCGCGATCGTTGCCTATGAAGGCGGGACGCGGGCCAGCTTGCCTGGCAGGGCGGGTTTTCTCACGCGGAAAGCGCGATTCTCCGTCGCCTAACTTGTGCCGTTTCCATAGAGGGGTATTGGATGTGTCGTTCTGTACTAGTGGACGCCTCCCTATTCACCTCAGTCAAATGGGTGGCTGAATGAACCGAACTCTATCTGATTTGGTTAACGCCATGTTAGACACTTCGGGTCTCTCCAAGGCATGGTGGGGGGAGGCGCTAATGACTGCGTGTCATGTCCTAAACCGAGTTCCCACAAAGAATAAAACCATTACTCCATTTGAGGAATGGGAAAGGAAAAGGTTGAAACTCTCTTACCTACGTACTTGGGGTTGTTTGGCGAAAGTCAATATACCAATTCCCAAGAAGCGCAAGCTTGGACTCAAAACCGTAGATTGTGTTCTTCTGGGCTATGCTTTTAATAGCATTGGTTATAGATTTTTGATAGTAAAATCTGAGGTATCCGACATGCATGTTGGTATGATTATGGAGTCGAATGGTGCGACTTTCTTTGAGAACATATTTCCTACGAAGGATATGGCTAGCTCATCAAATCAGGAGATACCTACTTCGTCTAGTCAGGAATTGGCTGAGATTCCTGAACCCACCATTCCGATAGAACATGTTGAGAATCCAGTAGAGGATGACAATGACGTTCTTGTAAGGAGCAAGAGACAGAGGACTGGAAAGTCCTTTGGTAATGATTTCATTGTGTACCTCGTGGATGACACACCTAGGACTATTTCAGAAGCCTACGCATCACTTGATGCTGACTACTGGAAGGAAGCTGTCCGTTGCTAGATGGATTCCATCTTGGCTAACGGAACCTGGGAGATCACTGATCGTCCTTATGGGTGTAAACCTGTAGGATGTAAGTGGGTATTCAAGAAAAAGCTTAGGCCTGATGGTACAATTGAAAAGTGTGACACCCCTCCCTGGCACATATCACCAGAAAGGCGGTCGTCCCGTGCGCCAGCCCAAGATATCTGGCCACACGTCGCGACAGTGCAACATAGTGGAAATCATTACACAAATAGGCACAAGAAGTGCTACAAATGGTTTACAAGGCCATCAAGGCATGACGAAATATCAAGCCAAGCATGGCTCAGGACAGAGTTTAACTGGCAGCGGAAGACATATGAGAGGCTACGGCTTGGAGAGGCTACGGAGCTACGGTTCAAAAGTTATTAACGTGCGACAGATCGCTAACTGCTGCTCACCTCGAAAAAGAAAAACAGACTGCGCGGGAAAAAAAACAGCTTGGGCCGCTTCTTGCCGCGGTTGGGCCGCGCTGGGCCGAGGACGGCCTGCTGCGTCGTGGCCCGGGCTGGACTGGTCGCGCATTCTCGGAAAGCCGTCTTTAACTCGGGAAAACGTAAAACGCCCGATACGTCTTCACTTATCCGACGTGGCGGCTTGGGCCAGCCTGGGCCCGCCTGTCGGCATCTCGGGCACGCCATGCTGGCCATCTTCTTCATCGCGTCGCCGTCGCTCGGTGAAGAGCCCGACACGACGTAGGCGAGCACGGCCACCTGCGGCCGCCGCCTCTCCGGTGGGCGTCGCCGGCCGCCAAGGGCATGGGGAGGAGCGCCCCGCCGCGCCGCGTAGGAGGGTGGAGGCTACGGCCATGGAGAAGCAAGGGAGGCGACGCCGCGGTGCATATCCCGCAAGCTCGCCGCCGGCGGTCGAGGACGGATACGAGGCTACGGCCCACCAAAATCCAAACGGATTGGACCGGGAGGTGGAGGGTATCAAGGAGAACATCCTCGAGGGTTTAATCGAAGAATGGCTCAGCCTCGGGCTCGCCATGGTCGACGGACCAACGGCGGCGACCCCGGCCGATTTCAGAGCAGTGCTCTGCCATTTCAAAACTAGAAGGGCAGAGGGATTCCAGGGGAGGGGGAGTGTGCAGTGCATCGATAATGGAGGGTCTGGGGCTCCTTAAATAGCCGTGGGAGAGGAGAGGTGGGTGCTCGGCCGCTGCAGCCATTAATGGCCGGCCGAGGTCATGGCTTACGCCATTTCCTCCACAGGAGTGGTGCTGCGCTCAGCGCTTACGCACGGCGGCCACAGGCGGTGTAGAGGCCACAGAGAGGGAGGGGAGAGCAGGGCAAGGAGAGGGAGGGCACCGGGAGAAGCTCCCGCAAAGGATCCGCCACGGTGGTGCTTGGTCGGTGGAGGGGATAAGTGCGGCTCTGGCCCGAGCTAGAGGAGCAGGAGGGGTGCGGACACTGCTTCCTTGGTCTGGAACGGAGGAACAGCGAGGATGGGTCGGAGGAGCAGTGCGGCGGCGCCGTCTGGCTGGGCTATGCCGGTGGCGACCACGCCACAGGCCATGCCGACATCGGCACCAGGACGGTTCTCTCGTCCCAGGGCTCTAGAGGAAAAACTACCCGTGTCACTTTGCTCCAAATTGTATTTCCAACAACTTTCCAGAACAAAGTTTTTGCAAATCTCAAGTTGGTGCGACTAGTTTTTTGAAAAACAGTACTGGTCCATTTTGGGATTTGTGGTTTGGAGAGGCAAACCATTTTTGGTTTGACAAGACTTGTTCCAGGGGTGTAGGATCTCCTAGTGCTTGCATCTAGGTGCTCACTTCCCACTACAAAAATCATTTGGTGTGTTTTTGAACACAAATGGATTTTAGGGCAGAAACTTGCACAGGGAAAAAGTCCAACATTTTCCTAGCAAGGTACCAAATATTTTTGCATAAATGGGTTACATACTGCCTAGGGATCATTCCCTAATTTTCATAGAATTTTTGGAAACATACAAATAGGGGTTCCTTTGGAATTGCAAAAAGGCATGAAAAGGGCATTACAAAGGAAGTACCTCAAATATTGCTCAAATGAGGTTGGGAAATGGAGTGAAATGTTCAGGAGGTGAAATCATGCACCTTCCCAAAATGGCATAATTTTGGATGAGTGTAAGGTGTCTAGATAATTCTGGATCAAAATGGCATTTCGGAAAATAATGTCTAACTTGGAAATATTGCATTGGAGTATGCAATATTTTTGCATGGAATGTCTTTATATGGATATGGGAGTCCTCTGGTATTTTTAGTGGAATTTTCAGCTATGGAAATAGGCTTCCCTTTTGTAGGTGGAGAAAGGGTTTAAAAGGTTCGATAATTAGGGCTAGGGTTTTCGAGAGAAAACTTAAGCACAAAATCACCACGGCATTGGAGAGGTTCGTGGATCACCGGGAAATTTTGAGAGAGCAATTCCAAAGTCAAATTATCCCCAAAAGATTTGAAGAAACATTTAGGAAAATAGAAAAAGTTTTTCAGGGTCAGAAAACACCGCTAAAATTAGGTTTGAATTTTCGGGGTGTTACAGACCTTCCCCCCTTAAAAGAATCTCGTCCTCGAGATTAAGGAGGTTATACAAGATAATTCTTGAACGATCCATTTATACCCCATTTAAAAACTTTTTCTGCAAAATATTAGAGTTTAACACTCAAGAGATTAACACTCCACAAGATTTTATTTAAAACAGTATGATATTTCTACCATACTCAATGCATTTAAAAGATGGCATGGCAGGGGCTCACTCAATCAATCAACATAGGATCTACCACCATGGTTAAAATTAAATCTATGGTTTTGCTCAACTCAACACAAACATGGCAAGATCAACCAAATCTACAACCAAACTATCAACCAACAACCAAAGATTTTTCTTGGGTAAAGAATTACCCACCATTTTATAAAACCAAATTATTGAGGGATATCCTAATCATACCCCTTGCCTAGGGTTTTGTTTTAGAAAAGCTGCATAAACATTTTCACGTTTACACAGGTTTTAGAAAACCAAAAGGTTTCTTTTCAAAAGAAAATATCCGTGTCACCAATAATTGGTTCACAGACACTGTGGGATAGGCCATTTCCCAAAATTATTTTGCAAAGATTTTCCCTAAAAGAAACACTGGAGAGACGAGGGGATGATTTCCTGAGAAAGGGATAGAGGCACACCGTGGCTATCGGCTACTCGCTGACATGTGGGACCGGGGTCCACCTGGCAGTCTCCTCTTCCTTTCTCTCTTCTTCTTCCTCGCTCTCTCTCACTCTGTACACGGCGGTTCCCAGTGCGCGGAGCACTCCACTGCGGCACTGCTGCGCGTGCGGTCCGTCGACGTCGCGGCCATCACGGCTTTGGGGAACATGTCCTCGATGGTTTCGCGCCACCGCTCGCGATTCTTTCTCTTTTCCCGCGTGCGGTGTCGAGGAGCGGCGTCCGAGCTCCAGCTATAAACCAGATATCTCCGAAATCCTCTCTTCTTTCATCGCAACCATGGGCTTCGTTCAGAGCTTCTTCAGAGCCTACGTCGAGATGCTGGATAGGGCGGGCTTCATCGAGCATGTGATCATCGTCGCGCTCTTCGGGATCTCGTCCACGGTGGTGGGCGGACTGCTGTTTGCGGCGGTGGTCTTCCTGATCTTCGGCCTGTGCAACTGGTGGTCTGGCGCTGGTGCTGATGCTGCGGCGGTGGGGCAGGCTGCGAGAGGAGCAAGCTGCGGCGGAGGGGCAGGCTGCGCCGCCGGTGCTGAGGTGGCCGCTCTTCCAGCTGGAGGTGAGCCGGCCGCTCGAGCCGTCCGTCGCCGTCGCGCGGCTCGCGACTCGGCTTCGGGTGAGCCAGGCTCATCTTCTAGCAACGCCACTGAGGTTGAGAGGGAGTAGAATTTCTGGGGTGCCTTTGCATCTGCACTGAGGTAGTTGTAGTGTTCTATGTTGGAGTAGAACTTGTATCCTTTGATTCTGTAATTTCCCTTCTGTACTGAACTTAGTAGATGTATCAAATTTGTCTCCTCTGATGAACTGGAACAAGATTTTCATTTCTGAACTTTTCTCAGCTGCAACAAACCTGGTCTTGCAGCACAGATAGAATTGCAGAGGTACTAGCATACAGATAGAAGAACTTGCTGCACTGAGAAAATATCTTTTAGAAAATTAATCCTGCATTTTATGGCCCAAAGCATTTGCAGGAGGGTGGCATAACATCTCAACCATAATGGTTAACAAGAGAATTAGAACACCAAGTTTTATTCGGCTGATTCAACATCACCAGAAAGCATACAACAAACTTACATTACAAGCTAACACAAGAAAAACAAACAACCTCGCTGATTCTCCCTACCAACACACAAGCGCCACTCGGGCTAACTAAACAGGGTTCTACTCAGCTTGACAGCCTCTGGTAGTCGGGGAGCGCGGCCGAGACGAAGAGTGGTGTCCACATCTCCATCTTCCGCGGGGTGGGGAATCGCATGCGCCCTTCGAGGATCATACCTCGCTCTTGGGGGTGCTGCTGAACTCGAGCTAGTGCTTGCGCCACAGATGCATCAAGACCGCGTTCCAGCAAATCATCTGGGAACGGGAGTCCTGTGCCCTGAGCTTGCCCATGGGCGGGGGTAGGTAGGTTCCTTGCTCGACTCAGTTGCATGCGAGCAATACCAAGGTTGCGCCTTGTGGTCATGAGTTCCTCCATCAGAGAATGGCTGAGCCTTGTCATTGCACCTCCGTAGGTGGCCAGGGTGATTACGGCAGGGTCGACTTCTTCTCCAATGGGAGTTTGGATAGCATCCGCACCATGCTGGGGTCTGGCTGGGAGGAGGTGGAAAGCTCGACTTTTCGCCATTGCCGGTTCTGAGTACCGCAGGCGGACGAGACCTTCCCAGGCTGCTACCTGGATGGCTTGATGGATAGTGGCCATGCTCCTACCTTGGATCAGGTAAGACGGACTTGTGCCCAATGCACACGAGCCGACATGCACGTCTGCTCGAAAATCACTCCCGGCAGGCGAGAGTGAGTTCTCGAGCACCACGTATCGAGGGCGAGCAGGCCTACCAAGAAGAACACAGACGGCCTTCCAAAGCATCAGTGGAAATCCGCCATGATCCTCGGCAGTGGTCTCTAGGACGATCTTGGGGTTCGCCATCGGATTATTTCTGGATCTGGGTGTAGGATGAGATGAGAACGCGGGATTCCTTTGCGGGATCCTGCTTCAAGGAGTTGGGTGGCTAAGGATAGCAGGCGAGGTTGGGGATAAACAGCAGCTAGGACTGGGGTCTCTTAGAAGCTGGGTTGTGTCGGCTCCTTCTCATGGAAGAAACCGGCGAGCCTTGCTGGGTGGATTGGGTCACATCCTACTGCACCTTACTGTGGACCGACACCAGCCATGCCGGTTAGGCGGAGATGGGTTAAATCCATCGGGCTCGCTGTCGGGCAAAAGTAAGGCTGGGCTTTCCATGCTAGGGTAGTCTACAGCCAGCCTGGTGCTCTGATACCACGCTCTGTGACACCCCTCCCTGGCACATATCACCAGAGAGGCAGTCGTCCCGTGCGCCATCCCAAGATAACTGGCCGCACGTCACACAGTGTAACATAATGGAAATCATTACACAATCAGGCACAAGTGCTACAAATGGTTTACAAGGCCATCAAGGATGACGAAATATCAAGCCAGCATGGCTCTGGACAGAGTTTTAACTGGCAGCGGAAGACATATGAGAGGCTACGGCTTGGAGCGGCTCCACTCCACAGGTTCTGGCTGGGCTACTGATCCTAGCACGCTCTTGCTTCAAATCCTTCCTAAGGTGGAAGATGAATCCTCGAAAAACCTGGCCACAATCACAAGGCCCGTGAGTACATTTGTATGCACTCAGCAAGAATCGCCACTTACTACAAACAATCCAACAATCATGCAGCAAGGTATACACTGGATATAAAATCCTATGACATGGCAAGGTGTAATCTAGATACATGATATAAAAGTAGCATGGCATTGACAACCAAACATGTCATAAGCAAGCAATGGGGTTATCACCAGTACAGAGTCCAAGCCAGGTGGGGTTGGATCGTATACTGGTAATCATACAAAGAAATTACCTGTGACGAGTCTAATCGAGTATACCAGTTGGTACCAAATAATCACACGGCACCTGTGATCACTGCTAGGCCCTCTGGCCTCTTCATTTCACTCTGGGCACGCACGGTTGATGTGGGCTCTGGCCTAACTATAGGCTTCCCAACGCATCACACCGCCATCCCTAACGGTTACATCACATCTCAAGACAATATTCCCTGCATCATCTTATTGTTCATTTAGTGAAATCGGGTTCATTAATTATTTCAAACAAATCTTAAGTTTAACCTCCTGACACGACGAGGACACACAGTGTGACCGACACTGAACTGTTGTTCCATATCCCAGGAACGGGGCTAGCTGGCTAGGTTGATGCTCTCGAGAGTTTGCTTTACCACCTATCAGAATGCACCCCACTCAGCCGACACTTCAGGTTTATCACGCCCAAAGTCGTACTAAGCAAAATACACTCACATGACGGTCCACCTGTTAAGACACTCTCCTGCACCACCCTATGCGCGTGGCACAACGGGCAAGTAAATCCGGCACATCCCCCGGCGCGACCGGGTATGCCTAGCTCCGGACTCCCTATCACAGTCGAACCCGTGCCTGTCTACCTCTACCCTCGGACAGCACAACCGAACGACTGCGCCCAATGGATGGCACAAAAGGGGCTCAACAACCTACTAGGTCACGGTTTCCATGGGACAACGGTGGTATCGCATTCAAGGGTTCAGATTAGTGGCACTATGAACAGACCTTATCGTTGTTTGGAGGGTGTTTCATTTAATCAAGTTTCATCACACAAGTCCAAAACAGAGGATTAGTCCAGCATAATAATCATGACATCAATATCATATATCAACAACAACAAGGCATTAGCAACATAATGCTTGCACGTATAGATATCAACATAACAATAATAATACCCGGGTGACTGTGGCGGGAGACCCGGCCGGTGTCACTCGGGGTTAGTGTTCACAGAATAATCGCATAATGTTTCAAACGGATGACGGTGGCGGGAGACCCGGCCGGTGTCACCGTAAAGAATGAACCGAAAAGCACTCATAAGAAGAGAGAGCATCCATTCCACTCGAGGGTTATCTCGACGTGGTGTCAGCAATCTCGGCAAAAGAACCAAATGGAAAGTCAGCTCCCAAGCGTCGCAGTCCGGGTGGTCTATGCCAACCATATTTGACGGAGGGACAAGAGCAAATAACTCTTTTGGCAAATGCCCCAACTCCGAGGATCATAAGACGACATTCGTCCGCTCCTCACCTCGGCGAAGAGGAAAAGCAAACAAAGCCCCGCAAGCACGAGACGCACAGGAATAATATTTCCCCCATTCCGTTGACTGAGGCGGTTCCTCCGGCCATTGTCTCGGGAACGGGAGTGATGCGCAGATAAGCAATTATAAGGTAATGCAATAATTTAAAATGCAACATGATATACATACAGCAATACAAGGCTCATATAACTACAGACAGCAACAGACATGCAACAATAATAGTAGACGAACATAACAATATAACAGTAGATAGCATAACACCCGGCATGGTATTGAGCAATAAACAAACAAGCATTGCAGGACTACTCATAGCAAGGGTTAGCTTTCCTCTGGAGATGGTCTTGAAATGGTTCGGAAAGTCTCGGACTCGCCGGGGTCGGAAATCCCGGAGAAAGCCTAACCCACAAATGACCAACGATGTATTAAATAGAGTCCGTGAAACTAAATTGCTCCAAATACAGCAAGATTGGTTCCACTGGTCAGGTCTCTCAAAAATATGAATTTACAAATTTGAATCGGCTAAAACGGAGCTATGGTTCAAAAGTTATTAACGTGCGACAGATCGCTCACCGCTGCTCACCTCGAAAAAGAAAAACAGACTGCGCGGGAAAAAAAAACAGCTCGGGCCGCTTCTTCCCGTGGTTGGGCCGCGCTGGGCCGAGGACGGCCTGCTGCGCCGCGGCCCGGGCTGGACTGGTCGCGCATTCTCGGAAAGCCGTCTTCAACTCGGGAAAACGTAAAACGCCCGATACATCTTCACTTATCCGACGTGGCGGCTTGGGCCAGCCTGGGCCCGCCTGTCGGCGTCTCGGGCACGCCACGCTGGCCGTCTTCTTCATCGTGTCGCGGTCGCTCGGGGAAGAGCCCGACACGGCGCAGGCGAGCACGGCCACCTGCGGCCGCTGCCTCTCCGGTGGGCGTCGCCGACGCCAAGGGCATGGGGAGGAGCGCCCCGCCGCGCCGCGTAGGAGGGTGGAGGCTACGGCCATGGAGAAGCAAGGGAGGCGACGCCGCGGTGCATATCCCGCAAGCTCGCCGCCGGCGGTCGAGGACGAATACGAGGCTATGGCCCACCAAATTCCAAACGGATTGGACCGGGAGGTGGAGGGTATCAAGGAGAACATCCTCGAGGGTTTAATCGAAGAATGGCTCAGCCTCGGGCTCGCCATGGTCGACGGACCAACGGCGGCGACCCCGACCGATTTTAGAGCAGTGCTCTGCCATTTCAAAACTAGAAGGGCAGAGGGGTTCCAGGGGAGGGGGAGTGTGCAGTGCATCGATAATGGAGGGTCTGGGGCTCCTTAAATAGCCGTGGGAGAGGAAAGGTGGGTGCTCGGCCGCTGCAGCCATTAATGGCCGGCCGAGGTTATGGCTTACGCCATTTCCTCCACAGGAGCGGTGCTGCGCTCAGCGCTTACGCACGGCGGCCACAGGCGGTGTAGAGGCCACAGAGAGGGAGGGGAGAGCAGGGCAAGGAGAGGGAGGGCACCGGGAGAAGCTCCCGCAAAGGATCCGCCACGATGGTGCTTGGTCGGTGGAGGGGATAAGTGCGGTTCCGGCCCGAGCTAGAGGAGCAGGAGGGGGTGCGGACACTGCTTCCCTGGTCTGGAACGGAGGAACGGCGAGGATGGGTCGGAGGAGCAGTGCGGCGGCGCCGTCTGGCTGGGCTATGCCGGTGGCGACCACGCCACAGGCCATGCCGACATCGGCACCAGGACGGTTCTCTCGTCCCAGGGCTCTAGAGGAAAAACTACTCGTGTCACTTTGCTCCAAATTGAATTTCCAACAACTTTCCAGAACAAAGTTTTTGCAAATCTCAAGTTGGTGCGACTAGTTTCTTTGAAAAACAGTACTGGTCCATTTTGGGATTTGTGGTTTGGAGAGGCAAACCATTTTTGGTTTGACCAAGACTTGTTCCAGGGGTGTAGGATCTCCTAGTGCTTGCATCTAGGTGCTCACTTCCCACTACAAAAATCATTTGGTGTGTTTTGAACACAAATGGATTTTAGGGCAGAAACTTGCACCGGGAAAAAGTCCAACATTTTCCTAGCAAGGTACCAAATATTTTTGCATAAATGGGTTACATACTGCCTAGGGATCATTCCCTAATTTTCATAGAATTTTTGGAAACATACAAATAGGGGTTCCTTTGGAAATTACAAAAAGGCATGAAAAGGGCATTACAAAGGAATTACCTCAAATATTGCTCAAATGAGGTTGAGATAATGGAGTGAAATGTTCAGTAGGTGGAATCATGCATCTTCCCAAGATGGCATAATTTCTGGATGAGTGTAAGGTGTCTAGATAATCTCTGGATCAAAAATGGCATTTTGGAAAATAATGACTAACTTGGAAATATTGCATTGGAGTATGCAGTATTTTTGCATGGAATGTCTTTATATAGACATGGAAGTCCTCTGGTATTTGTAGTAGAATTTTTCAAGCTATGGAAATAGGCTTCCCTTTTGTAGGTGGAGAAAAGGGTTTAAAAGATTCGATAATTAGGGCTAGGGTTTTCGAGAGAAAACTTAAGCCACAAAATCACCACGGCATTGGAGAGGTTCGTGGATCACCGGGAAATTTTTGAGAGAGCAATTCCAAAGTCAAATTATCCCCAAAAGATTTGAAGAAACATTTAGGAAAACAGAAAAGTTTTTCAGGCGTCAGAAAACACCGCTAAATTTAGGTTTGAATTTTCGGGGTGTTACAAAAAGTACAAGGCAAGGCTTGTGGCCAAGGGTTATACCCAGAAAGAAGGTGAAGACTTCTTTATACTTACTCACCTGTGGCTAGATTGACCACTATTCGAGTGCTATTTTCATTGGCTGTCTCGCACGATCTTCTCGTTCATCAAATGGACATTAAGACAGCTTTCCTTAATGGAGAGTTGGACAAGGAAATTTACATGGAGCAGCCAGATGGTTTCGTAGTGCTCGGTCAGGAAGGCAAAGTGTGTAAGTTATTGAGGTCGCTATATGGCCTCAAACAAGCTCCTAAGCAATGGCATGAGAAGTTTGAAAGGATTTTGACTGCTGAAGGCTTTGTCGTAAACGAAGCTGACAAGTGTGTGTATTATTGCCATTGTGGGGGCGAGGGAGTTATTCTTTGCCTATATGTCGACGACATACTGATATTTGGACCAATCTTGATTTAAACAAGGAGGTTAATGATTTATTATCTCGTTGTTTTGAGATGAAGGATCTAGGAGTAGCTGATGTTATCTTGAACATCAAGCTGTTGAGAGATGATAATGGTGGGATTACACTGCTTCAGTCTCACTATGTGGAAAAGGACTTGAGTCGCTTCGGGTATAGTGACTGCAAACCTTTTTCAACTCCATATTATCCTAGTGTGTTGCTTCGAAAGAATCGACGGATTGCTAGAGATCAACTGAGGTATTCTCATATTATAGGCTCGCTTATGTATTTGGCGAGTGCCACGAGGCCTGACATCTCTTTTGCTATGAGCAAATTGAGCCGGTTTGTTTCCAATCCGGGAGATGATCATTGGCATGCGCTTGAGAGAGTTATGCGCTATTTAAAAGGCACTGCGAGCTATGGAATTCACTATACCGGAAACCCGAGGGTTCTGGAAGGTTATAGTGATTCTAATTGGATATCTGATGCTGATGAGATTAAGGCCACTAGTGGTTATATTTTTACACTTGGTGGTGGCGCTGTTTCTTGGAAGTCTTGCACGCAGACCATCTTAACGAGGCCAACTATGGAAGCAGAACTCGCAGCATTAGACATATCCACTGTTGAAGCAGAGTGGCTTCGTGAGCTTTTCATGGACTTACCTGTGGTTGAAAAACCAATACCCGCAATCCTAATGAACTATGATAATCAAACTGTGATCATCAAGGTGAACAGTTCTAAGGACAATATGAAGTCATCAAGGCATGTGAAGAGGAGATTGAAATCTGTCAGGAAATTGAAAACTCCGGAGTTATTACGTTGGATTATATCCAAACAACTATGAACTTGTCAGATCCCTTCACAAAGGGTTTATCATGTAATGTGATAGATAATGCATCGAGAGAGATGGCTTTGAGACCCACAGTATAAGTTTTTCATAGTGGTAACCTACTCTATGTGATCGGATATCCCGTGAAGTAGAAGTAGGAGACAAACTGTTGGTCAGCTGAGAGGAGAGTATCCTTATATTATATCCCACTCCGTGAAGATGCAATACTCTCCTAATCTGTATGGCAGGTTGACACTTGTCTTAATATGTTCCAAGTGGATTATTTATATAATCAGAGATGTGTCCTACAGAACATCTCTTGAGGAACTCACCTATATGAGCTTGATTGTTAAACGTCGCAATCTGTGAGACTTTGGGTTCTCTCTAATAAACTCATGAAAGGCCTTTGGAGTATGACGTATACGCTCCACCCGTGGGGAAGCCTTGCGGCAGCCTAGTATCGGTCAAAGAATTTGTGTGAAATTAGTATCATAGTAAACTTGTAGTTCAAGGCATAGTCCACTATTCAAGTTGTGAACTAGCGTAGCATAATATTCTAAGTGGAAGTTCAACTTAACAGTCTCCACTAAGCACCGGTATATAAACAAAGTTTTGGAACTAAGATGATGAGATGTGCCAATGAGATTTTGTGGGGGATTGTTGGATTTTTGCTCTTGGGCCTAGTCCATAGCCCAACTAAAATTCTGAAATTCTCTTTGGCCCATTCATGCTTAGCATAGTGTGAGGAGTGGGAAGTTTAATCCCACATGGCTAGTTGGGAGAGATGTACACCAATTTATAAGGTGAGGCATTCCACCACTAGTATGAGTTGGTGTGACATGAGAAGAGGTGTGCCACACGCGCGCTCCTCCTCCGCCGCCCGCCTCGCTCTCGCCTCGTCACGACGCGCGCGCCGCGGGTTGCGGGAATGAGCCGAGCCGTGGACAAAGCTATGCATATTGTTTATAGTTTTGCAGTTCGGGAAAATTAATGAGTCACTAATTAGTCATTAACGGACGCGTTAATTACTCAGCCGTTTCCTTTGGGATCGTGGGGCTGTTACCGACTCGGACGTTGGGATTGATGCCACGTCTTCCTACCCGACCCGCACTATATAAACAGGCAGACGTCTACCCTAGCCGCCGTGACAACATATGGTTTCGCGCCGTTCCAGAGCATTGCGCCGCCACACAAGTCTTCTCCATCCCTCCTTCCGGCGTGCACCGCGAGAAGGGACAGCAGGCCTCCGGAACCCCGCCTCTTGTGATCCTGTACGGGAGAGGGCGATCAGGTTTTTGGGGAGCGCAATCGCGCGACTGCTGATGGCGATTACTTCCCCAACGACGACTTCTTCCCCGACCTCGGCAACCTCTTCATCGATGACATGGGTGACAACACCAACGCCAACTCCAGCGGTTCTGCTCCCGCTGCCCAGTATGTATACCTGTCTGCTCTTTATGAGATGTTCCTGCAATTCGTCTGTCTAGCGTTTGCCGTAGATCGGATCTATTCAACTGTCTTTCTAGTTCTTTGCATGATTAGATTATCTGTTATATTCTAGTCATGATTTACTTGATGATATTTCGGATTAAATCATATGCAAAATTGCTAATATATTCAACAATGTACATGGTGGGACACTTGATATTTGACGTTACAAACTAGCTACTTAGATGATCGATCACCGGTCGCACCTTCAGGTGAGCATGGGGAGGGGCGGCTGGTAGTCTCCCTTGGTCAGCAGGTGAATTCAAACATATTGATAGTCTATCTTGGAAGGAATGTTGTGCTTTTTAAGTCGCACTGATCAGCATGCAGTCATTTTGGGAACGGTCGTGTGTTTCATTTTCTTGTGATGGATTTGTGCCAATTTCGTGCGACATGCTGTCTATGCCAATTTCCAAGATGTGTGTATGTGATTGCGAAGGCGTTACGTGACGAGTGAATGCGCTCATCCGATCTAGCATTTCCGCGAGAGCTTCATGCATCTTTGGCTGAATCTATCTAAGCGCCGGCGAGAAGGGTGTGAGTGAAGGTATTAATTGATTAATCGATCAGTAGCTTAAGCACAAGTAAAATTATGTTGGTGGAACTTGCGTGGTTTTGACTTGGACCAGAAGAACCCAACGTACAACGAGAGATAAGACGCTCCAAGGCTGCGCCTCCAAGAAGGTAGTGACGTGTGCGTCACCGCCGCCCACTCCAGACGAGTTTAGGTTTTCACCCAGTAGACTTATGTCACTCACGTCGGTAATGAATCACAGCTCCCGAACGACGCATTCAAGAAGGAGAACGACACCCTAGGGTGCCGCACCTAAGTGTGAGGTTTTCACCTGGAGAAACGATCTTGAGCACCAAGCCCGAGAACTTGAGCTAAGGAGTAGCAAGCCGAGAGGTGTGGCTCCGTCGCCGACCGCCGATCCAAACCGCATGCCGCAGGGGTCGCGTCACCTCACGAGGCGACAACCACGCCATGCCCGCGGGAGGCCAGAGCTGCCACTCCCACACCACTGCCACCTACCCGGTGCCGCTGCCCCGGCTTCGTTGCTGCCGGGATGATAGAGACAACACTCCGGTCGCGAAGCAATAGGACGACATGCGCAGATCCGCATGCAGTGCCCATACTGCAGCCCAGGGACGGAATCAGGATTTTACCATAGGGGGGGGGGGGGGGGGGGGGGGGGGGTGACTCGACAATCATCGTATGTTCGTTCTATAAAAAATATCGCCTTATATCGATGTAACATTATAACTACGTAGTATTATGTAATTAAAAACAACATTAGATTGTCACGCCTGCCGAAGTTGGTATTTTTCACCGTGTACTTGAACCAAAAATAAAATAGAAAAAGGTTAGGCATCCTGTTAGTATCAATTAGACACACCACGGCACCTTCATCTGAATCTGAACAAAATAAAAGCTAAAAGTTGGAGACTAACCATACTGAAAAAATGCTGTCCCTGGACTACTAGCGAAAATTGCTTGCCGGCATCACGGCGTGTGGGCGTCGCCTCGTCAAAGATCAGTTGAAGACAAGGGCAACATGGGACTTTGCGGGTAACATAGCCATCAGGCGAGGCGAGCGCCGAGCCGCCTGAGATTGTGCGAAGAGCGCACGCGCATGAATCGATCAGATCTGCCTGTTGATCGTGTTTCCTGGCCGGAGGCCATATTGTTACTTGTTGGGCTGCTTTATCTATATAACAAGCCTGATATTTAGTTTATGGGCCTTGAGAGTGAAGGGGAGGGACGAAACCAATTGTCCATCGTGATTAGCAGCGATTTAATCTATCGATATTGAGGGCCAACGGGATCGTTAGGGGGGGGGGGGGGGGGGCGTCGCCCCCGCTCGTCCCCTCCTAATACGTCCCTGCAGCAGCCCCTGGCTCTCGTAGGCGCATGGGGAGCAGGGAGGCACCACCATGTCCAGTTGCCCACCCTTGGCCGGCCCTGGATGGCAGCGTGAAGCACCACCCGCTGCGGCCCGCCCAGCCCAACATGGGCCCAGATCGAGCCCGTGCAGCCCGCGACCGCCATGAGCAGTGGTAGAAGCCGCCGACGCCACGGCCGCATCCAGGCGCAGAGAGAAAATTGCAGGTAACACCAACCTTTGGTGCAAAAGTTGCACAAAACACAGAAATCAAATACCTTTTGTAGCTAGCCCCAGTTCTTCGTCTAATAAGTTGCATCTAGGCCAAAACATTGATTTAGTAACAGGTATCTGACATGTAGACTCATGACCATTGTACCATATTTATACCATTTATTATACTTATATAGCAATCTACATCATCAATATTATTTGGATGGTTGGCTCTAAATTTTGTGCCTAAGATTAACGAGACAATTATAGTTACATAACCGTGTAATCGAGGTTGACACGATAAATTTGGAATACTCTCGTGTAGTAATCACGTACCTGGACACATTCGTTTTTTCTAGCCATCTGTTTTATTTGTCTTAGACTTTCATGTTTTTCCTTGATAAAGAAAACTCCCATGTTCTCGCGTGTCAAGATATTATGTAGTTGGGTCCGTTAAGGAAAAAATGGAATAGGGAGGGATGTACGTGCGCGTGAAGCTGTCCCCGCTGATTAGCTTACTAGTGGAATTCGGCGCGGAAGCACGCCGCGTCCTTTAAGAGAAATTTTATGTGTGAAATATTTTGTTTTAGTGGCATAATAAATGTTAAAGGAAGTTCGAATTTGACGGAATTCGTCAAATGTTTGTGCGAATTTGGATCTAAATTGAGTATTTAGAGCCGACCAAACGCGAAACCGATCACGGGGATGGATCCTACTTGTCGGCGCGCATATATTTCATATATATAATTTTTGAAAAACGCGGGGACTTTTCTGCAAGAAATTTGACCGAATTTGTCGAAATGTATGT
Source organism: Poa pratensis (assembly GCA_947311845.1). Classification (NCBI taxonomy): domain Eukaryota; kingdom Viridiplantae; phylum Streptophyta; class Magnoliopsida; order Poales; family Poaceae; genus Poa; species Poa pratensis. The sequence continues at coordinate 72,567,282 of CAMZMU010000128.1, read as the reverse complement.
GTGAATTTGAATACAAATTTGAGAAGTTAGAATGGACCAAACTTAAAACCGGTCACGGGGATGGAACCTACTCGTCGACGCGTATATATCTCGGGTATATTTTTTTTGGGAAAACAGGGTCTTTTCTGGAAAAAAAATGCTTCGTCGACGCGCATATATTTCATGTATATAATTTTTGAAAAACATTGGGTCTTATCTGAAGAAAATTTGACAAAATTCGTCAAATATTTGTGCGAATTTGGATCCAAAATTGAGCAGTTAGAGTCGACAAAACTCGAAACCGATCACGGGGATGGAAAATCGTTGACGCGCATATGTTTCATGTATGTAATTTTTGGAAAACGCGGGGTCTTTTCTAAAAAAAATGCTATGGCGACGTGCATATATTACATGTATTTTTTTTTGGAAAACGTGGGGTCTTTTCTGTAAAAAAATTGGCAAAATTCGTCAAATGCTTGTGCGAATTTGGATAAAAAATTGAGAAGTTGGAGTCGACAAAACTCGAAAACCGATCACGGGGATGAAACCTACTCGTCGACGCGAACATATTTCATGAATATATTTTTTGGAAAATGTGAGGCGAGGATTTTTCTGAGAAAAAAAAAGTGATACAGTGTGTCCGGGTACTGTAGTGTAGTTCTTGCGGCGTGACAGTAATGTGAGTTGAGGATTTTTCGGGCAAAACAAAAAAAATCGAAAGCGCTACAGTGTTCCAGGTACTGTAGCTTCGGCCACGCTACAGTCCCCCGGAGTGCTGTGAGAGGTGAGGATTTTTCTGATTACACGAAAAAAAATATTGAAAGTGCTACAGTGTTCCCGGGTACTGCAGCTTTCGGCCACGCTACAGTACCCGGAGCGCTCTGAGCTCGTGGATCTCAGCTCCTTTTATATAATATATATAATATATATAGTAGTAATTTGGATCCAAAATTGAGTAGTTAGAGTTGACAAAATTTGAAACTGATCACGGGGATGGAAAATCGTTGACGCGCATATGTTTCATGTATGTAATTTTTGGAAAACGCGGGGTCTTTTCTGGAAAAAATGCTATGGCGACGCGCATATATTACATGTATTTTTTTTGGAAAACGTGGGGTCTTTTCTGCAAAAAATTTGGCAAAATTCGTCAAATGCTTGTGCGAATTTGGATAAAAAATTGAGGAGTTGGAGTCGACAAAATTCGAAACCGATCACGGGGATGAAACCTATTCGTCGACGCGAATATATTTCATGTATATAATTTTTAGAAAATGTGAGGCGAGGATTTTTCTGAGAAAAAAAGTGATACAGTGTTCCGGGTACTGTAGTTCTTGCGGCGTGACAGTAATGTGAGTTGAGCATTTTTCTGCCAAAAAAAAAAAACGAAAGCGCTACAGTGTTCCGGGTACTGTAGCTTCAGCCACGCTACAGTTCCCCCAGAGTGCTGTGAGAGTTGAGGATTTTTTCTGATTACACAAAAAAAAATATTGGAAGTGTGTGGGTGCGTATCATGACACGGTATTTTTTTGTTTTGCATGAAAAAAAAAGTGTCTAGAAAACATACACGTATAGATGTTGGGCAACTTTTATTTTTATTTTGTGTCTACCATAGTCGACTTTCTTTTTTAAATTGTCATATAATTATGATATACATCATAAAATTACGGTATAATGGTCATGGACCCACATGTTAGATACCTGTTAAGCCCTTAAATTAATGTTTTGGGCTAGATGCAATTTATTAGACGAAAAACTGGTGCTAGTTGCAAAAGATATTTGATTTCTATGTTTTGTGTAACTTTTACACCAAAAGTTGGTGTTGTGAGCAATTTGCTCAGGCGCAGACGAGCGTGCCACCTACCGCCGAGAAGAGCAGCCGGACCTACCGCCGACGCCACCTACCGCCGAGAAGTGCGAGAGAAAAAAAAAAGGAGGAGGCTAGCTAGCTACTTCCGTGAATCGCTACTCAATCAATGCGCTCGTGACCATCTCGATCGGTGTCACACCGAGACGGAAACGGACACGAACCTGCCTGCCCGCGCGCCACCATCGTACGTATCACTACAAATTCACGACCTTGTGTGGTGCATGCATGTTGAGTGGTGAGCACCACACACGGCCGGACACGAACCTGCCTCACAAGCTCTGATTCCACAGCTCAGGTTACGTCCGCGTCCTCTATTCTTTTTGAACACGGGAAGGGCCCAGAAGGGCCAGAAAGCTGCATTAACAAGGATAGGTACAATTTACATAGATGTCCCTAAGCATCACTTGTACAGAAAGACCGAAATTCGAAAACAGGACCTCTAACTTTGCAAAAAGGACCCTAGGACTAGAAATAAAAATGCAATCAGGTCCTTGGAATCCTCCTCTGCCACTCGCCGGTGATCTCCAGGCGACGCCATCTGCGCCGTTGAAATCGGAGAATGTTCTGCTCGCTTGGCTCTCCATTCCGCGAAGATCCACTGCCACCTGCCGCCAGATCACCTCCGGGGACAAACCACTTGGAGACACAACGGCGTCGAGCACCGGCGCAGTGAATCAGAAGGGCCTCCGCTCTGGAGGTTGAAGAAGGGCCGCTCAAATCGGCCAAAGATCATGGCGCCACCATCCAGCGCCATGTATTCCGCATGAAAAGTCGCAGCTTCGATGCCGAGCAGCAGCAGAGCCCTGCTCGCATCCTTCCCAAACTCTTCACCACCAGCCAGCTCCCGCCTCCAAATCCGCGCATGCCGACCACCATGGTCAACGAGCAACGGAAAGAAAACAAGGAGATGAACAACAGTAAGAGCAGAGCGCTTATTGGATGAGCTCGTCGTCGACCACCTCGCCATCGACTTCCGCCACGGAAGTTCAGCAAAGGAATCCAGCAACACCTCACCAGCGTCGCGCCCAGACGCCAGATCGGAGAAGCTCGAGCCAGCCTTATTGTCGGAGATGCTTGACCTCCCCGCCACCAGCCGACCTACCTCCTGCCACCAGAGATACGCCGCCGCTACGAGAAAAAGCAAGACGCCCTGGATCTGGCCGGAGGGATCCAGAGACCTACTCCCAAACACCCATCTAGGGTAACACACGGCATAAAGCCAGATCAAACTAACTAAAACTACTACTAGTATGTACAGGAGGAGCCTACCACCTAATCCATCCCCTCGCCGGCCGGCCATACCTCCGGGGAGAAGGAAGGAGAGGGGCGGCGGCGGAACTCTCCAGACGACTTTCAAGAGGGGCGAAGCGAAGCCGGACGAACTCTCCCCTTTGTTTTACCCCTCTATTCTGTCAACATCTCCCAATATTCTCCACTTTGATCTCACATACATGCCTGCCTATAGTTTAACTTCAAATAGTTATACTAACTAGTCTTGATAAAGAGATTTTTTGGAGCCAACACCAAACCTCGTGAGGTGTTTTGCCTACGGAAAGGTTGTGCTAGCTTGTAATGATTACTATTAGGATCAAAGTTGTAGGATAAACGTAAAACCTTATCCATGTATCTTTTATAAGTACAACATTGTAGTTTAGTTATATATGGAGAGAATGATTTAATACTTTGTGTTTAAGAGTAGAATAAGTTATTCCGCGCTCTAGCCACCTAAACGAACTATTTGGCGAATATCTCGCTAGCTGGTGAGAGCCAGAGCCGTGGAAAGTCTCTCTTGCTATTAAGGCCACAAGAATCAAACAGGAAAATTTAGAGCCATGGAAAGTGATGTGTCGCCTACCAACGGGCCAACTGCTAGCGACGTAATAATAGCATGCAAGTTGATTTTTATACAACATGCAAGGCGTTGGCAAGTTGGAAAATGATTGATCGCTGGCAAGCTTAACTCTCGGAACTTGTAGCATTCAACTGAATGAGAACAAAGATTAAAAAAAAAGATACATTTCCATCGATAGTGAAAAATTATTCAATTGAGTGACAACGGAAATCATATCGGAATGTACAATTACTTGTTGATTTCGAATTTGAGGCATTTTCTACTTTTTTTAGTTAATAAGATATGCATATACCCACCCTTTTAGTGTTTTCGAGACACCGAGAGGGCACATTGCTTTCCGTGCTACCATCTCTCTCAAGCCTCGAATAAGTTGTGCGGGCGTAATTATCTTCCCGCGTAGGAATATCGTGGCCTGGCAGAGCTAGCGATGAATCTTCCACGTTGGAATATGTCGGGGATAGCAGCCATGGAAAGTCTCTTACCTTTCCACTCACTAGCAGGGAAAAACCTACCATTGACGCACGGAAAACTGCTACTGTTGATGGGCGGACGCCCGTTAGCGCTATTTCGTCAATGGTAACTCGTACCACTGACGGACGGCCGCGCGTCAGGGGTAACATGTTACCAGTGGCGTGCATAGTTCTAAGCGCTGACACGCGCGCATCGAAAGACACGGCACTAGTACGTATTGTGGGAGTTCAAAAAAAAAAATAGTACTACTGGCGCATGATTTAGATTGTACGTCACTAGTAAGTATTTAGGAATTAAAAAAATAAAAACCACATTAATTAACAGATTTATCCAATACATTCAGACAGGTCATTATTCAAGTTCAAATACACCAGTACATACAAGTCTATGGAATTTTACAAAATGATCGTCGCCATTTGTGTCGATGTCATCGTCGCCGCAGCCGCGTGTCGAGGTCGCTGCAGCAGCCCTGTGTCGATGCCGTCGTCGCTGCCGCACGTTGTGTCGATGTCACCACAGCAGCCCCATGTCGATGTCGCCACAACAGCCTGTGTCGATGTCGTCGTCGTTGCCGCAGCCCCGTGTCGATGTCGCCACAACAGCCTATGTCGAAGTCGTCGTCGCCGCTGCCACAACCTCATGTTGATGCCGTCGTCGTCGGTGCCGCAGCCCCGTGTCGATGTCGTTGCACTGCAACAAATTCAGTTAACAATAGCACTCCATTAGTTGCCCAACGAGTAGTGAACATTGCTACTGCATTTTCTACTGTTACTGGGGTACAATAATAGCATATATAATGCACAAGTATTTGGTATCGAGGCCCCATGTCGATGTCGTCAACGCCATATGTTTCATACAAGTACAAACACCACATACAACATATTTCAGCGACATGGTTTGAACTACTTAGTTCTAAACAACATGATAGAAACGACAAGAATATATTTAACAAGGAAAAATTCAACTAAACTTTGGAATCAACAACGCAAATGCTTCAATACGATAATGTTTAAAATGAGTACACTTGCACATACACGTATAGATAGATATCTGTAGCACATGCATTTTTATTTAATTTTGTTGCCCAGATTTGAAAGTTAACTAACACAACTAAATAGGTCTAGCATATAAACTATCATCGTAGCAAAAAATTCATCACATCTCATTGCAACTAAATTTGGCCAACACACAGCTTGTAATTTGAGACCTATGACAAACGATAAGCTATATATATTCCGTAGAAAGTTTGGACATTTGAATCCACCAAAACCTATTAGAACTGGACTACAAAATTTATGGATATCAAACAGAAAAACCTAGAAGCATTGAAGCACATGGGTAAGAGCAATAAGGCCACCATGGATAAAAGTACTCATGGTACACCAAAATTGCATGAAACACGTATAGGTTCAATGGTTATGTATGCAGACCAAACAATAGGATTTAGAAATACTCTAACCGTCGGCTATATATCAATAAAACCATTGGACCGGCAGAGAGGCGCACCTGAACCAAAATGCATTAGATACCAAACAATAAGAACTTTATCTTCTTTCTCTAAAATACACCTGAACCAAAATCAGAGGTTAAATCGCATCCATAGATGCTGATTCATCTACTACTAAACTATCCCGATCTATCCACCGTAAGCAAGCCTGGCGACAGGAGAAGGAACGGAATGAGGGAGTCTCACCTTGGGGCAGCACATGGCGCCGTTGGAGCACCTGATGTACTTGACGTGGCCGCGGCCGTGTGCTTGTTGCGCCCGCCGTTCCTCCGCTTGAACTTCTGCGAACACACGCCGGCGACGGCAGAGAGAAGGTGAGACTGCGACGAGATCAGAGGGAGGGGATATGAGGCGGCGGAATTTACCATGGTTATGGTTGCTGCAAGGTGGAGAAGACGCCCAGGAGAGGCAGTGCGCGAGGAGATTCCCTCGGTGATGCCGACGACGGGCTCCCCTTCGCTCATGGCTGCCGACACGCCCCGCCGACGTGCGCGAACCCTAGAATCGCACGACCACCCCTCCGCCAAGAATGTTTACGCTCGAGCGCGGATACGCAGGGAGAGTCTTCCGCTCCTTGGTCTGCAGCGACGGCCGGGGTCCTGGAAGGGCGCAGCGGGGCGGGGAGGGGAGGCGAGCAGCGGTGGCGAGGAGGATCGGGCGTGAGCGGCAGAGTCTGGTGATACGTCTCAAACGTATCTATAATTTCTGATGTTCCATGTTGATATTATACCAATTGTTACATGTTTTATATACACTTCATAGCATTTTTATGCATTTTCTGGGACTAACCTATTAACAAGATGCCACAGTGCCAGTTCCTGTTTTCTGTTGTTTTTGTATTCCAGAAAAGCTAGTCTGGAAATATTCTCGGAATTGGACGAAACTTGGACAGGACCTCCTATTTTTCCAACACGTACACGGAGTCCAAAGGAGAGACGGAGGGGGCCGCGAGCCAGCCACACCATGGGGCGCGCGGCCCCCCTCTGCCGCGCCGTGGGGTGGTGTGGGCCCACGGGCGTCTCCAGCCGCCGTCCTTTCGCCTATTTATTCATCTTCATGGGAAACACCCGAGCCATTATCCACGAAAAGTTCCAGAGACTCCGCCGCCGTCAACCCTAGCTCGGGAGGGTTCAAAAGCTCTTCCCGGCACCCTGCCGGAGAGGGGAATCATCACCGGAGGGCTCTACATCACCATGCCTGCCTCCGGAGTGATGCGTGAGTAGTTCATCTTTGGACTACGGGTCCATAACAGTAGCTAGATGGTTGTCTCTCCACTTTATGCTATCATGTTTAGATCTTGTGAGCTGCCTATCATGATCAAGATCATCTTATTGTAATGCTACATGTTGTGTTTGCTGGGATCCGATGAATATTGAATACTATGTCAAGTTGATTATCAATCTATCTTATATGTTATTTATGATCTTGCATGCTTTCCGTTACTAGTAGATGCTTTGGCCAAGTAGATGCTTGTAACTCCAAGAGTTAGTATTTATGCTAGATAGTGGGTTCATGCCTCCGGTAATCTGGGAGAGTGACAGCAACTTCTAAGATTGTGGATGTGTTGTTGCCACTAGGGATAAAATAACCGATGCTTAGCTTAAGGGCGCCGTTAGGTCTAATGCATTTGTTTACATTACGCACATTACTTAATGCGATTATCCGTTGCTTGCAACTTAATACCAACGGGGAACTCGGTATGACAACCTGGAGGTGGATTATTAGTCATAGACGCTGTTGGATAACGGTCTATGTATTTTGTCGTAATGCCCACATGAATATCATAGTAATCATCATGTCATATATATGCATTGTCATGCGCTCAATATTTTGTCAATTGCCCAGCTGTAATTTGTTCACCCAGCATGTTAGTTATCTTTTATGGAGAGACACCACTAGTGAACTGTGGACCCCGGTCCATTCTTTTACACTGATAATACAACCAACTGCAATCATTGTTCCTTTTCATTCTCTGCAATTTACTACTTTCCACACCATACGTTTAATCCTTTGTTTTCAGCAAGCCGGTGAGATTGACAACCTCACTGTTTCGTTGGGGCAAAGTAGTTTGATTGTGTTGTGTGCAGGTTCCACGTCAGCGCGCCACTGACAACCTTCAGAAGTGATTTCTTGCTCCTACTGGTTCGATTAAACCTTGGTTTCATACTGAGGGAAACTGCTGCTACACTGCTTCATACCTTCCTCTTGGGGTCTCCCAACGAACGTGTGATCCACGTCATCAAGCAAATTTTTCTGGCGCCGTTGCCGGGGAGTAAGAGGATTTCTGCAAGGGGAGTCTCACGCTTCCAATCTCTTTACTTTGTTTTGTCTTGCTTAGTTATTTTTATTTTATCTTGTTTGCTTTTAATTATCAAAAACACACAAAAATTAGTTCCCTGCATCTAGTTTATTTCGGTTTGTTATTATGTCTAGTTCTTTACTTGCTATCAATGGTTACTTTCTTTGAAACTAGTCCTATGGCTGAAAACAACATGAGAGAGCTTTATAAAATTTATCTTGAATTGGGACATGAAGTGTTTGAAGAGAAAATTAAGAAACCTATGGAAATTTATTTGGATGATGGTAGCAATGTTATTACTATAAATTCTTTGAACACCATTGTTGCTAATGCTATGGAAGACTTTAAGCTTGGGGAGGTCGGCAATGATGAATATGACATTTTAGTTCCATCTACTATTGAGGATAAAATTCTTTATGATTATTCCGTGCCTCCAATTTATGATGATTATAATGATGGATATGCTAGTTTTACTCCCACTATTACTAATGAAATTGATTATGCTTATGTGGAGAGTAATGATACTTTATGCATGTGGATCATGATAAGAATGCTTTATGTGATAGCTATATTGTTGAGTCTATTCATGATGCTACTGAAAATTATTTTGAGAGAGGAAAATATGGTTATAGAAATCTTCATGTTATTAAATTTCCTCTCTTTGTGATGAAAGTTTTGAGCTTTCTCTTGTGTTGCTTTTATCCGATGGTTTATTTAAGACCTACTGGTCATTATGAGAGAGGGAGACACGGTTTCATATATCTCAATAATATTAAGTCTCCTCTCTTTATGTTGAAAGTTTTGAAGTTGCACTTGTTTTGCCTTCCTATGCTAGTCACTTTGTGCTTCATTGACTTGTTTTCTTACAAGGCTCCTATGCATAGGAAGAGTGTTAGATTTAAACATATTTTATATATGCTTCTTGATGCTCTCTTTTATGTTTCAACTCTTATCCTTATGTGAGCATCTTAAAAATAACTATGCCTAGCTAAAAGGCGTTAAAGAAAAGCGCTTATGGGAGACAACCCATTATTTTATTTCTGCAATTTTTCTTTCCTTTTTGAGTCAAGGAGTTGTTTACTTCTGTAAAATTCCTTTGTATCTTTATTTTATCGCATTGTTGTGCCAAGTGGAGCCTCTAATAGGAAGATGATGCTAGATTTGGATTTCTGCGCAGGAACAGATTTCTGCTGTTCACCGTTTTATTCTGTAAAATCACAGAAAAATTATTTAAATCTGCAAATTTTTGTGCGTGATCCTCAGATATTACGCATCTTTCGTTAGTTTTGTGTTTTTCGATCTGAGCAACGTAAGTGTCTCGAAAAAATTCGTCTTTACAGACTGTCTGTTTAGACAGATTCTGTTTATTTTTCGCATTTTCTCTTTTACTAGTGTTGAGTGGAATTCTTTTTTAGGGTGAAGAGCTTCACATAACATCAGTGGCAGTAGTTAATGTTAAAAGTAACGGTCATGTTTGTGTCCTTATAGAACATGTGAGTTTTTGATTGTGCACTAACCCTCTAATGAGAATTACGATGAGTTTGGTGTGGCGGAAGTTTTCAAGGGTCAAGAGAGAAGGATGATATAATGTGATCAAGAAGAGTGAAGAGCTTAAGCTTGGGGATGCTCCCATGGATCACCCCAGCATATTTCAAGAAGACTCAAGCGTCTAAGCTTGGGGATGCCCAAGGCATCCCCTTCTTCATCAGCAACTTATCAGGTCATCTCTAGTGAAACTATATTTTAATTCTTTTACATCATATGTGCTTTACTTGGAGCGTCTGTGTGCTTTTATTTTCAGTATTTTATTTTTCTTATGGTCAACTTGATTGGACCCTAGCATTCTTGATTGGGAGAGAGACACGCTCCGCTTTTTCATATGAATACTCCTATTCTTCACTTATACTTGTTGAGTATTCTTATCTAGCTATTGCTATGCTTTTAGCTCCTGTTTTGCATGCATCTCTTATTCAGAGCTGTTAGTTCTTTTAAAGAAAGTACTCTCTTGCTTCACTTATAATTGTTTGGAGAGTTTATGTTGAAATAAATTGATTGGTGTTTGGTTGGAACAGAAAATGTTGCATGTGGTAGATGGTATAATGGAAAAAGCTTACATATTCTTGTAGATCATTGTATTGGATAATTTGATACTTGTCAATTGTTTTGAGTTATCAAGTAGTTCATGTTTAAGCTTTTGTATCATGTAGTTAAAACCTATTAATGAAGAACTACCGTAAAGCTCGTTGAAATTTGGTTTGCATGATTGGTAGATCTAAGGTCTAGATATTTTCTAGTAAAAGGGTTTGGTTAACAAGGAAGACAGTGTAGAGTCTTATAATGCTTGCAATATGTTTTCATATAAGTCTTGCTGTGTCGGTTGATATCCTGTGTTTGCTTCAAATAACCTTGCTAGCCTAAACTCTGTACTGAGAGGGAATGCTTCTCGTGCATCCAAAACCTTGAGCCAAAATCCATGCCATCTGTGTCCACCATAACTACCTATATGTGGTATTTCCTTGCCATTCCAAGTAAATTTTTCATGTGCTACCTTTAAACTATTCAAAAATTATTACTCCTATTTTGTGTCAATGTTTACCAAACTCATGAGGACGGGGTGGATGTCTTTATGTCAACTGTCAAACAGACTTTACCACCGGACTAGCGACATATACATCCGCTTATCCATTAATTTTGCAAAAAGAGCTGGCAAATGGGGTGCCCAGTCCCAATTAATTACAACTTTAACCGCTTGATGCGTCTCAAACATATCTATAATTTCTGATGTTCCATGTTGATATTATACCAATTGTTACATGTTTTATATACACTTCATAGCATTTTTATGCATTTTCTGGGACTAACCTATTAACAAGATGCCACAGTGCCAGTTCCTGTTTTCTGCTGTTTTTGTATTCCAGAAAAGCTAGTCTGGAAATATTCTCGGAATTGGACGAAATTTGGACATGACCTCCTATTTTTCCAACACGTACACGGAGTCCAAAGGAGAGACGGAGGGGGTCACGAGCCAGCCACACCATGGGGCGGCGCGGCCCTCTGCCGCGCCGTGGGGTGGTTTGGGCCCCACGGGCGTCTCCAGCGGCCGCCCTTTCTCCTATTTATTTATCTTCAAGGGAAAACCCTAGACACCCGAGCCATTATCCACGAAAAGTTTCAGAGACGCCGCCGCCGTCAACCCAAGCTCGGGAGGGTTCAGAAGCTCTTCCCGGCACCCTGCCGGAGAGGGGAATCATCACCGGAGGGCTCTACATCACCATGCCTGCCTCCGGAGTGATGCGTGAGTAGTTCATCTTTGGACTACGGGTCCATAGCAGTAGCTCGATGGTTGTCTCTCCACTTTATGCTATCATGTTTAGATCTTGTGAGCTGCCTATCATGATCAAGATCATCTTATTGTAATGCTACTTGTTGTGTTTGCTGGGATCCGATGAATATTGAATACTATGTCAAGTTGATTATCAATCTATCTTATATGTTATTTATGATCTTGCATGATTTCCGTTACTAGTAGATGCTTTGGCCAATTAGATGATTGTAACTCCAAGAGTTAGTATTTATGCTAGATAGTGGATTCATGCCTCGGGTAATCTGGGAGAGTGACAGCAACTTCTAAGATTCTGGATGTGCTGTTGCCACTAGGGATAAAATAGCCGATGCTTAGCTTAAGGGTGCGCTGTTAGGTCTAATGCATTTGTTTACATTACGCACATTACTTAATGCGATTATCCATTGCTTACAACTTAATACCAAAAGGGAACTCGGTATGACAACCTGGAGGTGGATTATTAGTCATAGACGCTATTGGATAATGGTCTATGTATTTTGTCGTAATGCCCACATGAATATCATAGTAATCATCATGTCATATATATGCATTGTCATGCGTTCAATATTTTGTCAATTGTCTAGCTGTAATTTGTTCACCCAGCATGTTAGTTATCTTTTATGGAGAGACACCACTAGTGAACTGTGGATCCCGGTCCATTCTTTTACACTGATAATACAACCAACTGCAATCATTGTTCCTTTTCATTCTCTGCAATTAAACACTATTTTCCACACCATACGTTTAATCATTTGTTTTCAGCAAGCCGGTGAGATTGACAATCTCACTGTTTCGTTGGAGAAAAATAGTTTGATTGTGTTGTGTGAAGGTTCCACGTCAGCGCACCACTGACAACCTCCAGAAGTGATTTCTTACTCCTACTGGTTCGATTAAACCTTGGTTTCATACTGAGCGAAATTGCTGCTACACTGCTTCATACCTTCCTCTTGGGGTTTCCCAACGAACGTGTGATCCACGTCATCATCTGGGAGAGAGAAAGGGGACGGGGGCATGTGAGGGCAACGAGTGGTGGCGGAGAGGATAAGATTCTGCTCGCGCCGGTTGCCCTCAAAATTTTCGCGTGAAGCCGATCAAAAAATCATACCACTGACCGGCATTTTACTCTATACGTCAGTGGTATGTCAAATACCACTGACGCACAACTGTTTCACGCGTCAGCGGTATGTCGTTCTCATTTATCCACCCTGGCCTCACTTACTGCTGACGCGCGATTTGCACCGTGCGTCATTGGTAACGAGGTACCACTGACGCGCAGTTTTTTTTTGCACGTTTGTGCTAAATAGCACTGACGCGCGGCTATTTTGCCCGTCAGTAATCACGTTGCATCTATAGGCTTTTCCCTACTAGTGACTTGCTAAAGTGATACTGTATGTCGCCTACCACTTGCTAAATCAATGGGCCAACTGTTAGCGACGTAATAATTGCAAGTTGATTTACAGTGTTTTGCTACAGTTCCCTGACTTTGTTTCTTCATTTTACACTAGCTGACTACTGTGGCTTACCTGACTTCCCTTCTCCGCGTTAGAGGATCCAGTTCCGGTGCTGAGATCCCGACGATGGGAGGCGACGCGGGGAGGAAGGACACGATCAATGTGGAGTAATTTGAATTTCGAATCTATCTATCGAGGGGTATATTGGTCCTTTACCGATGTTTTGGGGGCTGTCGGAAATTGGTTCCGTGATCTACAAAAGTGAATGGAGGGAGTGTGGCAAAATCCTCAGGACAACTTGTTAGTGTGGTAAAATCTAGTATCTATTTTAGCCCTTGCCCTGATGTCGACAGGAGGGTTGATATCAGCACTATTCTGGACATAATGACTGAAGCTATCACGGATAAGTACCTAGGTCTGCCGCCCTTGGTTGGGGGTGGATAGGACGGATTGTTTCCAGCATCTAATTGACAGAGTTATTAAATTACTTACTAGTTGGAAGGAAAAGATTTTATCTTTTGGTGGGAAGGAAGCGCTTATCAAGGCACTAATCCAGGCTATACCAGTGTACGCTATGTCGGTGTTTATCTACCCAAACAGATTTGCAAAGGGATAATCTCGGCAATGTCCCAATTCTGGTGGGGAGATGAGGACCAACAAAAGCACATGCATTGGTTTGCATGGTGGAAGATGTGCGTCCCGAAAAATAAAGGAGGTACGGGTTTTAGAGACTTGGAGAGTTTTAACCTGGCTATGCTTTCTAAACAAGTGTGGAGGCTTCTTTCTGAACCTCAATCACTATGTGCCAAGTTCTGCGTGCCAAATATTATCCTTCTGGTGATCTATTAAACGTTGTTTTGAAAAAAGATAGCTCATATACTTGGCAGAGCATTTGGTCAGGAATCCAAACTTTCAAACATGGGCATATTTGGAGAGTCGGCAATGGTGAAAAAATAAATATTTGGGAAGACTGTTGGATCCCCTCTAGTCCGACAAATAAAATCATGACACGTCGCGGGAATATGGTGATCACGAAGGTTTCTGAACTTATTGACTCCGAAACTGGTACATGGGATGAAGTGTTCATGCGGGAGATGCTTTGGGATGGTGACGTCGAAAAAATTCTGCGTATCCCTCTCGCACTGGGCATGATGGAGGACGTTCCCGCTTGGCACTATAATAAGAACGGAAGACATTATGTCCGATCCGTGTATCATGTTGAATGGGAGGCCCAACACGGTAGAAAGTTGAGGAGAACAAGCCCCTTTGCCTCCTCTGCGGCGAACCCGGTTTGGCGCTCTCTCTGGTCCCTCAAAGTTGCTGCAAAAGTTCAGATACACTGCTGGCGTGCTCTACTGGGTGCTATCCCTTGCTACGGAGTATTGGCTAATCGCCATATCCCGATATCAAGCCAGTGCCCTTTGTGTTCGGTGGATTGTGAGAGAATCTCTCATGCGATGTTTAAATGCCCACGTGCCAAGGAGGTTTGGTCAAGTTTCGGTATGAGCCCTATCATTGATAATGCGGCAGTTTTGGAAACAAACGGTGCTACTATCATGGAAACTCTACTGCTGGACAAAGCTGAGGTCCCATCTATACAGGAGCTACGTCGCTGCGATTTGGCGGCAGTGGCCTCCTGGTATTTGTGGTGGGAAAGGAGATAAGTTACTCACGGTGAGACTATCCAATCGCCCTTGAGATCGGCCCAATCTATACTGGCTCTTGTGTTGAATTATAGGAGAATAAAGAAGCTGGGAGCTGCTCCAATGCGTCGCCATGGTTGGCAGAAACCTCCTGTGGAGTTCATCAAGCTTAACGTGGATGCTGCATACAATGTAGACTCGGGTACGGGAAGGGCCGGCACTACCAGGGAATAGCCCTTCTGTGGCGCACTCACTTTGCCATTCTGTGGCGCATGGTGGGTGCGCCACAGAACTGTCGCCACAAAAATATATTTCTGTGGCGCACCCCCAGATGTGTGCGCCACAGAAAACCACAATTCTGTGGCGCACCACTACCCCATACGCCACAGAATTTTTTTTTTAAAAAAAGGGCGGCCAGATCTAGATCTAGATTCTCAAAAAATTCAAAAAATCAGAAAATGAATTTTTTAGAAAACCCTAAATATTTGAAATTTTTGAACCTTTTTAACACTCCAACCATATCTCAAATGATGACTTCCCAGTAGGTCACCCATCCTCAGATTCTTCCAACCCAAGCACGCTTAACTTCTAAATTCTATTCAACTCAGCTACCCTTATGCTACTCAAGTTCTTATTGATAATAGTATCATATCAACCCTCTTAACCTTGTGTATGTGTATATATGTGTGTAGTTTATGTGTGGTATGTGTATATATGTGTTTTTAAAATTAAAAAAATAAAAAACTTCAAAAGTTTCAAAAGGAAGTTCAAAAATCTAAAAAATTCAAAAAATCCCAAAAAAAACCCAAAAAATCAGAAAACTTCAAAAAATCAGAAAATTCAACAAATCCAAAAAATTGAAATTTATTAAGTTTTTGAATTTTTTTATTTTTCTGATTTTGTAGAAAAAATCTTCATTTTGAAATAACTTTTTTTCTTTTTGTAATTTCGAGGATCTGAGAAAAGTTCACCGGGTATACCCGTGTGAAATCCCGCTCCAATTTTTCTCTAGTTTTTTTGGTATATTAAACGCATTTTTTCGACGTCGTATGCAAAAGTTATGGCCGTTTTACATTTTTCTGTTTTTGCAAAAAAGGTCAAAATTCATATTTCAAAATTTCTATACAAACTAGACACTAAAACCTAACTAAATCTCAAAGGATTTTATTTTTTCAAGGATTTAACATTTTCTTTGAGTTTTTGCAAAACTAAAAAGGCGATCCACGGGGGGTGGTGGTGGTGGTGGTGGTGGTGGTGGTGGGATCTGATTTCAAAAAAAGTTCTGTGGCGCATGGGGCCTGGTGCGTCACAGAATTGTTGATTTCTGTGGCGCATGGCCTCATGCGCCACAGAATGTGTCCATCCCACCCCATGCGCCACAGAAAGGACAAATTTTGTGGCGCATCTGGCCCATGCGCCATAGAAAAGTCACCAGAGGATACAAGCCAAACGTTGGCTGTGGGACACACCCTATTTCTGTGGCGCATCTCTCTGTGTGCGCCACAGAAAACAAGCTTTCAATGGCGCATGTGTCCTCCGTGCGCCACAAAATGCGCAAACTTTCTGTGGCGCACCACCTGGGGTGCGCCACAGAATCTTTTTTGTGGCGCACGGTCATTTTGGTGCGCCACAAAATGTGGTTCCACAGAAAACCTATTTCCTAGTAGTGTGAAGATATTCTGCGAGACCAACATGGCTCTTTTATTGCGGGTGGGCACTGGAACCTGCAGCATGTTGAGGATGTGGCCACTGCTGAAGCCATTGCGCTTTGCCACGGACTAACGCTCGCCGGAGAAGTGGGGTGCAACAAGCTGGTGGTCGAAGGCAACTGTGTGGAAGTTATTGATACCATGCAAGACGACGACAATTCTCTGGGAGCTGCTGCGGCAATCTATGAAGAGTGTGCTTTCCTTTGCCGAAGTTTTGCACGTGTCAAATTCTCTCACTGCTCTAGGAAGGCTAACATGGCAACGCATGAATTAGTTAGGTTTAATGATGCCAACCAGATTTGGCAAGGTGATCCTCCTCTTTGCATAGTCCATGTAATCTCAAATGATGTAACCATTGTGGACATGTGAGGCAGCAAGTTTTTTACGCACTATTTTCCTTACCACGGTACCTGAGGGGACTGGAAGGTTTTTAATGAGCCGGCTTGCTTGCTTATTATTTATAAAGTGTGTTTAAAATTCAAAAAAAAGTGAACCGGATGGAGTAGTTGTTTCTCTAATCCGTACCAACGCACGTGTTTCTAACTAGTACTTCCTTGGCACCACAATATGGAATAGAGGGAGTATGCGATAAACTAACAAAGATGATTACTTACCCGGTTTAAATGATTTAAGAGCTCATTTGGCACTCATCATTTCATTTTTTTGGTAGAAATGAAATAAAGCAGATCTAGACACTACCTAAAAAGTCGATGTAGACACGCGGGTGTGGTGCCCCCTGCTCTGTGTATAAATGGAGATCAACATCCAAGGCCTCCTCTCACACACACACGCTACGAGCAGAGTCTTGCTCTAGTATCTGCCCTCTCCTGTAGAACATCCATCACGTACGTTCACGGACAAACATGTCTCCGGTGAAGGTGTTCGGGCACCCGATGTTGACAAACGTCGCACGGGTGCTGCTCTTCCTGGAGGAGGTCGGCGTTGAGTACGAGCTCGTGCCCGTCGACTTCCGCGCCGGCGAGCACAAGAGGCCCCAACACGTCCAGCTAAACGTAAGCAGGCGACAATTCGTCGATCGGTCACCGTATCAGGTGATGATTTCTGACAGAGATGCTACGTGTTTTCCTTGCAGCCGTTTGCGAAGATGCCTGGGTTCCAAGATGGCGATCTCGTCCTGTTCGGTGAGCCCTCCATCCATCCGTACACATGAATCATTCCTGTTAATCCTTTGGTTTATCTAACAAATCGAGGAGTTGTACACAGAGTCGCGCGCCATCGCCAAGTACATCATCCGCAAGTACGGCGGGACAGCCGGCCTCGACCTCCTCGGAGAAAACAGCGGAATCGAAGAATCAGCAATGGTGGACGTGTGGACGGAGGTGGAGGCCCAGCAGTACTACCCGGCCATCTCGCCAGTGGTGTTCGAGTGCATCATCAATACCTTCATCATGCCTACTGGCGCGGCGACGAACCAGACCGTCGTCGACGAGAGCCTGGAGCGGCTGAGGGGTGTGCTGGGGGTCTACGAGGCCCGGCTGGAGAAGAGCACGTACTTGGCCGGGGACTCCATCAGCTTCGCCGATCTGAACCACATCCCATTCACCTTCTACTTCATGACCACCCGTACGCGTCGGTGTTTGATGAGTACCCCAAGGTGAAGGCCTGGTGGGAGAGGCTGATGGCGAGGCCGGCGGTGCAGAGGGTCTGCAAGAATATGCCTACGACCCCGCTTGGATGGACCGAAAATTAACCAATACCGGTGGATATTTTCACGGAGCACGGGAGGTCCTCAAGAAAATACTGCGCTAGGATCGTAATTATTATTACGCAGAAGCTGGTTGTAATATTTAAACTTTTAATTATATAGTAGGCGTGCACGTGCAACACACGTTATTTGTCAAAACAAAATATGGGCCAAGCTTCATACGAAAAATGAAAAAAATCATAACAGGAGCACATTTGTCAATCGGTGAATGCTCATGATTTACTGCATGTATGATTCAAAAGGGCAAATAATATGAAAGTTAATGAATGCTCTTTTTTCACAGGGTACCTTACAAATTCTATTTTCCTTCCTTTGACCACCTGGGTAGCTTTTTGTCAATATCCTGAGTTTTCTTGGGTGGGACATAATTACCATATATGATGGTTGTCTCTATATTGAATCTGTATACACTTTAAAGAACAAGTAAATGTATGCACACAAACCAGTTTACTTCTTTAAGAAAGAAAATGTGTAACATACTGTACCAAGTTTCATTCGCACTGCAGGTTTGCAATAGACATTAGCAAGCAGTTTACCAGTTACCAATTTCAGATAAGTATTTAGCTGGACTTGAAGTTATGTCTCTATCTCAACAATGACGTTCTATAGGCTATATTATCACTCTTGTTAGTTATTAACTTATTACACTCTTGAAAGTTCTCACCAAGGTGCACCAGTGCATGTCGGAGGTCCACACGATTTTCCGGTTAGAAAAAGATACTCCAGCACGCCGCCGTGCTTAGTACTGGAGATATAGTAAACTCTTCATGCTTTAGCATTCTTAGAATGTCAGGAAGCTGTGCCGCCGTGGCCGCAGCAGCTGCTTCCTCTTTCTTGCCCATAGTAAAAGGTAGAGGCACATGATCACAAGCACTGGCTCCAGCACGCTGCAAGATAAAGTTATCATCAAATTATTGCCGAACACCACTAATCGAGCTCATTTTTACATGCTATAATTTACAAACAGAAATCTGACGAAACAGTAACAATGTTCCGACTTCAGAGGTTTAGAGGTGGATATTAATGGTTGACGGACCTTCAGGTTGAAGGTTCACGATGAACATCTTGGACAGCGCTGTAGCGGCAGTGAACACCGACCCTTCTTCTCCAAGCAGCACGTCATCAGCAGGCATCGGTCGCTGGCGCGGCTACCCCCTGCGAAAATCGCAGCAAACAATTTCACCTAAATTTCACATCCTTCATTATCAAGAGGAGCCCAAGAAAATCCCATCCAAATTCCGTCCGATTAAGTGGTACATCAATACATCATTGACCTGAATCACCTGATACATGACGACGGAGATATCCACTGCTCCCCTGTGCAACCACGCTTCAGAAGTTCAGATACATCGAGCTGCTGCTGGCGAACGCCTCCCGGGCGCAGGCAGAAGGTGTAGGCTCCTGCGCCCTACTCGAGGTTGAAGACGTCGAGACGCTCGCCGTGCTCCAGACCGACGCTGTTTCTTTTAGCTATCTTGCGCCTTTCTAGCTTCTTCTCACCCCACTTGTTCTGTGAGATAGACGCAAGTATCGGAGGAGAGCAGAGTTCGTATGGAAGTAGAAGTCCGGGGTCGGAGGTAGCAGGGGAGAGGGCGGCCGCGCTGGCAGCGGCGTCCATGGTGTTGCTCAGGCTCCGGCGCCTGCAGGTTCCCGGCGCGCATCCGCATATTTTTTTTGCGGTGGCAAATCCCGTAATTATCACACTACACCACGACACTACATCCCCATCTGCAAAATCGGTAGGGAAAACGGCTTAAGCCGACCGAAAGTCGGTCGGGGATCGGTATTGCCGACCGACCTTGTCGGTCACCGTAAGTCCAGTCGGGCCACAATACACTATAGATGAAGAATTTGAACTGATAGTTGATTTTCATTAGAAGCTTACATTGAAGTTATGTTGGCAGCAAACCTGATTAATGCTGAACAATATGTAAAACAGTAAAGTAAATAGTTATAGCCGAAATTCACTTTGGCTCCAGGTGCATTTGCTCACTTCACCGGAAAACATATTTAGAAGTGTAATGTTTTTCAAAAAACAATCACACACCTTATATGTGCTCAAGTAAAGTTTCTCGAGAAACTGGCATTTATAGTGGCCTTAATTATGTTTGCTTTTAAATTTATCCATGCAAGTGTCAAATTTTAGTGCTTTTAAAATAGGAATGTTATTTCCCACCAAAATGCATATGTTCCACAATTAACAATAACTTCCATATGATATTAATTTTTAATTAAGGAGTCAAATAAAGTTATGTAAATAATACGTCAAGTTTAGTGTCAAATATACAGTTGTTTTTAGATGAAGTGCCGCTTCATATTAGAGAAAAACAGAATACTGCTATCGAAGAAGATGCAAATGAGACCATAGATCAAATAACATGAAACGTTACCTGAAAGGATCATAGGACATCACTTGATAAATTTTCCAACTTCTATTGATTCCCTTGCCTCCGTGGTGCATGGATATGGTACACATGTAAATTAATCAACATTTGCTTATATTAGATATGTGTTGGTGCAGAAGGTAATGCATGGCAAGAGACATTACATTTTAACTCTACTTTGATTGGTCCAGCCAAGAAGTTCGGATTGTGTTAATCATGGCAAGGAGTCTACACAGAAATAACGAAGATAGGAGGAATTAAAGAACGATGGACGAATGGTCTACAGTAATTGCGACTGACGCAAGTTGTCTAGTCTTTGGCTACATGGATAATTATCCAGCAATCAGAACTCTCAACCAAGAAGATTCTTAATCATCAAGAAAATATCAGAAGGAAAAAAACGACATATTTCCTATTCGTATAATCCTACCACAAATAAAGAGAGCGACAGGTGTTGTGAAGGATAAATGGTACAGATTATTTTCTCTATGCATTTAGAAATCAAAATATTCACAAAAGCAGAAAAATTGATCAGTTTTATACTGGCTACTTAAAATAGATGTATGAAGATTCAGTTATTAGAACTTCAATTACCCTATATTAGATAACTGACTGCAAAGAATCAGAACGAAACCTTGGTCGTTCCCCTCCCCCCGCTACAGTAGGGAGGGCGATTTCTGAAACTCTCCGCTCGCTCCAGTTCGCCGGCGGCGATTCGCCGGTTCTCCCTCCCTCCGCCGGCCGCTCCGGCGGCGGGAGGGTGGGGGAACCGCGGATCTCGCATGTACATAGCTAGGTGTGAGTGTGTTCCTCTCCGGCGACGCGATGGAGGAGTAGGTGTTGCTGGTGAGGTGTTTTGCGGTGGCAGGGATCTCCTCCGGTGGTTGGTCTCCGTGGAGGCCGGCTGCTTCTCTGCTTCCTCTCCGGCGCTCGTACCTCGGTGGAGGTGCCGTGCGCCGTCTTCCCGGGCCGGAGCCCGTGTGCGGCGGATCCGGCGGTTGAGCTTCATGAAGATGGAGGTGGCCAAATCCAGTCGGAAGATGATGGCGACGACGCAAGATGGAGGCCTTCACGGGGTTCGAGGTTCGTTGACTTCCCGTCTGCCACGGGACTCCTGCTGATCCAAGGTTGCAATGGCGGAGCGGCGGCGGCGCGCTAGCGGCATGTCTTCTTCGTCGACGGCGTCTTCGTTATCCATAAGGACTCGGTTGTAATTTCCTTTTTTTCTAAGGTCTGTCCTGTAAGGATTCTGGATTAATGCCAACTTTGTCTTTCCGCAAAAAAAAAAAAAAAAAAAAAAAGATAACTGACTGCACAGCAAGAAAACAACCATTCGTTAACGAACCAAGCAAGTTGCTGCAAGAAAATAAAAGAGACAAGGATGGACGTCAGCTACGTATGCACACGGGATCAGAAAAAGAAGATGCAGTAGGTAATATTGCAAGTAGATCACGGTGGTGTAGTAGGCTAGAGCAGATGGAGAGGATGTGGCATTGGAAGAGGACCTTTTGGTGGTGGTCAGAGAGCGTGGGGGATGAAGTCGAGGTCCAGGTTGCGCCTCCTCGCCGTGGCCGTCGGCGTGCAGGTCCGCAAAGTCGATTTGAACCGAACCAAACCATCTGCTGCTGCCTCCATAGCTGGCTTCCTGTCCATTGGAGCGGCGGCGTTAGCAGAGCAAGAACAAGGTGAAGGGAGAGATGCATAGGAAGAGGGAAAAGGGAGGGATTGACCTTGGATTTGGTTCAGCGATGCCTCCCGGTTCCCCTGCTTCAGCTCGTCGTCCACGGGTTTGTTCTTCATCTTAGTGAGCTGCAAGAAACAAAGTAGAGAAGGGACGGATTAGCTAGGCAGATGGGAGGAGAAGTAGACATATTTGCAAGTAAAAAGATGATGAATTCACGGTGGTGTAGGCTCATTTGCAAGCGGAAAGTCGGACCTTTTGGGGGCGGTTGATGTGCAGGGCGTCGTGGTCATCGTCCAGATCCAGGCGACGCAAGCTGAGGCTTCTGGGAACCAAAACTGCGTGAGCAGAGGAGCGGTGGAAGGAAGAAAGCATGGGCCAAGGGGAAAAGAGGAGGGACTGACCAAGGAGGCGGCGGATCTCGTCGATCTCCGGCCCTGTCCATGGCCGTGGACGGCGCTGACGAGCAGATGGGTATCCGGCTCCTCCTCGTGGTGGACCTGTTGGGAGCAGCTCAGGCTCTCAGAGGCCGACCCTCGGTGCAGGTCCTCCATGGCGTCTAGGAGCTTTGCGCGACGGCTTGTGGCGAAGGCTAGCCGGCGGTGCGGCGAGGGTGGGGAGCGGCGGCGGGGTGGTGAGAGAAAATGGATCTGGGTGCAGGATGAGAGGATAAGAACTAAGAAGTGGCGCGGCCGCGGGCGAAATAGTCGAGGGAGTGGCGGGCTGGGCTAAAAAAATTCTAAATATTTTCGCTAGCGCGCCCACGAGCTCATCCAAAACCGCCACCCTAAGTCGGTCGGGATTCTTTGCCGACCAACAGTTTGACTGTCATAAAGGCATTCTCGACCGACAGCTGGACACACATTTTTTTACATTCCCGACCGATAAATGGTCGCCGTATATAGGTAATTGCCGACCAACAGTCAGAAAGTACTTTTCCCGACCAACAGTCAGACGTGTATAGTGATTTTTTCCCGACCCACGTCGGTAGGGAATGTGGTGTCGTGGTGTAGTGTCATGAAACGAAAAGATGTGTTGAGTTGTCAAACATTGGGGCAATCTGAACGGTTGGCCAAATATTGAAGTGCTCAGATTTAATGTATCAACACAAGTTTGCTCTTTTAATAGTAGTATAGAATAAAATCTCCCTTTATCTAAAAAAAAGATCGTAATTATTACCGCTCCGTAAATACGTACGACATACCAAGCGGGGCCTACGGAGTTTTAGGTGTGTAGTAAGCAGTAGATGTTTATGCGCGCGGGTGTGTGCCGGTGATGATTCCATTCAAGAGACCTCCCGTGGGTGATCATCTGCCCGTCTAGTTTGAGTATACGCTTTCAGCAGCACGAGTCCAAGAGGTGCAAGTGACCGGTTCGCTCCGGGAAAGTACGATCGTACATGCGATCAAGGAGGCGAACGGTGGTTCCCTTGCGTGCCGTCGGCGGCGCCGCCGGTTCCCTCTCTCTCCGTCGGCCGCTCCGGCGGCGGGAGGGAGGGGGAACCTCGGGTCTGTCCGCTAGGCGGGTGCGTGGTAGGGTTAGGGTTGGGGGAGACGCTGCCGAGGCCGTTGCGGTGGTGTCGCGTCGGAATAAATCTCTCCGGGCTCTATTCGCGGTCAGGCGAGGCTTTTGTCTTCGTCTAGGAGCCAGCGGGGTGGGGGATCCCCGGATCTCATCGAGGTCGCGGGCTATGGTGTCTGGAGGTCCATCGGCACTGGCCGGTTGGGTCCTCAGATGGGCGATGGATGCATGGAGACGAAGACCCATCTTCCTCCTTGTCGGTATGATTTGCTGCTGCTGTTCTTCTCCTTCCTCTGCGCAGGTGCTGGAGGGAGATCCTGCTTTGCCCGGGCGGATGGCCCGGCCGCGGTGCTGGACCGGTCGGATGACTCAAGTTCTCTTCCTTCCGGAAGGGACACTTTTCGCGGTACTCAAAGACAAAGATGGCGACGGCTGTTGCAGGTGTGTTGGATTGGTGTACATGCCCTCTCAGCGCTGGTGTCAAGGAAAGAGGAAGCAGCGTGGCGGCAATTGTACCGTGGTTGAAGATGATGACCTGATTGCGCCTGGTTGTAGATCTTTCTGCTGCAGGGGTCTTCTCTCAAGATTCTGGGATGATGACACAGGGCTCCGAAGATCTTCATGTGTTATGGTTGTCTTAGAGTGTTCTAGGTGTTCATGGTCCTCTGCGATTGTGTTACAGTTTACTTGTAAGAGTCAACAACTTTGTATTATTTTGTGATATAAATACAGAAAATCTCAAAAAAGCAGCACGAGTCCGCTTGCGCTTCTGTTCGTGCGTCCCTGATTGATCTCTGGATTCCTTGCTTTGTGCACTAGTAGTAAATAAACAACTGGTCAATGCTAATCCGTACGTCCTAGCTAGTACACCACTAGAGATCAGAATGGATCCAAAGCAAATATATATACATCTTGGATACGTGTGCATGGCTCTCTGGCCGTGAAATCGTAGGAAATACGCCAAACCACCTTTCAATCTGCGCATCCATCAATCGTGCCGTCCAGATTTCGTTTTCCAAACCGCCGACTTAGCAGTTTATTTGTTACAAGTCGCGATTGCCGTTTAATTTCGCTCCGGAAAGAGAATTAAAGGACGTGTTTCGGGTCCGTACAAACGAACAAAGGACCGAGCCTGGCAGGGCTCGCACGCACGCTTCGACGCCTCCAAAAAAAAAAAAAAAAAAAATAGTGGATACTAGTATTCTCGTTGATTTTTATTGGAAAAAGTCCAAAACAAATCTTTAACTTATAGCTGAAAGCTAAATCAAATCCTGAATTTTGAATCCCTGAAATTGACACCCTGAACTATTAAATCTCGGTCTATTTTCAACCCAAGGTCTGTTTAGGGTGTGAAAAATAAATAATTACTAAATTAAATATATTTTTCTGTCACTGACAAAAAAGGCCCACATGTCATATCTATCTTCCACCTCTTATTCCTCTCCTTATTCTCTCTCTAATCTCCACGAGCTACCAAATCAAACGGAAACAAGAGATACGAGTGGGGTCTGGCTGCATGCGGACGAGCAGAAGACCACCTGGAGCTGCAGCGCAGTTGAGCAGCACGCACAAGACCGGATACGAGGCCCAGCACGCCGTTCGCGGCTACGAGAACGTCGATGTTGAGACGAGACGTGATGGCGTCCAGCAGCATGTCCACGGGCCATCCGAGCGGTTCCGACAACGCGGCAAGCTCTTCGAATTGGCTATGGCAAAAATCACCGCCGCCGTCCTCGGATTATAGTGAGCGTGCACCAGCTCCATTCTTCGATTACTTGGGTGGAGAAGCTCCTGCTACCCCTAGCTCCTATCTAAGCTCACTAGCAAATCGAGAGAAGGTTGAAGAGATCAATTCCAGGAGGTGGTCGCCATTGACGTACGGGCAAGATCCAAACCAGCTAGCAAAAGCCATCCCTATCCACGCCTTGTACCCTCCCCGGACGTCGTGGGCCTCGGGGATGTCGCCTCGTTCGTCGCTTGGCCTCGCCGTGCCCTCTCCCGTCTGCGGCGAGTCGTCTACGCGACCTCCCGTGCACTGGACGGAGGTAGAAGACGAGGAAATATCCAGGTCTGTATTGATTAAATCCCTGACCGGTGGGTCCCAATTGTCAGGGATAGCAACATGTAATCCCGGTCAGATTCGCTGGTTTCCTGGTGCGCCAAACAGGACTATGGTTGAAAATAGACCGGGATTTGATAGTTCAGGGTATCAATTTCAGGGATTCAAAGTTCAGGGTTTGATTTAGCTTTCAGGTATAACTTCAAGATTTGTTTTGAACTTTTTCCTTTCCTGTTTTAGCTTTCCGTAAATATGGGCCATTAATACGCCAGCGTGGCTTTCACATTTGACCACCACGTCAGCCCGTAGGCTCTCTCCCGTAGGAATTGCCCGTAGGTGTAGCATTAAATCGGCGGTGTGTTTCGGCAAACGCCACAAAATAACGGTGTGGGCTGGAAAATTTTCCCATATTTTATTGTTGCAATGCTACGATACCTTTTGTACAACTTTATATTCTTTTTACAACTTTTAACCGCGGGACGGAAATACAACGATGCTTCGATAGTGCCGCTGTACCGGCCGAGATTTGGAGATTTACAAGATCGGACTGGATGGCCGCTTCCTCTGGATGACGATTAGTGAACACACCGCCGAAGAAACGTACTAGTAGGGTTTGTCTCGCGTGCGCCGCCATCTGATTCCTCAGGTATCGTTCGCCCGTCGAAGGCAGCTCGATGAACACAACGTGGGATCTCCGCCCCCGCATGTGAGGTTCTCGCTTGATCCCCGACGCAGATTCAGATTAGTGCGATTTTCAGGAATAAATCACACATCCTTGTGATACATTGATGCAGAGGTGATGGCTCTGGAACGGACGACGATGGCGTCCTCCGGCAAACGCCCCGTCGGCAACGCCGACCGGCTAAGTGACCTCCCTGACGGCCTCGTCCACCATATCATGTCGTTCTTCACGGCCCGGCAGACCGTGCAGACGTGTGTGCTATCACGGAGGTGGGAGGAGCGGGTGTTCCACGGTGACGATGAATGGGACGAGTATGACGAAGAGGATGACACTGACTGTGCTAGGTTTGAGGATTTCGTCACCAATCTGCTGATGTTTCACCGTGCGCCAATATTGGATAGGTTCTGACTTCATGCTTCTGATCAGGAGAGTAAATGTGTCAACTCATGGCTACGCCGTGGCATCAAGCGCTGCCCCAAAGTGGTGGAGATCCATTTGACTCACGACTGTAAATTACTAAATCTGGGTTCGAGTTCTTCACGCCTAAACAGGCTGCATCT
Source organism: Poa pratensis (assembly GCA_947311845.1). Lineage (NCBI taxonomy): Eukaryota > Viridiplantae > Streptophyta > Magnoliopsida > Poales > Poaceae > Poa > Poa pratensis. Next base: position 72,540,548 of record CAMZMU010000128.1, on the reverse strand, counting down.
TATCGGGATTACTTTGGACAAAACTTTCACCCGGTAGCTTCCTTCTCGCTGCACGGTCCTACATGATTTTGAGATCGAGCGGTGCAGGCTTGACGATGATGCAGAAATTGTATCTTCCACACTAAAGAACTTGAACATCGAGGACTGTACAACTGAAAATCCAAGTCGGTTGACTATCAAAACTCCATCTCTTACTTATCTGAAGCTGGTCATTACTGCTTTTGATCATAACTGGCAAGCTGTTGTAGTAGACGAGATGCCGTTCCTCATCAAAGCCACCATTTCTGTAAAACCTTCAACAGCGATGCTGGCATGCAAGCTTCTTTTCGGCCTAATTTATAGAAATAAAGGGCCTCGCCCCAGTTCCATTTCAAGAAATGAAACCCAAGTCTTACATCATTCAGTTTACAGTACTCAGAGCAACAACTGCACGCTGATCTCAGAACTGCATAACGCACACAGAAAACATAAAAAACAGATAATAGTCTGAGGCTTACAACCTCACGCCACCACACAGAACTTAAGAACAACCAAACTACCAACGGAGAACGCCAAGTGGGAGAAACTGGAATGACAGAATCACTGCTTGCTGATCACCTTACAGTTCCTGCCGCTCTCGACCATCACCAGCTTAGCAGCTTCCAGGGTACGCGCCAGCCCACGTGTAGTGGCTTCCCACCCTTCGTCTTGCGGATCACAGTGAGGACCCAAGCAGTTTTTGACATCAATCTTCACCGGGTTCCTCACCCTGGATCTCGCCAGATCAGTGGGAGAGGGCTTCTTGCCAGCATTTCCACGGCAGCGATGTTTTCCATCATTCGAGCTTTTGCATCGCCGGAGAGCAAGATCACCCACAGAGAAAGTGTAGAAGCTAAGCTTCTCCATATCACCTGCATACCAGTTGATGACCCACAAGTATAGGGGATCGCAACAGTCTTCGAGAGAAGTAAAACCCAAATTTATTGATTCGACACAAGGGGAGTCAAAGAATATTTATAAGCCTTGACAGATGATTTGTCAGTTCAGCTGCACCTGGAAGTAGACTTGTTTGACACAGTTTATCAGTAACAACAGTTTTATGACAGTAGCAGTAGTGAAATAATAGCAGCAGTAAAATAAAGACAGCAGTAATAATTGCAGTAGACAGCAGGATTAAAATACTGTAGGCATAGGGATGGATGAACGGGCGTTGCATGGATAAGATAATTCATGAAATAGTCATACATAGGGCAATTGCAGATAAATAATAATAAGGTACCCAAGTAATAATCAATCATAGGCATGTGTTCCGTATTTAGTCGTACGTGCTCGCAATGAGAAACTTGCACAACATCTTTTGTCCTACCAGCCCGTTTGCAGCGGGCCCACAAGGGAAACTACTGGTAATTAAGGTGCTCCTTTTAATAAAGCACCGGAGCAAAGCATTAACACTCCGTGAACACATGTGATCCTCACGTCGCAACCATCCCCTCCGGTTATCCCAATTTCTGTCACTTTGGGGCCTCGGGTTCCGGACAGTGACGTGTGTATACAACTTATAGATATGATCCAAAACAATAATTATTCTCATGATTCAATAACATGTTCAGATCTGAGATCATGGCACTCGGGCCCTAAGTGACAAGCATTAAGCATAATAAGTTGCAACAATGACATAAAGTACTACCGATGGATACTAGGCACCATGCCCTAACAAATCTCACAACTATTACATGAATGATCTCATCCAATCCCTACCATCCCCTCAGCCTACAGCGGGGAATTACTCACACATGGATGGGGGAGTCATGGATGGTCGATGGAGAGGTGGCGGTGATGATGATGGCGATGATCTCCTCCAATTCCCCGTCCCGGCAGGGTGCCAGAACGGAGTTTCTGATCCCCGAAATAGGGTTTTCGATGGCGGCGGAGCTCTGGAAGGTTTCTGGAAAAAGCGTCGATTCCCCCGAAGTTTTTAGGTCAGAGGCTTTAAGTAGTCCAAAGGGGAGCGCTGGGGGCCACACAGGGGGCCACACCACCCCTGGGCGCGGCAAGGGCCCACCGCGCCCTGGGTGCGTGTGGGCCCCTGTGCCCCTCTTCTTCGTCTTCTGGCTCCGTGGGTCTTCTGGAAAAATAGAATTTCTGGAATTTTTCTGGAATTTTCTGAAACTTTGACTTTCTGCACAAAAACGAGACACCAAGGCAATTCTGCTGAAAACAGCGTTAGTCCGTGTTAGTTGCATTCAAATCACACAAATTAGAGGAAAAACAATAGCAAAAGTGTTCGGAAAAGTAGATACGTTTTGGACGTATCAACTCCCCCCAAGCTTAGCTTATTGCTTGTCCTCAAGCAATTCAGTTAACAACTGAGTGCGATAAAAGAAACTTTTACGAACACATTTGCTTCATATGATGTATACATGCCTACTATATGATCAATTACTTAGACAATTCATAATAGGAACCATGCAAATAATGACACCTAGTAGTTATGCAAATCATGAAAAGATACCAAAGTACTAAGAATGAATAACATAGCATACATCTATCCACAAGAATTGCAATGTTCGTAAAAAGATATGACAAAGTGGTATCTCGCTTGCCTTTGTTTGAAGGGCAAAACATAAATGCCAAGGCACCTCTGAAGTTCAAGTGAAGACTAGATATAAAATATCAAAGATAAGAGTATCATAGTTATACCTCAATTAATCGTATCCTGGGACAAGCACATTACACTAAGAACGACAGTTATGCTCTCGAAGAGGTGCTCAAAGAAAGGATGGTGACTCAACATAAAAATAAAAGATTGGCCCTTCGCAGAGGGAAGCAGGGATTAACACGTGCTAGAGCTTTTTATTTTAAAAACAGAGGTAAAAATGTTTTGAGAGGTGTTTGTTAATTGTCAACGAATGGTAGCGGGTGAGAACAGTATTCTACCTGTCAAACGGACTTTTAAGAGCGGCTCCCATGAAGGACGTTATTTCTACCAGCAAGGCAGATCATCCCTCTTTCTCTTTGGTTTACACACATTCAGGTATTTCACTGTTTGTCATTGCTTACTGATGAATCAGGGCAAAAGTGTGAAGAGAATTAATTGGTTAAAGTTGTAATTAATTGGGACTGGGCACCCCGTTGCCAGCTCTTTTTGCAAAATTATTGGATAAGCGGATGTATATGCCGCTAGTCCAGGTGTAAAAGTCCATTTGACAAATAGAATAAAGAATAACCACACTAATTCCTCATGAGCTAGTAAACATTGACACAAAAAGGGAAATATTTTGAAAGTTTTAAAGGTAGCACATGCAAATTTACTTGGAATGGCTTGAAATACCATGCATAGGAATTTTTGGTGGACTCTTTGGGATAACTTGGTTTAAAGGATTTGGATGCACGAGCAGCATTCCCGCTCAGTACAAGTGAAGGCTAGCAATAGACTGGGAAGCGACAACCACGAGAGCGATAACGGTCATAATCATGCTTGCGACAAAATAAAATTAACGGAGGCATAAAGATGATACTAAAACTCTGAGGCAAAATAGATCATCAAGGCTTAATTGACTTTATTTTTCAGTCATAACATGTGTGAGCATGTGCCAAGTCGAATCAAGTGAATTATTCAGAGGAGGATACCATCCTGCCATACCGTTTTACGAATAGAACAATGCATGTAAATATCTATATGACATGTTATTCACTATTAGCAATTTGGTACTGACATAAGAAGACATGAACTACTAAGCAATCATTAAATAACATAACCACTACCATGATAGCTAAGCATGTTCACATGAGTAGGCATATTTACAAAAATGAAAAACAAATAGAGTTCATACCAGCCTTTTACCACATCCGAATTGTCGTAAGTCGTCATTATTGCTTTTCACTTGTGTGGCTTGAATGATGTGAAATGATAACCAAGCCCAAGTGGAACCACGGAAATTTTTCGAACTCCTGAAACAACTATACAAAACGGCAGAAGAACAACAAATATTTTTGGGTTTTCGAATTAAAGCAAGCATAGAAAGAAACAAGCAAACAAAGCAAAATCTTTTTGGATTTTTGAATAACAAACCGAAACGAAAAATAAAGTAAACTAGCACTACAAATTCAAAAGCAAGAGAAATAAAGGAAATATTTTTGGTCTTTTGGTGTTTTGCGAAAATGAAATGGATACAAGAAACAAAAGAAAAGAAACAAACTAAAACATGGATATACAAAGTACCGACATGATATGAATATGATAAAATGAGTGAACTTGTCGGCATACCTCCCCCCAAGCTTAGGCTTTTGGCCTAAGTGGGAGACCAATCATCCCCATGGCCGCCAGCTTGGCGCGCCCTCAGTGTGTGACGAGGAGGGTTCCTCGTCCGAGTAAAAGCTCGAGGATGCACCACCGTAGTACACGGTGTAGTCCTCAGGGGGCGCCACGAAGGTCTCCTGTCGGTCCTCAGGGTAGTGCTGTAAATGGAAATCCGGTGCACCGAGGTGGTTGTCCAAATCCTCCCTCGAATATGATAGAGGACCCCTGAAAACACTGAACAAACTAGGCTGTGGAAGCCGGACCTCTAGCTCAGGTCCATTAGCAAAAACAACTCTATACATCAAATGTCCAGTAGATGAATTATTAGTAACAAAATCATGAAGTTTCATGGCGCAAGATCAAGTCTTTCTGGAATCAACAATTCATCAGAAGGATCAGCAGGAAGACCAAGATCAGCTAAAACACGTGCAGCAATAATGCCTCCAAAGATGGGACCTTTGGCGGCAAGGCGGCGAGCAATCAAGGCACCAAGGTTGTAGGTTTTATTATTTTTAAGTGCATGAGCAAGAAAAGCTAGATGATAGCAAGAAATATTACTAGTGTTCTCTCTAGCAAGCACACTCGTGGCAAGATAATATGTGAAGTACCTGATGGCTGGAAATTGAATGTTCCTTATCTTACCACGCTGCACTCTACGGTGATCATCATAGCTCAGCTCATGGTAAAGATCCAACAACTCGGGCGGCTGTGATTTGATCTTCCTTGCTGTCCCAGATGGAGCAACACCTATGACCCTGCAAAATCTTTTCAAGTCCATGTTGCATGCACGATCATAAATCTTAAACTCAACAGTGGGGTTAAAAGTAGAGTTATTAAACTTAAAGCTTTCAACAAAAATCTTAGTGAGGTTAGCATATTGTGGCCTCTCATCCTGCATAAATTCCATCAAACCAACATTGTTAATCATCCTTATGAAGTCATCATAAATCCCTGCATCTCTCATAAAGTTAAAGCATGGAAAAATAGATGGATGAGGAACACCATCATCTTCCTCTTCACCGATTCTTGGTGCCAAAAGATCCTCATTGTATGATGGCCTAGGTGCACCTCTTGATCTTGAAGCCCTTGTTTCCTTGAGGAGGATGGTGTTTGCCTCTCAAAGATTTCTCCATAAGTGTGTTTATCCATCTTCCTTTTCTGAAATTTTAAACAAACCTCATAAAAAATGATTTTAGTGATTAATTCAAGGGAAACACTAGGGAGACTTGCTAGAGTAAACATGCATCAAAACTAGTTAATCTAAACAAGAACAAGCATGCAAGCTCTAATAACATGTCACCTACAGTACCAAAATGCTAAAGATATAAGCAACTAAACAAAATTCTATTTGGATAATCGGAGGAGTCACATACCGGAGAGCAATTGATCCAAATTTCAGCAGCAAAGATGGGCTGAGCAAGTAGATCGAAAAATTCGAGCAAGAGCAGCAAGAACACGAGTTTGAGCAATGGTGGTGTGTATGGTCGGGAGAGAGAAAGGAGTGGGAGAGAGATGAGTGAGTGGAGGGCCAGGTGGACCCCACACCAGGGCAGGGCGCGGCCTGCCCTCCACCGCGCCGTGGGGGCGTGTGGTGGCCTGGTGGGTCCCCCTGGTCATCCTCTGGTACTCCCACGTTCCTCTTTAAAAACTAGGACTTGTAGAATTTTTTCAGAATTTTTTGAAAACTTTTATTTCTGACATTTTCTGGGTACTTTAAACAATGAAAACTAGACAAAATGAATTTACGTAAAGACCAAGCATTACTTAACTTTGCAAATTACAGTAGCAAAACAGTAGGTAAAACAAAAGTGAGAAAGAAAATGTTGTTTAGCAATTTTATGCATGTAAAACATATTTGTTAACAAGGTTGATCAAGTCTTGCCACCAAATACATTTTATATGACATAAAAGAATTAAACCACATTGAACAATCATGTTACCTTAAATGGTATAGCTATAGATCCAATCATAATATATTGAAGTTCTTCATGAGGTTCATATATAGGGCAATCAATACTTCCCACTTTGATACTTTTAATATTGGTAATTGTATTAACTCCAAATATTTTGTCCAGCTTCTTGGGAAAATAAACAGTATGCTCTTTGTCATTAACATGGAAAGTCACTTTTCCTTTGTTGCAATCAATAACAGCCCCTGCAGTGTTAAGAAAAGGTCTTCCAAGAATAATAGACATATTATCATCTTCAGGCATTTCAAGCACAACAAAATCAGTTAATATCAAGCAATTATTAGCCACTTGAACAGGAACATCTTCACATATACCAACAGGAACAGCAGTAGATTTATCAGCCATTTGCAAAGATATATCAGTTGGTATCAATTTTTCCAAGTAAAGTCTCTTGTAAAGAGAAAAAGGCATAACACTCACCCCTGCACCTAAATCACATAAGGCAGTTCTAACATAGTTATTTTTGATTGAGCAAGGAATAGTTGGTATACCTGGATCTCCAAGCTTCTTTGGAACCTTACCATTGAAAGAATAATTAGCAAGCATGGTAGAAATCTCTTCATTAGGAATCTTTCTCTTGTTAGAGACAATATCTTTCATGTACTTTGAATAGGGAGGTAACTTAATAGCATCAGTCAAAGGAATTTGCAAAAACAAAGGTTTCATCCATTCACAAAATTTGTTATAATGTTCTTCTTCCTTAGATTTGAGTTTCTTAGTAGGAAAAGGCATTTGTTTTTGCACCCAAGGTTCTCTTTCATTACCATGTTTCTTAGCAAGAAAATCTTCTTTAGTGTACTTTTTGTTTTTAGAATGCTTTTCAGGTTCCTCTTCACTTTCCTCTTTATCAGAAGCATCATTCTTATCTTTATCATTAGCATGTTCATTACCACTCTCAGTTTCAGCATCAGAGATAGATATACTATTTGGATTATTAACATGCTCATTGTCTTTAATAGGTTCAGGAGATTCCTCAACATGTTTATGTTTCTTCTTCTTCTTTTTCTTAGAAGGGTAGTAGTTTCATTAACTAGTTGAGAATCTTGCTCAATTCTTTTAGGATGTCCCTCAGGATATAAAGGATCCTGAGTGGAAGCACCACCTCTAGTTGCTATACCAAAAGCATGTTTATCATTTTCTCTAGAAGCATTACCTAGCAAATCTTTTTGCACTTTAGTCAATTGCTCAATTTGAGTTTGAACCATATGAAAATGTTTAATGAGTATTTTAACATCATTAGAAGTTCTTTCCAAAACATCATGCAAATGATTAATGACATGAGAATTCTTTATGAAGCTATTTTCTATTCTCCAATTGAAATTGTTTTGCTTAACAATGAAATTATCAAACTCATCTAAGCATTGATCAGGAGGTTTAGAATAAGGGATATCTCTATCATCAAAGCGTTGGAGAGAGTGTACCTCAACTGTAGATGAGTGAGGAATTGGCTTACACAATTCTTCTATAGGTGGAAGATTTTTC